>OU015528.1:20930014-21530014 GCA_907165065.1 Caprimulgus europaeus | reverse complement strand
CTTAAAGCTGTTTTCTACACAAATGATGTATCATTGCTAATTGATGCATGATGTTAATGTCATCACAGGGAGAATAACGGATGCAACAGTTAAAGCTACATTCCTTGAAAATGTTCCAAAAATTAGATCTAAATGAGAAAATGCTGATGATGGAAATATTCTCAGAGAAGGGAGTCCTCTTCATTAAACTGTTCTTTGGGAGATAAAACTTGTTCCTCATCCAGTAAATCAGATGTGAACTTCCTTGTACCATAAGGCTTTTTTTTTTTTAATCATCAAATTTTCATATCCATCACAAAATCGAACCTACATCCTGCAATATGGATTGGGGTGAGTCTGGAAATATGGCCCTCCCAGGACTAGTGATAAAATATCCAATTGTGTCAGACTTATTTCCAGAATTTTTCTGTGAACTTACACTCTCAAAATATTATTTATCTAAAAAATGTTAAATTATTAATTATCTGCAAAAGCTACCATTTCTCTGTATTTACAGTATACCTACTGGGTCTTTCAATTAAAAGCAATTCCTCTTTCTGCATGTGCATCTATTTCCCCTGAGATGTACAGAGTAATTAGAGCAGAATATGGGCTAACCCAGCCCCACGTCTGATTTTTGTCACTAGAAAGTATTTTGACCAGTGTAAGTTCAAAGTAAAATCCTTGCAAATGTAGATTTGGTATAGTATGTTCAGTAGCTGTTTGAACACCTTTCTGTTGTAAGGGAATACGTTCACAGCCCTCTGCTGTCTGTTCTGATATGCGATGAAAAGAAGCTTGGCTCAGTGGAGCACAACTCTTTCATACCAGCTGAGAAATCAACTTACTAGAATTTGACAAGGAAACTTACAGTCCTAACTAGTGTTTATATAAAGAGCTGTAACAGCCAGCTTTGATGAGAAATCCTGACTGCTGAATTTGATGACTGTCTCTTGAGATCTTAAGATGTGGAGAAAGATGATTAACAGAGCCTTTGTCTTTTCTTTAAGTGCAGTGCTTGCCACTGAAATAAAAGCATTACAGTAAAGACATAAAGAGAATTAAAATTGATAAGTCAAACAATTTGGCAAGTGTTAGTAACTTTACAGAAAATAAATCTTTGGGTGCAAAGAGAGGTCTGTGCCTCATAGAGTCCAGATTAGAGCTCGATGCTGTAACGGTCTGGAGAGATTGAGGGTGCATTCTTCATCTCATGTTCAAGGATAATGTGCCCATCTTTACATCTCTGTAAAGAGTATGAGCCAGCCTCCCTCTCCATCTGCTAGGGAGGGGAGCAGGCTCATGGTCCCCTCTCTGTTGCTCTTCAGGATGATGCAGTATTTGGCCTGCCCTGACCATCCAGCAGGCCTATGTTGCAACCTCTGTGGCATTTTTGTTTTCTTCCCTAGTGTTTGCTTTCACTATGAGGCCTAAAAGATGACCTGTCATAATATTTTGCCATCTAAAAGGCTTTACTTTCTGGGAAGTTTCTCAAACTTTTTTTTTTTTGCTGTGACTGAGAATTATTTGCAGTGAAAACTATACACTCTACATGCTAAGATGTCAGAGAAATGAGTTCATGTCCTCTCTTCCTTTTTTTTTTTTTTTTCTTTTTTTAATAGCAAACATGCTGTCATTTGTGCACAGTCAGTGTTCAAATAGCTGAGTGGCTACTTAAAGGCATTTTGGTTTTGTAGCTACAATATCAACTGAGTTTATTATAACTGGGTTGAACTTCATAATGTTCGACCTTTCCCAGATAAAACCTTTATTAACCCTTATTAACACTTGTCAGTCTCAAGGCCTGGCAGTCCAGATTGGCTTTTGTTCTGCTGCTGTTTTAGGCAGGGTTTATCATTCTGATAGAGCCTAATTAAAACAGAAGAAAATAATCAGTGAGTGATGTCAGTGAGAAACAGAGAAGCAGAGTAAGAGCTTTTACTGGCCACAGTACATCTATAACTAGCTGCAGCTCTTCCCTTTCCTTCACTGCTGGAGGGAATATTATTCTGCCAGCCATTATTCATTCTCAATGAGCAGGGATAATCTTTCTTAATCCCTTGGAGGGGTTTCTCTGCAATATGTTCATTCTGAACTTTAAATCACTGTTTACATAGGGCCAGGTTCTGTCATGCTTTTTCCTGCCAAGTAGTAGCTTCCTCTGTTAAAAATGCAATAGTGAGTAAGGACAAGAATGAAGAGAAGTAGGCTTTATGCTGGATCCTTAACTGAAGAATCCAGCTGTGTGAATTTTCACCTGCAGTTATATTTCTTCATGAGCAAGGACTTAAACTTTTTATTTTATTGTCAGATCCTTCCACTTGCCTACATGGGCACGAAGGCCTGTGGTCCATTTTTTGGAAAAACTGGAGAAGGATAAAAGTCTGCCAACTATGTGGTTTCATTTGTGTTCTTTTTCACAAGTTCAGCTCCTACCATTGAAACTAGTAGCTTTATGGCCATCCTCATGCCACTAGCGTCAAAATATTGGTGAGCTCTTTCAATGCAGTGATCATGATTCTCACCAGAAATTTATGTAATCAGTTAAACAAAACACTACTGTCCTTGCCTTTCATATTTTAATAATCATCAAATTGCAGTGAAGTCAGTACTGTCCGGGTTGCCAAATTTAGATAGACTTATTCATTAAGGTCAGAGTAATTCTTTTATTAGCTTATCCCAGACCATTAACACAAGAAAGAAATTATTTGCATCTCTGTTTGTTAAAATCTCTTCCTTAACAGAGTGGAGAAGATGTAGTGCATTACCTGTTTCTCATTTTCTAACATTCTTGGTGAATCTCTACCCATCTTGTTTCAATTTTGGTTTACTTTTGGTTTTCTTACCTGTTTGTGAGATTAAGATCTGCTGGCTCTCATCAGTTTCTCTATTTGTATCTTCAAAGTGATCTTTTAAGTGACAGAGTTTTCAGGTCCAGCTTACTGTTTTCAAATTGAGCAAGGCTGACCTTGAATCATTTGCTTTACTTGACTTATTGTAGTATTTTTGTTCTCATAAACCATCTCAAAGAGATTGTAAATGATAATGCTCCCCTGCAAGTTCCTGAAAAACAGTGCTGATATCAGCTATCCTGGTTCTACACTGTGGGATGTTTTTGTGCTGAATGTACATAATGTAAGCAGTTAAGGTATAACCACTGTAAAGACAACACAAGGAAGCAAGGATCTTTTAACACTTAGTTCTTTAGAGAATCACTCTGACAACAAAAAATATAATTTAGTCAATTCTTAAGTAAAAACCATGGATGCTTCCAGTAAGTGTCTTCGAAAAGGAAATGCAGTAGAGTATCAGCTTCAGTCATTTGAATCCATGAAGACACTGAAACTGAGGGTGTCTAAGAACAAATCCATGGTATTTGTCAAAGGGTTAGTTCATCAAGTAAAGGCACTTACATGTAAAAGGATTAGATTAACTACACATTTCATTCAATTGTCATACAAGATTAATTCTTTAGTTACAGTGTTAGTTTTGTATAAACGTTACCTTTCCTATTGTTGCTCCCCTTTTTTTTTTAGATTGGCCACAATTGCAATTGTTTTCTAAAGTATCCACAATTACAAATCCTAATATCACATACTTGATAATACAGTTGCATATATTTAAGCTTCTCTCATTTGATTTTATTCTGATTTTTTTCAATGTATTTTCTGTTTTTTTTCTAATAATATATCAGAGAGGTGCCAGATTGCTTACTACTGATATACAGGAGCTACATTGTTGAAGATTCTTTTCCAGCATTTTGAAGAAATTTGTTAATTGAAGGAGAGTTATGTATTCAGGCAGCTATGTTCTTGGATTTGACTAATTACATCATATCCAAAGCATGTCTTGTCAAGAAACCTGACCCAGTGTCCATTAAAAGCTCAGAAATTTCTGAGATAATAGTGAACTCTGGGAAAGAGCCAATAACAAGGGAAACTGAGGGTTTTAACTTGGTGTTGGTTATTTCAACGCATTTTGAACAAGAAACCCTTTTCCATGTTAATAATGTAACCCTTTCATGTGTTACTGATTTTAGTTGATGAAGGAGTTTCCTCTGCTCAGCATGTTCAACATCCATGAAAACCTGCTAGAGGCTTTGTTGGAACTGCAAGCATATGCAGATGTCCAGGCTGTCTTAGCAAAGTATGATGGTAAGTTCACATCTAGTTGTATTTTCTCTATATTGTACACACAGAAGCAATTTTTCTAAGTCAAACTCTTAAAATTTAGGAAACATTGTAGTTAGGGTGATTGGCACAAGCTTCATAGATTGCCTAACACAGTCCTTAATCCAAAGATTAAACATTGTGCATTTTTTCTGCTAAAGTATGCTTAATTAATTGTACAGGGTAGTGGAACTCGTATTAGCAACTCGTCTGTGCTTTCTTAGCTTTCTGTTAATGTTCAAAGAATGAATGTTTAGGTTCTGTGGACTTTTTATTGCGTGCTATTCAAACCTTGTCTGAAGAAAAGATTATCAGTTCCCTTGTGGACTTTTCTGTGAATGTTGACTTAGTAGCATACAAGTGCTTTACAACCATTAACTGATTTAAATTCACAGCAGTCTAGTGAGTAGTAGACTTCATATCTTATGGGGAAAACTTGGAAGTCTCAGAAGACTAGGTGAACTTTTTGCATAAATGTTCAGTATTTTTCAGTAAGCACTGGTTTATGCAGCATTACATCACTTCTTCTGTTCAAATTACAGCTCCTGCTACCTTCAGCTCTAGCCTTTTGAACTTGAATTCAGGACACAAGGGTCTCAAACAGAGAAAGCACAGAGTGAGAAGCATCAAGTGGCATACTTTGTTTAGTTTAAGTTTGATGGGTTCTCCTTGTTCTGAGTAGAAACTTTGTGATGGAAACAGTTCTCTTGAGCAATGTTCATCAGCCTTCACAGTGCCACCCTTCATCCTTTTTCTGCAGACACGGGCTTCTCACTGTTCACATTCCAAGATCTGCAATAAGTGAATCAGGAGTCCTACAGCCATCAGTTCCCTGTTGTGTTACTACACAGTCCTCATTCATCCTCAGAAAAGTCTCATTCTATGCACTGGAGTAGGCAAGGGAGTTTATGAAAGGAATATTATGTAATCATGTAACTAAAAATGAGATCATAACACATATGAATCAAATAGCTGAATAAAGTGAAACAGGTAGCCTTAATTTTGATGTTTCTTAACTCTTTCTCAAGATTGATCTTGTAGCCTTTAAAACATTCTTAATTACTAGCTCTTACAGCCTTTCTGGTGTTTTTTGAATAGGGGTTTTAAGGTTTGTAACTTCCAAGGTTTTTGAAAAGGTAGGTGGACATCATTTGAGGTACTGTTGTATAAGTGGCTACCAGTATGATCTCTGGAGCCTACATCCTCAGTGCTTTGGCCATTCCTGCTCTTTGATTTTTTGAAGGAATTAGAATCTTTTCCAGCCTGCCTTTAATTGATCTTCTGTCCTGTTTGTCTACTGAATGGTGTTCTGCTTCTCTATTGCATGGTCAGTCTCAGCTTTCTATTGCTCCCAGTTCCGACCAGAGGCAACTTGTTCAGCCAGTACCACTTGTTCTCAGTTCCATTCTTTTGCCTCCTCTAACTAACTATCCCCGTCTTCTCTTCAGGGCAGTGATGGTTGTATATATCTCCTCACCCACTTTCCAGCTCTGGTCTCACCAGATATCTTTGACATCTACCCTTTTCTCTGTGGCTTCTGCCTCCTTTTCATTTGACATTCTCTGCTGCGTTTCCTGGGTGCCAAATAGCATTAACATTAGTGATAGTCACTGCTGCCAGTCCAGCCTGGAATGTTTTCAACTCTTTCTGAAGTCACATCATTCTAAGCAAAGATGTCACCCAGTCCCTTGACTACTGTCATCCAGTGGCACTAATGACTTTGGGAGAGGTCTTGTTTGCAGTTAGTCTGGTTGAAGAAATATGCAGTTTAAGTGGTAACATCAGAGTCTTTCTTGTAGCTCCTTGTATTTCAGTAATTCCTGTGACACCAGTGCAGATCCCCATGGACTTTTTTTTGGCACCTTAAGAGCCAAGTAAATAGAAATGCCCATTTTTATGCCACACGCACCACAGGACACTGGCATATTCTAGTTTTTAATGTAGTTATGAGATAATAGCCCTGGGAGAAAGCAGAACTGTGACAGAACAGAAAATTAATCCATGCCCTCACAAATCTCAGACTGAAGTCTTGTGCCAGCAATACCTTTGCATAATGAAGTGCTGATCTGTAGTTCTAAACAATACCACGGTGGCACTTTGTCTCATGGAAGTTGATAAAACTTGAAGGAGTGGGGGTTTTTTCTCAAAAACATCTGATAGAGTCAAAACTGAGGTTGTAAATGTAACAAACGAGGCTTTTCAAAATAAAACTTTTCTTACTTTGTCTGTTTGAACCCATGCAGTTTCAACTCATACTTTGCCATATATAAACAAAGGTGTGTGTATGCACTAGGTGTGCACAAGGACTCAGCAAACACAGGCTTAACTTAACTAGTATAACCCTTACAGTTCATGAGTCTCAGAAGGCCCATCTCAGGGAGTCTCAGCTCATTTTAGAACTCATCAGTTTCAAGCATTGTAGGATTTATTGGAATATAAAACAATGAACTCATTTATACTTTCCTATCTGCAGTTTCTGTTGGTCCCACTCCACTGCCTTTTTTTTTCACTAAGAGCAAACCTGATTTACTGTATTTTGATAACATATGAACAAATTGTTTCCTTGAGCAGTCAGTCTGCCCCCACCCTGGGCTAAAAAGTTGGAACACATTATGCGAAAACTCAGCCTCTGCAAGCGGACACACTGCTTTACCAAAAGCCATGTGTTAAATTGTGTTTATATTTTGTACCTGGCAACAGAGTTGATGTCCATACTCGTTATTCATGGAAAAAGGGCCTCATTAGCAGGACAGCATGCACTGTTGCTGAGCTACATCATTAGGGTTTCAGAGTCCAGTGTCTGTCAATAGAGTGCAGATGACCTAAATACTGTTGAATTCTGAAAGGATTTTTGGCCCTGATTTAACACATATCCATGTTACTTACAGCAGAAATACTTACATCTGCTGAAGAGACCATTCTTGATGGAATAAGCTTCTGGTATTTATAGTAGATAAAGTTTATCTGCTCCTCTTTCCTTGCTTTTTTAAATTGATTGTTTTCCAGTGGAGTAGGGGTGCTTGTGATGCTTAGAGTAAATGATTTATTAACTTCCCTGGGCAGCCAGTTGCTTTGATTGTTACCTGGTAACCTGGGCACTATGTGAAAACTCAGACCTTTCTGGCAGTTGAAAGTCAGATTTTTTTTTTTTTAAGAGTGGATGCCTATGTATTTAGTCATAGTGATGCAGTGGTTCCTCCCTAACGCTGTCCTTGCTTTCCTTTTTTTAAATGACAGTATTTTCCAGTGAGACTATAAGCCTTCTGGTTTGCAGGAGGAACGCCTTCTACAGATTTCTCTTTCACTTACCCTGTTGTGGAGAAGGAGAAAGGCCATGTAGACAGAATCCCAAATTGAGAGTTCACATGAGAAGGTAATTTAGACCAAGGGATACATAGAAAGAATGTGTATTTGAGATCACAGGTCTGCTCCATCAGTTTTGTTACTCACCATGATTACGTTTGATATTTTTGAGATGATATTGTACCTGGTGGAGCTAACTGCATAGATGTTCTAAGTGCAAGAAAGAGTTTTCTTCTGAGTTAAAGGTGTAGCAAGTGGCAGTATGGAAACAACAATTACCTTATGCACACTATTTTATAATCCTTTTGTTTCTTTGAAAGAAAGACCTTAAGAGAGAGTTCCTTATAGTTAAGGTCATACCAAAGCCTAGTCTACCTTCTCAGATAGATGCAAATCAGAGAAGACCTCCAGTTTGTGTAACAGCAGTAGCAAGATAATAGTTTTGTCTTTTTTCTCATTATATCTTTTTCAGCTCCTGCTTCTGAGAACTAGTTTGTTTCCTCCATGTCAAAATCACTTGTCACTTCAGCCAGGTTTCTGCATCAGGTCTCTTTTTTTGCCATATTATTCTGTGGGGTTTTTTAAACTAGTTATACTCATCTTGCTTTTTCTAATCTCCTGTAAGAGAAATTATTCCTTCCCCTCTATATGCGTTTAGGATTGAACTTGGTCAGATAAAAGGAGCTGACACCTGTCTGGTCACTGTGATATTAATCTCAGCAAGAGTTGCATATGAAGTGTTTATAGCCAACACTGACCCTCAAAACCTTTCCTTAACTGAACAGTTTAAGTTTTAGTTGTGGTCATGGTAACACCTTTTTTTTATGTGCTGAAATGTTTTTCCCATCCTATCAAGGGACCAAAATCCAGGCCTTAACATATACAGTGGCTATGTGTTTGTGTTTGATTGGGGTGTTTCCCACCACTGAGGAAGTGTCAAAAGTACAGACAATTGGAACTGCTTTGTTTTGCAAGCACAAAGTAAGTGTTAGATCATTGCATTCGTTCTTTTGCTCCCTCCAGCAAGTTTTCTACCACGTTTTGTGGAAAAATGCAATGACTGTTCTCGTGGGAGATGATACTACAGGATATTAGATCTTTTTGACAAAGTGTGTTTCCCCTGATGTTCAGTTCATACTTTATTGAATTCCATTCCATTACTCTTGCTTTTAACCATTTGTATCAATTTAATTCACTTTCTTCTTTAATGTTTGTGTCTTTATAGATGACTGCATTTCTCCTCTGTCATCACTGATCCAACCTGCACATATTTATTTGCTAGAGCACTTTCGGTCTTTCCCATAAGCAATTTTTCCTACCACCTGCATGAAAGGTGACAACCTAGCCTGCAGGTGCAGAGAGCTGGGGGAGTTCTGTGCTGACAGGGCAAGTGTTGGCCTGTCACTTAAACACTAGAGTCTACAGACAGGATGAGGGGGGGGAAATCAGAGGTGGGATTCACCCCTAAGCCATAGCACAATACATGTCCTGTATTCAACCATTTTTTGTTTTACCTCTTCACGTAAGTTCTTCCAGTTTGTTGATATATTTTCAGTTACATATTTGGAAATATGTGAATCATTCCAGCAGCTTAATGCAGTCTCTCCCCAGTGCTGTATGAAGAAGAACTAGCAGTTTGACTGGATGGATCTTACTGTGCAAATGATGGCCCCAGATCTACAGCTCATTTCAGCAAATATTTAAGTCCTATTGGTGTTGATAAGACTATTCAACTATCTAAAATTAAGCCCATAGGAATCTGTGTTGTTGACTTGGGAATAACATACACAAAATAGGGAATAATTTCTGATTAGTGACTTAGATTTTGCATTTATTAATGACTAAAGCAATTGCAGCATGCCTGTCTCTTCACATTGAGGACCTTCTGTGTTGAGTTTGGGCGGGGGGGGAGGGGGCAGGAGTGGTTTTTTTGGTAGAGGGGGAAGGGCCACCATGTAAAAGAGGAAAGCTCCCCTGGCTCCAAGGCAGAGACCCCCCAGCTCAGGCTGAGCTAAGGAGCACTAGAGAAATGCCTCTGCGAATCCATATTTGTGAGGGGAAGGACTGTCCTAAGAAGAAGTAGGTGTGAACCTGGAGGAGACTTCGATGCCAGAGGGGAAGACAGAGACCCACACCCAGTTCTCCTGTATGGAGTAGAAGACAAAGTCCCCTGCAGCCCATGGAGATTCAGTGTCAGAGCAGAGACCCACGTGTAGGCCATGGAGGACTCCATGCTGGAGCAGAGAAGCTGAGCCTGAGAGCAAGTGTGACGGAATTGGGACCCTGCGAGTCACTCGCTGACAGACTGGGGGTGGACCCCCAGAGTGGGGGTGAGTCTGCAGCCTGTGGATGTCCCCATGTTGGAGCCGGGAGCTGAGCCTGAAGGGGTCCATGACTCCATGGGAAGCTTGCTCTGGAACATCTTGTTCCTGGACTTCTATGCCGGGAAGAACAGCAGAGGTGAACTGAATGAACCCCCATTCCCTGTCCCCCTGTGCTGCTGCTGGGGGGGAAGGTAGAAAAATCGGGAGCAAAGTGATTCGAGCCCAGGAAGAAGGGAGGGGTAGGGGGAAGGTGTTGTAAAATGTGGTTGTTATGTCTACTCAGATGATTTGCAACGTATTAAATAGATTTTTCTTCCCCAAGTTTGAGTCTATTTTGCCTGTGACCATAACTGGTGAGTGAGCCGCCCCTGTCCTTCATTCCTAATCCCATGCCCCTTTGTTGTGACTCCCATCCCATCTCATGGGTGGGGGGAGTGAGTGCAGGACCGCGGGGGTCCCACTGTGGGTCAAACCTCCACACCTTCTGATGACTTTGTTAGGGGATGTTGCACTAGTCTATATCCAGATTGATCAGGTTTTGGTTTAGTTGCTATTTTATAAAAACAATAGATCCCACGACCTATTTAGTTGATATATCACATATTCTGAATATCTTGAATCAGAGAAGTAGCGATATTATTGTTGCAGGTCTCTGTCCATAGCATCTTTCCATTAGTTCACTCTTACAAGCAACCACTTACGAAGCGAATGGCCAGTAAGAATTCACTTTCCCAACCCTCCCCATAGCTGACTGGGACTAATCAAAAGAAAATGTTCATAAATTAAGACTAGACTATTTTGTATTCCTTATAAAGATACAAGCAGTAAGGAAGAAGAACCTCTTTTTATATTGACACATCAGTTCTTAGTAAGCAAGAATGTCTTGATGGTTTTGACAACAGAATAGCAGTCATGTCTTTCAGCACATTGTGGGAGCTCCACAGGTAATCACAGGAGGGTGGGAAACAATATTTCTGAAGGTATTTTGCCAAACGGCTCACAGAGCTGAACACCATCATTTATGAAAAACTTCAGTTTGGTTCCTGACAGAGGACCTATCTCCTACAACTAGTTAAGATTTGATTCCGTTGCTAAATTCAACTTGTAACCAGACATAATTGTTTTATATGTATTTCTTCCATTGCCAAGGGACTGTAGGTATTCTCCTCAGATAATTACTGCTTGCTCATTAGTACTGGAAGAGGCCTCCTGAGTGAGTCAGGTCCCCTGCTGCTGCATTCACAACATGGGATTACCCCTTCCACGAGCTGAGCAAGCTCCATCCTAGGATTAGCTATTTTGTTAGCCCCACTATTCTATCTGGAAATTTGCCTCAAAAATTAACTTCTCGGAAACTTTCTTTTAAATTGCAGGCTAAATTTAATGATGAACTGTTTATTCTTGTGCCAAAGTTATCCCTTACCTAAGCAGCCCTTCTCCTTTTCCGGTGTTTCTTGTGGGTATGCACAGGAACAATTGTACCTTCTCTCAGACTTGATTTCATTTGGACTGTTAGAAAAACAATACAGTTTTTCTGTTTATTTTTGTTGTTCTTGACCATGGGTGATCAGATTTGAACACGACATTCCTTGAGAAAGCCCATTTCTTCTTCAGGAATGACTCAGGTGGTGTACCTGAGCCTTACATTACCTCACCACATTTCCCTTCCTTGCAGATGCCAGCAGTTCATTGTGGATCATCCTGCAATCTATATGCGCAGATGTTTCCAGCTCAGGAGAACTTACTTCCTACTAGAAGATGTAGCTTTGTGATACAGTGTTTTGTTTTAGTATATTTCAGCCTTTATGATATCTTAATCTCTTAGCCAAAAAGTGTAATAATGCTCACAACCTGGTCCATGAAACTTCCACTGAATGTTCTACATTCAAGTATCAGTGATCTGATGCAGAAATTATCCTTTATAGATGTGGTCAGAGGGTTTTTGTGTGTTGAGCGGTCTCATTGTTTAACCTCATGGATTGTGTATTAATAGCTTAATTGCCATTTTCTTGCTGTCATTCTGGCTTTTGCTGCCATACCTGCTTTCTTTGATGAATTGAGCCAGCAGCATTCATTGGCCTAACAACTGTTTTTCCTCTGCTACATCACTTATATACTCCAGACCTCTTGATTCCTTCTATTTTTTTAGCTCCTTCAAACAGATAGAAAAGTGAAGTGGTGCTCTCACTGCATTATTTGAAGAAGTCCAGGCAAACATTCTCTTCTTTGTCCCTTTTTTGTGTGTGGAATTTGCCTTTTGCCTAGGAAAATGTATTTCCAGGGACTTCTAGGCACACCTCTTGTTCTGTGTCATTCATGCAAAATTTTGTAAAAGTCACATCCTGAACCAATGTTACTAGGTTTGAACTGATGCAGGGGAAAATATTTCCCATGAGGTAAGGGTGGCTTTATCACCCAGGGAAACACTTAGAGGTATGGGGAAAATAAGGTATTCTACTGACCAGTTGAAAACCTTATAAATGACAGCACATCCTTGGTTTTCTTGGTTTATTTTTTTCTTTTCTGTTCTTCTACCTTTCACTCCGTTTATGATTTGATGAGTAGTGTTTATATTGAAAGACAGACACCAGTATATTCTATAAAAGGTCATTTCTCTTTACTGGAAATAACTTTTAACTCCTAGTGTTAAGGAAAATCTGGTACAAGCAGAGTTATTGAAGGTGTTTATAAATATTTTCTCCTCCTGTCAATGAAGATGTATTCATGTCTATGTCTGTAGCTAGCTTATATTAGTGAAGTAATTAACATATCTGTCATCCAGACTGCTTTGCATGCTGTTGATTTTAATTACTTTAGTCACTACAACTACATACCCCAGTGAAATTATAGTTGGAATATATTATAGGGGAGCCTCCAAAAAGATCTTTGCATCTCAAACTTGAAGTGTAAGTGCATACAAAGACAATAGAGAGGATTTAACAGGTAGCATTTTCAAAGTGCCTCAGTCATTCTGGCAATGTTTTCTGCCTAACAGAACAATGTTTTTCTTGATTGCTTGGTTGTTAATAAGTGAAGAATAGTGACTGCTGAGATATTACTTTCTTGTCCTGTTGACTCCTTTTTGGAGCCCTGTCTTGCAAGGCACTGGGATTCAGTAAATCAGAAGTTTCTCTTAACCTTCAAGTTACCAAGCTCTATGGTAATTTTGTCTTTCTGATGAAATTTAATGACAAACTGAGGGATTCTTAAAACAATAGTCAGATAAGCTGCTCTTCACTTTAACAGTGGGCCTACTCCAGTGCCTTGGTTTTTGTACTGTGTATTTGCTGTTTACTGGTGGAAGCTATAATACAGCAGTGTGCTGACGTGTTTGCAGAATCCAGCTTTTAGTTGGGGTTGGGTTGTTTTTGTTTTTTTCCATTTAGCTGTAACCTTTAACTTTTTAATGCTGGAATGTTTCAGTCACTATATAAAATATGTCTGCTGGGTAGTGTGGAACTCAATTCTGTCAGGTCTGCTAAGCAGCATTTCTCCCTACCTTTTGGATGCTTTGTGCCAATCCACTGGTAGAGAGCAGGTATAAATTGAGTTGAACTAGTGGGTTAAGTCAGGTTTATGGCTCCCATGCTGTTATGGAACAGCATAAAATGGCCAGAGACTGGTGAATATTTTGGTCCAAGATTTCATTATTTTGCTGTTGATCTTTAACTGCAATAAATCTAATGGCTGTTTGCTTACAAGTTAAGTCCATTATTACTTAAATAGCTGTCTTAACTTGTGTAGCTGCCGTGTATTCATATTGGACAACTGCTTCTGAGTGAAAACAAGAGAATTGAATAAGATAGCCCTCAGCTATTACTTAGATGTTTTATGAACTATGGAAAAATTCATGTATTCCAGGTGACCTATCCATTTATGTATGAAATAATTAATTCTTTCATTATGTAACTCTTTGAGTTAGTTCTCAAATGATCCCATTTGCTGCTTAAATAGCAGTTCCAGAGGTCATTAACACAAGTTTTAAAGCCTGTATATTGGGTGGAAATTTAAAAATCCTTGTGGAGTTGGAGTGTAAGTCCCAAGATCAGAAAGTATTCTGAATTCATGTAATAATTTTGTGTAGCATACAAACACTTTTGTTTCTGCAGACTTCTACATTTTCAGATGTTTCCTTTTTTCTTTCTTTTCAACAGATATAAGCTTACCAAAATCAGCAACAATATGTTATACAGCTGCATTGCTCAAAGCCAGAGCTGTCTCTGACAAGTAAGTGCAGAAGAACCACTGTCCAGCAAAATTCCTGATTTAACTCGAGATTTCTCTTAGCTGAGCCCACACCCTAACAATCTGCTGTGTTAGCAGGAGAATTCAGTCCTGCAATAAATTTATAAAATTACTTTATATATAATAAAAATTTGCAGTGATCAAACATTGCACTTCAAATATTATAAGAGAAGAAGAGAAATAATAGCATGAATTAAATTGTTTCTGTTTTATGTATACTGTCTGGGTGAGCTTTGGCTTCCTAGATAGTATAATGAAGGTGCAACTAAAAGGTGTTGTGTGGCTGAACCTCTTCAACTTTGTGTAAACCTGACCACAAAAAGGTAATAATAAATGTGGATGCACTGGTAGCGATGTCATTTTACAAGTGTTGTCAGAAGACTGCTCATCTACTTAAATAGCGGTAGGTGGATTTAGCATTACTATGTCAGGGATTCTGAGAGGTAGATGATGTTCATATTTTTAGAGGCACAAATTATCTGCTCATTCCTGTTACAGTTTTCTCTTGGATCTCAACCCTCCAAGGTTCTGAGCACGTCTACTTGATGCCTGTTGACTTGAGAGCACTGGCCCACTCTGAAAGGGTGCTCAGGTCCTTGTGAGATGGAGCTCAGAAATCCCAATTCTGCTCTCAGATGCCTTCACACAAATCTCAGGCAGAGTTGTGTTTGTGCACCTGAGGGTCGAATGCCTCCCTAAAGTTGGAAAGCAAGTAGAGTGGAAAGCCATTTTCTTGACTGACATCCTGACAGTTTTTGCTTTTAAAGTATATGTACACATCAAGTTCTAAGTAATTTTCTTTCATTCTTTTTATCCTGTAGATCGCCAGTACCTACTGCAACATCTTTCCTCCCTACACAGCGACTCCAGCTTGGGAGGGCAGGGCTAAGGTTGTCACAGCTTTCCCTGTGGTGTCTGCCTGCCAAGTACAGCTCTGGAGTTAGCCGTGGGGTGTGAGGTGAGAAAGAGATTGCATGGTCTGGTTTTTCATTCACTGGGGCAGATGATTTGCCCACAGTTTGGGCATGCTACCCTCAATGGTGCTGTGGCCAGTAGACCACCCGCTACTGCTGCTGCATCGTGCTTCCATCCCAACCTGACCCAGGGGCATTGGGTTGGGAACCTCCCTAAAACCTTCTCAAACTTGTTTTTAATAGAAACCCTCCAACAATAATTTGGCATTGGGGTTTTTTTTCCTTTTTTTTTTTTCCTGCAAGTTCAGCTTTGAATATGCCCCTTAGCAAGGTATCTAGAGCAAATTTAGATTAGTGACAGAGAAAGGACTGTTTGAACTGACTTTCTGCCATGATTAGATGCAAACATGCTTTCCACTTCTTCTGGGATTTTCTTTAGCCTCGTTGTGATAGATCACTCAGAGTTTCCACTTGCTATGGAAGTTTGGAGAGCATAGGAAGATGACTCAGTTTGGTTACATGGGCCCATGTTCTAGATTTTTTTCTGGCTTTCTCTTCCTAGAGTTTCTGACCTAATGTGTTTGTTTCTTTGCTTTTGTAGATTTTCTCCAGAGGCTGCCTCAAGGCGAGGGCTGAGTACTGCAGAGATGAATGCAGTAGAAGCTATTCACAGAGCAGTAGAATTTAATCCACATGTGCCAAAAGTGAGTATGGAGAAAGCATTGTTGTAGCTTTAACACTGCTGAGGACCTAACTCCTGATTTCTGTGTTAGATTAATGAGTGATGTTGTAGAAAGGGGAGCAAACAATGGGAAGAGAAAGAAGCTGATTCTGTGCAGAGTTTTTTCATTTGGTATTTCACATTCAGCGTGTTCTACTCTGGACCGTGCAACTTGAAATTTTAGCTAAAGCGAGTCCTCTATGTGAGCAACAATAGTAAGTGGGTTGCGGTAGCAGACACCACCAAATGCTACCCTGCAGGACAGAACCATACATAAAGACAGATTATTTTTATTTACAAAATAGCCATTAAAGATCTAGTTCAAAGTAGCATGTTTTATTTGTTTTGATGATTGCATGTAAGAATGTTTTTGGCATGCCATACAAAGGAACCTATGTTTGGAGTTCGTGGTGTGCTTCATAAGAGTTGCATTAGTAATTCCTTATGCAGCACCCTGTCATTAAGTTCTGAGAATGCAAAGCTCAGAGGTAAAGAATTGCTGAGAACTACAAAGTAAGAAAAGGGATTTATGTTCTGATTCCCTAATCCCCTCTCTAGACATGTATCTCAGCAGTAAGAATCTTGCCCAGGGGCTACTAAAGGCTACTGTATTTTATTATTTCATTGCCTGTTACTCAGTATTTCAGTCTGTAAGTTCATTGTAAAGGCAAACTACAGGCAGATGCTTTTTGGCCCTTGGAGATCTGCCTCTGAACCTCAACCCACAAACCTTTGGACCAGTACTGCCATTTGAAAGTAAGCAGCCTCCACTGGAGAGTAGAAGACTCTTGTGTTAATGCAGGGAGTCTATTCCTTAGGTACAGCTGAACACCAAGTCTGGTCAAGATAAACCCCAAACCTCTCCCGTATGTACATGTGGATTGCAGAAAGTTCATTCTCATGCATTGCAGGAATTAAATATTTTCTCTGTGAGCTATATCTGTTGTGACAATTACTAAATAGCATGGTTTAGCTATCTGAAAGTTAGGCTGTTTGTTTAATAAAATCATCTAGACTTCTTCTACAGGCAGTGGAAAGAAGGAACTATCTTAGACATCTCTAGACAGACTTGCCCTCCGAGGTGCCTGTTTCTACATTGACTATGAAAGGAGCAACTATTTTCCAGTAAAAGCCTGATTTTTAGACAACAAGATTTAGGTGAGATGAGTCCCTTTGTATTATTAGCTGATCTTCTGTTTTTGTGCCAAGCTATAAAATGAAAATATTAAATGAAGTTTGGTTCCAGGACTGCTTCTGTGGAGTTCTGTTTACTTTCTTCCATCCCAATGGTTCTTGCATCAACACCACCATTGATACTTTCTTCTGCCTGGTTGCCTGTTTAACTCTCTGTTCCAGTCCTGTTCTGGGTGAACCTTTCTGAATGTTTTAGTGAAGCTTGATTGGAGTATTCTATCCTTGCTGTCTAAAAAATTAGCTATCTTGCCAAGCAAAGATATCAGTTTAGCCTATCTTGAGCAATTCTTGGGGGCTTGTTCCATTTTTGTCGCTTACCTCCATGCTTTTGATAATTCTTTCCATCAAAAGGTTTTTTTAACAGTTTCCATATTAGTGATTCCATATTAACACATACTGTTTCCCTCTTCTTTAAATGAATGACATTGCATTTACTTCTCTTATCACTGGATCACTTGATTCTGAGTGGGAGCCTTTTTGGTTTAGGTCAGCTTTGCTAGTCTGGCCATTTCTGGGACTGGTTCATTCACTGATTAGGGACAGAGATCAATGACTGCAGTAGCCTCCACTTCTGTACATGCTCCTAATGTCCATTCTGCTACTGTCTCCACTTTCTGCCCTGCCATAAAACTGAGGCTGAGTCTTCACTTACTCCCTTTTTGCTTGTTCTTTTTCTGTTTCTATGTAAGACCTTGCTCTTCTTTGGTTTGACTTCCTTTGCAAAAGCTACCGTACTGTAAATTCTGGCAGTTGCTCCATAACCTCTGCACTTCCAGACTTCCAAGATCCCGCTTTTCTTGTAGATCAGTACTTTCACTCATCGCTTGTGAGTAGCCTTCTCACTAGCCTCCTCCTTAGCCAGCTTCTGGCTGTTCAATACAAGTCTGAAACTCCTTTCTGACAAGTATCCCCATGTGTGAAATGCATATTGTGTATTATTTTCAGTACTTTTGATTTAAAGAATTTCCAATCCTCTTCCTCACTTAAGTTCCTGAGCTTTTCAGTCAGTTCACATTGTTAATTGATTCCCTCAGTTTTTGAAAGTCTGTCATTTTGAAATTGGAAACTTTTGTGAAATATAAATTATCAGCATAACAAGGCAGTAACAGGAGTGGTATCTAGGGTTTTCTCAGTTCATATTTTAACATTAAAACAGTGTAACCTAATACAGATTAATATGCAGCACTCCTGATTTCACACTCATTCTTTCTGCTATTAGCTAAAGGATATTAAGGTGGCAAAAATATATTTTTGGTTATAATTTTAAGCACAGTATGGATGTTACACCTCAATTTCCCCTCAATTATGATTGGAGTCATATCCAATTTGTTCTTAATGAAATGGAGATAACTTTTAGCGAGCAGCATCACAAGAAATCTAACAGTGCCACAACACTAATACGTCTTCGGAGCTTCTTTGGGATTTAAGCACTAATGAATGTTTTGTTCAGACTAAGGAAGAAAAAATTACAAAGGTGAAAAATGATTTAAAGCATTTGTGAAGTTTCCAGCAGAAGCTTTGACAGCAGAGAACAGCACTATTAAAAAGAAAAAAAATGATTCAATATTTTTCTGGTTTGTCTCAAAAGGAGATTTTACCATTTTCAGTGCAAATCATTAACATTTAGAATTTCCACATGAAAAGATTATTACTGGGTATGCATTTTCAATACATTTAACTGGAAATAGATGTTTGCTAATAAGATTCTGAGACAAAAGGATTGCAGAGAACACACTCTGAACATGCTGAGAGATGCTGCTGATCTGGATTTAGCAAGAAAGGAAGACTGAGTCCTTGTTGTGACCTATTGAAAGTTTATGTAAAACAGCCATAGGATTCTTACAGTGCTGCTGACTTTTCCCTAGGAGACTATGGCCAGATTGCAGTCACATATTCCTTAGTGATGTTGCAGAGGTCAAATATACTTATAACACTTTCTTTAACTGTAATCTAAAGATGTAGGAACCTCTTAAAAAGAAGCAATTTAAAAGCCCCAGATTTCCATCTTTACATAGAAGTGAGAAACCTTGCAAAAAGATGTAGAAACCAGCACGTATGCAAGGTTCTGGGAGTCTTCTCAGTATGTATATCATAAAGATGTTGGCACCCACTTTTGTTGATTCTAGATAACTGTGCATCAGCTTGGTTTTTATTTTCTGTCTGCACAAAAATGCCTTTTACAGAGACCTAATATGGCTGACAGTCTTTCTTCAGCCAGCCACCCTTACAGCAAATAATCTTCTTTTCACACAGACCTCTTCTTCTGTTTTTGAGTACATTTCAATTACAATTTAATTTCCAGAGATCAATCCATTAAGCTTCAGCCATAGGTGATAAATTCTCATTGTTTCTGGAACACACTGGATTCAAGGCATGACACGTGGAGGTACCAGAATTTGGTTTAAGTGAACAAAGGCAATACAGAGCTCAGTGCAGCCTGCTACAGCTCTCCCAGGAGCTGGGCAGCTGACCTGGCTGTGCTGATTCTGAAAGCTGAGCTGTGCAGGGCAAGGCCAGCTCAAGTGTGTCGACTATAATCTCCTTGTTGACTGCAGCGAAAATGTAAATACTGTCAAACTGATCAAGAGTTCTCATTATGAAGACATCTTATCTGTGAAAAGGTTTCTGTACTTGAAAGTGGCTTAATATTTTAGACTGTACCAGAAAAATATCTTGGCAAAAGATACTAGATCTATGTAGTTTGTCTTGTTTGTGTTACTGAAGCAACTCAGCTACAGCAAATTGCAGCTTTATACTTCTCCAGATATTGCCTATGTATAAAGAAAAAACTTCACCAGGCATAGTGTTTTCAGGGCTCTTTAGCAGAAGAAAAACATAAGCAATAGCAGACTGAAGTCAGCAGTACAGCAGGAAAGAGAACAAAGCAAAGAGCTGTGAATTTCACTATGAGAAGAATCACAAGTTGTATCACTTGTGAAGATTTGTCTGCATTTTTTTCAACCATTTTTATCTTAAATGAGATTCTATGGACTAGTATCCTTTTGTTTTAGTGTAGCACCATTCACTGTGGACTTTTGATTCCAAGGATATGTGCTGACACTGTCTAACAACATGCTGCTCAAAAGTTTAAGAGTTGAAGGTTTTTATTGCCACTGAAGCAGTTGGGGTATCACTGTAACTCCAGAGGGTTTTGTATGGAAAAGAGAGTAGTACATCCTGTGTCATGGAGAGTACATGATTTGTGAAGTGAGTGGGAGAAAAAGTATATGCATATACACACACATACACACAAGGCTTCATCAGTATTATTTATATGTTGTGTTTGGAGCTTCCCCACTTGTAGGTAATGCAACTCTCCCAAGCTAATGCTGATAAAGTACCACAGCTGTTTCTGGAACATTCCTCAATTGTGGAACACCCTTTCTGAATGGATTTGCAAGGCTCCCTCCCTGCATTCAAATTCCTCCTAAAAAACCCCCTCTCTTTTCTGTGATCTATGAGCCATGAGCTATTGAGTAAAGTCAAAGGGAAAACAGATGATAGTTTGTTAAAAGTGAGTCAAAAGAGTGCTCTGCACACAGTTGTATGGGTTTACTATGTAAGCAGGAGCTGATCTGATTTAAGGAGAATACCTGCTGAAGGTTGCCACATTTGAATCTGACAACTTAAATATTGATGTTCCTTTAAGAAATGCCAATTTTATGTGTACAGAATTTCTTAAAAGAATGTAACAAACCATTGACTTAAACACTTTTGAAGATATATCTGTTCTTCATTTCCTCCCTTCTCATTTCTTTCCTATTGATTTTAATTTTTTTTAAATAAGAACTGTGTCTGTATGCTTGTGTGTGATTCTAGTAAGTTGTGGTTGCTAATAGAAACAAATAATGCAAACAAATTCATATACCAGATGGGAAATGAATCTGTTCCGCACACCCGATGATATTACAGAGAAACTATTCCAGGCATGTTTAAGAGTTTTTAACTGTTCAGTGAAACTGTGATTTGTTTTCATATCTCCAGCAAAAAGGCCAACCTTCTTAATTCCCATCAATCCAATAAGAACTTGTAAGGTGACCTAAAAGTGGCTTCTCTGGGCATGTAGAAACCGGTATTTTGGAACTGCTTTAAGCTTGTACTGTTCATCCCGCGGGGAAGAGCACAGTTACTGTTCAAACAATGTTAAATTCTCATATTCTGGCCTGGAGGGATGCTGTCACAGGTGCAAGAGTGACTATTGTCCATTTGCAGCCTGAGCTGTAATTTCAGAGGCAAATTGTACAATTGAGGAAAAGAAGGAAACCTGTTGTAGATAGGTTGATTTATTTTATAAAAGGGCACTGGTGTAGGTCATTAATGTGGAATGTTAAAAGCACTCCCAGCAGAGGAGAACTAGTAGCCACAGTGCTGTCAATATTATGAAATAAATAATGTGTATTCAGTCAATTCAAGTAAGAGAAATATGAGCTCCACCATGTTGCACTTCATGTTTACAAGGCCCATTGTCATCCTCCAAATGCTCATTAAAAGGCATATGCCCATATGTGTACAGAATAGCTGTGGCTTAATACTATCTATTACAGTGTCCCGTAACCGGTCCAGAAGCCCTCTGGAAGTAAGGAAGCACATGAAAAATACTGTTACCCTTATTGTAACTCCTAAAAGATAGTTTTTTGACAGGAAGAAGTTTGAGGTGAGAGAAGAGAGAGACTAGAAAAACAAAAAAGATAACCAAAAAAATCCAAGCCAAAATGGTGCAGTGGAGAAGGGCTGATTGAGCCATCTGTTGATGGCAGAAATCATTGTGAAAATTTAGTATTCACTCATAACTTCTGATTAAGACTAGGTCATTCTGGCTGAAATTTTTTAGACTGTCTTTTCTGAGCTGAATCCTTTTTTAAAGGAACACAATAACCCTAGATGGTGGTGACATTTTATTTCCTGTTGGCTGGGCTTGCCATCTCCATTTCCTCCGTGATGGTTAGCTCTTTACTGTATCTCTTACTCTGCCTGTCACTTGACTCTCCCTCTGAAGTGGAACCATGCCTGGGTTCAGAGCCCTGTCAGGACAACAGAGGGCTCCAGTCTTCCCTGTCTATTCCAAGTATTGAAAAGGTAGTGAAGTTTTATTGTAAATTGTAGAGGTCGTGGTTCAATCTGCGAGGATGCCAGTGTATCAGGAGTTACAGTTAGCAGGGAGTCTGTCAAGAGGTGTAGGTTGTTTTCTTGTAAAGCCTGATGGAGTTCATCCTGGTGTGAATTTTAGTGGTACGGTAGGATCTTGTGTCCATATTAGTCCTGTAACAACAAGGACTGTGCTCTCGCCTGAAGCCTTTGGAAATGTTGAGATATAAATAGTCAGATTCCCACCCTGAAGTCTTTGGTGAATGCAAAGAAGACTGTACCTGTCTAGTGCTGTGGTTTTGATTAAGTGCAATAGCAGCATCTTGGAAACTACAATCAGATGTCTTTGGCTGATTTTTTGCAAGGGCTGGAGGTGATTGTTCTGCACAGAGGTCCATCGGGGTGTAATTCACACACTATACGGGCAGCACGAGGCCCGCAGCTTATTGGATAGTTTTTGGAGATTTTTTTAATTTTTTTTTTTTAATTTCATTTCACTGAAGTTTGTTTGCTTGTCCAATCCAACATGTTTTGGGGGGACTTTGTTGATTTCATGGACAATCTGAGTCAGAGAATCACAGAATCACAGAATATTAGGGATTGGAAGGGACCTCGAAAGATCATCTAGTCCAATCCCCCTGCCAGAGCAGGTACACCTAGATGAGTTCACCCAGGAACACGTCCAGGCGGGTCTTGAATGTCTCCAGAGAAGGAGACTCCACAACCTCCCTGGGCAGCCTGTTCCAGTGCTCTGCCACCCTTACTGTAAAGAAGTTCTTTCTCAAATTTAAGCGGAACCTCCTGTGTTCCAGCTTACACCCATTACCCCTTGTCCTATCATCGGTCATTACTGTGAAGAGCCTGGCCCCATTCTCCTCACACTCACCCTTCAAATATTTATAAACATTAATTAGGTCCCCCCTCAGTCTCCTCTTCTCCAAGCTAAAGAGGCCCAGCTCCCTCAGCCTTTCCTCATAAGGGAGATGTTCCACTCCCTTAATCATTTTGGTGGCTCTTCGCTGGACTCTCTCAAGCAGCTCCCTGTCCTTCTTGAACTGTGGGGCCCAGAACTGGACACAATATTCCAGATGTGGCCTCACCAGGGCAGAGTAAAGGGGAAGAAGAACCTCTCTTGACCTACTGACTACACCCCTTCTAATGCACCCCAGGATGCCATTGGCCTTCCTGGCCACAAGGGCACAGTGCTGGCTCATGGTCATCCTGCTGTCCACCAGGACTCCCAGATCCCTTTCCCCTTCACTGCTCTCTAGGAGATCATTTCCTAACCTATACTGGAACCTGGGGTTGTTCCTGCCCAGGTGCAACACCCTACACTTGCCCTTATTATATTTCATCAAGTTTTTGCCTGCCCAGCTCTCCAGCCTGTCCAGGTCTCTCTGGATGGCAGCACAGCCTTCTGGAGTGTCAGCCACTCCTCCCAGCTTGGTATCATCAGCAAACTTGCTGACAGTGCATTCAATTCCCTCATCCAGGTCATTTATGAATATATTGAATAATACTGGTCCTAGTACTGACCCCTGAGGGACTCCACTAGACACAGGTCTCCAACTAGACTCCGCCCCATTGACCACTACTCTCTGGCTTCTTCCCACCAGCCAGTTAATAATCCATCTCACTACCTGCTCATCTAATCCACACTTCCTCAATTTATCAGCGAGGATGCTGTGGGAGACCGTGTCAAATGCCTTACTGAAATCAAGATAGACCACATCCACTGCTCTACCATCATCCAGCCACCTGGTCGTGTTTTCATAAAAGTCTAGAAGGTTGGTCAAGCACGACTTCCCCTTGGTGAAGCCATGCTGACTGCCCCTAATGACCCTCTTATCCTTGATATGCCTAGAGATGGCACCAAGGATAAGTCGTTCCATCACCTTTCCAGGGATGGAGGTGAGGCTGACCGGCCTGTAGTTACCCGGGTCCTCCTTCTTGCCCTTTTTGAAGATTGCAGTGACATTTGCTTTCCTCCAGTCCTCAGGCACCTCTCCCGTTCCCCACGACTTAGCAAAGATGATGGAGAGCGGTATAGCAATGACTTCAGCCAGCTCCCTCAACACTCGTGGGTGCATCCCATCTGGACCCATAGATTTATGGATGTCCAGATTGCTTAATTGGTCCCTGACCCAATCCTCATCAACTGAGGCAATCTTCTCCATTGTCCTGTCTCCATCTGGGGTCTCCAGGGTACAGAGCTCCTCAAGACAGCTTCCGGCAGAGTAGACAGAGGCAAAGAAGGCATTCAATAGCTCTGCCTTCTCTGTATCCTCTGTCACCAGGGTACCCACCTCATTTATCAGTGGGCCTACATTGCCTCTGACGTTGGCTTTATCTGCCATGTATTTGAAGAAGCTCTTCCTGTTGTCCTGAGTCCTGCGTGTCAAGTATCTGGGAGCCAGTACCCTGCAGTTACCATAAAAGGGGGCTGCCCCTGGCTGTGCTGTCTCCAAGTAGACCCTGAGCCCTGTCAGCCAGACTTCCAGGAACCTGAATGCCCTCCGGGCTCCAGAACTCCCATTGAAAATACAGCAGTGCAACAATGGATATGATATTCTAGGGCATCAAGACCATCCTAATTTCCAGGGACAGTCATATCTCTCCTTCGGTAATAATCAAGCCCTACGTACAGTGAGGTGCCTTTCTCGTACCCATTGCTCCTGTTTGGAGAAGTTAAACAGACGGAGGTCTTCAGGTGCCCTCTTGCAAAGAAGAGTTGACATTTCTTTGATTAGCTGTATTCTATACTTGTGGAATTTGATCTTTACATTTCTGAAAGTGCCTGATGAGAACCGTACAGAGTGTTCCAGATGAGGTCTCTCTGGGGCTGTTTACAATTAGCGTTCTTGCTGGAAATGCCTCCAGAATAAATACACTGACAGCTTGTGCCCAAAATGTGTGGCTGACCTTTGTGCATAAAACACAAGCTGTTGTGAGGCCCAAATGAAACTTGAGCCATCTATCAACTTTATGTGTGGGTCTTCTTGAATATGATCAAACTAGATTATGGACTTTTTCTTTGGGGAAAGTAGCTGTGATTGAGTAGTGAGGGAGGAGTGTTTCACATTTTTTATTTGAGGAACTTTTAAAAAATGTTTTTCTTTCTGAAACTGAGAAAAATGCAGACTGAAAAGTCAACACAACTGAGTGAGGACTAAGAATGATTTGCAAGTGTCAAGATTTATCCTTCCATCTGGTATTTCCACTTGATTTGTTTTTAATCACTGATAACAAGCAATATATAAGAATCAAAATAACAGGTTTTCATCTCAACATTCCTAGAAATAGGACATTCCTTCCTGGTTTTTCTTTTCCTACAAATAGTGGGGTTGTAAGGTTTTTTTTCCCTTTGATTGAAATATTTAAATATTGAGAACTTACTTTCTCATTTACTTTTGCAAAAAAATACAGAAATAAGAATTATGTTCTAAATTAATAAAACAGATAGAAACCTGCAGCTCTTGCAGCTGTATTCCATTCTGCTCAACAGGTATAATGTGTGTTTTTAAAAGGGTGGCACATTCATTCAACCAGTGAATAAGAACATTTGCTGTATCTTTGTAAGCCTGGCAGCTCCCTCCCTTTTGTCAGGTCTTTATTCTGTTACCTCTGTCACTCTTAATTCCCTGTCCTGCCTACTAAATTGCAGCTTCCTCCATTAATTGACCTGCTCTGCAGCTCTCAAATTTTTTCTGAAAGACTTTAGAGAAAATCTACATTATCACACATAGTACTCCCACTGCTACTGTTACCTGCATCAGAATCATCTGTGATTTCTCATTCCTCTGTGAAGTATTTATCTATTTCCCAGGGTTGACAGTTCTTTGCTTTGATTGCACTCACTTCAAAACCTTTACCTGTTTGCTAGCTCCTTCCAGGCTCCTTCGGGGAAGACGTAACTAGCTCTATGATGCCCTCTGTGACATTATGCTATTAGTGCTCATTTCCCTCTGGCCTTTCCTTTTCCTTTCCCCAAGGCTGATTTTCTATTCTCAATTTTTTTTGCCCTCTTTTCTCGACTTTTCTGCACCAGCTCACGTGCTGAGCAGGTGCTCAAGCATGCCCTGCAGTCTCCTGTTCATGAAAGTCAGCATTTAACAGGATCTGTGGAAGGTTAGTAACACCACCCATGCCTCTGTTTCACCTCTGCTGTCAAGTTGCCTTCTCTTGGGTGCCTGCACTGGGTTGTTTTCAGTCCCAAGGTCCTGCAGTCCTCCTCCTTCCAGACCAAAGCAGAGATGGATGCACAGGCACAGAGGCCTTGCTGAAGTGGATGGCCTGCACGCTCACTTTCTTTTTGCCAATGATTAACTGTAACTTTCCTTTCCAAACCTTGTGTTAGGGCCTGACAGTCTACTGCCTGACTCACCTGCTGCCTCTTGTGTTAGCTTAAATATTCTGGTGGGGAGAACATTTGCTCTTGAGCACCCTGGGAAAGAGTGACGGTTCCCTTATGCTATTGAAGAGCGGTGAGCACACAGCTGGGAAACGTTACACTTCTCGGAGGAGAACTGACAAAGGGGAGTTGATTTGGCAGCCTGTGATTTCTGCCTGTCGTTCCTTTCACTGTAAAGTGTGCCAACCAGAGGTGTATCTTTCCCCTCTCCTGTGTCATCTTTCCCCTCCACTAACTGGACTGTAGTAACACCAGTGGTGAGAGAATGTCTGCTGAACTGGTAGTGGTCTAGTTCATGGGCTTGGGGAACGAGGAACAATCATCTGCTTGAATAAGACCTCTGTCTTCTCCTGTGGCATGAACCCTCCGTGTGTTTTGTCTAATTTTGTTGTGAGGGATCCAGTAACAGGGAGAATTGCTTGTGGGTTTAGTCAGTGGTGCTTTTGATTTTCATACAATTTTCAATAACTATTTCAAGTAGCAAGTTTAAACTTCCAATACTTTTTCTGGAAATCAGGTATTGGTTTCATTTTGTAACTTTTTTTACTTTGTAACTTGCTGGTAGCTGCTTCATGGCTGCCAAGCCTGCATGGTCATAGACCCAGGCAACCTGTTGATGGCAATGCAGTAAAGAAACCTGTGTACAAACCATGAGTACTGCGTGTTTCCTTATAGAAAGAGTGTGGGCATCAAACTGCCTAATGCCTTCTTTATTTTATTGTAAGTACTTTTAATTAAAAAGCTCTTGTAATTAGATTGTCTTTTCTGCTTTGAGCCCTTTTTTCTGTCTCCTTTGATAAGAGGGATATCTCATTTTGAAATTCTCTGTAGTCCCCCTGGTACAGCTGAACAGCAGAACATTAACCATCTGTCAACATCATACCTTAGTCTTTGGGAATAATTCAATAATTATCCTCAAGTGCAGCTGGTGATGTTACACATTTGATGAAACACTTAGGAGGGAAAGTACTTTAGGGAAATAGACCTTTCAGTGTGCATTGTAGAATTGCAGGCAGCTTTTTGTGGTTTTTATTACTTCTGAAATAATTGTGCTCTGCTTTTTTATTGCAGTATCTACTAGAAATGAAAAGCTTAATTCTGCCCCCTGAACATATTCTGAAGAGAGGGGACAGTGAAGCAATAGCATATGCTTTCTTTCATCTTCAACACTGGAAAAGAGTAGAGGGGGCATTGAATCTCTTACACTGTACATGGGAAGGCAGTAAGTAATTCTCTTTCTTACAAAGGAGCTAATAAAATATTATTATTGAATGTCTTGAGAAAATAATAGCTTTTTTGAAGAACAGTATGTGGAATTTTAGAGGTCAGTTATATCCTCACCAGCATTGAAATATTCAAAATTCTAATTGAAAATACAAATTTCATTTAAATGAGAAAAAGAGTTCTGAATTTTTGGACTGAACAAAATTTCCCATCTTCTGTGTGACATATTTCTCACTCATGGACAAGGGGGTAATAACTTACTTTCCTCATTCCAGAGTTGTAGAGATTTGCTTGTCATTGTTTGAATGCTTTGATATTGGGAAACTATGAAAATACCTTATAAGCAGAAAAAAAAACCCCACAACAAAAACATAAAATACTATTTAGGTTTATACTATTAATTAATATTTAATTGACAAACTGGAGTGAGTCCAGTGGAGGACCACTAGGATGTATAGGTGGTGGGAACATGTGAAGTAGGAAAAGATGCTGAGCAAGCTGGTTTTATTCAACCTGAAAAAGACTTCTGGTAGGTGAAGGAGGGGTCCAGTTGCTGTCTTCTGCCACCCAATGGAGAGATAATGTGGAAGACAGAGTCAAAGTCTTCTCAGAAGGACACCTTGGAAAGACAAGAGGCAAGAGACACAAGCTGCAGCAAGAGAAATTTCATTTAGATGAAAGGAAAATATTTTCAGAATGAGAGTGGTGATGCACTGGAACAGGTTGCTGGTAGGTTGTGGGATCTGCATTCCCAGAGATACACAGAGCTCAACTCAACATGGCCCTGAGCAACCAGACCTAACTTTGAAAATTACCCTGCTTTGAGTAGGAGGTTGGAGTTGTATACAAACCCTCTAACCTAAATTATTTTGCCATGTCTTTGATGTGCTCTTTTTAGGTTCTAGTGAATCAAAAAGAGCCATTTAGAGTCAGCCTCTGTGGGCTTTTCTTAATGCAGATTTTTCTTTCTGTAATCTAGTTCCCCTTGTCTGATCTGCTTTCTTCTGTTCTCTTTTAGCCTCTCCATTTGCTGTTCTCATTTAGGTTTGTTATAAAAGATACAAT
The DNA here is from genome assembly GCA_907165065.1 of Caprimulgus europaeus. The sequence goes on along the minus strand of OU015528.1, from coordinate 21,501,380 downwards.
TTGTCAGCATGATAGTTCCTTCAGAAATGCACTTAACCTCCACTGTAAAAGTGACTTACTGTCTCAGTCACCGTATTAAATGGCCCAAACTTGCCTGATTTGCAGTGTAGGCTCCCTGGTGAAGCAGTGGCTTTATTTCTAGGTGTACAGAACACCTTGCTTAGTAATCCATACCATTGCCACCTATGGTTTGCTCTGCTGCATTGTTCTGTGTCCTACCTGCTCGGTATTTTCCTGTCATTTCTCCCAGGCTATTATTATCTGTCATACCTTCCTTCCCAGTGGCTTATTTTCAGTGGTTTGCTTTTATGTAGTGTTCCTTCTCTTCCAGATGCTTGCAGAAGTCCTTTAGCCCAAGGTTCATTATCACATCATTATGGAGTAGTATTTTGCAGGGAATCCTGAACAGATGTTCTTTTGCTTTGTCAGGCTAGGGAGTCCCTAAGGGCTATTTACAAAGAAGACCAGCTTTTGGCACAGAAAGCTGGCTGCCCTGCAGTCCTCCTGCACTTAGGAAATCTGGTCATTTCACCAGTATCTAGTCCAATAACCAAAACTTTTGGTCCCTATCTTACTCTGGGTAATACTCTTCATGGATGTAGCAAACTATTTATGTCTCTCATGATCTTTACTTGCAAAGGTTTCCTTGACATCTCTGTGCAATTGCAAGTTAAAACCAGTGGAAACATATCAGAGAAATTAAAATAATTAAATACTAGTTCTAACCAACAGTACATACAGTACATGGTCAGTTGCCCTTGCTTTCTTTCTAGGTATTTAGGTACTTGCCATGTCTTTGAAGTGTACTATTCTGTCAGCGTGCTTAAATAACCACAAGTCCCCGTTAGTAGCTTGTATGTAGAAATTTAAAGCCTGCATATATACACTATTCAGATCTGACCTTGTGGAAATCGGGCTAGAATTAAGTACATTAAGTCAGTCACTTGGGGGGTACATTTTGAATGCTTCTGAAGAGAATAAGGTCACTACTAATTAAGACAACCTCTAACAAAATTTATGCAGAAATGTCTTTGTGATATTTTAAATTCCAAAATTCTCACAGAGTGTTTTTCCCAAATTCCATTCAACAATTGAGAAAAGTGATGTTATAAAAATAATCATAATCAAACTGTAATGTTTGTTGTTTCCTTTTCTGTCTTCATTTGATCAGTCAAAGTACACTTTTATGCATTGCACAACTCAAAAAGCCCAAGTGACAGCACATGAAACGTTGCTCTGGGCTTGGACTAGATGCTCTATACAGAAGGTCTGTGGTTTCAAGTGTAGCCAAATTTCAAAAGAGTCTGAGGTACTTGTTCACCCCTGTTGGTTTCTAGACTTGTGTCTTATTTTCTATTGATTGCATGAAGAATAACCTAGGGGTTCTCAAATGCTACGGTAGCTCTTAAGGTGACCACATGGCTGCATGGCAAACTGCCTCTGTGCTACCTGAATTGATTAATGTAAAACAGGATCAGATAATACTGTAAGAGTGAGGCAGAGAAATACTTAACATGAACACAAACTGATACAGATGAACTAGAGCACTTTCTTCCGTGGCTGGTAACATTACTAAATATACCCTTTTGCTGTAAATATCCTATATTTGGTCTCATGTCAAAGATGACTGTTTAAATGCAGCAAAATCTACTCAGACATTTTTCACTTGTTTTGTAAAAGCATCATCTTTACCATTCCATTTTATTTTTATTAGAATCTTTATACTACTGTGATTTAGGCTAAGGCAGAAAAGGCTTGATTGTCTGTTTAAATATTAAGCCAAATTGGAAGAAAAAACTTGTGTTAATCGTTTTGAAGTGATGAGCATTGAACATCCCTCCACATATGTTTTTGTACAGACTGTCAAGTTTGTTGCATGTGAAGATCATACAAAGCTCGGATTATTGTATTTGTACTTGGCTTTTTGGGGTGCTATAGGTTTTAGTAGTGCAAGAGCGTTACAACCCAGCTTGGTTTACAATCTTTGAGGATTTCTGCCTTCTTTACTATTGCTTTAAACTTAGTAATCAAGAATATTTACGCTCATGTAATTGGACAACAAATACAGCTAATATTATTTCAAATGCAGTGTGCACAACTGAAAATATTGGGGTATAGTGTATTTTAAATTAATTCCTCGGTTGCCTTATGAGCAAGAGATAATGGAGTGTTATCGTGTGGTGGTGTGCTGTACCTTCCATCTAAAATATACAGGGCTTCTAGGACATCTGTTGAGGAAAATATTGCTTCAGTGACTGATATTCATAGTAGTAGTGAGAATAACATGTTGATGACATTTTAACAGTGAGGATAATATATAGGATAATGGAAAAGGGTGCCTTGATTGCAAAGCTATAATTCAGTCAAGTATTCTGATGTTTCCATAAACCACACTCAGATGGCCTATGACATCATCACTGTCCAGATTTAGTAATCCACTTCCCTCCCTCTCTGTTATTATTTTCAGTTTTAAAAATGCATAAGATTAAGTATTCTTTAATCCATGACTGGAAGATTTATATTGGAAACCTGACTTGATCTGTTATATTTAAAAAGAATGCATGTGAGGAACCTGGTTTTAATAATTCAGTATTAATCTTTGATTGCCAAATATAAAATGAAAACATGACTGTGTTCAAAAACTGGTTCTCTGGCCTTGAGTCGTCAGTGTTATCTGGTTTGCTGGAGTGTGGTGGGGAAAAAAAGTACTGTACTTTTTTCCAGGCAAAACTTCTGTTATGCTTGATGCAGAGATTGCAATTATTGGCCTGAATTCACAAGCTTCGCTGGTCCTTTTTGCAGGTTATACCTGTTATATCAAATACACTTCTTTCCCCTGAAATTTAAAAATTGTGCAGCCTAAAAGCCTAAGACAAAATGTGTAAACTTGGCTATGGAATTGTAAGTACAGCAGGCTCTGACCATGCAAACATTTATATATGTACTTGTAATGTGGTCTCACTTGATGTTCATGAACCTTCTCCCAAGAATTAAAATAAACCTAAGTGTTTGCAGGATTAAAAGCTAAGTGTAGATTTATATTTTGGCATTTCATTAAGCAATTTGTGTGCTGTTTGCAACCAAATAGAAATGTTACATTTTGTCTATGTTTGTTTTTCTAAGTTGTAAATATAGCTAAGTATGTCCAGTGACTGCCATACTTGCAGTAACTTGTGCATGGTGTTGTTTTCTTTTCAGCTTTCAGAATGATCCCCTATCCACTGGAAAAAGGACATCTTTTCTACCCTTACCCTATTTGTACAGAAACTGCAGATAGAGAATTACTACCATGTACGTTCAACTTTTCTCTTCTTATCGTTGACATCAAAGAATCATTTATTGGAGTCTTGCAGCCCTGATCTCCATTGATGCCTTTTAAACTGAGTACACTGGATTAGGGTAACCAGGTTGACAGTGAGTCTGTGGAGCAAACGTGATGGTTTAAGAGGCAGCTTCTAGCCATGGTTTATAACGATTAGCTATCTTCATTGTTGTTCACAGTGTGGGGACAGGGAGAGATTCCTCAGGAGATGCAAATCAGTTAGATCTTGCCATTCTCTCTTGCCAAGACACTGGAAAATATATCTGATCTTTCATCTTGGGTAACATCCCATCAAACCAAAAGCACAGCCTTCTTAGTCTTCTGAAGACACACTAGCTACTTCAATTCCAAGGCAAGATCAAACCTGCTTTAAGGACTGCTGGACCACTAACGCAGCTGTTATTCTGACAGGTTTTTCTCATGTTTTCTGAAAAGCAATCTTAAATAGCAATGAAGGGTTTTCTTCATGTGATGATGTGTGTGCTGTTAGGAAGAGATTGATGTGAAATGACCTCAGTCATTTATTATATATGTTTATGGCACATATTAGCGAAGTATCAACAGCATTCCCAGTGCTCTGCAAGATACAGATACAGAGACAGATCCAGGCCTTGGGAAGCATTACAGTCCAAGCTAATGGGACTTCTTGCAGTGCGTGCAGTGAAGCACAAGAATGCAGAGGAAGAGCTGAAGCAGCCAATCTTGCAGTTACGCATCATTCCCACATGTTTTCTTGCTGAAGTCAGTGGGATATGTGTGAGCACAGGTGGATCACAGAAGTGCAGAGGGGTTTGCAGGGTCAGGGCAGAGGAGGCAAATACAAGTTGGTCCAAGGAAGGAGATTCTTCTCTTGGCTTCTCTATCCTGAAGAAGGGATAAAGAGAAATCTGTTCTGGAAAAAAATAATAATAAAAAAGCCCCATAGGCTGCTTCTGCTGTGAACACTGGTTTTGAGGGCATTTGCACTCTTTATACTCTTTCATTCAGAACCTCTCTGGTTTGGGCTTAAAAATGTGTTGCCACTTTTTATAAGTCTATGTGAGTAAACAATAGGTGAGAATAATACAGCGAAAATCCACTCATTGCAAGTCTCTCCTGCACGGCATGTCCTCGCTGTTATTACACAGAAATCCTTGGCAACTGACAATATCTCCCCACCCCATTATAATCACACTAATTATAACAACACCTCTTAGAGTGCTCCGTTTACTTTACTCAGAGGGATTCTGAACTGGGGAGAGCAGAGTGTCAGGAGATTTAGGAATGACAAAGTCATGCAGAATAGCTCAGCACTCTCTTTTTAGATGCAAGACTAATTGTTCTTGTCAAATGCTAGAAGCAAGGGAGTCTTTTAACAGCATATGCAGACAGTGTGTTCTGCTCTGGCAGTTATGGAAAATGCCTTTCACTGCAAAATCTCTTGGGTTTGAGTAGAGAAGGGTTTAACATACCGTGACAGACATGGGTCAGTTAAAGGGGTTTTACATACCTGTCCACACCCTTTAATTGCGTGTGTTTTAAAGGAAAGTCAGCTGGAATTATATCAGAACACTAAGATCTGATAGGCTATCTGAATTAAAAATATCAATCACAAAACTTTTGCCATGATGGGATAACTGACTGGAACATCAAGTTTGAGCCTGTGTCAAAAGCAAGTGCAAAAAAATGAACACAAGAAATCTTAGGCTTTTAAAATACATGATCTGGTATTTCCTGATCTCCAAATTTAATTTAAATCAAAGAGAAGTTGTAAATTATCTGTGTTTTTATTTTTAAACTGAATGAATTAGCAGACCCAAAAATCATACATATTTTTCGTTTATAATATTTTAATTTAAACTCTTATTAATTCCTGCTGTTGGTTTTGGAAACCCCTCCAGTCTGGATGAATGCAGTCAAGGATATTGTCCTGTCATGTTGCTGGATTACTCTGTGCTAATGTTGTCTGCAGGTACAATGGGATGAGAGCTGCTCTCTGAAGCACAGAAAGTAGGCAAAATGGAAGTGTAATGTTTTGTGCATATAAATAGGCATAGGATTTGAGTATATAAAAAGCCTTGAGGTTGGTCCTGCATGAGAAAAAATGTTCCAGATTTTGCATTTATCAGACCAGTATGGACTGAATAAATGAGGCAGACAGATAAGAGTTCACCAAACTTTTTGCCTTCCTAACCAAATTTTCACCTTGAATCTGAGCCACAATAAAAGTTTGAGGGATATATTCTTCCAGTAAAGTACTGATTACCATCTTCTGACCCTTTCAGCCTTCTCAGTGCTGCTTTCTTGAAAGCCCAGTGAGACATTTCTTCATACCAGAGTAGAGGAAATTTCTGTATTCCTTTTAGTGTATATTAAGAGACACCTTAAAAATTCACTATTCATTGAAATTTCAGGTTTTAACACTTTAAAAACGTTGTTGTATTAAGTATACATAGAATTCTGAAAATCTGAATTTAAAGTATGTGTTTATATGTCCTACTTTTAGGATAACTTTTCTTGGTTCTGCAGATTAAGCCCTCAAAATTTACAGTTACAAAGGCTGTAGTTTTACAGCCTGCTTAAATTGATCTACGACCATGCTTCTGCAAGATTGGTCTCACTGCTGCTCCCGGGTGCATGTTTCTGCACCCTCTGTGTATTAGCATTAGCAAACATGCATCCATGTGGCTACTCAATGACCTGCATAAAAAGCTTGAATATTTTATTTCTAGGTTAGTTTTCTGGCATTAGTTGTTGCCCAGCTGCATTACGGTTGGTGTTGGCACGAGCAACACGTACGTACATAGGACCAAAGTAAGCGAGAAATATGATCTTTAGATGAGAGTTATTTGGCAGTGAAATGACTGACACAACAACGTTGGCCTTAGATGTTTCAGACCTTCTATATGTTTCTTTCTTCAAAAGCATCTTTGGGTGTCTGGCTGCTTAAACCATGTTAGAATGTTGTTTGGTTGGGGGTTTTTTAGGTTTTTTTGGTAGGGTTTTTTTTGTTGTTGTTTTTTACGTATAATACATTCCCCTTCCCATCTTTTTTTCTACAGCATTTCATGAAGTTTCAGTTTACCCCAAGAAAGAGCTTCCCTTCTTCATCCTCTTCACTGCTGGACTATGTTCTTTCACAGCCATGCTAGCCCTCCTGACACATCAGTTCCCAGAGCTTATGGGGGTCTTTGCAAAAGCTGTGAGTATTCTCTGCTGCTGCTCTCTTCTGGTAAATAAAGAAACAGATGCGGGAAGAGCTAAGCTAAATATTGCTGGGTATTAAATATCTGCATATTCAATAGTATAAATGCAACATCAAGAGATGACTGAGCAGGCAGACACTTGAACAACTGTTAAGGGCAGTAGTGCAATGCACTACTGGCTATCTTCTCTGGTTTCTGTGTCTCTCTTGTTAGGCTAGTTCTCTTGTGATTTTGCAAAAAAAGGCTTGGTGGGAGAAGGGAGTATCTCTGTTTTCATATATGAGCCAATAAAATAAACTAATAATGATTTGCAGAACCCTTCTGTTTTGTATTGAACTATAATGACTGTGCCATGCTTTCCAGTGCAATAGAAACCTGGCCTTGTTTTTAATGTCTTTGGTGCTTTTAATTTGGGGGATCGAAGGGGGGGAGTGGAGGAAGACTTTGGCAAATTCCAGATTGTAAGTACTTCCTCAAACTCCTTTGCAAATGACGAGACTTCCTTTGCAGATGAACCAGGTCTTTTTCCACCCAGGCTTGTGAGTGATAGAGGTCTGGTACACCAACAGTTCTTGCATCGAGAATTTTCTTTCATTAGCTCTAGAAAACAGGAATTAAGATTAGCTGTAGCAAACAATACCACTTCTATCAGCAAAAAGTGCTGAAATGTACCTGAAATATTGCTACTTTCTCTTGTTTATTGAGTGTATACCTAGGCACTTGGTGGATAATTGAGTAACTTGGGCATATGATCTTAAACTTTTTTGTAAAGCTTATTTTGTGTTTTTTTCCTTAAGTTGTTGAAATGCATGATCCTTGTTTGTGGGCTCTTTCAGTGTCATCTAAAGTTTTCTGATACTGTCACAGTTAATGATCCCAAATCTGTCCCTGTTAGCCTTGTTCCTGTGCTTGTCATCCTTGTGTCCTGAACAAAGAATGTATCTCGAGCTGGCAGCATAGTGAGATTTTGTACAGGCAGTGAGCTACTGGAATTGGAGAAATTTGGTAGCATGTGTGCATGGCCTTAATTCATCTGGCTTTCGTTGCTGAGTGCAATCACAGAGATACCAGAAGTTACACTGATGGTGTGTTAGTAGCTGTTTCTCCATGGTTTGGAGCTTACAGGTTGCAAAGTAATTTGGGGAGTAGAGTCAGACCAGAAGGATCTATTTGAGCCCTGGGACAGGCTGCCCAGAGAGGTTGTGGAGTCTCCATCTCTGGAGATGTTCAAAACACGCCTGGAGGCTTTCCTGTGTCACCTGGTTGGTGTAGGGAACCTGCTTTAGCAGGGGGGTTGGACTAGATGATCTCTTGAGGTCCCTTCCAACCCCTGCAGTTCTGTGATTCTGTGATTTCTCTGATATGTAAGTGCAGCTTTTATTGGTGTTAATAGAATAGATACCCCAAGACTCTGTATCTGGTTATTTAAGTTCTTCATATCAGAGCAGGTAAAGTTCCTGGTTAGTAAAATAAGCACAGACAAATAGAATTGAAATGTGGGCTGCATTACATGCATAAAGTTGTCAAGATTACTCAAAATCTCTGAACCTGAATGGATGCAGTTAGTATTTCAGTTAACATGTATTGTGACTTGGTTTATCTTTATCTTAATTTTCCTAAGCCACCACATGCAGCAGCTGAGTTTTAGTTGTACATGGAAAGGGCAGAATTTAAGCCTGTGACAATCATTATCAACTTGTAGAAAGGTTTTGATTCAGAACGTTCATTTTGTTGTCTCCTCTGGGAAAAGTAGCCCAGGTGTATGAGATTGAAGAAAATCATGGCAGACTTCTCTTTGAAATGCAGCTGTATCAGAACAGAACAGAAGAGGTTGGCCAGCCGTGGCTCTTCCCTTTCAGTTTTAGGGAAGATCATTTCATAAATAACTAATTTCATATACAGCTAAAAGAAGAATGTGCTGACTTGCTGTGGTGCGTTGAATTACCTATTCCTGTATGGTTGGTGCTTACTGTGATGTGAAATTTTACATTGTGAAACTGTGCAGATGTGCTTTAATTTTATTAGGTCAAAATTATTCCTTCTCTTAAGCCTGACAATCCTAAAAGCATTGCACAGATGTAATATCGCCATCATGGCCCAGGCTCATGTTACTGCAAGTTGGTATTTACCTTATTTCACAAAACCTAAATAGGTTAGCATGATTGGGCGTTGGGAACTGGCTTTGACCTGTCCTCCAGGTAGCATCTTCTTTCACCTTGTCCATAGCCCATTAACCCAGACACTGGGCTCCTCAAGGCAGAAAAATCCCTTGAGTGCTGAGGACCTCCTCCACATGTGAGATTGCCAAAGGTGGCCTGTGCCACTGTGACAGTCCCTTAGGGCAGCCCGCATTCCCCCGCTGGATGCAGAAGTCAAAGGTATTTTAAAGCTACTTTCCTGTTCTGGGAGGTTCAGTGTAGGATGAAACTCACCAAACTCCATCGGTGCACTCATATTTTAGAGCCAAAACCTGCTCTGAATGCTGCCTGCCAGTTCAGCAGCAAGTTTAGATATTCCCAACTGCATCCAGCCAGTTCTGTAATGCTGTACCTAGAAGCAAGCTTGACTCTTCCCGTAGTGAAACTGGGAGAATCCAGTTGTTGTTTGATTGTTTTGTCAGACTGAATATAAGTAACTTTAAAATGACAGTAGATCTTAGCATTTGCACTCGGTTAGGGAGAAGCATGTTCATAGCTTGTGCTTTTAATTTTTGCTAGGCTTTCTAGCAAAAGGCTTTTGGGGGTCACTTATGATATGAATACAAGCAGAAAAAATTTCTGATTGTATGAGTTGGATAAAGTTGTCAGCACAGTATAGGTATTATTCAATTTCTTTCTTGTCATGCACAAATCTAACAATATCTGAAAAATTGTTAAAAATAATATGTAAGGGCAGGTTCTTTCATAACATGGTAGCAATAAGGATGTATCTTAAATAAAACTGGGAGTTGTATTAACAAGGGAGTCACTATATAATTCAAGTCAACAGTTGTGTCTAAAATGTAGTACCTAGTTAAATTTTTAAAATGAGTGAAACTTCAGAAAGACTAATTTCTCTCTGATTTGATGCCTTTGTTTGCCTGAGATCACTGACATGCTCTGTTTCGATATTCCCTATATGATGGATGAGACCTGAGTTCAGCAAGCAGGTTTGCCCAGGGAGATATTTCATCTGCTTGGACCTCTGCAGATGCTGAGGTAGGGAACATGTAGATCAGATCACAGGAACTGAGCAATAAATAGTGAGTTCCTCCATGTAAACACCACTCATGCCGTGGAAAAGATTAAGAAGATGCTCTTGCATACCTGTTTTAATCCAATGGTACTATTCAGAAGGTGCTCCCAAAAAGCTGCTTTCTGCCAGCTTTAAAATAGCCAAGTTGATAGTTTTCTTTTATAATACAAAATAGTAATAGCAAGCTTTTTACAGGTCTCCCATCACCAGTTCTATCACCCTGAATTCTTACTCTGCTGCTGGTGCTTTTTTTTGTTTCATATGAAAAAAACAGTCAGTGTCAAAAGGACAGGCAAAAAAAAAATAAAATTGTATCATGCAGACTAAGCCCTCATGGGTGCTACCGTGGCAAAAAGGCTGGATAGGCATCTGCCAGTGGTGTCTGGGGACAGGAGCACCAGGAGCTTTCCAACAGTCAGATAGGCCCAGCACAGATGTCATTTACGTGGGCTTATACAAGAGAGTAGGTGGCATTCTGAACCTCTTGCTATCAGCAAAAGGTTTTGCTTAGACTTCAGTGAAGCCAAGCTTTGCTATCCATGAGTGTAAATATATTTTCTAGACCAACTAATTTTCCAGGTGGAGAAAAACTTGGCTCATTTTCAGCTACAGATACTTTGCTGAGTTTGTTATAGGAGATGATCAACTACTTCAGCAACAAAATTCCTATGAATTGCAGTAAAACGTACTGTCAGGAAATTATTCTTGTTTCACTAATTTAGCAAGTATGTAATTTGTACTGGTTACAAAGTTGAGTTTTATCCAAGTAGATGTGATGGTGCAAGCCTACCACATAGATCAAGTGCTACTCAAAGAGCAGAAAATATCCTCTGGTGAGCCTTTTGCATTTGGCAAAATTAAAGGGACGTATTTATTTGAACAGTTCACAGCTTAATCAGAGGGACTTGGCCTCAGCCACTTGAAATAGTAATAGCAAACTCTAAGATTAGGTAAGTCCATGTTCCATTAATTCAGCTGTGATTGACGTTACACAGCTTGACCTTTAGCACTACAACTGAAATACTCTGTTCAGCTTCAGGTAGTTTTTTCTTCGACCTACCTATGCTTACTGACGAATTCTCATTACTAGTGACAGTGTTACCTGGTTTTCCCATGATGCTGAGTTGTCTGTGATGCAGTGTATGTACATAACATGGTAGCATAACATGTATGCAAACATGCCCAAGAGGAAAAAAAGGATTTGAATGCTTCTTGTTGCCTTTAAAGTGCATAAACATCGTAAACATCATACATTTTTACAGTTAAACTCTGCACAGAGCCCATTTTGGTAAACAGTGAAACTGTTTGCAGATATTTTCTTATCTGGTACCATGAAATGGTTATAATGGTTATAAGACTTGGATATTGACATTTTGAAACATTTTAAATACATTTGCCATATGTAGCTGGGTTTTGGCAGCACACAGACCTGCAACGATTTTTTAAGTTGCATTTTTCTTACTAACTTCAGATACTTGGCAGCCTAAGTCAGAGACCAAGGACATATCTATATTAAGTAATGAAATATTGTTTGTCCTGTGGCTCCAAAGGCAAGTGACACATCACAGTTCATGTGTGTATGTCTAACCTCTTCTCCCTTCAAAGGCAGGATGGCCTGGTCCTCTCTGGGTGCAGGGAACTGTCCTTGACCTGTGCTGTTCCCAAACTCAGCCCGGCCTTCGTTGAGGAGAGACTAACTGGCACAGACCAGACCTGTACCAGGAGCTGTGCTAGCAAGTTCAGGAGTGTGGGTGGGTTTGGCCAGCACCCGGCACTGTCCCTCAGTCCTTACTTTACAGGAGAAGACAAAGCCCAAGTACCCCGGCTCCCTCTGCAGCTGGGGGTAGAGAGGGAAGAGACAATTTCAAAGGGCAGTTCTGGTCCTGGGATGGGTAGAACTACTCTCTGGAAGTGCTTAGTTCTCTTCAGTGACTACAAGGGAATCAGGCCCTCACGTCTGCATCCTTTGAGTGCCTAAAACAACAAATTCAGAACATGAAAAGAGATGTGTGTTTGTAAATAAAGTCTGATGCTCTTTTTTGTCAGGAGAGAGTTCTTAGGCAAAAAGATAACAGATCCAGCACCAGGTTTGCTTTAATACTGACCTACCAAGCAGACTACATATACATCAGTGGAGTAAGCAGAGTTTGTGTGTTTTATGCTGACTGCAGAGTAGTAACTGAAACACAACCCTCTTGAAGCTCTTTGCTGATCAGTTCCAAACAGAATTATTTTTAGCAAAGTCATATCAGCCTAGATGGTTAGAAGCCACAGGGTTCACAGTCTCAACGTGTCTGACTTTGCATAATACTGTACTCTCTCATACACGTATAGGGCCCCACATAGCTGCATGTAATGTGTACAGTTTAATTGCTTTTAATGTAAAGCACAGTTAATATGTTTTTCTCAGAATTTTGGCAGTGCTTTGAGTACCTCAGTTCTGAGATGTGTAGCTGGCAGTGGTTTTTTTTCCTGTGATAAAATGTCTCTATTCACTTGGTTTTTCTCACATATGCCTGTCCTAACATTAATATATTGAAACCTCTTTCAGCATTGCCAACTGTGTTCTGTAATAGAGGGAGGTAGTTGCAATGAATTCCAGTTAGTGATGCCTCAGTGTATATAGAAAGTCTGTAGATAACCCAGAACTATTTTAAACCTGAATCTAAAGACATGCTTTTTCTCTCTGAGAGGCAGTCTGACTGATTCTGCCGTTATGAAAAAGCCTCTCTTTCCCTTCAGTAGGTTTTGATTTGAGCTTTTAGTGGCTTCAGTATGAGCCTGAATCTAGGCTAATGTGAGATGTGTGAAACTTTTGTAGTTGATTGCTTTGATCTTCATAAAAATGGAACTCTTGCTTTCTTTACTGCAAAATCCATAAATCTGTATATATGTGCAAGGCTCAGAATTTGGCAGAAAGTCTTTATATGTGAATTATATCATTTTGATCATGCACAGGATTTTACAGAGGAACACAGCAAGAGTTTCTTCTCTTATTGGACAGTTTTCTCTTGAGGTATATTGTCTTCTGGATTTTGATCTGAATGTGTATCTGATTTCTTTGCAGTTTCTCAGTACCCTCTTTGCCCCTTTAAATTTTGTGATGGAAAAAGTAGAAAGCATCCTGCCCTCCAGTCTGTGGCACCAGCTGACGAGGATCTGAGGGAGCACGCCCGCTGACTGACTGCCGTGACATCTTCTGTGCCAACTTTTTGTTGACCACAAGAAAGCATGATAAAAAAGGGAAGCAGTTCTAAGACTTAAAAACTCTTAATGGATTGTCTGTTCTCATATAAAAACTGTTTTGTTGTACAAAATACATTGATGTTAGGTTCTATTATATTTTGCCTTCAGAAAAGAAAAACTTAAAAATAAAATTTTGTGTATTGCAGCATTGCTGTCTTTTGGCATCTTCTTCAAAGCTTGGATTGTACTTTGTATTCTTAAACATCTGTGTGGTGTATCTGCTTCACCACAGCTAGGGCTTGGCTTTCCGTTCAGGTAATGAAAAAACTTTAGTCACTGTAAAATTAAGCAGCAGTGTCGCTGCCTTTTCTTATGGAGTTCAATTAGGGTAAAGCCCTCACCGCTATGGACCATCTAGACGAGGCTTCTAGACAGTTAAAGCTCTTGCTTCAAGCCGCTTTAGGCCCTTCAGGCAGTTTGGATGGCACATTGGGCTTCTGATTCCCATTCCTGCACAGAGGTGAGTTTTATCTTTGGATTTTCAAAATGTCTGTGTTCTTGACAGGTTTTCTTCACACCACTGTTATTTCAAGTCCCTCCAGAAGCTTCATGCTTTGTTATCTCTCTACAGAACAAGCATAAGTAATGGCAGAGAACTGAAGACAAATTTACCTGTAGTGAGTGATCATTACATTCATGCTTTTATGTATTTCTTGCTGAGTTTTTATTGCATTGCTAGTATTTTTCAAGTATGAAAAGGCAGGTACTTTTTCCTGTGCAGATTAAACATCAGCATTATAAACTGTTCTGAGACCAGAGCTATTAGCAAAATTGCTGTTAGTTCATGCACAATTAATAGAGAGGTTTCATCATTAGTGCTTACCTCAGGAAATCTTATCTTTGTGCTGTGATAGATTTAGACAAAGTATTCATTTATAACTTAGCCATTGTAGATGGAAACTTCCTGCAGACACCTCTGCTAATGCGTGAGGCCAGCTCTTTAAGATCAAGAATTTGATCTGGAAGTTGAAGCAAGTAGTCCTGTGTGTCAAGAATTGAAAGTGCAACCTTACAGATATCTCAAGGATTTATTTTTTTAACTCCTCTCCTAGATAAGGAAGCATAAACCCAATGCAGCAGATCAAAAATGCCACTTTGCCAGTTCAACTTTGCTGTTCTTCTGAAAATGCTGAGCAGCCTGAGGGACTGGTCATCAGCAGATAAGTTTGTTTATCAATGAGGGAATGAGTGAACAAAGACAAAACTCCCATTATTGCAGTTGGTATAAAAGGAAAGTGTTTCTTGATGCATTACATTATTTTTTTGCCCTCCTGATCACAGCTGTGCTAGTCTATGTAGAAGAAAGCTTTTTGTCCAAGTGAGCAATGGTGCAACATTAAAGCAAACACTGCTGAGGAGGAAAAAAGACAGCCCCACACCAGGAGAAATCAACTGTAAGAATGAGACCTGAGGGAGGACATAGAAGATCAGAGAGCCCCATGGCTAAATGTTAAAACTGGTGAGGTGTGTCCCTGTTGGCAATTCCCAAATGAGTTTTTAATCTCTGGCCATTATTCCTGCAAAACAGTTCACTATAATGTTGAAATTAATATGGCTTACATTTAATATGGGATGTGGCATAAGATTAGAGGTAGTGGATTGCTAGTGGACAGCATGTGGAAGTGGGAAATGGGCCAATATTTGTGTTCTTGGCTTTGCATCTGAATTGCTTGAACACAGAGAACATCTTTACAGCAGGGGTCCCTGTGTGTCTCTAGCTGTAAAAGTAGGGGTGATCATATTAATTTGTTTCCCTCGCAATGGCACTGTCAGAATTATTTAAGGTTGGTGAAAATCAGAGGGTTCAGGCATAGTCGGCTCTTGCTGTGCTGACACTGGTTGCCAGCCACCTCAAAAACCTTTCAAAGTTCATTTATTCATACTCTAGATTGGAAAAGAACGAATTGCTGTGATTAACAGTCCTAATATGTGAATGTGTTTGCATATCAGTTTATAACTAGCTATATACAAATGTCTGTGTTTGTCAGCAACTAAGGCAGTAGTTTGGCCTCTGTTAAAAGAAGAGATAATGTGAATTACGATCTGTGAAGGAATTACTATCTGTAATAATCTGATAAAAAGGAATGCTTAACTCCTGGAAGAATCAGATCCTTCCCTTGAACTATGGGAACTTTTAGGAACTCAAAAATATCTTTGTTTCTACTATTTCTAGTATCCATTTCCCTTATAAGCAGTAATGAGCCATGCATTTGATCTAGAAAATATCTCTTTAGCTTTAATTATAATTCTAGGCACCTAGGGAGACTAGACAAGTCAGACAAAAGGATTTTCTTTTTCATCAAGTAGAGTTTGTTGCCTTAGGCTTTTCTGCCTCTAACATGCATCCTGTGAAGTTCAGCATGGCTTAGATCAAAAGGCAAACACAGCCTGTGATTATAATGATGGAGAGCCTCTGGCTTAGTGTGGAGATGAGCCTTCTGGAAATCTGGTTCAGATAATAACTCACCCGAATCTTCCATCTGCACATTTATGGAGGGGAGTGCTTTAAACTCCAAATGTTCACAGTTCCTGGGTTTTTTTAAAGACAACCTAATACAATTTGGATGCATGCTATCTCTTTACACTATAACCTGCATAGAACAAGAACGGAGAGAAGCCCAGGAGTGCCAGGTAAGGCGAGCTGGCCACCTTCTGCCCCTCCCACTGGGTAGGTTTACAGCTGCTCCAAGGTCAGAGCCACATTCGGAGAGGTGAGTGCTGCACCTCGGGGAAGGCGGCTGTTTTCTCTGGTCGTTAATTGTTTGCTGTGGTTTGGTGTTAACACCAAATACACGGGCTGATTTTTTCAGCAGGATAGCACAGACCTTCTCATGCCAGTAGAAAGGAGGAAAAATATCAGGAGTTTTCCTGTGTTGCAGAAGCCTACAGAAGGCAACCAGCCAAAGGAAGCTGCACACACCACACCCTCCTGCTTCGGCCCTCGTGTGGCTGCTACCCCACAGAGGGCTTGAAAAACCTCAGCAGCTCTAGTTGGGGCACAGTGTGCAAGGCAGCCCCGGCCCCACATGCCACCCAGCTTCCTGCAGGGCTCCTGCCTGGTTCCCAGCACCAATGGAGCAGAGAGGAACCCCTGGAACAATGAAGGAGGAGCACTCAATCTATTGATTCATATAAATTTGCCTTTTTTTCACACGGAGAAGACCTTAAATTATGAAGTCACATCTGTTTAATCAGGCACATGAGCTGTTATACAAATATATATATGTTATATTTGTATATATATACAAATATAATATATGTTCTATATTTCCATGTGGTAAAAGAAAATTATACTTTTTTCATGAGATTTCTCCTAAAACAGCTCAATGAGCTTTTTAAGGTAAAGTCTGTTAAAAAACAAAATTGTGATGAGAGAGCAATCCCAAAAAGCTTGGCAGGCTAACAGTGTTTCAGAGCGCTGCTAGATTTCTCATTTCATGCAGCAAATTAAAGGGAACTCCCTCAAGAAAATTGAACTGCATGTTTAAAAAAAATAATCCTACAACCTTTTGCCTCAGCTAACATCATCCTGACACTAAGGTGTCTGCCTAGGGACAGCTGTTCCTTCTTCATGTCTAAATACATGAGTGAATTTATTCCGTAAAAGAAAATATAAGATTATTTATTTCATTTGCCTTGCTTGATTTCTGTTTTTTCTTCCTTTTTTTTTTCTCTCCTTTTTTTTTTTCCTATGTTTGATTAACTGAAGATTGAGGAGGTGCCTTTCCTAGCAATTTACATGTCTGAGTGTCTTTTTGCACCAAGAAATAGCAAAAGCACTGGGAGTGCTTTCTTCATGGAAGACTCAGCAGAAATGCTTACAGCTCTAAGAAGCTGATCCTGAGCTCTTTTAAAATAATTTTTTTTTTTAATCATAAATATAGAAAAAATATGTAACCAAATAATTGGTCAGCTCAGTGGTTACACATTTGTTGTGCTGCAAAATATTCTGGTTTTTTTTTCTCTAGTGAAAGGAGTTTGGTGGTGGTGGCATTGCATTGCAGCTTATTAATATGGCACTTGTGTAACAGACAGTTGAACCTGTTCTGTGCACCTCTGGTTGGCTCGCTGCTGAATGGGCAGGAGATCTGGTAACAAAGGACACCAAAAAGGCCAAGGTACTCAATGCCACCACCTTCCTGGTCAGACCAGCCTTCAGAACCACAGGCCCCCAAAACCAGGAGAAAGTCTGGAGCAAGAAGATGTACCTTGGTGGTGGAGAAGGAGGACCAGGTTGGGGAATGAAAGTCCCACCTTTAATACAATGATCCCAAAACACTTTACCTGGGACTGCAGAATTCAGGTGGGTTTGTTTTCTGATGAAGTTAAGCGACTGATCTCATTACCTTACCTTTTATTCAACTGCCTAGAACAAGTTCCCTTGTAAGAATGAGGCTTTCTTTTCCTTCCAGAATGTTGAAATATTTTCAGCTTTATTACATGGGGACCCTCAAAGGGTCCCTGAATCTTTCAAAAAACCTGGCAAGAAAAAAAAGTTAAAAATATTATACTGCCTTTAAGGTCTTTAAGTTTAAAGCTTAAAATGTGATACTGCTCAGGCTGTGAACTACATGCGGATTTAATTTCACAATTAAATCCTAATAAAAAGTCTCCTTGGAGCTTACTTTTAAATACAATTAGGTATGAAATGTTCCTTATCCAGCCCAGAGCCAGAACTGCCAGCAGTAATGAGGCCAACAGTATAACTGCTGAACTGAACGTGTTCACATATACGCAGTGCACGTGCGTGTGCGCAACGCACACACTGTACACAAACACGCTGACAGGGATATTCCCACCAGCAGTTGTCTTACCCCAGAAGCATGCTTACTCTTACTTCTAGCCGTGACCATTGCATTAATGCCACATACAGCAACTGAAACAATCTCTTACTGCCCTTTATATATATATCTCCAGAAAATATATACCTTTCTGCATCTTCCTAATCTTTTAATGCCAGCTATGCCTTCTGGAGGTGACTTATCGATTTTAATGACACAAACTTTTTCCAAAGCTTTTCAGATATAAATGGCTGCTCTCTCAACACCACTGAATGCAAAACCTCATTTTTTTTTACATATTATTTTTTAAAGAAACATAACCAGAGCTCTCGCTTTATTGCCATGGTATGTTACTTGTGTATTACTTTTTCATGCACTGTTTGTACCCACTAGGGTTTCTCCACTCTTTTTCATTTTTTCCTGCACCTACAATATATTCTGTCACCCATTCAGCCTCCTTTTCCTACTTTATCTTTTCATTACCTTGCCTGTCTCTGCATTTCAAGGGTGCTTTTCCAGAGCCTTACTGAGTTATCAGCACAGGACCCATCTTTCATCTTGGCTCATTTGCTGGTCTCTGCTCTCTGACCCAGCTCCTCCCCAGTGAGGCTGCACATCTTTCCAGCACATTGTTGTTTTGTGCTGATCCCAGCCCAGCATATGGACCTGGCACAACCTGTAACTGCCTCCATCAAAGGCCAATGCACCCTTTAACAAAGCTGTAAGTTTTTGCAGAAAGTATTCAGAGAAAATCTCATTTGGAAATCCCCATCTGAATGGAAAGTATCATTTTGAGCACATTTAATAGATTTATTAAATTTAAAAGAACATAGAAGTTAATAGATTCTTTAGAAACCCGATCATTACTGAGACAAAGTATTTCCTTCATCAGCTTTCTGCAAACATTTTTCTGCTTACTCAGTAAGTGAAAAATAAGAAACCTTATCCTTAGGTAGTCGAGTGTCCTATACCCAGCTGTCACTAGACTGAAAAACAAATCTCTTCTCGTTGATCCTTCAGATCACAAAAAACCTCAGCAGTTAATATTATTAATGACCTTTTACAAGCTTTTAAGGCATGTTTTCAGAAATACATAACTAAGACATTTGCTTTGACTCTTCAATAGTTTATGAAGATGTCATGGTTGAATACATCTCCTGCAGTTCCTTTGTTTTTTGCCATGGGCCAATTTCTGCCTCTCAGGAAGCCGCAAGGTGCTAACAGCGGCTGGGGTGGCCTCAGCTGGCCACCTCACTGTAAATTCCAGTCCACTGGGGATGGACAAACACTCCTCCAGTAAAGCCTTTCACCCAACCTGGCCCCAAATTTTCTCTCGTGGAGGAGTCACTAACCAGTGCTCAATCTCCCAAGCACTTCAGTATCCAGGGCACAACTTTGACCAGCACAAGATCCTTTGGAAGATGTTTGAGCAAGCTCAGCCCATGGGGTTGGTGCTGGTGGTCTTGTACAGAATGACCCATCTCTGCGCCTTGCTGTGTTCCTGGTGGCAGGAATGAATTGCCACAGAAGTCCAGGGGAGAGTTCTGTGTTGGTCGGAAGAGTCCCAGTAGAAGTACATCCTTCCAGAACTGCATCAGTTTATGCACAGGCAACTCTGCAGCAACGCTGTCATGCAGAAATGCGAAATAAGTGCTGCAGTTTGTACTGATTATTCAGCAGCTTCCGTGCAATGAAAGACAAAGGCAAAACTGGCATAAAAGTAGAGAAGACCTTGGATGCATTCCCCGCACAGACCAGGAAGGGCAAAGGCTGTGGTCCTCGAGCACCAGTAGCCTGTGCATCATGTCCGGGAGATCCAGCCAGCGCTCTTTGGTGCTTTGCAGGTGTGAATGTCCACCACTTCCAGGCAGTCCTGGCAGCGCACAGCACAACACCAGTGGAATTTGCACTCGCATTTTGTCATCCTGCTGACGCGGGAGGTGTCGTAGCCTCTGCCACAGCACATCACTTCACAGCTGTCCATGCCGCGGGAGGTCTGGTTACAAACCCGACCGGCTGTCCCGAGGGACCCTACAAAGGAAACACAGTAAAGGGCAGGAGGTGGATTTTAAGGCAGGACAGAAAGCATATGGAAATTGGTATACGAGACATAATTTGCAATGTATTTGATCCTTCAACATCACATCACTGACAATTCAATATCAAGCCAGAGAAATGTCTATAATAAGGTAAAATTGCTCTCAAATTCTCAAATTTCTCCTAGAAATCAGGTCTGGAGATGAGAAAGAGTAAAATGGACCAAATACTTCAAGTCTCTACTTGATTCTGTTAGTATCATCATGTTTTGCTTCATCTTTCCATAGCACCTTTTTCCTTTCCAGCGAGCAGATACCCTGCCCAAGGCAGCTGTGCAGCCCCCTCCTGTCACCCGTGTCCAGTCCCACAGGGCTGTGTGAAAGGGGGTGCCGAGGAGGAGCACCCCTGTGGTGCTTGGGAGCTCATGGGCTTTGCAGGAGAGCTCTGGGTGGGCAGGGTGGGGGCTGGGACAGAGGAGAGGCATGTCTTAGCCCAAACATCGGAGTGCTGCTCATCAACACAAACTTAGCTTAAGGTATGCTTTAGGATCTATAGCACAGCTGTCGACAGATTATTACCACCAATCTGGAAACTTCATGAATACTCTTTGCTTCACCTAATATCTTATGTATTGCTATTATAAATCAATTTCAGGTATATCCATGAAATGAACATTGTTCTGACATTTTCCCTAGACCAAATTATAGCTCCATTCTTCTGTTCTTGGCCAAAATGAGATTCCCTAAATATTGACTATGATCATTAAATTAACTAGAAAT
The DNA here is from genome assembly GCA_907165065.1 of Caprimulgus europaeus. Next base: position 21,480,796 of record OU015528.1, on the reverse strand, counting down.
ATTTTACAAAGTGTATTCACAGGTATACCTCCAACATGAACAATTTACCTTAAAGAAAAAAAATACATGCAGACATTAATTCAAATTTGCATGAGCTAAGCATCAGCTTAGCATAAGCACCAATCTTAATTAATAAAACTTAAGCTGTAATTAATATGCCATTAAAAATCTAAGATGCATAAATTCTAATTTACTTTTCCCCCATGCCATGGTGTACTTATGGTTGTATGTACTGCTGCTGCTGTATTGAAGCAGTTCACAACATACAAGCATTCGCTGTTTCTCTGTCCCCTACTGTCCCCAGCACCATGGAGGCTTCAGGTCTTTCCAGGCTGTGGCCCAGCCACTGAGGCAGCGAGTGGTCTCAGGGACTTGAGTCAAGTCACCTCCTCACACTGCGGTTTTTCATGTGATCAACACTTCATTTAGCCTCTTGGCCAAAGTGGGGGAAATTTTGCTCTTTTCCAGCTAAGCCAGGACAAGCTTCAAGTGCTTCCCCAGAGGAGTGTTTCAGTCCCTAGAAGGCATCTCAGCCTTCTCTCTTGTAGCCTCTATTCCTGTATTTATTTAAATATTTAAATATTCATTAGGTAGAAACATACACCTGGAAAGCTTCAGTATCAAATTGCTGGTTCAGGTCTGCTGTGGGCAGAGCAGAAGGGCGCTGCGTAGCCACCTGCCCCCCATGGACCAGCTCTCTGGGGGAGCACCTCATATTGATGGAAAAACCAGGGATGTGTTGCATCGAGCAAACCCTGCAACACCAGGCAACCAGCAGTAACTCCTGGGCTCCTGTCCAGCACCTGGATCCCGTGCCAGGGGTCCCAGGGAAGAAGAGGAGGAGAGGTACCACCAGCAATGACCCACATGGGTGCACACCACCCTTAGCAAGACCTCTGCCACAACAGCTCTCCCTGCAAGGCCACCTGCACTGGGGCAACCTGCATGACAAGCAAAGCAGCGATGCCAAAAGGCCTTTCCTAGATCCTTTTTTCAGGAATTACTCCGCCACTGAGAGAAGAGAGACTTCCATTGGCCCCCGGTGCCCCCAAGCTCGGCAGGGCTGAGGAGTCGGGAGGATGTGGAGCTATGTGACCCGCCTGTGGTCCCGTAGGAAGCTTGTGGCAGAGAGCATACCAAACCAAACCCTGCCTGCCAGCCACCACGTCCTCCTCCATCCACGATGCTGTGCAAACAGCTAGGACATCTGAACAGCAGTGCTGGTGCTTGTGTCAGTCCACGGCAATATCCATCGCATCCCAAACTGGGCAAAATACAACTGAATCACCACTTCTATGGGCGTTTTTCCTGCCCTCTCTGCTCAGACAGAAAAAAAAACAAGGTAAAAGGCCAAGCTTGCGATCCGTACGCTCCACACTCTGCGTCAGGAATTCGGTGTGAATTCCTGCTTACCTCCCTGCGCCAGCTCCCCCTCACCTCCCTTCTCCGCACGCTGCTTCACCCGCGGCCGAGGCCCAGCCCCAGAGCCCAGCGTGCCCGGGCTGCGCAACACAGCAGCGCCGGGGACAACAACCTCCAACAACCGTGACCTGGGTTGGTGTTTCGCTCCCTGCCTGTGGGCCGTGCAAACCGAGCCGGACGCGCGACAGCCTTGGCTGTGGCATGGCGGCATGGCAGCCAGCCAGGCGTCACCCCTCCAGCCGAGGAAAGGCCCGGCCGCGCCCCACCGCAGCTCACCCCTGCAAGGGAGCAGAGCGGGGCCATGCCGTGCCGCTTGCCTCATGGGGCTGAAGGAAGACCCCACAGCCCCCCACGCCCACAGGAGCTGCCCCGAGAAGCTCTGAACATGTTCCTCAGCCAAGGCACAGGTTAATTGCCAGCTCCAAAGTTGTCATATCCAGGTGTTTGGGGAAATAACACAGCAGAGAAGGAGAGCCTGGGTGGGAAACACCCGCTGGTTTCAACAGGAGTTTTGCCATTGACTTCAAAACCAAAATGATTTCAGCTGCTAGCAGATAGTCAGGAGCCAGTATCATCTGACACTGCCCTCAACACAACATCGTTTACTGCGCCACTAGGAGAGGAGACTAAATTATCCACAGAATGCAACAAAAGACTCATATAAAGGCTCAGTTTCTGAGCAAAACCAACAATTTTTTAAATGTTCAAACAGCATCTTCAGCATCTCTGTGGCTTCCCTTGTGAGAAAGAAAATGAGTGATAACTGGCAGCAAGCAACCAGGCAAGTTACTGCATTCCTTGGTGGGCACTCAGATACCCAGGGGATGAAGACAGCAGAAGATAATAAACAAAATAACAGAGCTCTCTGATCTTTGCCTGCTACCTGTAATGCACCTCCTCATCACTTAAGAGGCAGGAGTATCATCTAACTTACAAAAAGTTTTGTGCAACCTCTCTGTTTTTATTTCAAGCATTGGAATCGCCATGCCAACACACAACATTATACCTGCCAAAACATCCACAGCTTTTAACACTGCCAACTTTACAGCCCATACATCAAATTTTCTCCTTGGTTTGCACAGTTGTTTTCTTAAGCGGACATATGGTAAGTTGAGAAATATTTTTTACTATTCCTAAAGTGCTAAAATGTATTTAATCCTTAATAACATGAGATTTTTTATTTCTATTGAATAAAAATCTGTCTTCAAGCAATAAAGTTCATTATTTGACTTTTAACTAAAAAAAAGGCAGTCAAATCCACAACAACAATGAGCTCGTTTCCACACAAGCATTCAAGGGACAAAAAATAAAAAAAAAAAAAAAAAAGAAAAAAAAAGAGGATATATTCACAGAAAAGTAGCTCTGAAACTACTTTTAGAATCAAGGATTCAAAGATTCACGTGGAACCTGTGTACAAGACCCCAGTATAGCAAGGCTGGAGAGAACAGGAACCAGAGCCAGCCTTGCCTGGAGGGGCTGGGATTTCCCAGGCCAGCAACAAAGGGACAGCAATGTGCTGATAAAAACAGCTTATCCAGAACCAGTTTAGAGTAAACATGTGTCTAGGTCTAATTTCCATAGCCAGTGATAGCTGCCATAACCTCTCAGCTCCCAGAGGCTCTTGGGGTGACTGTGTCGCTCCCTTGCCAGGTGGTGCTTGCAGGAGAGCTGTCCTGACAGGAGTCATCACAAGCTCCACTGTCAGCTTGCACGGGGCTGGGAATGCACCCAACATGTTTGCAATGCGTAAAATGGAAGATATGGGCCAAGAAGTCACACAGGGACTAACTGTATGCAGCTAACCTCAGTGAAAAGTTCCTGACATAAATCAGGATTGGTTTCCCTCCACGGGTTACATACCTCAAGTACTAACACATCTTGCCCAACACCAATACTTTGCAGGCTATACTTCAGATTCACATTTTTCTTTCCCTCTGGACTTGGTCTCATTCATCTCAAAAATGCAGCAAATGGCTTACATGAGGCAGCAAAGGAAATAAATTAACATTAAAATAATCCTGTGAAGGACCCGAAGCAGATCACCCTGAGCTCATGGTTTGCCACCCAATGTGCAGCTCCATGGGGCTGCCTGTAGCACTGCACATGCATCTCCACAGTACTCTCCACCAGGCCATGAGGTGTGGAGGGTCCTCAAACACAGCCACAGGACCCTGACTGCCTGTTGGGGACACAGGAGGTGGCCCTCACAACATTCGTATGCAATCCACCTCCTACACGCAGGCAGAGGCAACAACGCTGGCTTTTGACAGCACTCAAACCAGGACCACGTGAGTGTCAGGAGAAATGTACAGATGACTTGAAGCACATGGCCCAGGCACTTGCAGGAGGTCCTGAGGGACTGCTGCAGCAGCCTGAGACCATCTGCACATGGACACAATCTGCCTCTTTGCCCCACCATCACCTTCACGCAGCTGAATCCTCACTGCTACCAGAAGAGTTGCAGACAGTCAACGCACACTCACCAACACCATCCTGCCGCTCTTCCATCACCTCCATCTCAGTGTCCACACTCGGGGATGCAACCTCTCCACTCCACATGCACCACCTCAACGTGTGTAGCTGAGCTCAGCTTGCTCTACACACTTTGGTGGGGTTCTCCCTGCAGGAAGAGGCTGCACTCAAACACTGCCCAAGTTTCTTGGTTGTTCTCTATCAATTAATTTTTAATAAACTTGTTGTAAAATGAGGTTTTTTGCAGTAAGACCTTACTGCAAAATAGTCTCTATGTACCAAGTCCTGTCACAAAGCCTCAGCCAGCAAGCCGGGGATGCCCATGTGGCGGCTGCTCGAACATCGAATCCTGAAGCAGACTCTGCTTGTCCACCAATATGTTGAAAACATGACAAACTCGCAACAGCTTTCAATCAACCTGGCCTGCACAGATGGCCAAACAGCAATCTTTCAAAACTTAAACTGTTTCTAACAGAAGCTTACAAGCAGACAAGCAAGGTTTTTTTAGAGCATTTCAGAGGTGAAGTGACGCATTCAGGGTAAAATAGCACATGCGACAGTGGGACTGCTACTTGTGTTGTCATCACCTGAGTTCCCTTCACAGCTTTATCATTTCTAACAGGTCTCTCCCTGTGTAGTCTTGGGTATGCTTGTACTGGTTTTGGGAGCTGAAAACTTATGATAATATAAGGAAAGACCATGCAAATTGTGGCAAAATCAGGAAGTTCATTACAAGATTTTTCAAAAGCCCTCTGGGATGTCCTGCCTCTGCTTCCATCAAATTATGAGTATAAAACTGTGAGTAAAAATTATTTGAGCATCCATGCGAGCAGAGTGAAGTAAATTCTGAGCACTTCTGGAGAATTTCCTTTGGTCCATTTCTGAAAGTTATGAAATCTTAATGCTAGACAAGAAGTTACGGGGTTATTACACTCCTTGCTATTGCACTGCTATTAGTGAATTCCACATACTATATCTGTCCTGAAAGCAATAACTCTTCTTTTCCTTATAGAAAATAAAAAATAAATAATACCACATTTTTCATGTTGTAGGGGTGATGCATGTGTGTCCATCTGGCTCCCCTAGGCAGACTGCCCGCCCCTGGAGAGAAGAGCCAGAGCTAAAAGCCCTGATGGCAGGAGAGGTATGTGTTTTTTTTGGATAGCCTGCTGATGACATAACCCCTGAGCACCTTTAATTTACTGGTTTGTATGTGTTAGCACACCCAAGCCACAGAGGTCACTAGCTCAATCGTTTCAGAGTTTGTGAAGCTGTTTCCTGGCTAAATTGTGACGCTTCATCAGATTCGCTCTGGAATCCTTCGTTCAGTCCCAATACTATCCAATCTCCAGATATACTTTTTTTCTGAAGCACTAACTTGCTTGAACTCCCCGTAGAATGAAAGACAGAACTGTATTTGAGGACATACCAAAGCGCTGTGGTATTAGATTTAGCTGACATTGAGATGCTCCCCACCTATTTCCAGACTCAGACTTCCACAATCTCATTTCATTTCCAGTCATTTAACAGGGATGACACTCTGGAGTGCTCAACAGGGCAAACCAAAGGTAATAAAGAAAAATGCTGCTCAGCTGCCAAAATTACCTTTCTCAAAGCCAGACCAGTTTTTGTTCATCTGATTCTTTCTGTGCTCTATGCGAGCAGCAGGGCATCCCGCATCCCATTAAAGTTTTACTGCAGCTTGCCAAAAATGTGCTCTTTCAAACAGCCACGTTCTCCAAATTCTGGGCAGCAGAAAAAAACCACCTCATATGCAGCCTTATCTTGAGCTGAGCCAAAGCACATGTCAGACTCTGCCATCTCTGGCCAGGCTTCACAGCATCAGGCAAGTGCACGTAATACACTGCGATGAAAAATGCCCACTCTCCTCCATGATAACAAGACTGACAGGTCAGATTATGCTTAGTACAAAGAGATTATTAAACAGCTTTTTGACATAGAAGTGGGTCATGTATGGCTTCTCCTTTAAATGGGAAAGAAATAATGGGTTCTATAATGAATGAGGCAACTTCAATAAATAAATATTTTAATAAATCCAAGTCTGCAAAGTCAGTCTCTGCACAATGCCACAATACACCCATTTATTCACTTGGATTAAAGTATTATACTTTACAGTATCGGTAAAGTATTCAAGGAACAATATGTGCTCGTGTAGGTAATAAGCATCACCTGCAAAAGCCATAAATAACATTTAAAATTACCTTGACTACTCAACTAACCAGAAACTCTGTGCAACGTAAGCGTACTGGATGAAATTCTGCGTTCACTGAAGTCAACAGTACATGACCAGGATTTCACATATTGTTCTTATTTAAGTACAGTTGTTTTGCAATGCTTATTCCAAATAAACTTGGATTGTAAATACGCAGCAGTGCCAAAAAGAGTTGAGCTGCATTGCTATCCAGATACTTACGGATATGTCATACCGGGTGCAATTTGGTATGTTCTACAACCTATTAATTAGTTCCACAACATCTTTCATACATTACTGAGTCTGGCTCTCTTTTCCAAATTCCTGTTTTTCTAGTTTCTAGTTTTTAATTGCCACATGAGGAAATACTACACACGGGTCAAGAACAGTGAGCAGGATTCCAGGTGCTTGGCAGTGCCTTGAATCCTGAAACACCGTTAAGCGTATCTCTATTGAAATCTCTGAAAGCAGAAAAAATCAGTGCTGATAGCAGCCCTGAAACTTCACCTCTTCCCACTGGGGCTGGCATGACTCTTAAGAAAATGTGATGGTTATCACAGACGGAGCCAACTCTGTCTCATAAAGAGGAACAACCAGCTGTGCCACTCGATGCAGTGTGCTGTGCCCCACCAACCTCTATTCTTTCACCCACTCACAGGTCCTCCAGCTGCCTTGCACCACGTTACCGACAGCTGCATGGACTGGTGCAAGCACAGTTTGCACCAAGCTGCCATGCTGCCTATGTTACCAATGGGGAGAGGTGTGTCTACAGCTAGGGGGACCATGGTCCACAGTGAGCTTTAGGGGGAATGTACAGATAGACAAGGACACTGGTCTCTTGGGAGTTTGCAGCAGCAGCATAACAATATGGAAGAGAAGCAAAATGACAGGAGGTGGTATCATAGGGACACCATGGGACTTTGGGCTGCTGTGGTTACATCTGGCAGCTCTGGAATGAGCTGTGTGATACAAGTATGTACGTGGCTGTGTACAGTATGGACCTGCCTCCAGAGCATAATTCAAACTTGTCCTAAAAGCAGCTTTTGTGTTGCAGCATCTCCAGGGCTCCATAGCATCCAGAAGAAATTGCTAAATTATATTAGAACAATGGGCTGTCATACATCTAGGGGCATCGAGGAGCTATTGTTCTTGTACAGAGATGTCCTTCCAAAACATCTTCCTGCCTGTTTCTTGCTGGTTGCATGCATGGATTTATACATTATATATATAAAAATATATATATACACATACACACTCAATAATAATGATAGTTTTTGACCTTCAAAGAACAAACATCTGAAATAAAACCATTAATGCGTAACAATAGATCCTTACCTACATCCCTGTCCCTGATACAGTAGTCCGGAGAGCTTTCAAAGTATACCAGGTCATTCTTAGTTGGCTTCTTAAATCTCTTATTAGCCACGGTGAAACCCGTGCCATCTTGATTCATCACCACCTGAATCGCTCCATTGTACTTCTTCCACAGATAATCTCCCGTTTTCCTGAAGTCCGCCATGGCCAGCCAACAGGTCCTTAGAGTGCATGATCCACTCACACCGTGACATTTGCACTCCTGTTTCAAAAACCGCTTCACGGCCTGTTTAGAAATGCAGTAGAACATACACAGGTAAAACAAACTGTAGTTTACTCCTCTCGTCCCTTTTACATCCACCCCGCAATGCCAGGCTTGCTGCGGGTCTCCAAATCACGGTCTGTAGTGACACCCACTGGTAGCATCAAGTCATCCCCACATGGCTGGTCTGCTCTGGGCGCTTGACAACCGTACACACAACCCTCCGGCTGGTGGGCTTACCTTCCCCGCTCCTGCCAGCCATCCCGAGGGTGCAGATGGTCCATGACTCACAGAAACAGACTGGACGGGAGGAAGTGATATGGGAAATATACAGACTCACCCAGCCCCTCGGTAGGCAAAGGTACCCCCTTTCCCCATCATTCCAGCTGAACCATCGCCACGCTGACCCTCTCTAGCTCGCCTTCATGAAGTTACCCTTTGCCCTGAATAGTGTTTCAAATATTGCCAAGAAATTCATAGGCTTTTAATATTTAAATGTTTTTACAGAGACTGTGCAAAGCATCGTACCTGGTCTCTGCATCAGATCTATGCAAAATTTTAAATACAGTATTTTTTTAAATGCTTAGAAACCTTTTAACAAACATTTTAGAAAAATACCTTCACTAGCTTGCACTGAAGAGATCACCTTCATCACTAATTTAATGTCTGGGTGGCATTAAAGCCATTTCAGGTTCCTCTCAGACATTTAAGCCATCACCTGTATGATGCTGGAGAACAGCTGGGTGGGTTCATATACAATAAATAATTCATTCCTAATTCTGAAGAGATGGATAATTGATGTATAAAAATTATGCCTTAAGGGTTCATGAAATACAAACATTTTAGAGTTTGTACAAGAGGAACAGTATCACAGGAGGAAGGTAAGAGGGGGAAAAGCTCCATGATTAGGAGTGAGACTGATGCACAGTGGGGTGGCATTTTCAGTCAAGCTCTTAGTATTAAAGTGAGAACATGTCATAAAACCAAAGTACTTCTAATTTTCCTTCTTTCCACCTTGGAAAAAATTTGACTATTTCAAATAAGTGACTGATGTTCCCACAGCCCCACTTCATTGCTAACAGCACTATCACAAAACTGGGATTCTGCTCAGAAAGAAATTTAAGCAGATGCTTGGTTTTAATTATCTGGGTAGGAATCACTTAAACTACTTCTGTGTTTAAAAAAACTTGCTGGACTGAGGCCTGGAATAGCCAGAAGCAGCAGATAGGGATGCAGGATTCTTTTGTCAGTGATGTTCCCATACTGATACACAGCATATTATTTTGTATGATTCATATGGGATTACTATAAATATTTATTCAATGTATTTTTGAATTAGTAAAATCTGAAAGTCTAGTTTTAAAAGAAAACTATCAACACCCTTTTTGGTGGTAAGAAAAACGCAAGGGCACAGCTGGTCTCATCCACATCTGAATGTCAGGCTTGTGAGCAGGCTGAGGTAGTGAGGTCCCTGCACTGTGGATACAAAACAGCATCCCCTAAACAGCAGGTGCTAAAGCTTATGGGAATGTGTTGATTATTTTTAATCAAATACATTTATTAAAGACAGTTTATCTTTTTTATAAAAAACAACAATAAAAAAGCCCCAACTACCTGCTTACCAATACTGTCTTATCATTTGGCATATGTATTTTTTAAAACTTACTAAGATACTCAATTATTCCAGAAAGTACTTCCCAGCATGGAGCTACTCCACCCCTGTGAAGCCTTTGTTTGTGCTGTAGACTGAAGTCTCTTTTGGACAGCAACATAGATACAACCATAGTACTGAATACACATATCACTGATCTGAATAGCCTCATCTGTCTATATAATATATTAATTAAACCTTCTGGTAATAAACAGGTGCAGGAAAGATGTTGAAGGAGAAACATTTATCAGAAAAATTATCTACTTGCAGTGCAATTCATTAAAATGGTATATTTTCTTCTAAAAAGGGATAGTTAATATAGAACAATTTTACAGTTTATACAGGGAACTTTTTAATACAAAAAGATCAGAACATGAACAATTCACTTCCTACTGAAATACAGGAAAACCAAAGACAAGAAACAGGATGTCTCTGCAAACCATTTTAGAAGTCCTTGGTCTAGCACTGCAAAATATTTTTCTGTATTATTGCAGATGTCATGGATGCAGCAAATTTTGAATACGTTTTGAATAATCAAACAGTGTGTTCCAGTTTCATGCACTATTCTTACTATTTATAGCTATCACCATAAAATGTTAGTGCACGTATTCCTCAGCCCTTGCACCAGCAGTGGACAACACACCCAGCAACTACTCCTTCTACTCATCTACAATAAAAGAGTAAAGACTCTTCTTGTTGAAATTCAGGAATTGCATTTTCATACAACGTTTAGAAAAAGGTTTGTTTAGAGCAGGTCATGCCCCAAGGCCAGTGCCTTTTGTCAGGACACGTATTTTGGATTTATTTTCTTGAAAAGTGAAGTGATTGTATTTTATCTCTGCTGACTTTGTGTTTAGGTTCACTGTATACACACAGGAATGGACAGGATTTTTTTTTTCCCCAATGCAATTATGAATACGCTCTTTACTAGTCAAGCCTGTTCTTCAATGTGGTCTCCAGTCTCCCTTAAGAATTTCTATTCTTTATCGACCAAAAGTAAAACTCCTCCATATATAAGGATTAGGCTCAAAACAAAACCTCCATCCAAACTGTTGCTACAATGACTTGGACTCCCGCTGAACTTCCACCAGAGGAGCCGCTGAACTGATTTAGACGGGAGAGCTATGAAGCAGATGATTTCAGTCTGTTAGGAGCTCTCTGCCACACTGAACCTCCGAGGGAGGCAGAAATAGCACCTCAGGCTCCTGCTCACACCATACCTCTTCCTAACTGCTAAGACCACCATGACCTGCCCCAGACCCGAGAGCTCTCTCAGAGCATCTCCAGGCATCTGTTGGATGGACACCCACCTTCCTTCCAGCTCTGTTGTTGTGAAGGTTCATCAGCGCCCTTGCATCTTTTCCTTTCCGTTCTTTGGCATCCACAAAGGCTCTGGCAAATTTTATGCCATAGTCTATGTTATCGCTGCAGCCACCCCAGTCAAAATGGCCCTTGCTGTCCTTGGCAGAGCCTTTCTTCTTGGGATCACAGGAACAGGATTTCAGTTCCCCTTGGCTACATGCCCTGGTGATGGCAAAAACAACTCCAGCAGAGGAGATGGCATGTACAAAAGCAGATTCCCGACTACCTGAAACAAAAAAAAGTCACTTTAAAAACTGTTGGGGTAGTTAGTTTGGAGTGGCTCTCCTAACTCCAGCCAGTTAGCCTGGACTTTTTTGCTGAGCAAAAGATAAAACTGGGCTGAAATCACACAAATACACATTCCCTGGAGCCAGAATTAGTCATGGCTTAAACTTGGACCCCTCCCTGGTAAAAGCTCATCAATACAGTGTTAGAGTTGGAAAACATAAATGTTTGCTTCTGATATTGATTAATATACTTGCACAGATCAGTTGTTCTGTACAGATATGTGAACAGGACAGCTAGTATTTCTAACATGTTTAATCAATTTAGAAAAATATATGAAGTGCTATTTCAGAGATATGTTTAAGAAATTATTAAATAGGGACACTGGAACAACATGTACATTGCAAAATACTGCAAATAACTCTTGAAACTAGCTTTTCTTCATCCAAAGCAGTTGGAATAAACTTTCCTGCTTAAAAGGTGGTAGGGAGAAATCTTGGGTGTTATTTTCCAAAAATAAATTAAATTTAGGTTTTTCTGCCTAGAACCAAGCCCAGCAACCGTAATTCAGACAAACAAGTTCCATTAAATCAATGGCACTGCTTGTGTCATGCTTCAGGCAGGGTTTGCCCTGGCAGCTGTGACTTCCACACACCAGCTGTACAGGCAGTTTCCCCTTCTCTTAACGAAGATACTTTATTTTACAAAACATTATCTGTATTTGCAGGCTATGCACACTCTTAAGCTATCAGGTATGTATTTCAATGTAAGTTTATTTTAAGGGGTAGTAATTTACAATGCAGAGCTGTCATATATTGGCACAACACTATTTGTGATAATGGAATATTGAGATATTTTTAAAGTTCTTAGCATTGAAAGAGTGGACAGTAGATTTTTGTGCAGTATCTAAGGCCACTAGCAGCGAGAAAGACCTGTTTGGAGAACTTGTAAACCTTAAGAAATGTTAGCACGGTAAAGTAGGACCCCAAAGACAGAATGTTATCTGTGATTTTATTGTAGAGGCAGCATTACACCATATGACTTACTATTTAGTATTTCTATTCCAGTAGCAACTAAATGTTTCAAATAGGAATGAGCCCTAGACTTCTGTGTGCTGCACAAACCTTCAGCAAACAGCAACGAAAAGCTTGCAAAAGTACCCAGCCTTCCCTACACTGCCTTCAAAGCCAGGCAGGAGATATTAAGGTTTATTACAAATCATGCTCTTTTAAGGACTAATATCTGAGAAAATGTATTCAGAAATAGCAAAACTTTTTAAAGCATTAATTAAAATGAAACACCTGAAGTTGTTGGAAGAGAAGTGTTTCATTTGAGTTTATTAATCAAAACAATTTAATTTCAAATTAGACCGATATCAAGCTATGTTTCCCATCGCAATCACTGTCTGATCAGGCTCAGTGGAGAACTCAGGAGCCTGATGCCTTAATTCTCTCCTATGAGCCAACAGTGAAAATTTCACTTTTGGAACAACTGCATTTTCACTTTTTTTAATGAAATAGCCTCATCAGAATTAGGTCATGTTCTGCTAGACATGTTTTCCTGAACGTCAGACAAACCTCATCGAAAACTTCAGCTGATGGGTGACGTTACTGGTTACTCACAAGTAATTGCTAAGGGAACATGAAGTGGTTACTGGAACCAGGTGCTTACCAGCAGCAGAGCCTAGCACCCTGATGCTCTGTGGATTAAATCCCACTGCTCAGGTCCACGTTCCCAGTGTCACCTCACCTCCTGCCCATCCTCACTGCTGGGGCAATGGCCCCGGGGTACTTTTCTCCTTCTCTCCTCACAGGTACCAGGCTGCTCACAGCCTAGAGAGGCTGTCTTGGATGGTACTGGGGACATCCCAGGGACACAAGTGCCAGGGCAGGGTCAGCCCCACCAGCTGGGCACCACGGCTGTGCACTCAGGTGTGGCATTTGGTGAAAAGAGCTGCAGTTTCAAAGAATCTCAGCACATTTATCACTTGCATTACGACATCCTGACACAGGATCTCAGCCCTTTCTTTGAGTCAAAAGGACCATATGAGCTGTTTGAAAACTAACCAGATGCCTTAGTCCAACATTTAGATTGCAACAACACCCTGCTTAACCATGCTCCTCAGGGTGGGAAGCACGTTGCAGCCCTCCGCTGCTTGGGTTCTGCACAAGCCTGGCTCACCCCTATCAGACAGATGTGTCCCCACTTCTCTCTCTCCCAGAACCTGCTCTGAGGGTCCAGCTGTCGCAGCCCCCAGAGAGGGCTGGGGGCCTGGAGGGCAGTGATGCCCCACATGGACACAGACCCCACACCCCACAGGCAGCACAGCACCCCACTGCCTGGCACAACACCCTACTGCTGCGCTTCCACAGGGAGATGCTCCAGCAAGAACCAGCCTGTAGAAGGGGCTGTTGTCTGCCATCCCAATGTGCTGGGATCCTGTTCGGATGTGGGCTGCCCCTTTCAGCCTTCCCAGAGTCCTGGTATGCCTAGACAGGGTGGGCTGTGTTCTGCCCAACTGCTGCATTCAGGTGCCCCAGTTTCTATATAGCCCTTAATTTGTGGTTTTGGGGTCCACTGTGCACTAAGGAACCAAGAAGTTTGGAACTGCAGGGCCAGCACTTAAATGCCAACCCCCCTTTCTGAGCCTTGTCCATGTCCTTCTGCTTTGATACAGGTTTTTAAGCACGGCAACACTTCTCGTTACCAGATCGGCTGTTTGCTGACTGCAAGACCCTGGGACAATTTTGCATCTCCCCTTCTCTTCCTCCGGAAACGCAAAACGAAGCTTCACCCTTGCCAGGAAGGGGGACAACTGGCGCAGGGACACTGCTTGACGTGGTTCTCCCGGTGTTACCGATCGCTGCTCGGGCACCCTGGCGGTACCAGCCCCAGCGCTGACTGTCCCTGAAGCTCCTCTAACCCCCACGCCCACCCTCTGCAACCCCCGTTACCCTCCACCCGAGGGCGGGGGCGCGAAGGCTGCGCGCCCCGCCCGAGCCGGCGGGAAGGCACCGACCCCGCCCGGCCCCACCCCGCCGCACCCCGCCCCACTCACTGCGCAGCAGGACGCGGCCGAGCAGGCGCTGCCCCCGTTCCAGGGCGTTGCAGTCCCAGCGGTGCCGGCGGAACTGGTGCTGGCACTCGGCCGTCCAGGCGGCCACGCCGCGGCCGATGGAGAGCATCGCCTCGGGGTGCCGGCGGCACAGCTGCCGCTGCCGGCTCACCAGGCCCGGCACGTTGTCGCACATCACTCGCGACGAGCCCACGGCCCCCATGTACCTGCGGGAAGGAAGGGGAAGGGCAGCGCCGGGACCCCCGGGCAGCAGCTCCCGGAGAAGGGGAGGCCCCAGCGTCCCGTCTGCGGGCAGGAGCCATCCTCTGAGATCCAGGGCTGCAGCTGCCTCTGCCTTTTCTGTGGAAAGCCTTTAAAATTAGTCTCCGATGCCGTGTTTTGTAGTAACGTGAAGCATTTAGGAGAACACCCAAACCCGCTATTACAGCTCCGTGCAGCACTTTTTTTTTTTTTAAGACACAAACCTTGACAAAAATTAAATTACATCATCATCTGTGTCCAGATGGTCCCTATTAGCCCTGAAATATTTCGAAAGGTACCTTGTATAAACCCCAAACTATTATAGGTGTCTTTTGAAGGGATCAAACAGAATAAAATGTCCTTGTCTTGTATTTTCATTACTTTATACGATCATAAAATCGTTAAAGCCGTGATTTCCAGAAAAAAAATAAAAAAATTAATTGGCAGTTAAGAGACATCATGACAAAAAGCCATCGCAATAAATAACGTTTATACGGCTATGGACATTAGATAGTCATTTTATTGAAATATGCTCAGTCTGATAAATCAGGCTTTGATCCCGCGTCAGCCAGTGTCAAGGTGAAACGTGTTCTCCAGGTTTATAAGAAGCGGTTTAACTTCTATGCCAAGACTTTTCAGTCCGGGCTTGGCTAGGGTGCCCAGTTCGAGGGGCAAGTTTCTGTTGCCATTCTAACCCCTTACACGGACCCCCCTGTTTTGCAGCTCGCTTGGACGCCCCGCAACCAGACAAATATCATTTGAAGCGGGGTCCGCGCTGCCCGCGGGGCTGCCGACCCCTCTGCGGTCGCACGCGGCAGTTCAGCGGGGAGAAGCTTGGAAGGAGGGCGGGGACGGGGAGGGCGAGGAAGAAGAAGAAAAAAAAAAAGATTAATAATAAAAACTATCCCTGCTGTAGCCAATTCCCAAAGCCGCCGGGGCGCGGAGGGCCGGCTGCCAGCAGCAGCGCTTCACCCGCGCCCCGCGGGCCTGTTCCCCGCCCTCCTGCCCGCCTCCCGCGGCCCCGCCGCGCCGGAGCTGCCCCGCTGCCCCCCCGGCCCGGGACCCCCGCGCCCCCCGGCCCTGCTGAAAGCCGCCCTGCTCAGCTGCTCTGTGCTGATGCGAAGGAGGAGGCCGGGGAGCGGGGACGGGGTGTGGAAGGAGACGCCGAGGCTGTCTAATCCCGCTTGCTGTAAGGCCGGGCTTTCTGGAGCGGAGCAACTGGCAGCGGCGAGCTCCGCTTGTACGAGCCTGCGAGGGAGAGGCTTCCACATACCCCCCCCTCCCAGCCCCCTAATTTACAATTAATCCAACCCCACCTTTCCCAAGAGCAAATAAAAAATTCCTGGAATTGCACAACTTACCACCATGAGGAGGTGACTGGTGGGGTCGCCCAGACCAAGACCAGGGGAAGAGACCACCAGATCCCAGAGAGAAAGTTCATGTTAGAAACGCTTCGGTCCACATCAGGTCAGGCGCGGGGGGCAGAAGAAATCCCATGGAGCAACAATGACCGGCAGGAGCAAACGCACCTTGAGGGCTTCTTTCGGCCGTGGGTCGAGCGGCTCCGCATCCCCACCCACGGCCGCGGGGTTTATTGGTCCCCGCCCGGGCTGCGGGGGTCGCCGGGGATTCCTCTCGATTCACCCCGCACCAAATCCTTCAGGACAAGGAGTTCAGCCCCGCTCCCATCCTTCATCTTTGCCCTGATCCAGCTCTTCCCTGCAGTCACAGCAGAACTGAGGGGCTGGTGTGGGCTGCTCACAGACTGGGTGGGTTCTGCTTTGGGTTGTGTGTGGTTTGTTGTTTTTTTTGTGTGTTTTTTTTTCTCTGAAACTCTGATGGATGAAATGATGTCAAGAGACACTGGGGGAAGAGGAGGAGGAGGTAACACCTCTGATTAGGCAAGGAATCCCGAGGAGTCAGTTACTTTCCAACAGCCCCACACGCCGACAGTTCGTCCGAACCCGCCCGCAGATGCTGCGCGATCGCTGCGGAGCCGCCCGCGGCGGCCGTGCCGGCTCTGCCAGACCCGCAGCACTCGGCCCCGCTCCGGCTTTGACACGGTGCCGCTTTATTCGCCCCGACCCGCAAACACCGAGCACAAAACGGAACCGCGGCTTCGTGTCGAGAGCAGAAGCGGAGAGCGCGGGCAGCCCCGGTGCGGAGGGTGACACCGCCGCCCCTCTCCCCCGTGCACCGCGTGCGCGCACCTCCCCGGCGGGCTCTCTGCGGGCCGGGCCCCGCCTCGGGCCTCCCGCCCACCCGTGCACCGCGGGATGCACCGCTTCAGCCCGGGGCGGGGGCCCCGCTGCCACCGAGCCGCCTCCCCGTGTCGTGCCGGGGCAGCAGGTGGGGGCGGCCGGGAGCGGCGGCTCGGGCTCCCGCCCCCGCCGCGACCAGAGCGACAGCGGCTGCCCTGCCCTGCCGCTTGCGGGCCGGGCACCCGCCCCAACCCCCGCCCTACACCCGCACCCGAGGCCCCCGCGCTCTCGCTGCCACGGCCGGGGCGAGGCGCCTGTCAGCGGGCGGGGGGACCGCCCTCACCCCCTGCCTCCCCTCCCCTCCTGCCGTCCCGCACGTTCTGCATCCCTCCTTTCTTCTCCACCTGCGCAGCATTCGCTCCCGTCATCCTGTCCTCACCTGAAACCAGCTCTTCCCGGCGGAGGTCTCCTCTCTCCCACACTGCAGTGAGAACTTCAGCTCCAGCCCTGCTCTTGCCTCCCCATTCGCTCTTCCCGCTGCTGTTAACAACAGCTTCTTTAACCATCTCAAGACACAACCAGAGCACACCCAAACAGCTCCAGTAAATCAATTTTATCAGCCACATCTCGCCTACAACAAACGCCGTCAGGCTAGGGCTGCAGGAGAGAGCACCTGTCCTTGAACTCCAAGCCCTAAGGAAAGTTGTCCCTTCCCACCAGCACTGTTCCAGCACCAGCCCGCACACCGAAGGCGGAGTGGCATTGGCACTGCTTGCCTATAAATCAGAGCTTCCAGGGGAAACAGCTTGACTTCACTTCCCCATGGCTGATGGCTGCCAAATAAGCAAACTCAAAACCGAGGGATTTAGAAACTTTTTTTATGTAGCATCATCTACATAGGGCAAATAGCAGATAATGGATATTCTAGATGATGAACCATCATTAACAAGGTAAGAGATGCCCCGCCTGAAAGTCAGCCCTCAAGTAGCTGTAACAAATAAACTCTCAAGGTTGCTTAGTAATTTAGGGACAGCAGAGTTCTTGTTCCTAAAAGATGCCTTTAGTTGTCAACCCCAGGCGAACATCTTGGAGAAAGGAGCTGGGAAGCACCCTTGAGATCTGTTCTTCAGACAGCACATTACAGCCGTGACTGTATGCAAAGACAAGTCTTCTGCAGCTGTGGCTCAGTATGACTTGAGATCACAGACACAGAACCCAATGTAGTGTTTCAGAAAGAAAATTTAAAAAGTACAGTTGTATCAACTGTTGAGGTGATAACACTCACTTCTCAATTTAACTTTAAAACCCCCAACAAACCACATACCCCTACAGAAACCAAGCAATCCACCCCATAACATTAGAAAAGCTTTTGGCAGCAAAGACTTTGGGTTAAGGGCTACTGAAACTTGGGAGCATGTTACTGCTCCTACAGCAGTACAAATTGCCCAGAGGTAACCAAAGTTCCAGTTACTCACTCAAGTAGGTCTTAAAAGCAACAGCTGAGCATTCAGCATCTATTCAATAAACTATTATCAGTGTGAAAAAATTCACTCCAAGTTTCAGCTAACGGCCAACACGTTTCTGAAGTTACAGAGATAAACCCTGGATCAACTGACAAGGGAGAGAAAAGAAACACCAGGGAGAGGACAGCAAATTCCAGCAGTACTTTAGGCCCCCCTGAGCAGAGGCCACAAGCCTCCCTGCTGCCAGCCTTCCACCTTTGCAGTAAGGAGTTTAATTTTTCAAGATAGCCTTCTGTATTAACAGGAGCTCCTTTACCTCTGGCAAACACACCAGTGGCTCCTCAGTGCTGTCCCCTTCCTCTCCAGCCGTCATTTACCACAGCTGCATTCCAGCTTTCCTGCCATCCAGATTCCTCTTCCGAGCGCCACACTCTGTGCTGGCCTTACATGAATTCACCTCAGATAAATTATCTCTGTTAGCCATTCTCCCCTGCTATATAGAATGACAGAACAGATGAGGCTGGAAGGGGTGCTGGGGGACCTCCTCTGGTCCAACTCCCTACTCAGAACAGGGTAAGCCAGCAGGCTGCTCAGGGCTATCTCCAGTTTGAAGTACCTCCAAGGATAGAGACACTACAACCTCTCTGGGCAACCTGCTCCAGTGTCTTACCTGGGATGAATTTTCCCCCCCCCTTATGTTTAAATGGAATTTCCTGCATTTCAGTTTGGGCACCTTGTCTCTTGGCCTGTCCCTGCACACAACCAAGAAGAGCCTGGCTACATCTTTGTGTCCCACTCCCCAAGTATTTGTATACATGGATAAGATGTCCCAGGACCTCCTCTTCTCCAGGGTGAACAGTCTCAGCTCTCAGCCTCTCCACATAGCTCACATGCTCCAAGCCCTTGAGCACCTTCATGGCTCTTCACTAAACTTGCTCCAGTATGTCCACGTCCTTCTCATACCAGGGAGCCCAGGACTGGACCCTGCCCTCCAGATGTGGCCTCTCCAGTGCTGACGAGAAGAGAAGGATCCCACCCTAGACCTTCAGGTGAGGTGATGCGATGCTGTTCCCAATGCAGCCTTGGAGAGGTTGTTGGCCTCCCTTGCTGCAAGAGCAGACTGGTCTTACAAAGCTGTATGGGCCTTCAACAAGTATTATCCACACTTTCTCCTCCAGCCAGGAACTCATGCCATATGCAATACAGATGACAGCAGAGTAAGCCAAAACACTGAAAGCCCAATTCTCTGAATACATACCTTGTGAAATTGAGCTGAGGTTTTTCAATACAAGAGTGAAAATAATGTAGTTAAACCTGTATTTCTACATTCAAATAAAGACTCTTTTCAGAAAAGCTGAAGGCATGAAGGCTCATCTGAGAAGAATCATTAGTAAGAAAAAAACCCCACCAACTCCTTAAGTAGAAGGTATCTTCCCATATAAATCAGTAGTCAGTAGCACAGCTTAAAAGAACTGAAAATCCTTCCCAGAGGGATCCCTGTAAGTCCCACTAACAGGTACTATGGCTCTATATTGCATGAAACTACATTTGAATCAGGATAAAAATGAAAAGTAATTTAACAGCTATTAAAGCTGTTAATGAAACACATCACATGATTCACTTAATGCCAGTAATACACCATTTCATACCTCACCACTTATTTCTGGTCTGTAAATTACAAAGCCCCATTACCTGGAAATTTCTAGACAAAGGAAACAAAAATTTCCAAATACACATTTCCTCCATGCCTCCAGAGCATAGAAATGACAGTAAAAGTCTTCAAAAGCAGAAACCTGCAGTTATGATACCTGCTAGACCTTCAAGGCTTTTATCTCTGCAGAAAGATAACCTCCCATATGAACACCAAAACTGACAACAAGGGTGGACAACTGACAGCCAAGCTACAGATCACTTAGTTGCCCTTTCATGACACAGGGTAAGATGTATTTATCCAACCTACTCTGAAAGAGACTTGTTTAGTAAGGCTGAAGACTCAAAATCTTTTACCCTGTGAGGCCCAAAGCAACACCTGTAGTATTTACTAGTAACACAGAAGCTTTATTTGGGAAAGATGACCTGTAACTTCCAGAAGTGCTGGAAGAGAGAAGGCAAACACAAGCAAACATCTGCTTACACTTATGAGCAAGTTACAGCTTTGGGGAACACCTGAAGGGATTCAAAGATGGCAAGAGGAAAAAGAATAATCTGCACAGCTCAAGCCTAAGTCTTGTCCCCAACAAGGCAGTTGGATAAAGAAAAAACACAGCACTTCTCTAAGTCAATGGAGAATGTAATAAAAAAAGCTCACTCCCAATTTAAGAATGCACAAACCATTTGCAACTGGTACCCGACAGGAATGACTGGGTAATGCCTTATGACAGGCCAGGTACTTCAAAAGTCACATTTAAGGAGTGGGGCAAATCCCAAAGCACAGGAAGAGAGACAACACACACAACTTACAGCTTATCTTGGACAGGACAAATTAAAATTAAAAATTCTTTAGGTTCTTTCAGATCTCCACAGGATCACCCAAGGCTGTAATTTTACATAACAGATTCAGAAAAGGCCATAGCATGAATATTCACCCCTATCAAGAGAAGTTAGGTATCCAATGGTATTGCAAGTAGGAACCTCACTACAACTTTAAGCAACTACGTATCTGCAGGATTTGGCCCCGGGTCCAATCCACTCAGTCCTCCCACATGGAAATTTGCACTACTGTGAGATGAGAACAATACCCACATGGCTGTGCAGCTTACCTGCTTAATGCATGCAAAGCTCTTTAGCATTCTCCTCCAATCCCCTCATAGATGTGCAAATCATTGTATTCTCCCTGTTCTGGGATAATGACTTTAATTTGATGACCTACAGAAGGAGACCTCTCAGCAGGGACATTTTCATCTGAAGGCTCCCTCAGCAGGTGCTGCTGAGGGTGAGACTTCTGACAGTGTAGCTCAGGGGACAGATGCCGAAGGAATCTCTTTCATTGCTCTCCTGCCCTATCACAACCACATTGTGATACCTTCACAGACACAGAGTTTGAAAGAGGCACTGGAACAACATGGAAGTGAATAAAGGACCTTGGAATTAATTGTTTAAGCCCGAGTTTGGAATCTGAAGAGGAAACCAGACATTTTTAATGATACAATAGGTTAAAATAATCTTTGTTTATTTGAAACTGAACATATCCTACTCACACAACACAATCAATTACTGGGACAGCTCAAAATGGTTATTCCAAGACCCTTGCTTCTCCTGTGCAGTTCATGCCATTTTAAACACCGTTCTTCAACAGTGCACCATGCTAAGGACGCCGCTGGCAGAAAGCCTCTGTTTAACCCAAATGCTATTCACGTGTGTGTTTGCAATCATGACTATAAGCACTTGAAATAAGTGATCCATAAGATAACTTAACAGGACCAGCGTCTCCCAAATGTGTTTTGGAGGTCAGCTCCAAGTGTTCAGACTTCTGACTCATTTCTGTAAAGAATATTTTATTGTAACTCTCAAACTGGAAAATTTTATCAGCAAGTATAATGTATTATTTTTTCCCCTTGTAGGTATTTACACTGATGGCATCATTCACATTGTTATACCTACAATTCAGTTAAATATTAAAAACTATTTTCTGGAGCAGATTTCCTATTCATCTGCAAGACTTTCAAGGTTAGCTTAAAAGGCCTCCATACAAGTAGGTATTTTCTTCAAATTTGTGAAAAATAATTTAAATTTTTAGTTACTGTCTCAAAAGATAAAGTTTACTACTGGCAGGAAATTCAACTCTTGAAACAGAGGCTACTTTCAGTGTCTTTTGAAGTGACTTCGTTAATGCAAATTCTCACTGAAGTGGAGAATTAAGGAACAGTCAGGCTAAGTAATAATCTTTGCAAGGGCAGTACCACAGAAATCTTACTGGCAGTTGAAATAATTCTGCTTAACTGAAGTGAAAGTACATGTTTGGAACAGTATGAACAAAATGCCTGCCCACCTTCCCACTCTCCCTCCCCCCCACCCCAAAAAAAAGGAAGAGAAAAAAAGGAAAAAAAATCCCTCACCCACCAGAAAAACCTGAGTTACATGCTACAGTTCCAGTAACACTTGTGAGCCATCCCAGCACTGGGCAACTGCACCTGAACTATGTGCTGCTGAGCTGTTCGAGAAGGAGTGCTGTGGATAACAAGGTTCCATGGGCGTGATGAGAAGTTAAAACTGCACTTCAGAGATTTTTGTATTTCCATGGATTTTTCAAGTTCCATGGATTCTTCCTTTTGTGATATGTGTCTTATTAGTTCAGGATTAATTATAAGGTCATATCAAGAAATAGAGAACTATTTTTCAAATATTTCCTTTTCTATACTTCGTGGTTCAAGTCAGTACGCTGATAGTATGTGCACTTCTCCACTTCTGCTGGTGGACAGTGGTGGTGGGGAATACAGCTTATCCCCTCTGACCCAAAGTTGGGAACAGAATGGGAAAAAAAACCCCAAACCAACCTGTGTTCTGTTTGCCTCTGGCCTCATCACGCTGTAGGATGTTACTTGCATTGAAAGAAAAATCTGGGAGGAAAGGAGGTAAAACAATTGCAATAACAAGGAAACGCACTAACACCCAACCTAGTTTTCTAAAACAAAAAGCAGAGAACAGCTGTGACAGCAACTGGAGTAGCACTTGGGTTTTTACCTTCTCATTGCTAGCCCCTGGAGGGAACATCAAAGATGCCACACATCTCTGAAAACAGAGAGAGCTAAAGCATTACACATCCATTGAAGCTTTTGTTTTCTTCAGACTCCGTTTCATTTTGATAGAAGAATGTCCCTTCAGAAATATTCAGCATTTTTACAGATATTTACTGAAGTCTGCAAAAAGATACCTGATTTGAATTAACTTACAGCAATTCCCTTTTTTCCAAACACAGCTGATTTGGTAACCAGCTGAAAAACAGATATTAATGTTTCACTGTAGAATTACAAACACCTTTTTTAAGTAAAGAAAATATTAAGAAAAAATTACTCTAACCATAAAGCTGCTGTAGTGAAAGTCCAGACCAAGAAAAAACATGCTGCTATGCCTTCTAAGTTGCTTGCATTTTTGTAGCAAAGGACTGCTATAATCCTTTCAGTAGATGTGATGAAACTCTTCATAGAAGTGAATATCTCTGAGGAAACTGATTTCAGGCATAATTTGAATATCATAGTTCTCGGAAAAGTGACTTTTCAGGCAATGTGTAACAAGATCTCCACAGTCCTGTGTTTGTGACAAAAAAAACCCCAAACCAAAACCTCACCATTTCATACAATAGATTCATACGAAATACTGCAAGAGAAAAAGATCTTTATCAATATAAAATTCCATGAGATACTTAAAATGTTTTAAATGCTCCCAACCCCAAAAAACACACCTGCATCATAATTTTAAATATAAGCATATGATAGAATCAGAATTATTTACTTATGTTCATCTCAGCTCAACAACACCTAAAGGTAAAAATGAAACTAGTAATTAGTAAGCAGTACTTACAGCTTTATTCCAAAAAAGAAAAGCAGCCTTGACAAGATTTTAGACCTCCAGGCTACACCAAAAATAACTTTGAAAATAAAACCCTAAGATACATTTAAGTATCAGTTTTAATTTTTAGTAAATTTATTTCTAGATCCAAGTAATTACTGGATACAAATACTACACGTACGATGAGAAACTACACAAATTTCCATGTAACTTCAGCTCAGCTTCACATACTGAACAGCAGCATAAGGCAACTCAGTTTTCCAAAACTATTCATATCACTAAGCTTAAAGTCCAGTTTTCTTTACTACTAATTTAGTTACAAAGAAGAAAAAACCAAATCCAAACAATGTTACCGCTCCCATTTTTACTAATCTCTTTTCCAAGGTGGGTGTTTTTTCTGGAAGTTTCACTTGGCTGGGGCCGTTCTTCTGTTCATGCTGAGGCAGATGTTAAGTTCATGTAAAAAGTGCAAAAATAACAACAACAAACATTAGTGTGAAAGCTTCTTAAGTAGGTGATAAAGTACCCAGTCCTAAGAATCTGCATGTATCTAGGACTGATACTGTTTCTCTCTCACTATATGCCTGTACCCTACTTCAACTGAAATATAAACGTGTGCAAACCTTTATCTCAACTGATGCTCCATCATTCTGTAATATATGTTGGAAAAACAAACTGTTTACAAACTTAATTCATCAGGACTAAAACACACTGCTAATAGATGCTACAAAAATCTAGTAACAAAACATTTAAGCTCCAATATTTTAACCAGAACCTTTGCCATTTAATTACTAAAACTACTGTTTATTAAAACAGCAAGTTAAATATTTAAGTTTAGACTTTCTTGAAATTAAAGGGAGAGTGCAAAGAACCTTACAAGGGCCTGCTGAAATACACCCTGTCATGAAGTGCAGCAGGGTTAAGTTCTGATTGCCTACCTTAGTTTATAACGCTTGGAAGGCCACCACGTTTACTGTGCTTTCAAAAATTCTATGCTACGGACGTAACATGTACTGCTGGCAGAGACTTGCCATGACTAAGCTTAGCAATCAGTACTGAAGATTTTAAGGGAATTTATACAAACTTATTATCTAAGAAGTTTAACTGTTTCACTTGACACTTTTTATAATAAATGTTTCAGTGCTCTACTTATTCAAGAGTGCCCCACACTCCTGTAGCACAAATATGTTTTGTATTAAAGTTTTCATCAATGAAACTCATAAAACACTACAGTATTTTAACAGAACAGGAATTACATTTTTCATGTAATTAGAAGGCTGATGCTTAACGCCTCTGTTTAACACTGGGTATAGAGCCACTGTGCTTCATCTTGACGGCTATAAAACCTCAAGTACAGATGACAGCAAAGTCAAGTGGCACCTAACTCGGATCCCTGCCAGCCCTTATAACTGGCATGCACGTACAGGAGGCAAATAATTGATTTCTGCATATGCAAAAAAAGGAACACGAATAGCTAAAAAGTTATTTGCCACAATCCCAATCTACCTTTTAAATACATTTGGTGTTAAGTGATTTATTGGGAGAAGGCTGTTATATCACATTAAATTTACTTAAACTACAGGAAATTGCATTAGCAGCATTATACTCAAGGTCTGAGTTCCACATGGCTTCGTTCAGCAACAGATTCCTTTCTGACACTGATGCTCCATTTACTCTATCCCACCAGCCATTTCTTTTACTAGCCTATTACTTAAAATGACCCCATCTGACAAGAGCGTGTCATTGTGTTGGTTTGAGAATGACTGATGTAGTGCTAACATCTAGCCTTGACCTCTCCCACCCTCTTCTTTTGTCACTCTGCAGTTATCTGGGATGCCTCTCATTCAATCCATAAAACTTCAGTATCTTCCTTGCAAGTCAGTAATTCCAAACAAAAGATTCCTTAATTAAGAAGTAAGAGTGTTAAGTATTCAGAGTGGCATTTATGCCACAGTGATTGTCCAAGAACACAGGGATACATTCCACTTAATTCTTTCCTGCAGTAGAAATAAAAAGATTGACTGTCTTCCTTCAGAGACTGTCCATGCTGCTGTGGAATATTCTAGATTGTTTCCCATTCTGCCCATGGAAAGGTGGAAGGGGAAAGGTAGATTCAATGTCCAAGCTACAGCTAAAGAGCCTGTGCCAGACCAAGGAACAAACATTTCACTGATGGATATCACATTTGAGGCCGCACACAGAAACTTGTACCCAGTATTTAATAGCCTCATTTGCATGTACTCACCCTCTCTACCAAGTCCTTCAGTTTGGTAACTTCTTCTCCCAGCTTCTCAACACTGTAAACCAAGTCCTTGCAGACTTCAATAAAACTTTCAGTTGGTGCCCACTGCAGTATTCTCTGTTGGCAGTTAAAGTTATTTGCCAGTTATTGCAGATTACAACTTAACACTCTTTAGTTCATGTTGTGCACAACATGACCTACTACTCTCTATCAGCCTTTGTAGATAGACAGAGAGTACTCTCTATTTATCTCCCCCTATCAGCAGAAACACCTTTAATTGGGTAGCTTAACTCTTTGAAATAAATTATTAAAAAAAAAAAGAGTGCTTTAGAGAAAGAACATTGGACAGCTCTATATAACTATACAATAATCAAGTATTCATATTTTTCATTTTGTAAGATAAGGTAAGAATAAGGAGAGAGACCTCACTGTGGACTTCCAGTACTTGAAGGGGGCTTATAAACAGGAGGGAGAGCGACTTTTTACATGGGCAGGTAGTGATAGTACAAGGGGAAATGGTTTTAAACCAAGAGAGGGGAGATTGAGGTTAGATATTAGGAGGAAATCTTTCACCCAGAAGGTGGTGAGGCACTGGAAGAGGTTGCCCAAAGAAGCTGTGGAAGCCCCATCCCTGGAGGCATTCAGTCAGGTTGGATGGGGCCCTGGGCAGCCTGATCTAGTGGTTGGCAACCCTGTCCACAGCAGGGGGGTTGGAACAAGATGATCTTTAAGGTCCTTTCCAAATCAAGTCATTCTATGATAATATTCTAGAATAGAATAATATACTCTAAATTAATCTTTCTTTCGTTGAATGAATACCTTCTGTGAATTTTGGAGGAAATGCTGATTTATGGTCTGCACAGGAATGGTCAGCTTACTACAGTCTTTATTCAACTTCTGAAGAAACTTGAGGCATTCATCTCCACTACAAAAATAAAACAGTATTTTGTTATTTGTTAAATGTTGCAACTTTTTACAAGCTAAATAGTATCTATGTATTTCCAACATTGGCTAGTGAGCGAGTCAGACATGCAGTTTCATTGTACAAAAACCAAACCCAACCAAAACCAGTCTCATTTTAACACAGGGTCGTGAAACACTACATTTAACATCTTAGCATGTTTGGTCCCCAACCCCGCTTCTGGAAGGACAGCAAATCACTAAGTTTCCTGGAATATTCAGCTAGTAAGACACACTGAATGTTGAGAAAATGCAACCCAAAAGCTTTTCAGAAACATTCTATTAACTCCTACTTCTGTTTCTAACTCTCATCAATCCTGTATTATCAATGAAAACATTTCATTACCTGTTGCATGAGTAATTTTGTACCACACTATGCATAATAACTGCAAGTCTGTTTTCTTGTGCATATGTGCATACAGATCAGTCTTGCAACACCAGAAACAGAGAATTATAGCCAATTTTATGCTGACATATCAATACTCCTGATCTGCACCTTACATTTTTGAGGAAGATGTGTGGGGGAAAAAAAAAATCTGGTTTGAACTTTGGAGCTATGATTAAAATGACTAGGTTAGAATCATTTAGTCTCCAGCACAGTGCAAGAAATAAAAACCCAATAACACTGACTTGGCCCCTAAATCAGAAATATGTCCCTTGAAGCCTAAAACATCTGATGTTATCTACTTTAAAGTAAATTTATACTTAGTGATCAAACACAAGCAGGAAGACAACGCTGAAAATTAGTTTGATTAGTATCACCAAAGAGTGGAGAAAAGGATAGAAAAATTTGACAGACTAATTTAAATGCTAAATTTCTAGAGCTTCCACATAACACTCAATTTACCTTACTGTAAGCCTCAGAGAGTGTTAGTTTTAAGTCAGGGTGCTGGCCAGAAAGCTGTTGCCATTGACTGGGCAGATGAAAAGGGGGCAAGGAAGATCACCCATTTGTTTTTACAGAGTGAGCTCTCAAACCCTGAAACTCCCAAGAAGCACCTGTATCTTCACTTGAAAAGCTTCCACTAGCTATAAACCATTCAGGTGAGTAACAAGCAGGGCCAAAACAAGTGACAACTTTAAGCTCCCTTTGCAGGACTTCCTGTTATATTTACAGAAGGATCTGAATAAACCAATTCAGACCCCAAAGTTCCTCTTTTCCCTAGGGCAATCTGCTACTAAACCTAAATGCCACATCCTCACACCACCTTACTTGCTGCTGCTTCTGTGGCAAAATGGTATACAGTAAATCTGCCAGACAGCTAAACTCAGCTACACGGCACTGTGGTGCAAATATCTAGAGACTGAATTTAGCCCATAGAATATTTTCCTTCAACTCTGGCACAAGACTGTTAATGAGCAAAGCTTCTATCACTGCTCAGGATATCTGTGACTGGCAACACTGCTGAACTGTTAAGACTTTAGCACTTAAAACAAGTATATAGAAGCACCACTAGGGATGCTGGAGGTTAAAAACTAAGCCTGTTTTTTTTTTTTTTTTAATGAAGATGAGGAAGTAAAAAAAGCTTATTAGCTTGTTTTTATAAAATAAAGTATTATTTATTTCAGAACAATATAACTGAACATTTAAGGTAAAAAAACAAACACTAAACAAAATAATCACATCTGGAGATAGCCTGACAGTTTCTCCCTCATTACTACAGTCAAGCCACACTCATGGAAGTTTCCTTCTACTTAGTTAATTTTTTATCTGGCTAGGATCAGTTATAGCACCTTCTGTGTTTTGTCACAAAGGAAATTATTTATAGGAATTCTGGAAGGATTCTCAGAAAAAATAAAGTATATAATGGGCATGAAGTAGGGAGGAAAAAAGGGAAAACTAAAACATTTATACTTCTCAGATTTCTTTATTATTATAAAAATAAGTCCTAAGAAATTATATGAAAACTTTTTTTATCTGTTGCAGTGATATGTTTTTATATTTGCAAATGGAAATAACATTTTCAAAAAAGATTCACTTTTTAAAAGAATTAATAGCTGTCAAAACACCAGTGGCTAAACAGTGCTAGACACCCCGTGAGTTTATAATCAATCAGTTCAACATTTTCTACTATGTTAGTTTTTCTAGGACTTAATGACGGATTTTCCTTCTCACAGGACTTTGAACAAGTGGGAAGTAAAATCTTTATATAATAGCATGTAAACATAGCCTATGATTTTAGTCTCAAGGTCAGATTCCTAGAATACATGTCAAGCCATTTTCTAGAAAACTATGCAGTGCTTGCCATAACTGAAGCGCTGTCATATTTTGTGTACTTCAGTCTTTAATCAATCAATCATTTTCTGGTTTTGAGAATACATATGATCTAAAACCATACTGTACTAGGAATTCTGTATGTCACTGGTGGGTGAGACTGTACTGGCTCTCACGTGGGTTTTTTATTGTGTTTTGCCATATATGCAGTGAACTGTTAACCTTTTTGTATTTCTCCACTTATTCCCTCTGTTCAAATTTTTAAGCTTCCTGGTTGAATGTATACACTAAACTCTGCTACGGACCAATCTGAAAAAAGTACACATTTCTAGCATAAAAACAGATGAAGCTTAAACTGGGCAATGTCCTATCAAACTGCCGATAATTATCCCCTGCTGAAGAGTCAGCATGCTTTTCTAAAGATGCCTGGCCTGCTACCTCAGCTCAGGAGCAAAGCCTCTATTCTAAGAGGAACAGTTTAGGTGCTCTCAGACTATTTATGGTGTCTCCATACCATATTGGTTTGTACACCCTTGCATGCTGGAACTTCAGTTCTTCAGTCTTACAGCACATGCACTAGTTTGCACCTGGATTCTCTTCTGGAAGTACACAGGTACTTGTTTT
Organism: Caprimulgus europaeus; assembly: GCA_907165065.1. The sequence goes on along the minus strand of OU015528.1, from coordinate 21,451,350 downwards.
GATGGAGAAATCTTCTTACAGAATAGAAGTACCATCAAGGTCCTGTGTTAGGGCATGAACACCCTGCTTTCCCAGCCCACCTCAGTCTTTCAAGAGCTTTCCCAAATGCCTAGTATGTCCTCCCACATCCCACAGCTCAAACTTGGCATGAGGCAGCAAGAACATACCCCAAGCAGGCTGCAAAGCCTCTTCTGTATAAACACAGTAAAGGATGCAGATACAGGCACAGTGCCAGCATCAGGAGCAATCAGTACATGTAAGAATGACTAGATGGGACTAGAGTACATACTAGACAGGCTTGTGTAACCAAGGCACAACAGACAATGCTATGGCAGGACCACATCATGGCATGGCCACTAATACACAGTCAGTGACTCAGCTGCCTCCAAAGGATGGTGACATGTACAGAATGAACATGAACTAGTCAAGAGGGAGATACACCTACTTTAAAGAGGAGCTGAACCCTTACTTTTCTGGACAGTGGAAAGCTATTTAATGAGTACTGTACGCATGGAGAGTTTTGTCCTGCCAGACCATTGCAAATAAGGCAACACAAAGCTATACAAATGGTCTTGGGACTGGGAAGAAACAAAAAAAAGCACTGAGAACCTAACTTACTAGTGATGCAGCTACGGTACAAGGAAGGAGTAGTACTTCTAACCCACTCTTTAACTTAAACAAACACAGTTCAACTGACTGAAGCCTCTGAAAGGCAAGCCACAGTTTTCTGCCCCAGTCCATTTCTAGAACTTTTGCAAGTTAAAATATCGAACTAACTCTATTTCCAGGAGCAATTACTTTAAAGCTCCGGGAAGTAAAATGAGGAAAGATATGAGCACAGAATCAAAATTCAAGTCTAGGTCTCTCTCCTGGAAAAACTGATATTGACACAACAAAATAGAGGATAAGAGGTTTAAGAAAGCTTAAAACACCTTCGCATTTACTACAGCCTTCATTCTTCTTTTTGTGCTGGATGTGGGAAGTGCTCTACCAGTGCTCGGGGGACTGACAAAGTTTAATAAGGTTGCTGAGGGATGTTCCTCTCAGCTCAGGTCTGGCTTTTATGGGACTATGCTACAAGTATGAGAGGTATTGCAGAGCTGATGCTTAGGGCTGTAAGAAACAACCAGTAATGGCAAAAATACCAAGTTGGAATGGAAGTCTGAAGGAATAACTTAAAAACCAGTTTCTTTATAAACCTATTTCTACCGATATATATAATCCACGATAAGGAAAATATCTGATGAAGTTCTGAATTTGTAATATTAAAAAAATGAGGTCTTTTAGAAGCCAGTTCTAACAGGTTCCAGAGGAAGAGAAAAACAAGGAAAAAAATCCCGAATCTCTACAGAAGTCAAATTTATGATGTAAGACAGACATGTACAAGTAATCAATCAATTGAAAATTAAAGCCTATGCAGAAATTATACACATCTCTCCCTCCCACACATCTTTTTATTGCATCTTATAATCAGATAAATTTGATTGCAAGACTTAACAGAGCCTGCCTTGTCTACATACATATTGGAGAATTACAAAGACCACATCATGTGGGGTTTGTAAAGGTCTGTGATGCTCCTGAAGAATGGGGAAGCAAGGAGGGCAAGATCCCATTTCCATGAAGAAGTAACAAAATGTGCTCACCGAAGCTATCAGAGAAATTAAAAAATTATTACTGGAGCCCAAGAAGCCAGTTTCATTCAGAGTTTATGATATGAACTCAAGGTAGTGAAAACCCAACACTGCAAGGCCATGAAACCCTGCCTGAGGTACAAAGAAAGAATTCATCACCCAAAAAGATGGCCAAAGTAATAGCATATAATGGCAACATAACCCATAAACGGATTCCTATGACAGGCATCCATGCTTCCACCTTTCTTCGCACAAACCACACCTACCACCAGCCCTCGTGATCCACTAAACTGCGTACTCATGAATGCCGTGCATGGAATAAGGTGTGAGAGGATTTTACCTTTGGGCTATAGAAAACAATGTAGTCACCTTAAACAGTTCATATGTCACTTCCATACAGTTAATACCTCAATTCCAGCTTCATCACTTCAGAGAAGTCTCCAATTCTTTTTTCTTCCAGTTGTAACTCCTTGATAGCACCTATGAGTTTCTGCTGATCTCCAGGATTCGTAATGCCAACCTAAAGTTAAAGATTAATTCCAAATACTATTTACTTTTAATACTTATTAGACATAACAGTACAGTACCATTTATTGTGCAAGCTTCTAATTATAAAGGGTCAAAAGAAGTTGCTTTTAAGTTACTGCAACCAAATACAATGTATGTACATGCCAAAGGAATAAAAAAATCCATAGATATTATTCAATGATGCAAAACTAAATTACATGAGCTGAGGGAGAGCCAAACTGAAATTGCACAGGATACTCAGAAAATCTGTTTAAGGTTTATTAAAAAAAAAAATAATCTCAGTTTTTGTAAGTAGCCCTGTGTTGTAAGGATATTATGCTCATCTGTTTCAGAATCATTTCAGTCATCTCTTAAAGCAAAATAACCAACCATCATGAGGGTGACAAAGCATTAACTCAGAAAGAAAGAATGGAAACTATCAAATCAGCATCAAATGGAGAATTTTACAGAAAGAAGACAGATTTTAAGAAGCTCTTTCACAAACTTTTGGGTGCGTATTTTCTCCTAGTTAGAGAAATTGGTCTCATGAGACATGACACCTCTTTCTAAAACCTTATTTTCTAACAGAATCTAATTTTGAAAATAAGTTATGTCTACAAAGAAATCTAGTTGGTTCACACTACCTCCAGAAATTCAAGTGATCAGAAACTAGTACAGGGAGGAGAGAGAGAGAGAGAGAATATTCGATCTGTTAAAAAGACATTAATCCAGATGTATCTACCATGAAACAGTCTGCAAAAGCAGTTTTTATATATCTGAAGGACAGCACACGTACAAACTCAGAATAGATTTCCTGCCTCAAATTAAGACCAAGCCTAAATACTACTCGACATCAGCTTATACAGCTCCTAAGCTCAAATCAATTCATCTTCTATACTCTTGTCCAATGCTGCAAACAACAACAACAAAAGATTTCAGAAGTGTACACAGCTTTTTGTCTTTTTTATAGCTGAAGAAAAGCACAATTTTCTTCGTAAGATAAATACACTATGTAACTGAGATTCTCCAAGTGATGCCTGGGACAGAAAACATTGTCAGCTGTGTTACCCATCAACTACCTCAGATTAAAATTTAACTCATATTTAAATCCTAGACTGAGAGTTTTGAAGAACACTTAGATAAAGGAAAAAAATAGTCCATTTGTTGAAAGGTAAGTGTTTCTGTGGCACGTTCAGTACTTTTCTTTGCTCATCTGACAGGGGGCTGTGTAACACAGGACTTCTGATGTTAGCAGCCCCAAGGATGCTTCTCCACACAAGTGAAAGACCCCGTAATGCCAGCTCCAAGTATGAATTTGTTCCAAACTCTCCAGCTGAGTACCTGCACTCAGCAGCAGTGGATCACTCTGGAATTTGAGACCACAAGGATCCCACAGTCTCCAAAGCTAGAACGTATGGGGCTCTCACTGATGTTTCGAGGACCTGAAGTTCCCTGCTGCAGCCTCAGAAATCTGCAAGATGTTAGTGTTTGCAGTCTCACAGATTTCTGTAATTACTGCAGAAAGAGTTCTGAATGAATAGCTGACAGTGCACACCACATCAAAACGCCACGCAGTCTCACTTCCTCAGATGGTACCAAGCAGCAGCTGTAGTGAAGAAAAGATACCCAGAATAATGCTTGTTTTGCATGAGATTATCGTTTCTGACACCCATTGTTCATCGTGGCTCCATAAAGCAGTTCTTCAGGTTCTCCATCAGGTGTTCAGAAATCACAGCTAACATGTAACTGTGGCCTCACAAGCCTTTCTTTAAACATTTCAAAACCACCTTCTAAGTCTACAGACAAGTAAGTTCTTCAGTAATATAAAATCCAAACAAGATTAATTAGAAGTTTAGCTGCAGGTGTCAAGAACTTTTGAGTTTCCAATAGGATGCCAAGGGTACCTGAAAAAACTGTAGTCAAGTCTCTTTGAGGAGAGGAAGGAGAGTCCTGGAACTGTGATATGGAAGCCCACACAGTAGATAGTTTTCTAACAATGAAGTTAAACTTCTGGATTATATTTTGAATTTTGATGTGTTAACTTTTCATTATGCATTCTCAAATCCAGAACAAGATGCCAAATTTTCTTATTCTAATGAACATTTGAGAAGGGAATCTTTGTAGTTTTAAAGGCATCCAGAAATAAAATTATTTCTGTTGCTATCTTGCGAGACAAACGCTCAAAAACACTAGACATAGGAGATCTGAGTGTTATGAGTAGCACAGAAACAGACAAAAACCCCCAAATGTTGAACAGACACGTCCCAGTATATTGAACAGACTTCCCTCAGTATGGAACAGTTTATAAGCTTAAGGAATGCAAGGATTTCAGCTTAAGAGAGTAATTGTTTAGGTTCTGTTATATAATACAGATAAAGATATTTACAGAGAAAATATCTTTATGATATTGTTTGATGAAGGAAAGTGTATCATGTTAGTCACAGGATTTCTCCTCATTTCTCTGGACAAAAAGCAGCTTGGTTCAGAGGCATCCATCAGAGGTCATCATTAATCTTTGTAGTAATAAGATCCAGGTTCTTTAAAATAGCTGGCTGTTAGTTGAAGATCTGCCATCACACTAAAAACTTTAAACTCTGGAGTTACAAGGAAACAGATTAGATTTGTTCTATCAGCAGTGTGGGGAGAAACTGTTAGTGGAGCTCTAAAACTAGACTGCATCAAGAATTCAGGATAACTTATGAAGTGCTAATAAGCCAGAAGTGTTATGTCATTTTTTAAATTCTCAGTTGAAGACTCACTAATTAATTTATGTCCATGTACAGCATTAATTTTCCAGAAACTCTTTCCTGCTGTTGCAGAGCCAAGAGGTAAAACAATTATATTCCTATATATATTACCCTCCTGTGCAAGAGCAGCTGATCCAGGTATTTATTTCAGTTTGTCCAAAAAAGCCCTTTTTATAATAGGGAGCCTCAAACATGTTAGAACACTGAAACAGAAGTAAACAGCTGGTATGAAATTATACTTATTTGGTGAAGGAACTGTAAGGCTTAGCCAGTCACTAAAGTCCACAATTCGCTCCTCTTCCCCTCATGTCCCCTGGACAAAACCAAGTAATGATTATAACAAAACAGGCAATCAATATAAACACATACTCAGTCAGATCTGCAGCTTAATGCAATCACAACCAAGACAGCAGCTCACACAGAAGAAAGCCACCAAAATCTCCTTTAAGAGCAAAATTCCTGTCAACAGGGCCTTTAGAATTCATTTAAAGCCCACACCAGGATGCTGTCCAATGGGCACAATACTGGGGCTTCAGAAAAGCAGTAACATCAGAACATGCTGACATGCCTTTAGGTCTAAGTGAACTCTTCAAAATCTTTTCATTGACAAAGCTCCCTATATATTCACTCGAGTTCTGTCAAAACACTGAACCTCTACTCAGTTACAAGACAAAGCTTCACACAACTTTCTTGTGACACTAACTCTGAAGGAATATTAACATCTGTACACAAACGTTGGTTCCAGCTGCTAGAACACATGCCTCCTTGGTACCAGAATAGGGGGAAAAAAGCTGACATCGAGTACATTCTCAGTAGAAGAAAGACATGGATCTGTTGGAGTGGGTTCAGAGGAGGGTCACCAAATTGATGACAGGGACAGAACATCTCTCCTATGAGGACAGGCTGAGAGAGTTGGGGTTGTTCAGCCTGGAGAAAATAAAGCTCCAGGAAGATCTTATTGTGACTTTTCAGTACTTGAAGGGGGCCTAAAAGAAAGATGGGGAAAAACTTCTTAGCAAGGCCTGTAGCAATAGGAAAAGGGGTAATGGTTTTAAATTACAGGGGAGATTTAAACTAGATACAAGGAAGAATTTTTTTTACAATGAGGGTGGAACACTGGAACAGGTTTCCCAGACAGGTGGAAGAAGCCCCATCCCTAGAAACATTCAAGGGCAGGTTGGATGAGGCTCTGAGCAACCTGATCTAGTTGAAGATGTACCTGCTCAGGGCAGGGGAGTTGGACTAGATAACCTTTAAAGGTCCCTTCCAACTCAGACCATTCTATGGTTCTATGACATGGCTAACATCAGCAGCAGGGAGCAAGTCTGAAGCAGCTATTTTAATGAGGTTTCTTTGGTATCCCAGATCAGGTACAGGGTGCTCAGAAAAATCCTGCAGCCTAAAGTACTTATGTTGTTCCAAGGATACTCCTATAATTGGATTTTATTATGGCACCCTCCTGTAAACACAGGACGTGTTTCATTTCCCACAGGAATAATACCAGCAAAGACTAAGGAAAAGCAACCACCCTATCTTAACTGGAAACTGAAACCTTGTAATAATGCATCACTTAGTCCCCGATAACAGTGAAATACTAACCTTCCTAGCTGCAGTAAACTGTAAGAAAACAAGTCTGCTCTCCTTCTCTTCCTCCCCCACTACGGTTTTACAAACCCGTGTGGGATATGAGATTCCACAATGGAAGAGAGTTCTCATTTTTTTCAATAGAAATTATCACCTCACAAAGGAGGACCACATTTAAAGTAGTTGTTTAGGACTATCTACTGCTAATCCTAGCACTGATTTCCTTTCTGGGAAAACATACTTAAATACTAAAAATAGTATTAACTAAAATTCAATACAGAACCATTTCCTGCTGACCCCAACTGCCACATCATTGCAGTAAAGACATACTGGGGACTTCCACTTCATAGTCACATCTAGGTAGAGAAGATGCAAGAATTCAACTCACAATTCAAGGCTGATCAGATTTCATACTTTAGAAAGGGTCTGTCTATATTCACATTACAATTCAAGAAGTTGCAGAAGGTTCTGAAAATGTCTTTAGAAAAAAAAAAAAAGAATTCTTACAATTCAACATTATAAGGAGAAGACACCAAAAACATTTAAGAAAGAGGAGAAAACTAAATTAAGTTCTAAAGTAGTAAACTGACCTGTATTAACTCATCTTTTTGCATGAACAGAAGTTGTCTTAAAGCTATATCTCTTTCCTGTACAAAACAAAGGGTTTTCTGCTATCAAAAACAATTTAAGAAAGCAGTTTTCACTTAATTTTTTTTCACTTATGTTTTACTTCTGTATTCATAAACAAAACCAGCTACACAATACCATTACTGAAGAAACAGAAGAGTTCTCTAGTTTAGAAACATCACATGTTGTGACTCATGCACATAATCACAATTAAGCAATCCAATCCAGTCCACTGCAGTTTAACTTAATACTTTACATATAAACCTCTGTTTAATAAATTTATTCGAATTAATTTAACAAATTTATTTGAATTAATATACTTAAAGCAATAGAACTTTTTTATGCTGTAGGTGCATTTTGCTTTCATGGCTTAATTTACAGATAGCAGGTACAACACAAACTTACCTTAAATAATCCTATTATGTGTTCTAGGCCAAGACCATGTAAAAACACTTTCATGTCATCAAAAGCTGAACAGGAACTGTAAATATAAATAATGTGATTCAAGATGAAAACAGTGGAAATTAAAACAAACAAAAAGACATCCAGAACATAGTACTACAGAAAAGCTCCCCAGACAAAGCACTGGGGAATAACCTGAAGTTGTACACACCTACTGATGACAGTAGTATCTCATAAACATAATGGGATACAATTTAATTTATCAAAATTTTATATATGGCTTTTTTGTCTAATTGAGTTGAATTAAGCCTAAAGGGAATGATTTTAATAATCATTAAAATGCTTAGCAAAATGTTCTAACCAAACCTTAAAGTTGGGTTGCAAAAGCTTGAAAAATCTGGAAGTGGGATTAAGGAAGATAACTATGTATTCTTATCAGATAACATTCATATAAATTGGATCCAACCCACAACTGTTACCCTTCCGGTTCCATTTAAACCAAAAAAGGTTATCAAGAAAACAGGAATGTCTATAATGTAGTGGAAAATAGTCCAGTAAGACATTTGTTCTCAGAAGACTACTGTTCAGAAGGTAGACTGAGGAAGTAGTATAATCCACTGTAGGTTCAGAGTTTAACATTTATAAATAAAAGTAAAATATCAATTTTTATTTCTCACCCTATCAAAAGATATGGGAAAAAAATACCTAAACAGATTTCAACAATCAGATGAACAGCTGTAATGAAGAGAATTGAACCAAAAAGCAAATTATATGAAATGCAGAAAGGACTACCAATTGCTACAGCAACGCCTCTGCCAAAACCCTGAGTTAAGAGGTAGTTTGCTGTCTTATTGTAGGCCCTGAAATGAAGGTTTGTCTCCTTTTCACACCAAGGATTTTAAAAGTTCTTATTAAATAAAAAAGGAGCAAGCAACTCTCCCCCCAAAAAAACAAAACCAAACAAACCTCTCTGAAAATTACTCTGAATACATAAGATACTTCAGGTTTGCACACTGAGAATGTGGCATTCCAGGATTTCTGGTATTTAAGTATACTTATCCCTTTATGAGGATGGACACACTAAATCACATATGAAGGAGTTAATGCAACTTCCACGCTGTAACAAGCCAGTAATTCTGTGAATATGCCATATGTCAGCAGGCAGAATATAAAGAGTTTAAAATAACTTCAATGGAGTTTAAAGTCATCATCCCTACCTACAAGTTGTGTAGAATTGTGTTATTCTCTGCCTGATTCCTCCCCCCTCAGCACACAGACAGCAACAACCAGTCTTTGAAGTAAGCAATTCACATACACATCCAAACGTTGCATGTACAGCCAATGCCCTTCAACTAGCACGGGGAGACAGTGCTGAGTGACCTACAGTGATGAAATGTTGTTATTTAGCCAAAGTGCCCAGTTAGCAAAGGTTTTGTGAGCCCTTGGATAACTCAAGACTTTTGGTTCTGCTAAAGGTGAATGGAAAAGACTTTCCTAGGATCAAATAAAGGGTTATTCAGCATCCAGACAATAACTTGAAAGCCCCTGAACCAGAAAAGGACCTAATCCAGGAGCTGAAGAAAGCAAATTCCTGACAGGTATGTATTTCCTTGTGCAGTCCAGGGCTCTGCAGCCAGGACAACTGTCTAATTAGGATAGCAGACAGCAATGACTGAAGCTACACTCACTATCTAAGGATAACAACAGCAAGGACTACAAGTGATACTCACTGAGCCTGCATGTCAGGGCACAGTGATATCCAGTACCAGATGATGCATTAGGAGCAACTGAGAGGACAGAGACTTGAGAAGACAACTGGGAATGCCTGTGATGAAAATTATGCAGGCAAATGGCAGGAAGGAGACATCCACCTCAAGGAACTATGATGGACTAAACATAGGTATCAGTGTACCTCTTGACTATCACTAAATGAAAAAAACAACTGAGGGGTTGTGTGGGTATGTGTGTGTGTGGAAACGAACAAGCTATACTTGTAAGAATAGGCATTTAACAGCCAGACATCTGGTACACTCCAGTGGACTGTTTCCCAAAACCAAGAGTTCCATGGAAACTAGAAATGCTCAAAGTTATGAAACATCAGAACTAGCTATTGTTAAGGTAAAAATCCTTGAGCTTGACAGAAATGTCTGTTCATACAAATAAATCAGTTGCTTATCTGATGCAGAGAAAACCAGTAGAGTCTATAAAAAGACTACAGAAACATTGTGAAATCCTGAAAGCCCCAGAATCGTCTAAGACAGAACTACACTTGTATAGCTAGACATCTGGTTGCCACAAAGTATTTTAAGTGGGCTTCAGGATTTCAGTGTCTTATTTTAAAAGCTTATCAAGATTATCCAAACACTGGTAGAATGCCCTCTAGCCAGCATCAGGTTTCAACACCACTAAATAGATTTGGATAACTGCTGCATAGTGTTAGTTTATTTCCTTATACTAGAAAAAGCCTGCAAAACTTCCTAAATCACATACACCGATTGAAAAAACAGAGAGATCTGTTTTAACACTGAGGCCATTAAGTACAGACCCCATCTGTAACGTACTATCTAGGAGTACAAGTCTCTATGAAGAATACTAGAAGACCAATCTACTTAAAAGAATGACACCTTCATGGCAAGTATACAGGGACTCAAAAGACAATCTCCAAGGAGCAGACAGATCCCACAGGAGACCTGGTTCAAAGATGGGGAGACATACCCACAACACCACCTTCAGGGATCTGTGTGTAGTAAGATGCAAGAACAAACAGGACAGCATAGATAACTGATTTTATCATGCGAAGCCTTCACCCCTCTGCTCCAAGAAACACTTCTAAGATGATTGTGGCTGAAGCACTAGAGAATAAAAATCTGATTGACATACACACTAACCTAGCAACAGAACCTGGTAAGGTTTTGTTCAAACTGAGGTACTCTGTCTGAGACTACCTCAGTGTGAACTGCTACCTACTGAACTGCCACGATCCTAATGAGACAAAACTAGGGCTTTTCAAATTCAGCATGACCTGGATGAGCAGTGACATAAAGAATCAACCAGAACAGACTACGGGCACTGAAAGTTGTCTTCTCAAGATCATGAGCTCAAGCTCAAGGAGGCAAGTTGATGGTTCATTGCAGACTTCTTAGCCAACATGTTCTGGGACAAAAACATATCAGCAATCTTCGAAGTTGCTGAAGCAGGTGCTGATTTCAGTCATAGGACACCTGCAAGCTTCAGGGTCAGGGCCATGCTATGCAAAAAATTCTAGAGCTTAACTGGTGTTCATACTTAATTTTGACTCTCATATATGGAGGAAAAAAGAAAAGCACATAGCTCTACCTGGTGGCACGAAGCTGAAAACAGGCATTCAGTGAAAGCATCAAAAATTTAACATCAAATGAAGACAACCACACAACAAGTAGCAGTCAACAAGGGAGCATACAAATTTAACAGAAATGAACTGAAGTGACACTGGACTCCGGCTCTACTACATTTACACCAAGTGAGAGGAAGGAAAGATCTAGAGCATGCTCTTTTATAATGCAAAGGAACTTTGCAATCTTGAAAAATTAATAGCACATTAATATACTTACTGTAGACTTTTGGTAGCGCACCAAACAATACACATCAGTACAACTTAATCATTGGTATGAACAAATATAACAAATACTTAGGAATGTTTATAAGCTAAAATTACACTACGACTGTATTTACCCAACTGTGCAGTCAGCGACAGCTGTCAGAAATTTGTAGGTAGTTTCTTGCTGAATTGATTCATGGTATCTCCCTTTCAAATGATTTGCAGCCAAAGAGAGTAAACTATAAATCTGCAAGAGTGAAAATGAATTAATTACTATTCAAACTGAAAATGCATGAAGAAATAAAGGAGTAAGACTACAAAGAGTTCTATCATAAATTACTACTTACAGGGAACATGAAACATCTGCCACTTCTTCACTAGAGCATACAACTAAGAGGAGTTAAGACTAAACCCATAGAGTTTATCAAGGACATTTCTGGATTAATCAAATTCCAGAACAGTGATGAACTGATGCAGAGCAAAACAGTACCTATAACAGTCTAAAAAAGTTACCATCTGTCACCACAGAAGCAACAATACACCAACATACTCATTTCTGTGGTTTGTACACAAGAGTCCTACACATTCAAGGGAACAAGCTGTCGAAAGGGTACGAGGCATATAACTTTTTTCATGTCTCCATTTCCAGTTGTACATTTAGCAATTTACAACTGACAATCTAAGTTAACTATATCTGACAGAAAAGGAATCTTTCACCTGATTAAAGAAGCAAGCCTTCTGCCAGACATCACTATGCATCAGTGATGGAGTCCAGAAACTGAATTACCCTGTGTGAGTTTTTAAGATAGCTACTAGAAAATCCAGCAAAACAAGCAGAACCTGAATAAATCTAAAGGAATGGGGAAACTACTTTCCTGAAATTCCGCTAAGTAGCCAGTTTTATATACATATACACAAATACATATGTGTGGTGGGCTGGTCCCGGCTGGCAAATAAGGCCTTAACCAGTCACTCAACTCACTCTCCCCCAGCAGGGTGAGGGAGAATCAGAAGGGTAAAAGTGGAAAAAAAAAAAAAAAAAAAAAAAAAAAAAGGGTTGAGATACACACAGTTCAATAAATGCAGGGAAAAAAACCCCAAACCATAAGTGATGCAAAGGCAAGTCCTGGCTGTGCCCCCTCCAATCTTTTGCTCACACCCCACCTACTTGCTGGGAGTTCAGGTCAGAGTGAGACACAGAGAAGGCCTTGATGCTGTACAAGCACTGCTCAGCAATAGCTAAAATACTGGTGTGTTACCAATCCTGTTTTGGTCACAAATCTAAAACACTACACTGTTGGGAAAAAAACAACTCCATCCCAGCCAAACCTGGTATGTATAAGAAAAGTACCTCCCCTCCTAGATTCAGTTTCTGCAGACACAATCTAGGACAACCCAAGGGGCTGTCAACAGCCTGAAGAGCACACCCTCAAGTGGGAAGAAGCTCATGACCATTTAATATCCCAACACCACCTGCAAGACTTTGCAGTAACTGTGTGAAAGTGAGCGCTTCGCAGGTCAAGAGGCAAGACCCACCCCTCGGGCGTGAGGAACCTGTATTACCTCCACGTCAGACAAAGTTCTGTTGTGAGATTACATGGCCATAGCCTGCTGAACAAGTCATTTATCAAAGGCAGAAAGCATTTATATCCCCTCTGAGTCACCTGAGCTTAAAATCACTGAGCCTCAGACACTGATCTTGCTAGCCTACACTGAGAGCTCTGTGCACAGTTACCGGTTTTGCTCTTGCCTAGCCCTGGAGTCGGGCAGGGAGGGAGAGAGGGCAGGACCTGTAAAGCAAATCTCAATTCACACACATCTTTGAAGAGCCACTGCAAGAAGCCACATCATAAGTAAGAGCAACTCAAAGCAAAATACACAGAAATCTGGCCCGATTGATCCACCAGGCATCATCTGGTAACAGTAGTAAACAAATTTATTTTAGGAGCATATATGTTGTCTTCAGCAGCTCTCTATTTATGTTGATATCAGTGGCTGCTCTTCCAATGATCTGATGACCAATTTATTTTGTTTTATACCTTCCTCCCTGCTAAGAATGGATTTTGAAGATGGCCAGTACCAACTGCCCCCCTTTTTAGCTTTAGCCTTTTCATTTTCAAATTCAATCAGGAACTATACACTGCAAGTTAGTTTGGTACCTGCATTCTCACACACACATTCGCAGACAGAAAAAAACCAACACATTACTTTTCTACTTCTCATAACAACATTACTAACATGAATAATCCCTCGTTCTGTATTCTAAATCTGAAGTCAAGGATTCTGGGATTAAAAAAAAAAAAGTTGCAAAAACATTATAGCATTTAAAGCCCTGCGAAAAGTTGGGATATAACAGAAAATAGTCTACATAGATGTAACAGCTGCTAGAATTTCATTATTAACGTAACAATTCTACTGAAAATTATACAATTAATGAACAGATTTTTGAGGCAAAACACAAAATTTGCATTTCAAAGAGAAATTAAATTAAATACCTCTGAATGTTTATTAATTTTTGCTACATCTGCTGCTGTTTTCTCATCCTTAGTCTGTAGATTTTTGTGAGCTCCCAGTTCAAGCAACTTCAAAATTACACTTCTATGTCCATGCTGTGCTGCCCATATTAATGCCTGCAAAGAATAACGTCATTTTATCAAGTTTACATATGCAGCAAAAAAGAACAGAGGTTCAATCAATAATGCAACCTTCACAAGTTCTTAAATGGCAGAATCTGGAGACAAAGACAAGTAACACAAAACAATCTCAAAGCGCTGTTAAAGCAGAAGAATATACCAATGAGTATTTCTGAGGAAGGCATACTTAGAAACAAGTTTGTAGGTTCTTGCTTTTTAAAGTTTTTATCATTAATTACAACACAAAGAAGTAAATAACTTACTGAATATCCATTTTCATCTTGGGCATTTATGTGTGATCCATGAGCAACAAGAAGAGCAACAACTTGAGGATAGCCTTTTCTAGCTGCATACATCAGTGGAGTCATTTGTCTCCTGAAAGAAAACAGGATGGGTGAAAAATATTATTTCAAGATCTCAAAATCCAACTGCATTATCAAGCAGAGCATCTCAATTCTGTAAAGATTCTCTGTTTTATAGAAGAACTAAGCAGAGGATGAAAATCAAAAGACACCACATTAACACTTCAGCACAAGGACCAACTTAACAGAATGTACAGATTCAGCAACTCATTTATGTCCAGTTAGCAATCTGCAAATATTTTAAGAATTTGCATTTATTTCCTGATTGAAATGAAGCAAAGATGTCAATTGTTGCCCTTCAAAAGAAGGAAGCTTAGAGGAAACTAATCAAGTCTCTTCCAGGAGTTTAGAATATAGACTTATAATACTCCTGGGAGAAAAAGTTAAAAAAATATGTAATTTTTTTATCACTTTCAAATTCAAGTAATACATTAAAACACAAATAACCTTAACACGTCCCAGCTAAAACACAGTAGCTTGGTGACTAAACTATTTCTGTTTTGGTTCTGAACTACACAAAACCAGTTTTTAAAGACCATCCCTCCTGCTGCTACCACAGACCCAGTGGCAGGCCTCTCATTTAGCACATGGACCAGCTTAACGAGAAGGGAATGAGCATTACTGCAGATCAGTTTTCACTCTACTAAAGCCAGAGAATATCAGCAAATCATTTTTTTTTCCCCTCAATAATAATAAAAAAGTAGCAGAGACTCATTTTTTACTTCAAAAAATATTTTTAAAAGATACAGCTTAAATTACAAATTCTATGTACAGTTTAATTTAAATCCAAAGTTCTGAAAAGAAATATACAGTTTTATGGAGGGCGTATTATAAATCACAATATTCTTTGTGGATTGCTCTTTCCAATATTGTTTTTCCTAACTAAGTTCAATACCGACCACTAGAGGGACCCCCAAAAACATGTACACCAAAGCAGCAGTGAAAACACACTTTCTGCCTCCTTCCAAAGTATTGCTAGAACTAAAGCTTTGCACATCTTTGTTACTGCTCATTCACAAAAGGATAATATTTTGTCTTATACAAACACAGTTAAAAGTACACAGAAAAATATCCAGTCACATTACAAATTTGAAAGAGTCTTATGATAGGGGGGGAAAAATGTCAATTACTTGGAGACAAGCAAAGTGAAAGGTAACCAGGCCTACGAAACGCACAGTCAATATGAGAAAGGAATTTGGTAATGAAAGTAGAAGACTTGCATTGGTTTATAACTAATTTGATTTAGTCCATCAACAGTGCAAAAACAGAAGTTCTCACTGAACAGAAGGACATTTTTTTTTTTTTTTACCATGGGGCACCATCAATCAGTGGAACAGATTGCTCAGAGTAGTTTTGTAGTCTCCATCTTTGGCACATTTCAAGACCGGATAGCAACACAGCCCAGTGTCATAGCAGAGGCGCCTTTAAGGAAGAACTTGGACTACTGACCTCCTGAGGTAACTTCTGACCTGAATTAGCCTGTGATCCTATGAAGATTACTACAAAAATAGAGAAAAATAATCTACAATCTGCCCCTGTAACTTAGCAACTAACTGATGAGATAGCAAGATGTCTATGTATATGTCTCTATATAGAGAGATCTGTATTTTAAAGAATGAACAGAAGCTGACTATGACCAAATAATTTGTAGCAAGATAAACCAAACTTGCTTGCCCAATGCAGATGCTCACTCCTGTATTTATTTCCATTCAGTGGCAGGGAGCCTTTGACAGACTTTCCATGCTATCACCTATGAAGCATTTATATCTGACTGCAAAAACAGTCCCTTCATGCCTGTTTTCATTTTCATTTCTTCTGCTCTCACTTTTTTTGGAACTTGCCCACTGCTACTACCCCACAATTACCTTCTGCTTTTTCAAAGAAAAAAAACTGAACAAAAGTCCAAAGGCTACAGAACAGACTTTTCTCTGAAGAACATCATGCAGTGGTTAAAACTGTACAGAACTGCAGCCACAACATCTGAAATCAAAGCAACAACTCAGTGACATTAAAACCACTGAAAAAGTTTCTCCTTTTAAAGTAAAATCCAGTAATCATGATGTTTAAAAGGTCCACCAACACGAATATGTAATTAGTACTTCAAGCACTCTATTTTAATGTTTTAATTTCAAAGGCTATAAGCTGTTTCAGGATAGAAACATATATAGCACTGCATACATTTGCAATTGCATTTACACACCATTATATATGAGGGGGTATCTTTTAATGTCTTGGACACATGCTGCAGAGGCATCACCTCAGAAAGCAAGGTCCATTTACATGTAAGTCCACAAGAGGGAGACTACAGCATTATGGAAAACAAATCTGATTCTCCTAAGCCTGCAAAGAACCCTGGCAAACACAACAGCAAGCTTTAAGGTGCCAAATCCACTGTTTCTTGCTAAAGTCAGAGACATGAAATGTATTGGTACATCTCACTGCAATCTAAAAATCTATAAAGAAAGTGCAGTGATAACCATCCAGATGAAAGATCTGAAGAATCCTTTCGTCATTTTGAGGAACTGTGCATTTGCATTTCAGCAATATGGCTTGCAGCTGACCTCTTGTCCAAACACCTGTGAAGTCCTTTTGTACAACACAATTTGCCACATGACATCTGCTCTACGTTATACTCAAGTGACAATCAATCAATAAATAAAAATCTTAAAAGGCATAAGCAATTTATTAAGCATGATGCCTGTTCCAATTATGTTTGCTTCCAGCTATGAAGCACCTAAACAAAAAGCAAGGAATTCTTCATTAGTCTCATGCAAATGATGGTTTTTTGTTGTTGCTGTTGTTTTTTGTTTCCTTCTTAGGGTTTTTTTGTATCTTTAGGTCTCCCTGATTTGATGTTAAGGCTGGAGAAAAAGACAAAACTAAAAGTGTTTTCAGGGCCATCCAAAACTTTGTACATGACATCTACACAAAGATACAACAAGAGGTTCTTACAGACTCACTTCATCTTCATCCTGTCAAAAAAATGGGGCAAAACCTAATCATAAGAGAGCAAGACAAGTGGAACAGCCCTAAAAGGTACCACTTGGAGCCTCTGACCCTGGATAATCACATGCCATGATAAAACCAGGTGATACAGTGAGAGCTAGAAAAATCACTGAAAAATGTCCCGAGTACCTGTCTGTTATCACCAAGTTGAATCTGTGGTGCAGATGTAACCACACCTGGCAAGCACACATTCTTGTATTTGGGATCATGCTCTCAAGCAAGACAAAGTTCATCTTCCTGGAAAATTTCAGAAGAGGGAGGAGAGGAAGAGATGTCTCCCATCCCAGGTTTCATTCCATCAGGGAGATAACCATAGAAAATTCAGTATTCAGGTTGGTGATCTTGCAAAGTATAAGCTGTACGTGAAGTCTCGTAACTGAATTATTAACTAGACCAGTGTACCACTAGCACTAGGAAAAAAACACAGCAGGTAGAAAACAATTTAATCTTATGACTTTAGTCTCAATCTTTTCTTACTGAGATCCCAAAGCAAGGAAATTATGCTACAAGATACTAATATTTTAGTCTATTGATCTGCAAACTGAACACTGCTTCAGATAACCAGGAAGCATCTTCAGAAGCTTTTGGAGCCAGTTTCTCCACATCAGTGCTGTACATTAAGCTTGAAACTGAGAAATGAAGCAGTAACAGTGTGTCCACAGCAACAGAAAGAAAGGCATTTGCCCATTTTCTGGCTTATTGGGGTTTTAAGTGATGAGGCGGGAAATCCTATACAAGCAGTATTGGAAGAACAGACTTTAGTGTACTGTGAGCTGCAAAATATTATTCCCAGACGCTATCTGCTGAAGCAAGGTAGGAGAGTCCTCTGCCTTCTTGAAACAGAACTTGTTAGAACAGAAACACAGAATCACAGAATGGTTTGGGTTTGGAAGTGACCTCTAAAAGTTAGCTAGTCCAACCCTCCTGCAGTGAGCAGAGACATCTTCAACTAGATCAGGTTGCTCAGAGCCTCGTCCAACCTCACCTTGAATATTCCCAGGGATGGGGCTTCTACCGTCTCTCTGGGTGACCTGGTCCAGTGTTTTACCACCCTCATTGTAAAAAACTTGTTCCTTTTATCTAGTCTAAATCTAACCCTTTCTAAGTTCAAAGCCATTACCCCTTGTCCTATGTTACAGGCCCTGCTAGAAAAGACTGTCCCCATCTTTCACACAGGCCTCCTTCAAGCATTGCAAGGCTGCAATAAGGTCTCCCCAGAGCCTTCTCCAGGATGAACAACCCCAACTCCTCTCTCAGCCTTTTTTGAAGGGGGGAGGTGTTCCATCCCTCTGATCACTTTTGTGGCCCTCCTCTGGACTTGCTTCAACAGGTCCTTGTCATTCTTGTGCTTTGGACTCCAGAGCTGGACACAGTACTCCAGCTGGGAGTATGGAGTGGTTGTATTGGATTGTTCTGGTTTTTAGCTGAGACAGAGCTAGGTTTCTTTTTAGTACCTGGAATAGCACTGTGTTTTGGTTTCAGCATGGGATTTGTTACGAGAGAAATGTTAAGATACCATTGTTTTCATTTTTTGTCACTGGAAGTGAAGGACTTTGTGTTTTGTTAGTCTACAAGTGCAAGATCTAAGGGGGCAAGTAATATTTAAATTAATAAGCTAAATTGGCATTTGAATATGCCAATGGGATATTCCATATCATATCACATCATGTCCAGTATATTAGTGAGGGTCTCTTCCTATTTTGTCTCTCCGGTTTTTGCTCAGGCTCTCGCTCTTCCAGGATTGTGGTTTCAATTCGGGATTGTTGCTCCTCCAGGATCATTATCTGGGAACGGGCTGGGCTTGGTTGGCAGGTGGTGAGCAATTCCACTATGTACCACTCATTTGTATATTTTATTACTGTTATTATTATAATTATTATCTTAATATAATTATTATTTTGTTTTATGTCAGTTATTTAAATTGTTCTTATCCCAAGCTACAAGTCTCCTTACCCTTGCCCCCAGTTCTCTCCCCTATCCCCTGGGGGCAAGAGCGAGCAAACAGCTGTGTTTGGCTGCTGGCCAAGTGAAACTACCACAGGAACATTTAGCTTTAATGAGAAGGTTGGGGTGGAAAAGGTGACAGCTTAGTTTCAGGTTCCCTAGTTTTGGGCTTCATTTCAGATTGCTAGTCTCGTACCTTTCTGCTTCTAAACTCTGTTTACATGACTGCCTTAGAATTAAAAAAAATGCATCTAAGTTATACAAGCACACAGAGGTAGAACGGTAAACAGCTACAAAGTTATCATCATATGAATAGAAAAATACAAAAGATGTGATTATAAAATTAGCATAAAATTAACAATAGGGATGGCAGAACTCTATGCTACAACATTCCCAATTATCCTACCCTGTTCTCCTACATTCTTACTCTACCACATTTTTATAAGCAAACTGCCTTAGCTGAAGACACACAATGATGTAAAGTAGGGAAAAAAAAAAAAGTTAGTTATCCACACAACCAGAAACTTCTCAGACCATTTTCAATTTTACTTTCAAAGTGGGGGTGAAGTCTCCAGTCAAGAAATTCAGTACATACACATGAAATCTACTCGACCTTTCTAATGAAAGGACAATTCCCTGTCACATAAAAAACCCAAACCACTTCTAGGCAAATAATTCATGATCAGGGTAAGCTCGTGCCAATGCTAAGAAGTTTAATATACCTGTGATAGAATGTTGCTGATACAATGCTAAGGGATTTCAGTGAAGATTTTGTTTCTGTTTTACACAAAGGCTGCTCAGGTGACATTCCAAGACACCACAGTACATCGTCAGAATGCCTGGTAAAAATGGCATCTAAGGTTGCTGCTGTCCCCATGTATTTTATACTTCTGCCCAGAAACTGACCAACACTTGTCAGTCTGTCAGCACCACCATATAGTCAATACTAGCTGGGAAAAGTACAATAATCTATTTCAGTGTTTAGACTCCTTCCCTCTACCAAAAGATCTGAGGAACCAGACTCAACACTTACATTCAAAAGCCACTCTTCCAAGCTCACGGAACTGGCACACATACCAGGCTTTTGACTTCTCCCTAACTCGGGTAAGAACAGGGAAGAGATGTATGGACATATCCCAGTACCATGTTAAATGTAATTTTGCATCTGATTTCTTACATGTAGTCCTTCTGTCCTGATGTTTGACCAACAGAATAAAATAAGTCTTTCTGTCCCGAGCCCATAGTGCTAGAATAAAAAACTCTCTGAAAGGCAGGAAGTATAAAAAAATGTAAACATCACAAGATATTTTTTGCTCTGGAGTGGATCGAAGATCTGGACTCAATCAGTATTAAATTCCCCAATTTTCTCACTCCAGCCATAAAATGCACTGCAGTGCATTAACATTTCCCAGGCTATTTACCTTTACTGAAATGTACTGTTTGTCATTTGGCATGGTTAACGATGACACAATGAGAATGTCAAGGTCTTTTAAATTATTATGTGGCAGTGCAGACTTACTATCTTATCAGTAGCAATAAATATCTTGCTAAAATTGAGGTGTTACACAATTGCTTTATTCTGACTACGGAACCTGAAGACAGACCTACCTTGTGAACTGGGGAATACTGCAATGAAAATTTCCCCCTTCCATTCTCATCTATTCAAGAGGGCAAAATAAACCAAAACTTTCACCAGAAACTATTTTTTATATTCTTCAGCACTGCTCTGAATGTAAACATAAGGGAACATATGTAGGCAACTTAATACCAGACTTGAGCAGTGATTATATTTTCATGTACATGACAGTATGCTTCAAGCTCAACTTTTAATCTGTACAACAAAAGACAGACATAGGTGTAGTTCTTATAAAATTCACCCTAAAAAGAAAAATAAAAAAAGACTTTCTCAAAACTTTTCTTTCAAATATTCAAAAAATTCATAACCATTGTAGAGCAGAAACACTGAAGACAGGCTTGATCATTGACCAGGACTCAACTGTGCCAGAAATTTTAAGTGAGGGGGGAAAAAAACCTCACACAAATAAAATCAAACCTCCACATATCCCATACAGAACAAGAGACAAAGAGCTTTTGTCGAAATAAAGGAGGCTGCAGTCATTCACCTATTTGTACCTTCTTCTAACAAAGAGCTATTAGCATGAAAAATCAACTCAAAATAATCTCGTTACCAGCAAAGCCATTAGGTTTCTTTAACTCTGTGTACACAAGAACTCTGAGGATGTCATCACTAAAATCCATATTTATTAAACAACCTATGACACGTAATCCCAGCAGCAGTAATTTAGATATCGGCTGGTCATGCCTTTTCATTCTGCCTAAAACAAAAATCACAGCTTAACAATAAAACCAGTGTACCTTTAAGAAAGCACTGCAGCTTAAAAGAGGTTTGAAAAAAAAAGACTGCTTAAATATTTCTAAGCCTTAAAAAATGATTAAGTATATAATTTACATTGTGGAGTGAGAGGAAAGTAAATGATACAAGATAAATAGAACAACTTTTTCAAGGTAGCATTCACTTAAACAAAGAAGTCAGGCTATAATAGCTCTACACAGACCATACAGACCAGGTCTTACAATGCCTTCTGGTTTCACCTAACCATCACATTACTTCTTGTTCATATTTCAAAACTCTTCAGTTAGCACTTATGCTTTGCTACACCACATTCTCATCAACAAAACTGTTTTTTACAGCCATCAGTATTCAGTTCCCAATTTTGATTTAGCAAAAAAACTGGAAGTTACTCTACCGAACACTTTCTCCTCAGTATTCTATCCTATTGCAAAGAAATCATCTACCTACCCACTCCTAAACTCATTTTCTTTCTTCAACTGCATTTCAAAAATCAGTTTATTTCTCACTAGTCCTTCCCTGCTCCACACATACTGGAAAGCTGCCTGGCGGCAAAGGACCTGGGGGTGTTGGCTGAGAGCCGGCTGAAAATGAGCCAACAGCATCCTGGCCTGTATCAGAAACAGTGTGGCCAGCAGGAGTAGGGGAGTGATCCTCGCCCTGTATTTGGCACTGGTGAAGCTGCACCTTGAGTGCTGTGTTCAGTTTTGGGCTCCTCACTACAGGAAAGACATGGAGGTGCTGGACCATGTCCAGAGAAGGGCAATGAAGCTGGTGAAGGGCCTGGAGAACAAGTCTTACGAGGAGCAGCTGAGGGAACTGGTGTTATTTAGCCTGGAGAAAGGCTGAGGGGAGACCATATTGCTCTCTACAACTACCTGAAAGGAGGGTGTAGCAAGATGGGGTTGGTCTCATCTCCCAAGTAACAAGTGACAGAACAAGAGGAAATGGCCTCAAGTTGTGCCAGGGGAGGTTTAGATTAGATATTAGGAAAAATTTCTTCACTGAAAGAGTTGTCAAGCGTTGGAACAGGCTGCCCAGGGAAGTGGTAGAGTCACCATCCCTGGAGGTAGTTAAAAGACGTGTAGATGTGGTACTTGGGGACATGGTTTAGCGGTGGACTTTCCAGTGTTAGGTTTTCAGTTGACTTGATGATCTTAAATGTCTTTGCCAACCAATATGATTCTATGATTCTATAATGCAAAGATTTCCCTAATTTTTTAAAGCAGGATGTTTATCCTAACAACCAGCTGACAGCAACAATATGCTTTCTCTTCTTTCATGAAGAATTTTTAGCCTCTCTGTTAAGAATAAATGAATGGCATTTAAATTTAGTATCAGGTATCAGTGGCACTTCACCACAACTACATCTCCTTATCTATCAGTACTATGCTCACAGTGAGATTCAGGGCCCAGAGTAATTGAATTCTACTAATGAGAACCAACAGGCCTCCAATTCTGTTCAATTTACATATCTCAAGCAATGTGGTGAAAGAGCTGTGGTATAGAAAAAAATTCATTTCAGTTAGTTGAAAACCAAGCAGTTTCAATTTGACCCAAACAATATCTTTTCTTTTCCTCCCCAGCAGAGGGAGGACAGTTTATCTCAGGTCAGCCCAGAACTTCTTTATTTTTGATGCAAAAATGAAACACTGCATCAGACTATATGACTACAGATGTCTCACAATGCAACGCTTCAGACTGCTGAGACACAAAGTCATAACTCAAGAAACAAGCTGTTACTTCTTTCTAAAAGGAGGTTTAATCTCCTTTTAATCTGGATTATTCCAGATTGCACTGGAATATATGTATGTTATTTACAGAGAAGTTTTATTTTTCCATAGGAGGCTGTCTGTGAAAGGAATATAGCTAGATACCCACAAAAAGCTCAAAAGGAGGACATGAATTTAAATAAAGAACTGATTTCAGTTACATACTTATACAGAAAAGGTAATGATTTGGGAAATGCGGAGAACATATTTCTTGCCCTTATACTGCAGTCAACTGAAGTATTAAGATAAGTTTTTATCTTAAACTTGTATCTTGTTCATCTGACAAACATACTTAAATTTGATAGAACTCATCATAGTCTTATTTACTGAGATGAATGACTGTACTAGGGAGAAATAAGTATCTGGACACTAACCCTTCCTTATACAGACAGCAGCGAAGTTACAAAAAGCTAATGAAATACACATCTTAACCAACAACAGCTATGTCTATAAAGATATGTCTGTACATTAATATTAAATTTTATGCTGTATTCACAGACATGAGGTTTTTTTTGTTACCTGCAAGTAAAGTTAGGGTCAGCATTCCTTGACAGAAGCAGCTCTACAGTCTTCAAGACGTTTTCCTCCGAAGCATGCGCTGTACACGCTGCCATCAGCACAGTGTACTTATCTGTTTTGAAACATGCAGTTAGAGAATTACATATGTAAATGTAAATACCATGCTAATCCAGAAGTTCCTTCAAAAGCCTTTACATTTGCTAGCTGTTAATGAGGTTCTGATACTCTTAAGATATTTAGAAAACAGTAAGAAACTTGTTTTCCTTCCAGTGGAAGTCACTAGAATTATCACGCAAGAAAAAGACACCTAAGAAGATACTTGGAAAGATGAGAATGAATGGCAGTAGTAAAGCACCTACTCCTACTGAAGTTTAGGATTCTTCTGAGGTACCCAAAAAAACCCAGTAGGAGCTTAGTTATAGATGCTTGTTTCTCAAATCTTGTTCCAAACGAGTAGATACACTTTCTGTTCCTCCCCAAAATACAGTAAAGGGAAGAAATGACTTACAGGAAGTTAACTGCAATGCATAAAAACAGTGCATGAAATGTATTATAAACACACAGCAACATCAATTTTAGGGAGAACAGAGGCCCCTCCAAAGGACAATTGAAGCAACAAGGCTTTATTATAGGGCTTAAGGAGAAAGAAGTAAGTTTAGTAAACTAGACTACTATGGTGCAGTAATGGCAGGAAGAGGAGCAAAAGTATGTTTTCAGATGTGGATTTAAAGAACACCTACACAGCCCATAAAGATTTATCGGGAGGAATCAGCTCTGAAGCCAGCTGGGTGTTACACGCCACCTTTGCTCACAAATCAGAATTGTACACCACTGCTGTTTGTCCACAGAACAGGGGAGATATCCTTTCCTGTGGTTCTCCTAGAGATGTGGAAAGGACCACACCTCAAGCACCTTAATGACTTAGCTGGCCCTATAGTTAATTAGAAGACTGCCATTTGAATAACTGCCCTTTTTGTTTATTGCACAAACTTGTTCACAAGTTCAAACATGCCTTTAACAATTTAACAAGTATAATTCTAGGTGTACCTACTTCAGACCATACCACGAAGTACTACAATATATTTTCCAACTTTCTTGTAGAAATTTTAAGACTGTGAATACATAAACACCTTTATTCTTCAACTGAGGTCACATTTTATTATATTTCAAGATAAGTTTGTTAGATACTTCATCCTCCTCTGCTCTACTTTATTTCTCACCACTTCTTGTTCCCCACCTCTCCAATCAAAGACCTTAGTTTTGCATTTAAATTAATCTGTCTTTTTAATATATAATCTCTTAATTTTCAGCTACCACATGTAGAAGTTCTAACACATCCATGAAAAATTAAGTTTCAGAGAGCCACTGCAATCCCTGAACAGTAAGCAATTAACATTTCAGTAAATTACTTGATACACTGATAGATTTTTACTCAAAATGCTTAAGCTGGTTATCAATAACAACATGAATGGAAAGATGGCAAGACTTTGAACAAAGGTAGTTATAAGCACTGTTAATCTAGGAATTTTTAGGAGGAACCTGTAGTTATATTTGTATTAAGAAGCAAGAAAGAGTGGGAAATTAATTTATGTTAGCCTACCTTTAGCTCAAAAACGTGAGCAAGAGAAGAGGAAGAAACACCTTATAATTCTCAGGTATCTCTTTTGCAGAGTAAAAACTGGTAAGAGACTGCAAAAAAGATTAGTTTATGTTTAGCCTAGCTGAAAAACCCAGAAGAGACAGTGAGTTTACTCCTCAAGGATGCTGCATTATGATTCTACCACATCATGAATGCTGCATTAGTTCCTTGCTCTTCATAAATACCAAAGAGGGTAAAATTAAGTAACCATTTACAAAGAATGACTGAAACATGACAAAAGGTGATTAACATTACAGCTATTATTAGGATCATAAGCATTATAGGATAATTAGTATAAGACCACTTATGTGATTGCCTGTTGATTTAAAAAAAGCAGCAGTATCAGTGACATCCACTTTAGGAGGCATACCTTTACTGAACACATGTGGCCTGACCTGAACTAACAACTGATCCTGTCTGGACAGCACTGTGCTGCGCTTATGCCCTCGCTACTGTTTCCCTACACAGAGTAACAGGGAAACAAGCCCAGAAACCTGATCCTTGAAAGGTGCCACTGGGGCAAACAGTTGGTCACACACTGAAAAATTGCCATCTGTGTTGGTTAGCTGGTCAGCCGAGACCGCTGCCCACAGCAATGTCTGTCCCATTTATAGCTCTCTACAGCCCTAAACAAGGAACAGGTATAAGCTGTAGGCAGCCACAGTTGCAGGGAGCCACATGGAATTCCTCTGAAGTTGGCTACAAGGACAAAAATTCAAAGGCATGATTGCTTTTGGTGCAGGCAATCTACTCCAACGTCATACTCCCATCAGCTGCTAAGAAGTTCAGGAAAATTTTCAGAGCCAGATTTGTACCATCTGCATTTCGGTTTACTACTACAACAAATACCAGCAAGTCACCAGAAAATAGGATCGCTACTTTTATGTACTTGGCAGTACTGTGTGTCACATCAGTTTCTCTGGATTGCAGTGTTTTTCCTTGGACTTGGATAAATCTTCCAACACAACGAAAGAGAACGAAAGTAACTATTAAGCAATAAAAACTGACAGAGGAACTGTTATCACTTAGAAGCTTCACTGAACTTTTGCAGAAAAAGATGATCTAGCAACACAACGAAGAACAGTTTCCACTCAACAGAAAAATTGTGCTCTAGTTTTAGAGAAGTCCACATTAGTTTCCCATGAACTGAAAAGCTATTCCTGTTTGTGATTCTAGCTGGTTTCTTCATGTACATACCTCACAACAGGATCAAACAAAGGAGGTTTTAACTCAAAACCTTTATCCTAGAATTCTTCAACAAGTATTTCTAAACACACTTTTTACAGAAGTACTAGGGGATTGGGAGTTGCGGGGGGGAAAGACAGAATGAGAGAGAAAGAACAAGAAAACACATCAAGTAATTTCAGATCAGTTCCAAGAACACAATTTTTACTTTGAAACTACTAATTATACTTCAACACTGTGAAAGCCAGACCAGCTCACAGTTCCATTGTGAACTTTGATTTTTTTTTTCCCCTACAATGTCTGGTACTGAGCATTATAGGCCAGTATTTTTAATTCATCTCTTACCTATTTCAAAACATGCATTAGCACCTCTGTCCAGAAGAAGACGCACTACTGCAAAATCAGCCACACTGGCAGCACACATCAGGGGAGTCCATCCAAACTGAAAGCTAGATTCTATGCTTATACCTGTCAAAATACAAGATACTAAAGTAATAAAATTGCACCACAATAAGCCTTACTCTTAATATGTACCATTACAAAGGTTACATACACTGTTTGAGTTTAGTCCTAGGGAGAGAAGTCTCTTATACCATTTTAATTTTTTTAACACACTTATCTAGAATACCAGAAAACAACTGTTAGAACTGACATCAAATCAAGAATCCAAGAGGTATCACACAAAGACAACATTCAAAAAATTTAAGTAATATATTTAGCTGCAAAAATAATTACAGAAAAGTGCACAGAATCTCCATTTTCTCCATTTATGCATAACAGCTTTCCTCAATCAAAATGAAAAATTTTGATTCTTGCCAAGCCAAGTGGACTGCTGTGGAAGCAACTTGCTTATCAGCCTATTAAGATCATATTGACTAGGGTTTTCTTGCTTCACAGCTCCTTTTACTCTCTGTTTTGCAATACAGCTAACTAGCAGGTACCAGATTTGCATTCAGTGCTAACAAAATATTATCTCAATAGAAAGAAAAAATAGAAGATTATGCAAGATTCAGTCACAATCACCAGATTTGTTTGTTGCTCTTTATAAGAACCATATCTTCCTTTGTGGCTAGAAGTAAGCTTGCCAGAAGGCCCTCCCAAATTCACCAAGAACCAAGTACCAGACTGATATACTCATCTGCCAACTTTCAAATAAAAATCTCTATACATTTTTGCAGTAAGAGAAACCATCTTTCCTTTAAATGTGCTCCCGGTCTACTTGAAAGAACGGATCCAACTGTTGCTAAGAAATCCACTTCCAACACAAACTGAGTTTGGTCAAGCACTGGTAGTGAGCCTCCTACAAGCTCTACTGAGCACAGACTAAAGGCAAGTTTGGAGGCAAAGATTTAACCTGACTGAAACCCATCCTCTGAAGGACAATGTCAACTTTCTTCAGAAACACCTCCTTGTTAGAGGGGCATTGCGTTCTACTGCTTTGCAGGGACAGTACTAGATGGGTCAAAATCTGCTGTTAATCATATTTTCAGGAAATGATAGATTCTTTTGTGATACTGCCTTGTGTATTTCAGGGGACTGGACACCAGACTACAGGAATCTTGGGCCTTACACTTACAGATACCTATCATCATCTTCCAACAGCACAGAACTGCTCATTATGTAGCACGCATCAACATGGCAAGTGAACTACTGCTGTTTGGCTGAAATACAAGCAATTAAAAATGGATGGCTGTAACAAAACAATTAAGCAATGTGATGCACAGACATCACTAAAAACTCTACCTAGAAATAAGAATGTATTTTCTCAAAGCAGGACAGAAGATGTATTTCACTCAGTGTTACACCTCTGTTTCAGCCTGTGCAATAGTTTTTATGTAATTGAAGAATAAAACCTTTCCCCTACTGTGGTGAGAAACAACAGTCTTCTAAAAGGGCAAGTAATGTCATTGTTTTAAAACTCAGAAAAATCCATTGCTAACTAGGGAACTACCTTCTTTCAGCCATAAGACAGATTTCCCTCTGAGAACAAGCTCTGGGCTACTATATTCTGCTTGCTTGCTGAAGCAGAACTTCCTGACAATTATCACTAGGCAGGTCAGTTTAGCTATGCAGTTTTTGATTGCCCTGGATGTTTCAATAAGTGATCTAATCCTCCTAACACTGAATAACAGAAACACATTACAGACAAATACTGAGTAACAGAACAAGGAGAAAGGCTTTTAGTGTTAAGACAAACTACTTTGTAGTGACAAATGCCACAGAAACCCTATCAGACCTTTCAGAACCACAAAATCTTTGTCCATCTGATGTTGCCAGGACAGCAGGGGCACATACCAGAAACGTAAAAGTGCTGCCAGTGAGGAAACAAAAAATACGGAATTTCCAAACTGGGAGAGCATTAAAACAAAAAGCCAGCCTCCCCTTCCTGCCCGCTCCCCAGCAACATTCAACACCAAAGTAAGACCACCCACTGAATTCTCACTCTCAATTTAAACCACCTCAAATTCAGTGTTTGTAACTGAGACTTTCAGGTTAAAGATGCATTTGAAAACAAAGAAACATCTTATTTCATAGTTCATACATTATAGTTTCCTCAATTTTCAAGGCTTATGAGTGAAAACAGAAATACAAGTTAGAAGGAATCTGCTGGAATACTGCACGCAGAGTCACTGAAAAAGTAATTTCATATTTACAATAAACGTTTATATCCTGTATTGGAAACTTCCACATATTCCTACATACACTTGACACATTATTTTGAAACAAGAAACTTGGGAGTTTTAGAATTCTTGACAAATTAAATTAAAAATATTCAACTTCATAACTGACTCCTCACCAGAGTTTAAGAGTTCTTCAACTAATGACACATCACCACGAAACAGAGCCTTCTTTAATGCTTCATTCTTGTCCGCCTGCAACATTTCATCCAACTGCTAGATATGCAAAGAAAAGTTAAGTCAAAACCTTGTAACTGTTTCAAGGTAAAAAGTACAGTTTAATTTCAGTATACAAGCATTTAATAATCTCTGTAAGGACAAAGATCCCTCCAGGAGGATGGGGGGAGCAAGGTATAACTTGCCTTCTTCCATCTCTGTAGATCTGCTAAGGGGTTACTATAAAACGTAAGTTTTAAAATTAACTTTTCAGAAAGGTTCCGTTCTCTGAAAATGTAAATTTCTTGTTTCTCAACAGACCTTCTATCCTCCTGTGCTGCTCTCAGCTTTTCTTAATGGTATTTTATTTCAGTTAAGATTCTTTTTCATTTTTCGGCACTAGAGAAATGCTGCAACACATATCTGTACCTTTTTTTGGTACATTTCACATATTGCAAAGCACAGCATCAAAAACACGTATCTATCAGACATGACAGTCTGGGGAAGCATAGCTCAATGACTAGCTGTCTGGCTCGATACCACATAAATCCACTGCTGGAAAGGGTTACCGTTCCTCTCTCCTCTGTGGTAGCAGATGCTCCACAAACAATGTGAAAAATGCCCTGACCAAAAGCCTAGTTCACGCATAAGATGTCTGCTTGATTCAAGTCCCTTTCAAAAGCATCACAGATTTGTTCTCTATTAAAGCTGCAAATGCAGTTGAAGATTCCTGTTGGCAATATCTAGATTATACAAAACACATACACTGGTAAGTGGAGGACTATTCACTAGTTTCTTTGCAAATGGAAGCAGATACAGAAAGAAGGGAAGTTGTATTTCATGATAACTTTAGAAGTCATAACATGGTAACTCCTAATGGTACAATCTCCCCCAGCACACTGTACTATCTTTCCAACAGCTCTTGTACAGATTTTACTAAGTGCACAGCGTCTGGAAAACCAAAGGTGAGAAACAGCCAACAGAATAATTTAGCTCTATTTTTGTTCTACTCAGCCAACAATTTCCAAATAATGCATGTCTTTGGATACAACCATCAATTTAAAGATCAAAATTGACTATAACCTTTAGCAAGAGTACTGCAAGTACTCAGTTACTTCTACTTTCCAACTCCAGACATGAAACAATCCACCAGCTGCAAAGCCTTGCAGAATCTCCCTCTACCCCATGCTATCGGATGACCCACACCTACTAGATGCAATAATATCACTTAAACCTTCATGTTAGCAAGGAAGAGTCTCGGAAATTTAAGGCAGAGAACAGCTTGACAGGCCTCTAGTTGGTTTCCAAATTCTTGTCATGTTGAAACAGGGACTCGGGTGTGTTATTAAGGGGGAGAAAAGTGCTTAAATAAACATTAAGGTTTTCCGTAAGAAGATAAACCTCCAACATTTAGGTTTGATTTACTCCTGGATAGAGGGTACACCCCTGCTAGGAAGTCATCACCGAGGAGATGCCAGCCACAGCCGCCCCAGGCCACCCTCCTCTCCTCACTGAGCCCCCCGAGCCGCACTCCCCTCACCGCGGGGACCGCCCGGCCGCAGGCCCCAGCTGCAGGGCGCCGGGAGCGGAGCGGCCTCTCCCCACCTGCGGGCCGCGGCGCGTGACGCCGATATCCCAGCCGTCCTCGTCGCTGTCGCCCTCCTCGTCACCCCCCGCCACCACGCGCGCGCCAGGCGGCAGGGAGGCCATGGCGCCCGCTCCGCGCGCCTCCTCGCCGTCGGCAGCTCACGTGGCCCGCGGCCGCCGCGCCGCTTTCCCGCGCAGAAGGGCGCGGCGGCGCCGTGCGCGCGCGGCTGGGGCCGGGGCCGTAACGGGCCGTCGGAAGCGGTGGGGAGGGGCCAGCGGGGCTTCACCGGCGCTGGGACAGCCGGGAGGGGGAAGGGGAAGCTGTATCCGCCTGCGTTACGGCGTCAGGTGAGCGAGGCGGATGAAGCTCGGGGTTATAAGGAGGTGCGAACGAACATGGCTCGGTTGTGGCTCAGCTGTCGGTGGGGTGCTGGGCCGTGCGCAAAGTTGTTTCTCTAAATCCGTGGCTCATAAATGTGTTTAAATCCAAGGAAAAAAAAAAAAAAAGAAAAGGAAAAAGAAAGAAAGAAAGCAAGTTACGTCTCTTTAATGTCTGCCGTCATGAATGCACCTAACCTAGTAGCAGTTACATTCCTTATGTCTATGTACGTGCAGTGTGACATAGCCAGGGCCTGTGGTGGTGGCGGTTGTGTGGGGAAGGTTGAACACAAGCCATGTGTAATGAGCTAAACTTGCACCCGGCTCCCTCTCACCTAGGTACATACAGGCATTACTTTCGGTTTCAGAATTGTGGTTGGATTTCATGGATAGTGTGAAAGACGGGGGAGGGTGTTGTTGGCTTTTGCCATAATAGTTCTTTTTTTTGCTGACATATGGGGAATTGGATGAAGAGGCCTAAAATGAGCAATCCTGGGGGAACAAAGGGGAGAAGTTGAGAAACTGTGGAGATATGAACACAACTGCACCCACCATCTGGAGAGAACCAAACTGGTGGTCTGGAGGTCAGATAACCTCCTCACCAGGGGTGAAGAGGTCGCTCTGCAGAAAACTGTGGGCCTTCCTGCCAAGGACCTTTCCCGTGACCACCGGGCAGTAGTGCACATGCAGGAAAAGATAAGATTTTACCTTAATAAGTTCCCCCTGAAGTAATTAGGATAACCCTGCCCCTTTTTAAAAATGAATTATACTAACCCAACCTTAAAATGAATATGTATATGGCTAATATAATCCTAAATGCATATAAAGGAATAACATATCTCCCAGTGTGCCTCTGACTTGGGTCAAGCACCCAGCACTGTGCTTTTGCTTTATTGACTTTGTCCTCACAAATAAAACTAAACCTACCTTGATTACAAGGCTTGGTTGTTTATTACAGATAGTGTCTCAGTTGATCACAAAGTTCTCATGAAACTCTCTGAAGAACAGATGAGGAACAACATTTTATATTTCATCCACAGGCAAAACCGCTCTTTGAGCTCAGTGCAGACCTTGCCCCAGTCTGAACTGAATTTGGCCTTCCACTGAACAAAAGGGAACAGAAGGGAAAATCTCTGGTCTTGGAGAAGAGGCAGATGCTAGTACAGAATGGTGAGTGTAGTCCCTGTGTCCCCTATGCATAATGAAATCGCATGAAAGAAACTTCCAGTTCTGGAAACTTTATAGAAATGCAAAAACTTTTCCTTTCACATAATGTCCCTAGAACAAAAGATATTAAAATTGCATCAATGGTACTACAAACCTCTATATAAAAGCTTAGCTTTATGTGTTTATTTCGGGTTTACCTGCATATACTAAATGTCTTTATTTTGATTAAGATATAACATTTACTGGATGCAATAATTAAATATTTTTGTAACTGTGTAAGTTCTTATGATATTGTAACTTTTAAGAGTTTTCAGTTTACTGATTACTGGCCTGAAGGTTTTGCATGTTGCTTTCTGCCTGCAGAGGCAAAGTAGAATTTATAGCATTGCCATTTAAATTCTTTGTATCTGTATGGGTCTACCAGTCCTTAACTTTATAGTTGCCATATCCAGGGTCAAGCTTCCATGATATTCTTTGTTTGGCTAAGCTGTGTTACAGAACATGGGCTTCCTGGTGGAATTCATGTCCTTAGCTGCTGCACTCTAAAGACAGCTGAGCATGCCTTTTTACAGTTTACCCGATGCAGTGCAAGAGAGTTGGTTCTAAATGATGATACTGTCTATAAATTCCTTACTTTTAATACACTACAAATTATTTAGTGTTTGATAATTGTGATTTGTCCCGGTTCAGGTTTCAGAGTTTCAGACCGGTTGTTGTTTGGTTTTTTTCTTCCCTTTTCTCTGCACCATCTCATGCATAATGTAAAATGTCACAACAGACACTTCAAATGCAACCTGCTTGCTGCTGCTTTGTTCAAAGGCCACCTCTCTTTAAAAAGGTCACCATCAGTAGCAGGCCTTATAGTCCCTAGTACTAGCCGTTTCAAATGTGAGCATGCTGATCATGCAGAAGTTGATAGCAGGTGATCTCTCCTTGTGTGTCTGCTTGGAACTGTAAATCAAATGCTGTTGTTGATGTGGACTCTCCCTCTTTCTTGTTGCTTCAGTTCATTTGTGACCTTGACGTCTGTCTTCTTTTTTCAGCTAAGCAGACACTTCATTTTGGTTGACAGTAGGGTAAGTCTTCACTATCATCCATATTTGCCAAATATCAGTATGCTTTTACTTACTGTGGTAGGAGCAGTTCCCAACATCTTTTCCTCATTGCTATGCAGTACTCGTTTTACCTGCAGGAGGCAATTATAGAATGGCTCAAGCTGGGAAGACAGAATAATTTCCTGTATCACAAGGGGCATCAGAACAAGCACTAAATGCCAGCTCTAAAATAAATACCTAATGTGTGTGTAGCCTAGCTCTGTGTAGCTGCATGTCAGCCTATACTAAACATACTTGTTAAAAATACAGTGAATAGTAAGGATAGCAATCACTGGATGCAGTAAATAACTGTTCTTGTAAGGATCTATTTTTGTTCTGAATAGTAGAACTTCCTTAATACACTTTCCGTCTGTCTTCAGCCACCATCCTTGCTGGCCATACTTGTATTCAGACTTCAGCTTGTTTTTATTCATCAGCTGACTTTTAATCTTCTCTCATTACTTCTGGTATTAAATAGATTTCATTAGTTGTCTGAATTATTTCTGTATTTTTATCTCACATGGGACTGATATGTGTATAGCTAAAATTTTTTATTTGAACATGGTTGCCAGAATATTCCAGAATATTTTTACTGTTTCAGTTTCCTCTGTTTCAGACCAAAAGCCTGAATCAGCAAATATTTAAGGGCATTCATGTTGTGGATGTTTTTGGAAGGAGAACCAGAATTGGTAAATGTGTAAAGAGAATTACTCTAAACCTTAACTACTGCAATAACGTTCCACTAACAACACAACAGCTAATACTTCAGGGGTTTAACAGCAGTGGTTTTTTAGTGAAATTCTGCATAGTTTTACATCACAGCTAGCAGTTTGAGTAACAACCAGTTCTGTGGTTGAGGGCAGGACATCATACAGGAATTTGCATAATTTGCAAAAAACCCCATAAAGTAGCACAGATGATTGCAGTTTCACAGGTCACATTCATGAAACAAATGGAAAACAAAGTACTTCATAGTAGTTTAGATTGTCACAGATTAATTTTCTGCTGAGTTGTATATACCTGTAGCATCTCTGATTTTTAAGGTATTTCACATATAAAGAACGGCTACTATTAGAAACTCTCACTCCAGACTGTGAGGCATTTACTCTGTAAAAAGCACTGAAGTGATCTGTGTCCTCTCTGTGATCTGTGAAATCACACTTTGTGTTAAACCAGTTTTGGTTTTGCCATCCTGAAATTTTGTTATGAGCTGCTGCACTACAGCAAATTGAGTTATTTGTCATTATTTCAGTCATTGTTCAAATGGATTTAGAATAAATGGAAAGCATTTAATTTCAGCTGCTTTGCTTCTGATAATTCATTTATTACAGCTGTGTTCATCCTGGACACTTTGCCAAACATCTCTGGATAGTACATGATGTAAAACTTTCAATCTGCTGCCAAAAGCTTGAGTATAAATTTCATACCAACTGTTTTCCTCTTCAGAAAATTTGTTTTCTGTTAGAATCCTTAAACCATTGTCAAAGTGAGACCACACAAACTAATTAATGAGGAATTAATGGGTGTGGTATAAACCTGAATCCTTTTCAGGACCTCCTAGGTGCCAGTGTCATGAAAATATCTCTTATTATCATAGTGATGTATAAAAACCCTAGAACAGGAATTAGGATGATGAAGATAATTTCTTTCTTTAGTGTCAGTGAGGCACATTTTTAGCTTCTTTCCATATAGCCTAGAAACTTTGATCTGTATAGCAAGTCCATGTCAGAATGATTCCTGCTATTACCAGATCCATCCTTTCTGTTAAAAATTCCTCATTCCTGTACTATCTCTTTTCTGTTCTACACTGTTTCTTCCCCTTAATCTTGACTGGCAGTACTCCCACTTTGTTATCATGCTGCTGAATGGTGAGTACCTTCTCTGTTTCAGCCTATTCACTCTCTTGATCCTCAGGCAGCCACTTCTATATAGTAATGCCTGTCTCTTAGAAACTCAAATGTTTGAGTATACTAATGGTCAAGTGGTGCTTTGAACTTTCTACCCCATTTACTTTTTATTCTGACAGATCACTTTATCGTGTGACTTTTATGAAGACTGAAGGTTATCCAGATATTTAAATATATTCACATATATAATATTTTTGTTAGCCACCAAATTCTTACCTTTGCTCTAACCAGTTTAGAAGGAATAGAGCTTCTTGGAAAAGCGACTGAATCAAAGGCTCTTTTTGCTTTATTGTGTTTGGTGATTTTGCTTTCCTTCTTTTCTTAGCAAAACATGCAATCTAATTGTCATTTTTGCATACTGAACCACGTTGCTATCATAGGTTTACCACAAGTTATCAAGTCTCTGATTATCACTTATTTTTATGGCTGCTGGGGCTGCTCATCAGTAGTTGCTGGGCATTGTGACAACTTCCACACATACACTGTTTTCTTAGACTTGTTTTACTTGAGTTTATTTAAAGTCAGGATGGTGTTTTACATAATGGTCTGTGATGCTGACTCTCCAAATTGATACCAGTAATTCAGAGCTCCTAAATCTTCACAGCTTCTCTTCTGAGAAGAATTGTTCAGCCCCTCACTGAATTCCTAGGGTGTGCTAACTGGACTTTGCTACTGATTTCTTTTATCTGATTAATCTCTTACAGCAAAATCAGCATCTCCTTCATGTCTGCTTCAAGCCTTTCTCTTTGAGGGTAACTGTGATACTGTCTGCATTCCCAGTGGTATGAACTAAAATTGTTATAAACGCTAACATTTGGAACATGAGAACATGCTTTGTGGGAAAACCATCCCAAGATGTTTCACTGTTTTCCAGCTGTCTTATACTTGCATTCTTATGCTATTCTCCCAATTTTTGTCCACAAGTCTCTAACCGTGGAGAAGACTTCTATGACCATTTCTGGGTTCCCTGTCGCAGCTGACCCAATAGTGGGAAGCCATAAGGATTCCTTACTGGCCAGGTGGGAGCAGTTGTGCACTGGGGATGCCCTGGCTGTTTGGCTGACTGAAGCAATGACTACTGAGATTGCAGAGGAAGGTTCTTTCGCTCTAGTAAATCCCTGATATTTGAATGCCCATAGTCCAACCTCCTGTGTGCCCATATTGAATCATGTTGTTACATAAGATCCTGTATGCATATCTGCATCTTCTTCTCCTCAAGTCTCTAACCACTGATAGAACTCCTTCATTCAAGTTGCTGTTGCCATAGATATAACAGTTTTCTTGTTGCAAAACCCTTTTATTAGTCCCATTAGTTTCAGTGTGTGAAATCTCAGAATTATCAACAGGCACTAGTATATTAAAAAACATACCTCCTGTCTAATTTGTGCAGTAAAATCCTCAGCAGTTCCTATCCACTTTGATACTGTAAAAATGAGTCTTAATCATCCTATATACTGGACCTATCCAGGTTATTGCAGATATGGTTTCTTCTCTGTTAATACAGATGTATAAGCTGCCAAACTAGCTGTCAAAATAGCTGCCAGCTATTTGCTCTAGGTTTCTTTCTCATAATGCTTTCCTACAAAACTTATCTTGCAGTAAACTAGTGGGATCCTGGTTGCCTGACTACAGGGCTTTGCAATGAACTGATTTGCTTCTGTCCCATGTAGTTGTTTCCTACATTCCTCCTTGAAATACCCATTCCTTTAACCAGATCATCCAAATTATCATGGAATGTATCCAAAATCCAGATGTATATGGGGAAAAAATGAGGCCACGTGGCTTGTACTAATGATCCATGATCGTAGATTTCCTTGTCCTCATCAGCCAATGGTAACAAACAAAACAAAGCAGAGTAACCCCTTGGGTAACTTCCTGCAAGATCTCCACAGTCTCCTTTGGCAATGAGCTCAAACTTGTCATTTCAAATAGACAGGTTTTGTAATGGGCAAATGTTCCTCTGTGATTTAGCCACAAGAATTAGTGTGGAGTTTTGGCATCAGAAATGTTAGTTGATGATCCTGTGTAAATGCAGACCTTCTACCAAACATGCAAGTGTGTGTTTGATGCTGAAGTTCAATATTCTGACCTTTTTAAAAACTATTGGATGCAACAGTATTGGAAAATACTGGCAAGCTGGTGGAATTCCCGTCCAGCAGCAGCAAAGCTTAGGTAGTTTGTTGTAGTTTACCTAATTATTTGCTTAATAGAATTATTTTGCAGCAGTGACACTTACGGAATTCTGTTGTTATCATCTAGAAGAACAGACTCAAGACAGTGTGCTTTAAATCTGATTTTCCTGGTAAGCTGAAATTTCAAATGGATGTCAGGATATCTAAATTGTGATTCTGAGTTCAGGAAAGCCCTTGAGGAAGTAGTGCTAGCAAGGCTCCTGGTTTTTTTGATTGGTTTCTTTTTTTGTTTGCTTGACTTTCGCCCTATCTGGTGTGGGATGGACACATTTAGATACAGGTGACAATATAGTTAAAGGCTGTATCATAATGCTATGGGAAAAAAATCATAGAATCATAGATTGGTATGAGTTGGAAGGGATTTTAAAGATCTTACTTCCAACCCCCCTGCCATGAGCAGAGACACCTTCCACTAGACCAGGCTGTACAAAAGCCTCACCCAACCTGACCTTGAACACTTCCAGAGAGGGGGCATCCACAACTTCTCTGGACAAAAATACAAAATAAAGGATTTCAGTGTTACTGTTTTGTTTTTTTTTTTCCTTTTGGCTTTGCAGTGTCCACATTTTT
Source organism: Caprimulgus europaeus (assembly GCA_907165065.1). Next base: position 21,413,115 of record OU015528.1, on the reverse strand, counting down.
AACATAACAGGTTTTAGAAGTGTTTATGTTCTAGTTCTTGTAAGTTTTGGAGGTTTTCAAAGTTAAACATTGTATATCGAAATAGTAAAATTAAGTCTAAAGACATCATCAGAGATACAAATACACTACTCTCACCTTGGTTTTACCTAATCTTCTTCCCTGTTTATTCCTACTCGTAGTCATCCTTTCTATGCCAACTCTGAAGACCAAGGCATGCTATTTCAGCCCCTCCTTTGCATGAGAGAGTCTGTTGCCTCTCCAGTTGATCTTGCTTAATTTTACCAGGAGCTAGAAGCATCAGAGCAAGAAAGCAATCTGTGTTAATTATACAGTGCCCATCAAGTTTCCATGTAGATTTATCCAAAGGAGGAAGAAGACAAGGTAGGGAAGGAAAGGAAGTTACTCTTGTACTGAGAGTAGAGGTAATGTTTGATTTCTACCAAGCAAAGGAGGTTCCCTATGTCAAGAGGAGAAGAGGAGGCCAGTGGACAAGGCAGGCTCCTGTGCAGCTCAGTAGTACTGGCTGTTCAGAGAAGCTTTTGAGATTTTCTCCATTTTGTAACAAGTCATCTCTTTTCCTTTGGTCCTCTGTTATATGAGTAGCTAACGAATTTGAAGAAAGATAACTTCATGTAAACAACTTCTCATGTTTCCTTTCCTTGTCTTTTTTTATTCCCCTTTTTTCAGTCTCTTAATTTCTTGGGATGAGAGTGCTGCAAAACAGTTTTGATAGGGCTTTTGGAAATAAACGAGGAGTCATGTTTACAGACATTTTTCCCCACAAAATAACATTGGGATTTCTGTACTTGCCTAGAAATAATATTTATATTCTTAAGTTTGATGTATGGAGATATTTAGGTATCTGTTGATTGCCATAGGAGCTATGGATGCTTGCACATCAGAAAGAGTATTTAATGCTATATATTCAAGAGATGACTTTCTTTCAGTGGTGTTCAGCATGCTGCTTGTGCGTATTTTACCTAATCTGTTAACTTTTGCAAAACACCTTGAGGTCTTAAAATTAAAGCAATTATATAATTCTGAGATACTAAATTAAATGCACTAAGTTTTGTAATGAGTAGTAGTAAAGCAGTTAGTAAGTCACATAGATTCCTCCTGAAGTGTATTTTACCAGCCTAATAAATGCCAACACATTCATTTCTGCTAACTTTTTTTTTAATGTTTTAATAATTTTCTTGTTATTTTCTACAACATTTACCAATACTGTGATGTTTAATGAGTCTTGTTCGTATTGAACCCATTCCTGTTACAGTGTTACGACAAAACTCACCTGTACTGCTTTACAAATTTGCTTCAATAAAGGTCCTCTCGTTTGAAGTTCTCTTGCATACTTCTTAATAAGATAATTTGGTCCTAGGCCTGCTTGCAGGAGAATAAGGATTAATTTTAGTGCATGAAGCATATAGATTGTGTGGTACATACAGCTTTGTGTTGTAGTACAACAGTCTAAAGAAATACACTATTTTTTTTAGCCCCTAGTACAAAAAATGCTGCTGTCTGAAGTCAGTGGAAATTCAGTTGTCAGCCATGGAGATGACAGTAGTTGGCACAGTTGTGCCGAGAATGCCAGTTCCAAGAGATAACAAAATTTAGTTTCTGTATTTGTCATATGATTGTGCAGTTTTCTCATCTTTAGTCATAACATAACATTACAGTATATTACACTCATTCATCTAGACCAGCTCTTGAGATTTCTGCTGCTTTTTTCACCCTGCCAGATGTTTGTCTAAAATAACGGTGGTGGATAGTAGTCTGCTGCATGCTCCAAAGCATGTGTTATTCTGTACAGTGGTTTAAAACCATCACTGTACTTATTCAGAGATAGGGGAAGACATAGGAGGAAAGAAAATAGTTCATTTGACTTTGTACATTCTTGGGCTAGTCATTTATTTGTAGCAAAAATGGCTAGTGCTAAAACTAACTCTTGAAATTACACTCTATATATAGGTTTAAGTGACAAGTACAAGAAAGTTCTATTCCTCTATAGGTCTTGACTCAATTCAGGACTATGAAGTATACTTGTAAACTCTTTTTGATCCTAATCAGTTTAAGTTAGGGTTTGGAATTTTCTGTTTGTATGTTTGATGTTCTATACCAAGAATGCATGCTAGAAAAACACATTTTCAGAAAAGTGTAAAATATGATATTCAACCTCACCAGAGCCTCATCTACATTACCTAAACAGAGTAGCATGAGCAGTGTTTGCTGAAACAAGATAATTTTGTAAGGAATTAATGTGATCTTTTAAGCATAATTTAGTCCTGAGGAGAGCTAGCCCAGGAAAAAGGAATTTAATTTCTCCTTTACATCTGTAATCAGATAGTGTTAAAGATGTTTGGCTGGAGCCCCTCTCCTATGAGGACAGGTTGAGAGAGTTGGGGCTGTTCAGCCTGGAAAAGACAAGGCTTAGGAGAGATCTTATAGCGGCCTTCCAGTGCCCAAAGGGGCCTACAAGAAAGCTGGGGAGGGACTTTCCACTGTGAGGGTGGTGAGACACTGGCACAGGTTGCCCAGAGAAGTTGTGGATGCTCCATCCCTGGAAGTGTTCAAGGCCAGGCTGGATGAGGCTTTGAGCAACCTGCTCTAGTGGGGGGTGGTGTCCCTGCGCATGGCAGGGGGGTTGGAACTAGATGATCTTTAAGGTCCCATCCAACCCAAACCATTCTATGATTCTATCATTCTATGATTCTGTGTTTATGCTTTCAAATAATTTAGAGTTAATTTATCTATTTTTTCCTACTTGCATCCTTTCTACTTTTGGCATGTAAATATGACTTCTGTTTAACATCTACTTGTTATTCAGGCCTTTTTAGTTGTATGCAGTAACAAAGTAGTCTTTTGTTTTACTTGCCCTTAACATCCAATGATCATTTTGTAACACATTTTAATGTTGTAGCTTTGAGGCTACAAAGCCGTAAGTCCTGCTGGGAAAAGATTATGTCACAGTCAACAGCAAAGAGGCATTTCATATCATGCCATGTCATGTCATGGTTATTGACTGACAGTTTTAGAATGGCAGAGCCTCAAATAACACGGGAACCATTATGTATAAGAGCAAGTATTGAGTATGTATATATTCATAGAATATACCATTACAACTCCACCTTTTGCATGTTTGTTTAGACCTGTCAGAGTCGCTTTTGTCTTTCCTGGATTGGTACCAAGATATTTGCTTTCAGCTGTTCTCCAGATCTGTGAGACAAAAGGTGGCATAGTGAATCCAGTGTCAGGGTAAGGAGAAAGAGTTGAGAGTGCATGGAGTGCTCCAAGGGCAGGATCCCTGTGAAATGATAGTTTCTAGGTGGTTCCTAGTGGGAGTGTTTGCTTCTAGTGTCCATACTGTCTAATTTTAGACTCTTAATTTTTGTTTAAGAAAAAGCAATAAACAGGCCTGTGGGATCAAGGAAAATTTTATTGTTTGTCATTTTTGCTGACTTAATTTCTTTCAGTGCTGCCACCAGGAAGCCTGATGAGCCTTCTACCTTATCTTGCTCAAGTGTGAGTGGATTTTTTTTATGCAGAAGCACCTAGCTTAAATTCCTATGCAATTTTTTTTTTGTCTAGATGTCTCTGAAATGTAGAGGTATTGAGGAAAACTTTCATGACCTGGGAACTTAGAAGCTAAAGAACTTCTGAGGAGATGATGAGTAGTTACCCATCTACCAATTTTCTTTTACTTTAAGCAGCTAGGCTGGGAAGTGAACAAAGACTTCTTGAGCTATGACCATGTCAACATGTCCAACATGTGCACACAATAGAGAGATTGCTCAAGTGATAGGTATCTGAAAATCCCACTCCTGTTTGAAATAATATTCTGGCATTTTTGATAAAAGCCTGTTACTATGTCATTAATTCAGTAAATGGGATATATGAAGACAGAAAATTGAGATGTGGTGGGCTAAGTTTGTTTGTGCTCTGATGGGTGTGTACTTGTAAGTTTTGGAATTGTGCCAGGGGTAAGAATGGGACCACATATTTTTGTCTGCATTTGTTAAAGGTCGTAACAAGACTATATGTGAGCATGGGCATGGGTTCATACACTTAACATAATGTCATAACTGACTCGGGGGGAGTATTCTTAAAATGCAATGTTAACTTGTTATAAGAGACCTCAAGAAGTCACCTAGTCCAACCCTTGCACTGAAACAAAATGCAGTATATCTATAACTTTCTCGACAGATACTTTGTGTAACTTGTCTTGAGAGGGAGACCTGCAGTACTTCCCTTCCCTTAGAAAGGGAAGACTTTCCTGGTCATCTTTTATTGCAAGTTGCTGTAGTTCTTGTCTTTGGTAGATAGGGGGATCAACTGTCATTTTTAGATGTATTTGAAAATTTAGGGCTTATAGGTTAAAAAAATAAGCACATCACTCTCTAAGTCTTTTCCCAGGCTACAATCTCTTTCTTGCACTGTGCTGCTCAGTAAACTGATTCAGTGACTGAGCTATAACCCTGGTGCCAAATGTAACAGCATAACTTCCTTGCATGGTCTATACATCCCACTTCTGTTAATAAGTTTTACAACTCCATTTACATTCTTACTCCCACTTACTTTGTTGAATCATTGAATCTGAATTCCCAGAGTAGTTTCCACAGAACTAGTGGGGTATTTGTGCTTCCAGTTTGTGTCCTTGATTATTTTTTTTTTCATCCTACTTGGTGTTTGTCTTGCCTTATTTTATGTTGTATGTATTTCACATGTATATGATGTAATTTGTCTTGCTTATTTGTTATGTATAATTTCACACACTTTCTTCTCTTCATGAAGATCATTTTGCTTGCATTATAGATTTATTGGTTCTGAAACACTGGACATGGCACTGATGTTTATCTTCATATAAAACACTTTTTGTAGCAGTGAACAAACAAGCTGATGTTCCTTTTTGTACCTTTGTTGTCTATTTCTTTCTCATATCTGAGTTCTTTTAATATGTATTTTACTATCTAGTCACAAAAATGTCTTATCTGGAAATGAGAAAAAATAGGTATCCACGATCTTGTAAATTTGAACCCACATCTACCGATTTTAATGGCAATCTGTGATGTAAGTTCAAATGTAATATATTCTGTGTAACGTGTTGGGGATGTAATTGTTAGACATTCAAGGTTTGCTACAGCAATGCTTGTTTTGTAAACGTGGAAGAAGCATGTAGCTCAGCTCTGTCAAACAGTTACACCTGAATTTGTTGCTTAATAAAAAATAAAATTTTCCAATTTATTACACCAATTTTACAAAAGATATAACTACACAAGTGCAAAAAAGCCATTTTGACTACAACACTAAAATAGACTTTGAAATGCTCGACTTCCTGCAAATATAAAAAGCTTAGAAATGTCTGTTCAACATTTTTAAACCCTTTACAAAGGGACAGAATGAATATTTTCAGACATGAGTGCATAATGTTAATCACCTAAAGTATTTAATGTCTAATAAATTACCAGCAGATCTAGTGAGGAACTGTGTTAAGTTTGAGCACAAGATCTTGGTTTGGGGAGTTTTTCTGCAAAACAGTAGTGTTTATGTCTTGTTACACTGTTATTGGGAAGAGGCTGCTTTTCATTACAGATGAGTTCTTGTGCTACGATCAAGTGACCTAAACATCTGATTGTTCTACTGAATTGTTAAGCTCACTGCTATACTTGTTGCAATACTTTTGGGAGACTATTAAAACTGCAACTATCTCTTGAAATAGTTTTAAAAGTTTTCAAGAGGAGATGGTATAAAAAAAATTACTATTTTTTTCCAGAAAACCTGAGGAATAAGGAAGAATTTTATACTAAGACTTCTAGAAGCAATGAGTAATTATTAAGCCACTTCTAGTGATATAGTTAATGATCAAAACAGCAATGGCAAAAGCATAATGAGAACAGTGGATTAAGTATAAAGAAAGGCAGTGTTTTCCATTTGGTCATGTACTGTTCAGTTAACAGTGTTGAAACTGCTGTTGAAAATAAATTTTATCAAAGGCATCGCATGTGGGAGTACTAGATCTAATTGATCTGGAGGTGATTAAAAGGCAAAAGAGTGATTTTTCTATTTATTAGGCTGGGTTTTGCATCATGAGTATTATCTGTAACTGAGTTTCAGCGGAAACTTAAGAAACATCCCATTTGGTTTGGTTACATAGGCTATTGTTTACCTTTCTCTGCCGTCATTCTTTCAGTACTAAATTATATATATATATAATATTGTAGGAAGTTAACCTAAGGACCCTTTTTAGAAAAATGAATTTTGAAGCCTTCTGGGTTTTGCACACCTTTGATGGGTGTGGATCCTGGCTCCAGTTAGGCTGGATGATTCAGAAAAAATGTCAATCCCCTAGAAGAGCAGAAGGGATATTTTTTTAATAGAAGCTCAGCACCTGAAAGTCATGGATCAGACAGGGAAATCTCACTCTGTAGTTGCTCTCCTACTGGGGCATCACTGAACCACACCTGTTTTAATTTAATTTCTTGCTGATATATTCCTGGGGGATACCCCAAGTAGGAATCAATGGGTCTCTATGCATTCACAGGTGATACAGCTGCAGAGAAAATTTCAGCATTCCCTTCTCATGAGCTCTTGTGATAGTAGAACTTAGCTGGCAGCCAAACAAGACACAACCACCCGCAGCACCCCCACCTCCCCGCCCCCTTCCCCTCCACCCAGGGAATCGGGGAGAGAACTGGAGGAGTAAAGGTGAGGAGACTTGTAAGTTGAGATAAGAACAATTTAATAATTAGAGTAAAATAAAATTAAAATAATAAGAATAATGAGAGTAATAATGATAAAAACTATATCTATGTGAGTGATGCAGAGTACAGTTGTTCACCACTCACTGATTATGATCCCAGAGGAGCGAAAAGGAACCCTGAAACCAAAATTGCAATCCGGGAAAAGTGAGCCCGAGCGATTCCCGAGAGAATCCCTCCCTTTTCCAGTCAGCCCCAGTTAATAAACTGAACATGGTGTAATATGATATGGAAAATCTTATTGGCGTATTCAACTGTCAGTTCTGGGTCTTACTAGCTACTGCACTTTTCTTCTCCACTCCCCGCTTCCAGTCCTCTGTTCTTGGAAACTGCTCAAGCACAGTGTCCTTGTAGTTACCAACATTGTTCTCACAACAATCCTCACTGAAACCAAAACACAGTGCTTTCTAGCTACTAAGAAGAAAATTAACCCTATCCTGTTATATGGAAGATGTTCCTTCTTCATTGTTTTTTAGATCAACATTTTGTTAACAAGGTTCTGGTAGTTAGATGAGAAGGTGCTTGAATGGCAAAGAAATGTCTCATGGCTTAAGAAAGCCACCTCCTCATACATTCGTATTCAGAATTCCTATGACATTTCTCAAAACAGAGATATTGGTTTCAGTTTTGGTGGGGTTTGCTTTGTTTTGGTTTAGTTTTGGTTTTTTACTGTTTATAGTACAGGTTTTTTTACTGTTTATAGTATTGTTTCCATCAATACGTACATGATAGGAGGTATTATCAGCCGTACTAATGGCATTTTAGCTGTATATTTCAGCATTGTATCCATTTAAAAATTCTCTTTTCATTTCCTTTCCTCACTTAATCTTTGAAGAATAAAAGTTATTTCTGTTACTCCCTTTCTTCTAGACTTCAGTGTTTCTGCTCTCCCCTCAGCATCTATACAGGGTTCAGGGAACACAACCTTCAACTGTTTTTTCTAGCTTTGGTCTTTTTGCTAGTGTTCCTAATTATCTTATCTCTTAAGGAAGGAGGTGAGAAATCACACCACACCTCTGTTTAACAACTTCTTTCTAAAAATCACAAATATCTACTTCTCTTCCTGACTTCTCGCTTCTTATGCATCCCAGGCATCCTCCTACCCTCCCAGGTGTGCCCTACCTGGTTGGACTTGCTCTTTCAGAAGCGTGTTTGGTCTACTTTACTTAGAGAAGCAGAAAGTTGGCTGAGGTTGGGAAAGGGGTGAGCTGAAAGAGGGGCCTCTAATATGCATGCTGCTGCCTCTTGTTACAGGTGTTGTCACAGTCTAAAAGCTTGTCTCACTTACTTGTTGTATCTTACCTTCAAACTTGAAGTAGTTTGAGGAAAGAGGGTATAATTTTCTGTGCGTTTGTGTTCACTAGAATCCTGATTTAGTGACTGTAGGTAGTACCACAGTAAGAGGGGAAGCAACTTGTAAGGTACTAAAAGAAATAAATTGAAAGTATCTCTTACCTCTGATTTCAAATATGAAATTATTGTGCAGCCAATGGATGCATAAGTGTTCCTATTCTTTAGTTTTCTTGGTAGTACTCAGATGTTGTTCGTTATTTTCCAGCTCAAAAAGGAGAGTCTAAAGCAGTACTGTATTTCTGTCAGAATAAGATTGCCTTAATTGGTGTCAATAAAAACTTTAGTTTCATGTATGTGACAGACCAGTCTACTGTGGTTGGCAACCCTAATCAGGATCCTGTACAGGATGCCACAGCAAAACGAGTAAAGCTACAGGAACAGAATGTTTTGTGATATAGACTGCATATACCAGATGTTGCCTCCTAAATTCATATAAATAGAGATGGTCTTAAGACAAAGGCATTTCAGATTTTGATAAATAACTTGTGTAAATGCATTAAGATTTCCCTTTCTATATAAATACCTGTTTTTGTCCTGAGTCCTCGTAAGCTTAACAAAGTCGTGGGTCATTGACTTTCACAACTTAATTATGTGTTGAATAACAAAAGCATTTCCTCTTACTTATGTATTATGCAAAAGTGTAAACAGAAGTGCTTGATATTCTTTGTCTTTCCCATGTAGTATTTCAAATACATAATTTTTTAATTGTTCTCTAAATTCTACTCTATTGTTGCATTGTTTCTGAGAAAAGATGAATGAAACTGAAACAACTATTTGATGAGAAATCATGACATTTCTCTATAATATAATGAAATATTTTAATTATTCGTTTCTGTCTCATAACTTAGACTTACACCTTGTGTTGTCCATTCCTGTTTCATTGTGCTGTCTACAATTAGACCCACAGCTGGTTCCTTCCATGAATGGTTATACTAATTTATAACCCATTAGAGTGCATGAATAGATCATATTGTTCCTTTCATACTGGCACAGGGAAGTGTAAATTAAGTTTTTGTGTGCCAGCAAGGGAGGAGTCTATCCAAGGGTAGCGTATTAAATTTCTATTTTTAATTTCTGCGATAAATGCAGTTAGAAATAAACCTGTTATATCTGCAAATATTTTCCATTTCTTAAGTAATAAAACCAATGTGTGAGTTGTATACCTGGCTTTTTCAAACTCTACTTAAAAATATTGTGAATATAGGCTGTTTTGAGAGGTAATTATGAGCATATTTGGGTAATGTTTGTCCTCTTAAAGCTGATATTAAGCAATGTCCTTATTGTAGCTAGCTTATTATAGAAACCCTTGGGTAGCAAAATAAACATAAACTTTTAAAAGAGCCTTTGTAGATTCTAGAGTCTAATCTGAAAATGCTTTCTCTCATAAACTCTTTAGAACTGTTTGAATCTATCATTTCAATGTTCAATACTGTTAAATTTATCTTTTTTCTTATTTTCTATCAAAACCTTTGTTAACAGCTCTCTCCAGTCTCATACCAAAGAAAACTGTGAGATTATCCATTCTCCCACTTTGCTGTGGGAAAAAACTGAGACACCTGGCAAGTTTTGAGGTTGGGTTGATTTTGGTTTTGGTTTGTTTTTTTTCCCCTATCAAAAGAGTACCATTCCTTTCAGGAAAAATACCCCATCATTCCTCATTTGAGAGATAGAGTTCAAATAAAAGCTTGGAACTTGGGTTCCACTAAGCAGCTCATGACTGTGGGGGCTTGGCTGTCTTCAAGTGGAACAGCTTTAGCAGAGCAAATGGAAGACTCTTCTCAGAATGACCAGCCACGTGGGTCTCTTACAGTGTGGGAGATCATGGCTCAAGTTCATGGTCAGAACTTAGTGGAGCATGAATTTCATCACTAGTTTTTTAAGTCTTTGCAAAACTCCTTAATCTTTGGTTGACCAGCTTTTTATTCCTTTACATATCAGCCATTAAATCCTCAGTAAGTAAAGTTTGTTTCTTTAGTAAATAACTAAGTGAAATGTCAGGGGCCTGAGTTACTTTATGTGCCCTTAATGTCCCTTACTCCCTTATTTTTTTAGTGTTAACTGTGGTAGCCTGTATTTTACAATAAGCCTTAATTTTCACAGAACACTGAGAAGTATTTTTTGGCCTGCAGAATCCAGAGGTGTGTGCAGTATTGAATTGTTCTGCAGGTTTACTTGCAACAGTGGCAGGCTGGACTTGATCAAGCTTTATGTACTGGTGGTTTAACAATTTTTATTAAAAAGTGTAATTGGAATTCTTAAATCTCAGGGATTCATTCTTAAGTGGAGGAATGCTTATTTCAACCAGTTCTTTGGACAAGTTATTGAAGGCTGATACCTGATTTGTCATTCATACTATTGTGCTGTGGTTGTCTAACGTGATTCTTACCTTCCTGTAACGTAAGCTTTTTCCTTGCAGGAAAGTCACAAAGGTTTTTGTAAAGAGAAAAAAAAAAGTCACTTATCTTCCACAGCTATATAATGGTGGGTTTCTCTTACTGTCATTTATGTAAACCACAGCTTTCCTTACATGAGTTTGTAAGTACACAAATTCGAAGGTCTTGCTTTTAGCCTCAAAAAATCTTAACTGTGTAAAATACAGCTGCACCTGTTTGGCTTAGCCCAAGTAGCTGCAAGATCCCATGATGAAAAACAATTTTCACCTCATACAAATTTTCCATTATGTCCAATGTGAAAAGTTTTAATCAAACTCAGTAACTCATAATATTCTGCTGTCAGCTGCCATTTAAAAAAAAAAAAAAGACATCTTATTTTGTCTGTGAAAACGTCAGTCAGCGAGCCCAATTCTTGTTCTTTTTTATGTAAAAACGTTACAGGTTTTCTGAAGCCTGACTAAATATGGGGCTTTAACCCACTAACCTGAATCTCAGCCTGTCCTCTGGAAATGGTGTGGACATGGACTGAGAATGCTGAGAAAACTGCATGGAGAGTGGGGGATTGTACGCCGCCGGGCCCTTTGCCTTCATGTGGAGCATTGTCTGCTCCTTTATCCCCCACAGTGCCTTCAAAGTCCTTGAGTATCTTTAGGGAAGCAGTTATCCCTCCTTTATTTTTCACTTTTTATTTTTGTTCTGAAGCTTGAGGCAACTTCTTTACTAAAGAGGCAATTGCTGAGACAATTTTAGCCTATCTGAAGACTAGAAAAAAAGACCAAATCTTAGAGTTCTTCTGTAACTTGAGTAGTGGTGGTGTTTGTTTCAAACTTTTTCCATTAAGATCAGAAAACATTTGGACCCATATGAAATTATTTTAGGCAAGAATAGCATACACCAAACTAAGCACATTTTCAAAAAGCAGTGGGTTAAGGATTCATTGCACTGCATGGATTCACATGGCAGAGTTTATACTGCATGATCTTTGCGGTAAGATTGCAGTGAAGAAGATGCCAATCTCAGTACTCTGTCAGGAGCTCAAGCGCCTTCTCTTTTTAACAGCTGTAAATAATTAAGCACTTTTTGTTATGCTCTAGGTGGTTCAATAATCTTTGTTGCTCAACTGTTTAAGATTGCCGGCATGTGCCTTTTATTGAGTCACAGAAGGTATCAGTCTTGGATTTTTGCCCTTTTAACCTCAATAATATCATTGTTCTAGGATTATTACATGACAGTATGAAGAGGAAGAAGTTAAAGCTATCTTTGGAAACGTAAACCTTGCAAGCCTGTCAGACTTGGATTCTCAGGCTCTTAACTCCTCTCACATTTATTCTAGACTGCAAGCAAACAAACTCTGAAGTCTTCAGAAAACTTTCTCCGGCTCATTTTCTACTGCAGCTTCTAAAGAACCAAATACGTTTTATCAAGTGTAAGGTGCAAGACTGTGCCCCTATATCTGATAACTGTTCTGTTACATTGCTACATCTTGATTGAAAGTTGTTTTTTTTCATTAGCTTCAATATTTGTCAAGAGTCTCAATTTTTCCTTTTTTCTTTTTTTTTTTTTTAATGTGGTGCGATATCTACCAGAACAATTGTCATTTCTGATTAAGATGTGTCCAAACTGACAAAACCCTCCACAAATCTTGGTATTATGAGGGTTACTACCAGCAAGTCTTTCACCTTCTTAACAAATCTTTTAGAATTCATGCTTAAAAATGAATAGTATGACTTTCTTACTTAATCAAGGCCACAGTCTAAACTTCCTCTTCTTAGATTCTAGTTCTCTCAGGACTTTATTCAATGTAAGCTTAGTCAGCAAGACCTCAGTGAGTACTTTGATAGATCATGTAACAAAGCAGATCAAGGTGACACTTCAGCAGATCTGAAAGTTTTTACTGGTTTTGGTGCGCTGGGGTTCATCCATCAGTACAAATAGGAATAGTTTGTCACAGAATCTTGTGCTTCTGAAAGAAATTGTACATTTTCACTTTCCTTATTGTGCATCAGCAATTTCAAAAGGCTTAAAAATACCTTCCAATTTAAAAAGGTATTATTGCAGTTGCTATTAACTTCGTAGACCAAATGGCAGCATATGAACATGTCAGACTTTTGTCTGGTTCCTTCTAGTGTGATGTTATAATTTTTGTTGAAAATTAAATGCAATTTGAAGTGCTTTGAAGAAGTTGGTCTAAAGTGTCTGTAGAATCAAACTCTGGAAATTCAGTATAAGTTGGAGTAAAAACCAACACACAGCTATTCTTCTGTTCTTACATCAGGCCTGTGATGTATTTGTTGTTGTTTTCCCTTTCATGATTTTCATGTAAGAACTTATCAAAATGTGATCTTCTGCCCATTTTGCCTGCCTAGAGGTCTGATACTTTCACAGTATTTCACTGCCCAGCTCCATACCTTGTGTCACAGAAACACATGCCCGGTAGATCTGCTTCGTTTCCCTGGAATATTAAACTGTTCTCAGGATTTACTGAGACCATACATTGAATTGACATAGTCAGGTACAGATGGTGCAGTGAGGGATAGTACACATAACTCTGCTTGCCAAAAGTGTCCGGTATGCACAGGTTAAGAATGTGAATCTGCAAATACTGAAAGCATTGGTTGAAGCAATTTTAGCAGTATTAAGATGATGCATTGGGATACAGTTTTTGCTCATGTAAATGGATCCAGCAACTGTCAGTCTGGCATTTTCTGCATCTAAAACTAAAATACTCTGTCTGTCTGTATTCTACAAGTGTTATAAATGTGGACTCAAAATCTCTTTGCCTGGTAAATATCTGTGAATAGTTTACTTTTTAAAAACTACTGCTGCTGTAACTTTAATCTTGGTTATGATTCAGTTTTCATTGTATTTCTTGGGAACAGAGAATCTCTTTGGAAATCATGGTAGTATAAGCCAAAACTGACAATATGAAAAGCAAGACATTTCTAATTTATCCACAACTAGAGAGTACTGTGGGAACTTCAACAACTAAAAATAGATATTTGTAAGCCATCAGCTAGTATGCTTTTGCAGAATATTGAATGATATATACCATTCTAGTTGACTAAGTTCTTTCATTGTTACTGCTTTACTATTTTGAATCCTTTTTTTTTAGGTTGTCTCTGTCTTGCTGTGTGAGCAGCTGTGAGACAGAGTAATATTTTTTTTTTTGGTAAATGAAAACTGCAGGGTAAATAAAGCTTTACCCTATGGAAACGTGGCCAGACTGCTTTCCCTGCTTCCAAGTATAGTTGGAAGTTAGAAGAAGTTAAGCCATCTCCCAAGAGATACTGAGGAGCTGTACCTGATCCATATCTTAAGGGCATTTGTCTACAAGGATTTGAAGCAAGGCCTCCCACCTTTATTTAAATCACTTGGAATGAGGAAGTGAACCCAGGTGTGCTAGAGTCTGGCTGGGCACAGGGAAGCTTGAAGGAAGGGCCATTGTCAGATTTGTGGATCAAGTTCTCTACTTTTATGGGAAAAAAAACCAAAAAAAACCAAAAAAACCAAACAGGATAGACTGGACTGCTTTTGGGTTGAATGAAACATTGCAACCAAAATAGTTTCCAGTTAATTAAAAGACTTGGAAAAAAATTGAGAGTTTGGTTAGAAATTTGACTGGTAGGTCTGGTTGCTTCAGCCACTGAACAAACAAAATAAACTTCACCTTGATAACTGTTTTCTCTCTCCTTATCCCTGCAGCAAAGGATTATTTTTTTTTTGTCAGGGCTGTTTTAAAGAAAGAAGTTTTCAGAAGATCAGAACTATGAGACTGAACAAAACACTTTTTAGTTTTAAGCAACAACAAAAAAATCAGTGACTTAGTGTTACTTTTGGCAGCTCCTTAGCTTCGTTTTCTAAGGAGGTGATATTGAATATGATCATGCTTTCTCTTTCTACTAATAATTTCTACCCCTTTGACCATTGACATTAGCTAATCAGATTCAAATAGAATTAATTTCTTCTATGTGTCTTGATAATCAGCAGCTGGATAAAAACCAAAAAGACTCCAGATCCCTAATGTGTTGCTGTACCTAAGAAAGGGGAAGCAAAGTCCCAGTGGCAACTCTGTGGCAGCTAAAGCCAATCTTCTCCCTGCCCTGACTCTTCTGCCTTGCCCCTTGCCAGAGGGTCGTAGCCTTACTTACCTTGGCACCAGTGCTTAGTGAGTTTTCTTCCTCCTAAGTTCAGATCCCACTGAAAATGCACCGCTCTGGGGCGGGGATGTTCAGCTAGACAAGAGCCTTAAGCAGGTTTCCATGCAGTCAGGTAGTCCTGGAGGGGAATAGGAACGTGTACCCAAGGGCAAGAGGGAGGCCGGGGTCACGGACCCCAGGGGATACATGACTTTAAGTTGCCGTAGACATGGAAGCATCTAACCAGGCAGGCTGTTTCCCATGTGTGCGACTTCAGACGGACCACGGTTCTCACCTGTTTGAGGTACCACCACACCAGTGTGGTAGCCAGCATCAGGGCAGCGATGGCACGGGAAACCGGCCTTTGCTTGTCCTCCTGTTCGTGTGCCGCCTGGCTCTGTAACAGCCGCGCTACATTCTCTTCAGAGATACAGGGTAAAGTCAGATACATGGATGATGTGGATACAATTAAAAGATAAAGTAGCTGTTGTCATATCAGGTTGCATTTCTGTAGAAGTGAAAAAAGTTCATGTAAATTAAATTCATAGATAATACTGAAATAGGAGGTGTTTCACTCCCTAGAGAGAATAGAAATATTATGGTTTATTCCTGCTCACAGTAATGCTAATGACAAGTTTCACATTCATGTCAGCTGAGAATGTTCAAGATCCCTGAGAAGTTTAGGGATAACAGTTGCTCTGAAACTACAAAATGTTCAGTTTAGAAAAAAAAAAAAATAAAAAAAAGGAAAAAGAGGGAGAGCAAGAAAATGTACCAGTGAAAACTTTGTGGAAACAGTCAAGAGAAAAATGACAAGGAATAATTCTGTGAAATACAACTAGTTAGGACTTCGTGACTGTGGGGTGAGGGCGGGCTGTGTGTGTGTGTGTGTGTGTGTGTGTGTGTGTGTGTGTGAAAGTAGCTGAGCTATTTGCAAAACTATCAGATCACAGAGCCGGGAAATAATCACTCTCTCGGTTCTGGTGGACATAGCCATAGCTGGTACTTAAGGAAGTAGGCAAAAAAATATTCTAAGTTTAGAGAAGAAATGTTCAAAATTAGGGATCTAGAGAGCTTGACATAAAAAGGATGGCTAAATTTTTCATGTAAGAAATTACATAGTCAGTATAACCAGTAATCAATGACTGATGGGATGTCTTTGTTAATCCCATATTTGCTGCAAATGCTCATAAATCAGCTCTGGTGGCAATAGCAACAGGGCGATACTGTTATGAAAAACACTCCATTAGCCATTGACGTTTTAAGCAGTTTGGACCTGATCCACGAAAGGTTTTAAATGACTAACATACCTCACTTTCTAATGTAAATTACAAAAAAGTCTAATCCCGAGCTCAGTTTCTGCCTTGTTCACCTGCACCAGAGATTCACAGGCTGGGAAGGGAGAGAGCCGGGAGCACGGTGGGGTGTATTGCTCAGAGGACTCGGTTTCCAATCTATGTTTAAATTACCGTTTTGGAGACAAAGGTGATCTGCGTGCCAGGGCCTACGCAAAGAACTTCTCTCAAAGGTGGATGGGGCGTGTGGGACAGCGGCCGTGCCCCGAGCCGGGCAGAGCGGGGATCCCAGTCCCGGTCCAAGTTCCTGCTTGAGCATCCTGGTCACTGAGCACTGCGGGGCTGGAGGAGCTGTGGCCGGCCGTCACCGCCGCATCGGGGAGCGGCCGGAGCTGCCTCCCTGCCGCTCTGAGAGGCCGGTCCCGCCTTCTCCCGGCGGCCCCGGTGCGGTGCGCGGTGCCCGGTGCGATGTGGTGCCCGGTGCAGTGTGGTGCCCGGTGCGGTGCCCGGTGCGATGTGCGGTGGCCAGTCCCCGGTGCGATGCGGTGCCCGGTGCGGTGCGCGGTGGCCAGTCCGCGGTGCGGTGCGGGCTGCCGCCCCGGGCGCGGCCCCGCTAGGTGGCAGGATGCCGAAGGGCTCCGCGCCGCTGTCCCGGAGCCCGCGCGGGTCTAGCCCTGCCTCTCCTCATTGTCTGGGGACATGATAAAGTGCGGACAGTTTCCTGGAGTCCTGCCTGCCCCGTGTTTCTTACTGGTTTTGTCATTAATAAAGCAGAATCGGGAAGGATCCGAGGGAGGTCTGAGACACAAAGGAGCCCGGTGCGGTGACAGGGTAAGAGGCCGCCTCTTAGCTATCTGCAGTCTGCGAGGGAAAATTGCCAAGGCAAAGAGAAATTCTTTGTGAAAACACTGTGGGGTGTAGCGAGAAGCGGTGACATAAAACATGTCTGCAAAGTTTGCAAAGAGTAACAGCTGGTTAAATTGCAGCGCAATCTGGGAGTCCATAGAGAAGCGCGTTTGCCTCTTTACGGAGCCGGTTTAGAGAGGAGCGGCGGCAATGCTTAGGAGAGAGAGACCTTTTCCATCCCTAGATTTTTAAGTTACAGAAGTGAAAAGAAACTAGAGTGTGTAACTATCACAGTAAAGTATTAAATAAAATTAAGTCTTATACAGAATTAAATCACTAGTGCTTATTCCTGCTTCTTGTCATCTGTGTTTTCTTTTAAGCATGTTTTCTTCTGTGCGTTCTGGAAGCGGTGATTTTGTTTATACGGCGTGTGCAATGCTCTAGAGACCGCGTTAGTGTTAAATCTGGGTGTCTGGGCTAAAGTGCATAAGGATATACCTTCAGTTCCCGTTCCTCTCGGTGCAGGTAGCTGCGCCTGCCAGAAAACTTGAAAAACTGAAGTAAGCGTGTTTCAAAGGGGAGATGATCGAGCTCGCGGTTCGCATGTGTTCTCCCCTCGCCTCCCCGTCCGCCCTCTGCCCCGAGCCCCCTGCGCAGTCCCGCCGCACCGCGCACAGCTGTAAGGGCACCCGGGGGGGAGTGCGGGACTTCTGGTTCGGGCCCTGGGTGCCCACCCAAGTCAAAGCCCTTTAGCCCCGGTTTCAGTCCCTTCTGGTCTCAGGGGGCTTGCGAGCAGGCAGCCGGTGGGCTGGGGCAGGCTCTGCGGGGGAGAGCTGGGCGCAAGGGCGGGAGCGAGGGGGTCTTCGTGCCCCGCGGGGGGGCTCTCCTCGCCACGCAGAGGGCGCGTCTGGAGGGGTGGGTTCTCCCCACGGTCCCTGACCGGGCGAGGGGCTTAGTGCTGGGGGCAATTTGGGGACCCGGCGTGGGGAGACTAGCGAAGCGGAGTCTGCAGGAGGAGGTAACGGGCTGGTCGAAGGCCGGCGGGGAGCCAGGGAGGAGAGGGCAGCCGGAGAGGAGGGGGCGCGCCCGGTGCGCGGTGGCGGGCGCGGCGGGGAGGCGGGGGAGGCCGCGCGCGGTCCGGGGCCCCAGCCCTCCCGCTTATGAACCTGGGCAACGCAGAGGCGGGGAGAGGGGCCGGGGCAGGAGGCAGGCGGTGACATCAGAGCCGGCCGAGCGGATAAGGTGGGAGAGCCGCGGGAGCGGAGCGGGCGAGCGAGGCGTCAGAGATCAGCGGCTGCCGCCGGTCCTCCGCGCACCGCACCTCACTGCACCGCAGGTCCGGGCACCATGCAGAGGTCGCCCCTAGAGAAGGCGAACATCTTCTCCAAACTTTTCTTCAGGTGGGAGCCCTGTCGCGTCGGGACACGTGCGGCCCGGGGCGGCGGGCGCGGGCGGCGGTGCCAGGGGGCTCCGCGGGGGCTCCTTCCCCTGCTCGGCGGGAGCGGGGCCGCGCGCTGGGCGCCGGTCAGCGCCGGAGGTGTCTGTGGGGGGAGCGGCGGGAGTCCCGCCGCTGCCGAATGATGAGATCTCTTCTTTTGTTGTTGTGGTTGTTGCTGGGGTTTAGCACTAGGCATGGGCTTCGTCTGGCAGGTGTCATAAACCCTCGCTGGACCCGAACGGATTAATTTATGGCATAATTTGAGCAACCTTTGGTAAATTGCTCAACTAGTTAATCTGTTATTTCGCTGTTAACTGTGAGAACACGGAGAGGTGGAGGGGGAGACGGAGTGGAAATGCTCTCAGAGCAAGGATTCCTTCTGTTTGGCTTTTCGGGTGTTTAGAGTTTGCTCAGTGTGTGAGTGTAATGTAAGACCTTGGTGGAAACAGTTCCTTGTAAGCCTTGAAAGTGTTCTCTCACAAGCAAAGTCCTTGGTGCCTCTTCTTTCTTGCAACTTCAAATAAATAGGGAAGAAGGAGTCAATACCAGTGCCTGGGAACAATGTACCTTACAAGACAATACAGAAGCCTGAACATGTTTTATGTGACATTGCAAGAAATGACACTGCCAACTGGAAAGAGGAAATAATTTCTCTGGCTCTGACCCACACACCACTGGTTTCACCAGGGTGCTGCTTTCCCCTTTTGTTGCTTGAGGGTCTTTAACACGGCAGGGAGGTGAGGGAGGAACTCTTGCGTGAGATGTGAACATGGTGACTGAAATGGGAACACGTGATGTTAAACCATAACATTGGCATGAGGTCTCTGCCTGAGCAACTGAAGGCTTCTAGCTCATTTTTTAGTCCTCTTGGGGTGGCTTTCCTTTTCAGCAAGTTGGCTTGGACCTTTTTTAAAAGTTTCTTAAGGGCAGTGGGTCTCTGTGAATCACTCTGCCCATCTCCCTGGCTTTGGCTCATTTTAGCCTGATGTGGTAGTGGGGAAGGATCCCAAATGTAACTTATTCCTGAAGTTTTACAAATATCCAGGTAAAGGTCAGGATCCTAGAGGTGTCCCACAGTAGGGTTGCAGTGCGAAAGAAGCCGCTCTCAAATGCCGTTAGAGTCTGGGAGTGTGGATGATGGGAGTGTAAGCCTTTACAAATTCTCCACAGAAGAAGCTTCAGTCAGTGCTCCTGTCAAGTATAAGATACAAATATGTAGGAAATAAGGCTGCATATTAACTTCATTGCTCAAGAAGCCACTTCTTCTGTTTCATTTTATATATTTGTAAACATTCTATCAGAGTAGTGCTCTCCTAGAACCTGTGATGCTGAAGGTGTCAAGAAAAAACTGCCAATAATATAAAGCAAATATTCTTCTGATTTCAACCTTAATTTAAGTTCCTGTGGCTGAAACAAGATGCAGTTCATGCTCATATTCATTAAGTGCATAATAAGCCATCCTTGGACCTGACCTGGTCTTTTAAAATCAAAGTCTTTTAAGTCAATTAAATGACATTTGAATCATGCTTATGATGCATTGTATTGTAGCAGCTATCTGACTGTAACTGAAGTGATAATAATTTAAGTATATAAAGTGGTGTTTATGATGAATATTGACTAGAGCAGAAAATTTCTTTACAGAACTTTATAGTAAAGGTGTTTTGTAGAAAAATCAGGCTAGTAATGTAAACATTCAGTTCACTGTGTAAGAACAGCCAAAATTGTATGTGTACACCTACAAAGTGTCTAATATGGTTGTAATACCTTAGGAATGATGTTTCTGTGAATGACAAAGTCTTTGCTTACTTGTATTTTACCTCATACACTGTGAATGTCTTTGTTTCTTCACAAATATTATATGAAATAATTGTAAAGGTCAAAAAGGGAAAGCCACAAAATAAGAAAATGCATTACATCCAAATTAGCAGCAAGGATGTCTTTCTCTTAGAAGTAAATAAATAAATCTTTTAAAAACATACATTGTTTATACTGATGAAACCTGTTAGCTTGTTTTGAAATGCATCCCTTCTGTCTTCGAGGATTCCATCAGTTTCTGCCTCATCAAAAGTAGATCAGGATCAATGCTAAAGATTATTAAAAGGAAGTTATAACAGAGCAAAGATTTATCGAAGTTTAAGAATTTCACAACACTTTGAGACATAGTATTTGTGATGAGCTTTACAAAGTCAGAAGCATTTGCTACATACCAGTAACAAGAGACCTGTCCACTCAACTGGAAACACCCACAAAGTAGTGATTAATGAGTGAGATTGGAACAAGATTTTCTGAGATGTCAGGATATTCTGCTAGTGTTTGAACTGAATCTACACACATCGTTGGTTTCTGATACTGATTGTATTTAGTAAAGCACTCTAGGACATGCCTACATTTTAGTGTATGCTTTACTTCGGTGAAAACATGTGAGACAGAACTCAAGGGCATTATATCTGAAACCAGCAGTCAATTATTTCTTTTTAAAAAAAAATGCAAGCCAAAAACGTATGTATGGAAAAAGATTGCTTTTTCCAATTATGAAATAGTTGCTTTCAAGTACAACATTGCAGAATGCTTCAGTGAAGTCACTTTTATAGGAGGCTCCTATGCAATTATGTGTGAAGTACCAATCTGAATATAATGCAATAAGTTGAAGGTCGTGTTAGCAGAAGTAATGCTAAAGTATTAGTTGTTATTATTCAGGAAATCTTGCTGATAAATGTAATATTATTATTTAATATTTTACGAGCTTCTTGATACTGATGTCTATAAAATTATCAGCAAGGTTTTATTGCATAATGTTTCCTGTTTGGGCTGGAGGGATCAGTATAAATGTGTTAAAGTCAGAATGGAGCTCCTTGCTCAAAAGTGAATAATTTAGACATGGTTCAGTATTGTTTGTACATTTTTTTCTTAATTCTTTATGCAAAAAAGTGAGAAACTGTCATGTGTATACAAGGAGCAGTGTCTTAGGAAAAACGTTACCTTTTTGTTGGATTTCCAACATTAGCGACACTGATGGGGCAAAAAAAGAAGATTGCTTGGGGTGGCTAAGAAACGAGGTGTGAAGACAAGTGGTTTGAGATTTTCCATTATAAAACACTAGACACTAAGCATTTGGGGTTTCAGAGTTTATTTTGTGTTTTGTTTTATTTTCCGTATTACATTTTCAGAGTTGAACTCTTTTGTTCCCAGCCACATACAAGACATTGATCTGTGCTCTGGCAACTTTTTATCTTGTTTAAAGAAAATAGAGTCTTATGCAGAAGTGGTCAGATAGTCATATGCTTAACTTCATATCCATTGTGAAACTTTGCTTTTGTCTTTATAAGTTACTTACGTTCTTGGAGTTTTGCAGGGTCAAGGCCATACCTTTTCTGGCAAACAACATCAGAGTACTTTGCAATCATCTAGTTCTTATTGAAGATTAACTGAGATCAGGAAGTATTGTTATGGTTTTATTAAGGCAAGTTAATAAAATAATTAATTTTTAGCTGGATACCAGAATACAGAATTACTGCTGGAGTTTCAGAAATGGCTGCAATTTGGGACAGTTCTGAATTATATTTTTTTTTTTACATGCAAATATAGATATTTAAATACAAGTTCACAAAAGGCAATCCTTATGCTCCTGTCCAACTCTCTAAGCATATGCTTTTGCTTTGGTAAGTACCAAATGTGACAACTGTCTTTGCAGGACCAAGTTGTTCAATGCCTAATTCATTATGAAATCCAAATAAGAAATGCAAACTAAGCCAGCTTTTGTGCTGTCCTCTCATGGGCTCAGTCCATCAGACCTGCTCTAGTTGCTTCTTTCTTTCCAAACCAGAGAAAAAGTAACCTGTTGCCTTTTTATACTGCTGTCCAGTGGTTACAGGAACAATTTAGCATATAGGGGATAATTGTTGAATGCCTTCTGCCATGTGAGGCATAGGAAAAGGCAGAAGGCATTCAACAATTATCCCCTATATATAACACCTCACCTCTTATAGGGAGTAGGACTAGTGTTACCAGTGTATGGTAATGAAGGTGTTTGTCCTCAAAACTGCCCCTGAAACTGTCTTGAGTTCCTAAAAATCCCAGGTATTGTATAGGAAGCTTAAAGACCTAATTCGTGTCTATAAATTTCACTCTGGAGAGCACGTGTCTGGAAATTGTCATATCCAACATATAATTGGAGCATTCCCTATCAATACCTAGCTCTAGCATCTTGCTCATCTTTCCTCTCTGAGTAGGGAGCCTCTGTGTATGTTGGCAACTACAGGCAGGTGGGTTGAATTGCACAGTGTGATGGTGTCCCACTGTTGTTGAGATAGCTGGCTTAGACATTTATGAAAGACAAATTTCTTATAGTATATTCTTAAGGCCCTTTATGGGTCTAGTCCTGAGGACCTGCCTTTCACTGGTCCTAGGTAATCATAAATCCTGGCTGTTAGTGGTAAACAAGCACAGATGCAGCCACAGCATAGATTCTGGCCCTGTGAGGCTACCTGGTCATTTGCCTGTTGCCACAAATGGTCCTTGGAGAGCCACTGGTCTGCCAGCCCTTCAGACCTGTTTGAAATGGCAAGCGTTTGGTATTTCTGAATGTCAGCCCTGAGATGCTTCAAGGATGTGCATGCAAGTTTTGTATTCCTTTTAAAAATTTGACTTCTATTAATATTTTCAAGGCAAAATATGAAGCATGAAGTGAACTGGAGAAAGGATGCTGAGTCTCCTACTCTGAAGTAGTTTCAGCCACAGGAGTACCTTCTTTAATAATAAGGCTAAATTGTGTCCTTCACTCAGCCTGATACTGCATCTTCAGTCTAACAAGCAGAAGTGCAGACCCTGTGTAGCACAGTGCCCTTCTCTGGCTGCTTTATACCTTTTAAGTACAGTTGCCTGTATCAAGTTGCATCTCAGTTTCCGAAATATATGTAAAACTTCTTTTCCTCCTGCAGGAGGGAAATTTACCATCTTGATATTCAATTTCATGGAATCATAGAATGGTTTGTGTTGGAAGGAACCTTAGAGATCACCTAGTTCCAACCTCCCTGCCATGAGCAGGGACATCTTAAATTCGATCAATTGCCACAAATCTGTTCTGCAGTTTGTGAAGATGTTTATACCTGATCACATACCAGTCTCTGAGGTTGGAACAGACTACAGATTTGGAAAGGACCATTGCACCTGAGGTGCAACTGTATGCTAATTTGTTATGAAATGTGTCTACGTGTGTGGCTAAGACAGGGGAGTGCTAAATTTGGTGGAATTTGTTGGTGTCATTAGTGACACATTAAGCTTTTCAAATGCAGCTCAGTCATAAATAGCAGAGCTCTGAAAAAGTTTTGCTGATGCAAATGTTTTGAAATCTTCCTTGTTCATGTTAAGTGTCTTTCAAAGGACTAGGTGAAAGAAATCTATTTCTCTTATTCTTGCTATGGGTTGTATACCTGAGGAAAAGAGTGAAGATGAAGAAACATTCTCTCCTAGCCAGTCTCACTGTAGGTATATGCTGAAACAGTCTTGCAAACCCTGCTCATAACACATCACCACCACTATTTATGTTGATAACTTTGTTTAAAAACTGCAGTATATATATTAGACTTGACTTTGGTATCTAAACAAGTGACAGAATGTATTCTGTCCTTGCATGTAACACTACTTAAATGTACTTATGTGCTTTTTCCTCAAAAATAGCTCTCAGTGGTTCTGCAAGCTGAAATACTTTGTCCATTTTACTAACTTTAAAGAAAAATAATTAGTTTCTGCTAAAAATCTGAATCTCAGAAAGCATTTAGAGACTAGTTAATAATCTGAATGTCATTTTACAAAAGGTGGGAATAAAAATGCAAGCCTTCACCAAGAACTGCTGTGAAGTACTCCTAATTAAGATTCACTATTGAAATCCTGGGGTTTCAATAGAACATTGATTATTCTTAAATGGTGCTGCTCACAGCTAGTGGCAGAGTCGATATTTCAGCTAAATATTTTCCATGTCAAATAATACCTCATGGCAAAGAATTGTTTATTAGTGAAGAATTTTAAATCTTAATTTTGGTGATCTGTGGAAAAAAAAAAAAAAAGCATTTACAATCTATTTTTGAAGCCCTGCAATAGTTCCGTGTAAATATTAAGCTCAGAATGTTGCATTTGTTTGTTTTTAAAGGGAAAAATGCTAAAGGTTTAATATTGCTTTCAGAAAATATGGTATGCTATTTTGGCAGGTTACTATTTGAAACAAAATAACTGCAACTTTATGCTGTTGAGGATAACCAAGACACTGGAATTAGGCTGTAGTGCCTGGCAGTTGTGCTGTGTGGGTGCGCTGACTTGTCCCATCTGTTAGCAAGGATCATGCCAAGCTAGGATCACCCTTTATGGCTGTGTTGCAGGATGCCCAGAGAAGAGGGCTGGTGGTGGAAATGCTCTTTTGGAGAAACACATTTCAAGTGTAGTAAAGCTGCCACCTCCAGTATAGAATAAGCAACAATTTTTGCTTTGTTCTGCTGCCAGAGTGATGGATGTCTTTTGGGAGAGGATGGGAGTGCAGAGCCTCTTGGAGAGTCCAGTCTGGCTTGACCCTTCAGCCATGTCTGAGACCTACGTGGTACCTCAGTCTTTTCCTGCAGTCAGTAGGAATTCATGGCTCTACAAACACCTTGCAAAACTTAGGCTCCAAAGTATCATAATCATGTCTTGATTGTTTTTCTTCCCTTAACTCTTAAAAGAAAGCATAAGATAAAGCCAGAGGCACTTTCCTCGCTCTGTCTCCATGAAGGTTTAGGCCCAGTCCCTTAGGAGCTGCAGGCACTGTGCCTAACTGTATTACACACATGTATGAGTGGCTTGTGAGAGAAGGAAGGGAAGCCATCGTTGTCTTTGCACTGCTTAGTAGATATTTCCATGTTGTGCACAGGACACTTGTCAAAACGGTACCAGCCTGACCAGGGACCCTTGCGGGAGAGCTGCTCTGCTTTCTGGGTCTCAGATGGCTTAGCCCCACTGCTCTGTCACTGTCCCAATGCCCTGTGCTGCTTGACCAAGAGGATCTGATGGAACTGGGGAATCCCTGTGCCCAGGAGGAAGATGCAGGCAGTTAGCTTAGCTTAGCAACACTGAGGCTCTTTCTGTCTTCAGTGACATGCAAAGCAGCCTTAAGGGAGAGTCAAATCCTATTGACACATTAAAAGTCTGTGTTAATAGTCTCTGGAAAGCCAAAGGCATCTGTTCTATCAGTACAACTTGCCTGAGCAGGGTGAGGCTGAACATGCTGGAGAAAGAAAAAGCTGTAGTAAGAAATCTATTATATATTGCTAACATGAATAGCAAAGAAATGATCATTAGAAATCTACCAAAAGAGAAGTTAAAGAAGTATGTTACATGTATGATACTTACATATCAAGCTTGTAAAGTATTTTTTACTACCAGGCAATTAATAATAGAAGTGGAACTTGTTTTCCTTCTTTTCTTCTTTCTTACTGTACACCCTTGAAACATGCCCCTGCTGGGTTTCATGTGTGTGTACCCATAATAACATTCCTAGTTAGTGGCAAAACTCTGACAGCACTACAGTTTTCTCTGTGAAAGGGTTCATTAAATGACAGTCAGTAATCCGGTGGCATTTGCTAACATAATGCTATAAAGCCAATGTGTTTCCTTTCCTTCTTGCTTTCTTCCTTTCAAAAGAAATTTCTAATTTTCAGCAACTGCAAGAAAAAACTGAGAATTAGTGTTGGCAAATAGTTTCTATTAAGCCAAAAAATAGAAGAGCTATACCTGTTGACAAACTCTGACTGAACTGTGTTGCCTGGTGATAAAGAAACATTGATAACTACAGATTAAAGTAAATTTGTAGCTGTTTTACATTTCAAAACTTTGCAAAGAATTCAGAGCATAATGGTAAGCTGGATGCTATTGAAATCCAGCAAAAGGTTGGTTTTAGGAGATATTTATGTGTTCTAGCTCTAGTATATTAATTTTAATGAAACATATACTGTCTCCTACAGTTCTTGAGAGCACAACCCAAGCAGCTGTTGAAAATCTGCCTTGAGACAAACAGCACGTGACAGGCCAACTCCTTCCACAATTACCACTCCAACCCGAAGCCAATTGGCACAGCTCGCAAATTGGCCAGATCTAGTTAGGGTGGGACTTCCGAGCAAGGCCAGGGCAGCTGGGAGATGAACATCTCTGTGCAAGCCCTGCCAGCAGCATGCACTGGGAACCTGGCTGCAGACTAGGAGGGCCCCCAGGAAGGTGTCAGCAGTGCTCCTTTAGCTGGCTGGAGGAGTTCATCTACCATAGTTGCAGCTAGCCTGATGAGCAGAGATGTGAGGACAAGGACTACACTAAGTCTGTACCAAACTTGTTGACTTGGGAGAGAACAGTTGGTTTAGGGACCACATAATTTAGGTGGCACTGATAAGAGTGCCCAGGTAGGCACCGAGTAGAACAAGAGACACGTCTACAAGTACAGTAGATCTGCTAAGCATGCTGCCTTCCTTGACTAGTAAACCAGCCACTCTGCTTACTTTCTAAATACAGTCACATTTTGTTACTTCAGGCAGTGGCAAAGTGCCAGGGTAGGTGCTAATCAAAAGTATAAATAAAATCAAATGTGTGGAAGGAAACAGTGCAATGAAAACTGTTTTCCCAAAACATGCAAAGTCTGAAAGGGTAAAGTGTTTGTCTTTTGTCAAGACAAGTTGGGAATTGCTTATCGCAGTCTCAAAGTGTGCTACGGTCTTTATGCAGTCATGTAGTGTCTAATGATGTTCTTTTACCTTTGTATCAACCTCTTTGCACCATCAGAGGCTGCAGTTGAGAATGTACATTACTTTATGATACATGTTCTTACAGGCGTATAGGTAAGCATCTCCAATAAGCTGTTCGTATTTTCTAAGTGACCATGGGAAACATTATTTCATTTCTTTTTCAATTCTGTTAACAGTTGTCTATAAAGACAATTAAAAACATAAAATGTTGAAATCATAGAATGGTATGGGTTGGAAGGGATCTTAAAGATCATCTGGTTTCAACTGCCCTATCATGAGCAGGGATACCCACCACTAGGTGAGGTTGCTCAAAGCCTCGCCCAGCCTGGCCTTAAACACTTCCAGGGAGGAATGAGTGAGCTTTTGCAGATTATAAATTTTATCATAATCCTAAATCATGTGAGTTTTTTTTTTTACAAACTGTGTTTACATTTGGAAACATGACAGCAATCAACCACAAGTTACTTCTTTCGAAGGCATTTTATTTTTTTAAAGGAAATATTTTTTAACAATGGCAGTAAAGCAGAAACTCAGTTTCAAAATGCATCATTAGTTCTTATGGTTGCTTGTTTATGTTTTGTTTTAGTCTTGTGCTTTCGAAAAGATTTTCAAACAGAACCTTCTGCAAATTTTGTACAAGTTGGCACTTGAGGATTTGTAGGCCTCTCAGGAGCTGAATTGTTTGATAAAATTAGTAATGGCTTATAAGGATTTTCTCTACAGAGTAGCCATGCTAGAGGTTTTTTCCTGCTTTGCTGCAGTTCAGCATGCCCTTTAAATTGGTATTAAGTTTTTAAACATGGCATTTGAAAAAAGAAATGCAAAATATTTATATATGATGGATGCAATGAAGATCTTCTAAGGAGTTCTGCAAAAGATCTTGTGTGTTTTTCAGTGCATACCGTAAAGTAAGTTGTCAAAGGAACATTCAAGCTATATTGAGATTTTCTGTCTTATATGAATGACACACATCCACTTTACTATCATTCTGATTTATTATTCATTTACTTGGACATAACACATATTTGGAAATACAGTACAAAGGTCTCAATCCCCTCTTCATTTGTCTGCTACTGACTGAATAGGAAGTTTAGGGCATGATCCCACCCCAAAACTGATAGAATGCAACAGTGTTGCGATTATTCTCTTAATGCTGTGTTTGTCAATTTAGTTTTATAAATATAATGCAGAGCTGTGCTATATTATGTTATATCGTGTGTGCATATTCGTGTGTGCACATAGACGTACTTGGGTGCTGTGGACAAAATATTCAGAGTGTGACAATGCAACTCCTGAATTAACCTCAGAAACCAGTGTTTTTTAATTATTGTTTTTTTCTGCTTAGATGGACAAAACCAATTTTGAAAAAGGGTTACAGACGACGATTGGAACTGTCAGATATTTATCAAATCCCTTCTGCGGACTCTGCTGATAATCTTTCTGAAAAACTGGAAAGGTATGAAAGGTTAATGAAGTAACTTTGTTTCAGGAATCATGCCCAATTTTCCTTTAAAAACTGTTGGATAAAATGTTTAAATAGCATTGGGTGCAAGCTGGTTGCACCCATTGACTGGCTCAAGTGTGTCCTCGTTCAGTGCACAGTTGTCCTTTGGAGCTGACTGGGATCCCTGGTGCAGATGCATCACCCAGATGCTCTAAATGCCTATATACAGGTACCAAGTTAAACACTTGGGACTAACCCTTACAGATACAAGTGCCTAAATCCAGTCCCTCTCCCCAGCCTCCATTGTAGCTTTCCCGGGCGTGCTGGGGCAACTCATGTCTGCACTGTTGTGCCAGTCCAATTAAACTTAATTACACATTATAATTAAGTCTAATATATACATATATATTCAAAACTCGTGGACAGTATTGAGGACATCAATATGCGTTTTGGTAGTTTATGAATGGAATATTCTGGTTATTTAATATTCTGTTGAAAAGTGGAGAGAAGAGTTAACTGAGGAAATTCTTAGGAGTGCTTTAATCTGTGAGCTGAATTTTGACTAAACATATGCTTTCTGTATATAGCATTGCTTCCAATCAGCAATTTGTTATCTAACAGAAAATTACTGTCCCAGCAACAGGTTAAAAATAATGCTGTGCAGTAGAGAAGTTGCATTTCTGATGCTTTGTTGGTGTTTTATTTTTTGCAGACTGGAAGAGCTCCAAAACATTTATTTGCCTGTTATTTGTGCTTTGGTCTTAAGTACAGCAGGTTTCTTTAAAACATACAATGTGACCTTTTCATGAATTAATTCCCTGCGGGGTGATGTATGGCTGAGTATTTAAAACTGCCAAATATGTGTCTGAACTAGGTTTGAACTTTTATTGATCTATCAAATCAATGAAGGCCAGGTCTTTGGGGTCTCTGCAGAGCTTTCTTTCATTAGCCACCTTAGCTAAATCTCCTTGGATATACTTGAGAGAATGGAAGTATGTCAGAGCCATAGACCCATGTGTTTGCTCATGCAACCTAATGGTCTTGTTTTTTGGTTCCTTTTCAGAGAGTGGGACAGAGAGCTGGCAACTTCAAAGAAAAAACCCAAACTTATTAATGCTCTTCGACGATGCTTTTTCTGGAAATTTATGTTCTATGGAATAATTTTATATTTAGGGGTAAGATTTGTTCTTCTCTCCAGAAAACATTTAAGTGTTCCATAAATAGATCCAAGTCATAGGGATTGCTAAATTAATATAGAATCCTTTGAATAGCTACAGATTTTGCTCTGTGTATTGCTTATAAAGATTATAAATATAAAGAAATACATAGAGACCTTAATTAAAAAGTATTTTCTGACAATGTGTCAATATCTTTAAAACATACATATTAATAATTTTGAAATGTATGTATTCATACATATGCTGGGGGCATATGCTTCTGCAACTACAGGTAGGCCACCTAAATTTTTATATCACTGCTGAACTAAAGTAATTATTTTCTTACATTATGGTTTTTAAGAAGTTTCTAAAGAATTTTCTGCCCTTACATTAAAATAAATGAGTCAGTCAATTTTGTCAAAGTGACTCAATTTCACATGAGTCGGTCAATTTTGTCAAAGTGACTAGCAGTCAGCTTCATAATTAAGTGTTTTTTTCAGGTTTACGTTCACAATAAACAAGTTATCTTCATTTGTGGTAAGAATTCTGCATGAATAACCATGTGAAAAGTGCTTGGATCTTGGTGCTGTTGGTGCTCTGAAGCGTATGATCAGGACCTTGATGTGAAAGTCTGAAATGGTTATGTTTATCACCTTTACAACATGTTAGTTAGGATTACCCTGACTTACCAAATGCCGCCTGTCTGACAATCCTATCACTGGGGAAAATGGTTTATTATTAACGGTGTCTCATTACATGTGTTGAACAGCCAGACTATAAATCTGAAAATTACTGTTAACAAATATGCACATTAAACATGCATGTTCTTTTCAGGTTTCTGCAGTTTAGTAGCAAAAATGAGACATTAAGCTCCATACTTTTCTGTTCAAAATGCTGTGGTATCAGAAACTTCAGCTGTAATAGCCCAAATGACCTGAGGTGGTCAGATATACTCAGTTAACGTTTTCAGATGTGAGACAGACCTCTAGGCCAGATTTTTATTTTCATAAGGTTGATACAAAAAGGAACTAATTCCACTGGCATTAGTGTTGCATATGATCTAGTTTAACTGTACTTTCGAGATCATGGACTGGACAGAAGAAGAGTAGAAGGGGAATTTGTGGAAAATAGCCCACAAACGTCTCTGAAGTTCACAATGCTTACTATAAAACCAAACTTCTCTTTTCTTCTGGCTTATATCGAGTATCCCAAGGAACTATTCTAGGAGAATAGCAGACTTATAGAAATGCAAACCTTTGTGCCCATTAGAATGACCCCTCTCCCAGGCAGGAAGGAGAGAATAGTGTGGAGAGTTGTCATCATGTCCATGACCTTGCTACTGACTTCTCTGTAGAAGGGAAATTTGAAGCTAGGTAGATCTTCTACTAGAGAGATGAAGAAAGATCATAATCTGCTCGACAGCAGCCATGCCAAATGTATGCTAACTGAAACCACACCAACACCTATACCCTCAAATTTTAATAATTTTGTATAAAACACTTGAAACATAAATAAGAATATCCTGAAAACTAAAACACAGGTTCTTAACTACATGCAGATTTTTTGTCATTAAAAGGGAACTTTCTAAGGGTGAAAAGTTTTAATGCATCAGGCAGCATTACAGGTCAAAGAGTGGTTTTAGATTAAGCATTGAATTTGGAGCCTGACTTCTGCTAGTTTTATGCTGGAACAGTTCCACCCTAATAAACTTCCATGGAGTCCCTCCTGTTTACATGGTTGCATGAAAGACAAGCTGATCTTGCAAATTACAAAGTAGGTAAATTTATTTAGGCTCCTGGGATGAAAGTCCTGTGAATTATTTCGAAGTGTATTAATTTGGTCTGCTAATGATGCAAATATTCTAGTTTAGATCACTGTTGATTTGATTTGGATAATTAATAATGGACTACAATTTCACGTCAGATTGGATTTTCCCCTGAGAATTATGGAAAAACTGACTTCTTTCTCTTGTGTCACCATATCTAGGGGAGATGAGTATCAGCAATAGAATCAGAAAGTCACAAAGTAAAATGATCTAAGGAAAAAAAGAATAAATTCTCTAAAGAAAATGGAAGTTACTTCCTTTAAAATGCAGCATTCACATTCTTTGTAGTCTAGAAGAAAATTAGGATGTGCCTCAGTCTGCCATGCTACTTCATGGATTCAAAATAAAAAAAACTCTACAGGCCTTAATTTTTGCAATCACATTTAGACTGTGCCCCCAACGTAGCTCATAAAGAACAGATCTGAAATTTCGCAGCACCAAGGCTTGATTTTGGAGTGAAAAAGTTCTTTACATTTTTGCTTCTTATGGACAGATACACTCACACCTGCATGTGCACAAATTCTGATTAAACATAGGGGAAGGGAATTAAGAACTTAGCTTCCAAGCCAACTTTTTTCTCTTCCATTTTAAGTCTAACTTGCTGGATTCTTGTCACTAGTGCAGAGCCTCAGGTCTCCTCTCACTGCCAGTTGCCTCAGTCTGAAGTTGCCCGTGCTGCAGACGTGGTTCGAAGGGACATGCCATGCTTGCCTGCTACTACATAGGGGCTGCACGAGGGGAAAGAAGAGGAGGTGGTGGCTGCAGTGCTGTCTGTGCTGGCTCTGGAGGGCTTTTCTGCATCAAATCCTGGGCTGTTTGACTGTTGTGCAGGACTTGTGGGAGGCAAGATGACTAGAATGGAAGTTGATAAATCAGTTAATTGTTTGTACGGATAGGGCAGTTAATCATGGTAGTTAGCAGGGCCTCTTGGTATCTCTGGGGCTGTGTAAAACCCTTCTGTCTATACTCTTTCACCTTGTTTGGCGACTTCTCTGGGATGAGACCCTTTCTTTGTGGATTCCTACACAATTTTGTCTTTTATTTGCTTCTGCCATCTTATTGCTGCCTTTTATTGTTTAACCTTTTTCCTCACCAAGCAAGCAACTCGTTATTCATGTCAGGTTTGTTTTTTTAAAAAAACAACAGTTCTACAAATTTAGCCTCCCATACACTACAGTAATGTTCCTACAGAGTCTACCAGCCAAAACTATCACAGTAATGCATTCCCGTTGGAAGTTAAGCAGTGTCTGAGGGCTTTTGCAGGCAGTTTTGAGGATAACTTCCTTTCCCAGAGTACAGGCAAGTGAAGTGTGTGTGGACATGCACATGTGGCACTGTGCAGGGTTGATTTCTCTGTGCAGAATTTTTTAATGGAGTACAATTTTAGACTAGGTGAGGACAGAAGAGGACTGCAGAATTTTTGAGTCATTCTTTTTTTTTTGAGAAATTGCAGACATACACAATTCAACACAATGAACATGGAAAGATTAAATCTTAGTTTAAGTTCTTGATTGCATTATCATTAGTGTTCATTTTATTGAAAGCTGTAAGAGGAAAACCTTGTTACTAAACCCGCTAGTGTTCTTTTCAGTCCCTGCTCACGGAAATTAATGGGAGCTTTGCCATTAATTTGAATGAGGACAGGATGTTGTGCCGTATTGGCATAGGTGCAACCAAGTTGTGTGTTCTTTTGAACTTCACTTTCCTTTCGGCTCTTCTCTTATCTAAGCCCTGGGCTGTTTTCATGGCAACTTTCTTGGACTGTGGTTTAAACTCTGCTGACATCCCTGCTGTTAGTGTAGTTGTCGTTGCAACTGGCATCACAGCTTTGCTCTCATTAGGTCTGGTAGTTTCTCCATCTCTCCCTTTCCCCTCACGCGCTGCAGGTAATGATGTTATTCCAGGGTGGACACTTGCGCTCTGGCCCCCTAGAGTACTACGACTCTCCCACATAAATTGTGTTGTGTTAGGCACGTTGAGTTACTGCACTTAATGTATCTGCTCTCCTGCTGTTCAAAACAGCTTCCACGCTTCCCCTCATCAGCAGACATGTCTTGCAATTTAAAGAAAAGGTGGTACGCTGGTGAAAGAAAAATCTTGCTTTCTAGCATGATACTGGCTAACAAACTGGGTACTTTGCTGTGAGGATCAATTTGATTCTACTTATTTTTTTTTCTTATATTCATCCCCATGAAATGTATATTTTTATTCAGGCACAGCAGCTGCTAACATTAACTTAGAAATGGTTTTAGTATCATATCCCAAAGGACCCTAATGAGGATTTCCTGAAGTTCTTGCATATAGGTCACGGGTGTGATTGAGGAGGCAGGGAGGGATACAAAAGTCCCAAAGCACTTTTTGGGCACATGCCAAGACAGAGATGTGCATTATTGTCTTCAGATGCAGAGTGATTGAGCATATGGGGGATATACGTAATGTGAAAGTTCTCATTGCGTAAGTATAGCCATACCAGGTTAGATTAGCATGGTATTCTGTCATACTCCCATTTCTCTTCAGATCTTTGCTCTTCTAATTAATATAAGGGGGACATTTCTGAGTTTCTCAATGGATTCTAGGATGAATGCAGAGGGAAAAGCAAGGACAGAGAAAGGGAAAACATGACTCTTGAAATCTGGATTTTGTGTTAGGTGCACAAATCCCATTCCTTTTTTTAGGCAGGTTATTCTAATCAGTTTAGTTATCAATGTTTATATCAGTGAGTAATTTTGAGGTTACAAGAGTAAAAACGAAAACCAGGTAGTTCTGCTTTCATTTGTGTGTAGACTAGATAGTAATATCTTCAGTAAGCTGATAAATCTCCACTGTAAACCAGTGGATTTTTATGCCCCATGAGATAGCAAAATGGTTTGGCCTATTGCCAGGCATTATTCTACCCTGAGTCTGTAAATCACCTTTTTTTCCAGTGAGCTAGGCATGTATGCAATACTTTTATAGTCACAACAAACACAGCAGCATGGCGTGGCATTTTTACTGGAATAAGAGTAAATACAAAAAAAAAAATCCTGCTCTTCTGAGCCTATATATAAAAGCTTATCTTGGAATCTCTGAGAGTATGAAAGCAACACATTGTCCTTGAGAGGTGACTGTTTTGTATTTTGTGAGTTTTGGGTAGTTTTGGTTTGCCGCTTCAGGATGCATATGGTCTAAGCACAGCTGCCTTGGGTCATGTGTGTTTTAATAAACACTCCTCCCTTTGCCTACTACTAACACTGAAGTCTTTGTCAAAGCTGGCTCCGGGTTTGCAGCGTTTGTGTTGGGGCAGAGTTGTGTTTAATTTTGGAAAAATAGTGCATGGCACAGGTATGATATTTGAGATGTAAAATTTAATCTCTTCTGTGGAAAAAGTGAGCTCCACCAACAGTGACATTCAAAAGGGGTTACAGTACAGGTTTTAGATACACTTGGGATTGCTCTTGTATAAGAGACCAAAAGGAGCCCAAAGGGGGAAGAAAAAAATTGAAGGGGGTTTTCCCAATATGTTTATCACTATAAAACATTAATTACAGCTGAACTTTACTAGTTCACTTCTCTCTGAGTCTCTGTGTTGTGGTCTGTGTGGTTTTCAGCTTGAAGGCAGTACTGATAAATTTGTCAGAATTTATCACATCTGTACAAAAAATAATTCAATAATTTCTTGCTGATTTTGAAGTATCAGATGCTTTCTGCTGAGACACAACAGAAAGAAGGATAAGGATACATGCATAAAAGTTCTTAGCACTAAGTATTTTTACACCGCATAGAACGATGAAGCAAAGGAGCACGTACACACTTCATACCCTTCAGGAGCTCATGCAGAAGCTGAAGCAAATTGTTTGGTCACAGAAAACTGGTGATTTTTGCAGTTCTTGGGAAAACATCAGGGAAGGAAAGGGGCCAAGAGGCAGAGATGGAATAGGATGAGGTTATAGGAGTGAAGGTATGAGAACAATGGAGGCATGAAGGGAAATGGAAGGCAATGGAGATAATGCTAGTGGGATTTAATTACAACAGAAGAGGAGGCTGAGGACAAATGTAATGGCAGGCTAAGGTAAAGTCAGGGTTATAGCAGAACATCTGGATACCTTGCAGTTTAGCAGTTTGATACCACCTCTTTTTCCTCTCCTACTCAGGTCCTCTACCATGTTGCTGCTCATCCCAGGATGGGAAGTGCTGGGGCTGCCAATGCAGGAGGGACTGGTTTCTCTCTGTGACTTTTATTAAACTTGCCTCCCCTACCATTTATGCCTCTCATCCTGCTTTCTAGACAAACCTGGATGCAATGTCTAGAACTGTTGAGTAGTATTCTGTTCCTATTTACACTTGCTTAATATTTTAGCTATATCCTTACTGTGGTGTTCTGTCAGTGTTCATTTCAGGAGCTCTGAGTCTTCCTGTGTCCTGTAAGTCTGGTAGAGTGCAGTGAGAACTGTTCCCTAGGGGCCAAAACAGAGATCCAGCCTGCTAAACTGGATTCAGTCATATGATGTGGCTAATCCATTATAACTCTGAAAAGTAAATGTAGAAGCTAATCTCACTTGTCACTTTTGTAGAAAACAATCAAATAAAATTTACAAACTAGCTTTGTTTTTGTAGAGTTGCAGGAGCATCACAGATTAGAACAGCAGTGAGTTGTCTGTTCTCCTGTGCAATTACTGCAACTTTCTGTGGTTTGCACAGCAAACAGACCTGGCTTCCTCATTTAAGATATAAAGCTGTAAATATCTGTTGGTAGGACTTGAAATTAAAATGTTAACTGTGTCAAAACTAATGAACAAACTACTGACCAAAACAGGTTTTCTCTTATTTCCATCTGCAGGAAGTCACCAAATCTGTGCAACCCCTTCTGCTGGGAAGAATAATAGCTTCCTATGATCCAGACAACTCTGATGAAAGATCCATAGCCTACTACCTGGGCATTGGCTTGTGCCTTCTCTTCCTTGTGAGAACACTACTCATACACCCTGCTATATTTGGTCTTCATCATATAGGAATGCAAATGAGGATAGCTATGTTTAGCTTGATTTATAAGAAGGTAATTGTTTCATATGCACTCACAGCCAAACCTCTGTCTGTAGCCTACGCAACTTCTAGGCCAGTTTGTTGAAAGATTGATAGTTTTGTTA
Source organism: Caprimulgus europaeus (assembly GCA_907165065.1). The sequence goes on along the minus strand of OU015528.1, from coordinate 21,376,600 downwards.
GTCAAGGTACACAAAGTACACAAAAGAATAACGTGGCTAACATAAGTTTCTGACAGCTCTCCATTTCCTGAGTCCAAAGAATTTAATACTTGTCTACAGCTGGTTTGACTGAAGTCAGCCTCTGTGTGAGTTCAGACTTGCTCGATATGTGGTGAGATGCCTTAATTATTCTGCCACTGTGCTCCTGTTATGCACTTGTATTGCAAAGGAAGAATAGCATATGCTGATGGTCAAATAACATTTTCAAAAGAGGATTAGGGATGAAGATTTAAACAATAAACATAACATAGAAGGGATTGAGTTTGAATGATACTATGTGACATCTCTATAACATGAAGAACAGTAGCATCACATGTTCACAAATCCAAAGATTTTAAAAGGTGTTTGGTTTTACTGATATCAAAAGCAGCTAATTTAAACAAACATGTTAGTTACTGTAGTATAAAGCTCACTGTGAAAACAGCTTTCAAAAATATTTGTCAAGATAGGCACAGTAGGAAATTTTTGAGGATACACAGCAGCACACAGCATGCATGCTTAATTAAAACTTGCATTTGCATATATATCTATATACATAAAATATGCAACAGAAAGCAAGGACTAAGTCAATAAATCAATATTTGTAAAGCAATTTAATGGCTGTATTAAATTCAAGTGACATAAATAACAAGTTTAATGAGATTTTCTTTATAGCATAAGCAGATAAGTGAATTGTTGTTTATACTACTGTACCATTGCCTATTATTTTTATCTGTATTTATTCTGTTTTATGAAGATAAGTTACGTGGCCATTTTTCTATGGTTTTGTTTTCTTTTACAGATCTTAAAACTGTCAAGCAGAGTTCTAGATAAAATAAGTACTGGACAACTGGTCAGTCTTCTTTCCAACAATCTGAACAAATTTGATGAGGTACGTCATCAGTTGTTCAATCCACTCGGTGATCCATCAAGTACAAATGCAGTACTTCACGCTGTTAATGACAAATATTAAAGAAGGAAGGAGCATATATGATTGTCTGCCCTGAGTGCTCATAGTAGATATGAGTCACTATCTTAAGAAAATGTATTGGCATGTGATCATGGAAATACTCATTCTGTACTTATGACATCCTTCATCTCTTATGCTGATTAGTAGAGGAAACCTAAAAACCAAGTATACCGTAAAAACGTATTTGTTCTACAGTCCAGTGAGAACCTCCAGGAAACCTCTGGGTTATGCAGTTGGTTTCACAGAGGTCAGAACTTGCTGTTTCAATCCTTCCATCCTCTTTTCCTGACCACTGTACCTTTTTACTAAGGTGATCCAGTGCATTCCTGTCATTAAACAAGTGACGATGTTCAGCATCCTGTTGCTACTATTACCCACTCTCCTAAAAGTCTGAATAAGTGTTGATGTAAGGCGTTGGTAGGAATCATTCCCAACACATCTGTCTTGGACAATACTTCCATAGTTTCCTGTAAAACTCTTTCATTAAAGACACAGAGTTAAATCCCTGCTAATGGCTTTGAGGACTGGAAACTATGAACTTCTCTTCTACATGTGTGTTTAATTGTTCCATTGATAGTACAGGGTTTGCTTCCCGTGAAAGAAGCAAGATCAGAGAGACTGTAGACACACGGCTGGAACTGTAGCGTGTATTATTTACTTTAAGCCCTATATTACTATATAGCGCAATGTCAGCTAGCACTGAACAAGCTCAGAAAGGTGCCCTGTCATTGCAGCAGTGTAGCTGCAGTGACACAGGCCCTCTGTGCAGCCTGATCACAGGATTCAGTCCAAAATCTCCCCAACGAGGAGGAACACAACTGAAGTGGGCAGCAACCTGTTTTAAGTTGGTTGTGTTCACAGAACAGTCATCTCTTCACCAAAGCAATATTTGCCTCCTGTATCAGATTAAACTGTTGTCAGAAGATTCTTCTGTGTGTTTTTCTCATCTTGCAGTGGTTGAAGAAGCCAGCATCGATGGCAAATTCTGTTTACTTTTACAAAGCAGGGATTTTTCCTCGTGTGTATACGTAGCAAAGAGACAATTGCAGACTGAACTTTGCCTTACAAAAATAAAATTTTAGGTGTGGAATATATATGTATTGCTGCGCTGTCATCATAATTAACACCCAGAATGCTATGTGCTTAGGATCACAAATCCTCCTTTATAAACTCGTTTTACTACTGGAAATATTTGTACCATTCTTCATTACATTTTTCAAAGTGTGACTTTAATGACTTCTTCCTTTCCATGTAGTTTTCAGAGCACATCTGTAACTTGTATTGTTATTATTTTCTGCTGTGGGCTTCCACAGGGTCTTGCTCTGGCTCATTTTGTATGGATTGCACCTTTACAAGTGGCACTGCTGATGGGACTGCTCTGGGATATGTTAGAAGCTTCTGCATTTTCTGGACTTGCTTTTCTAATAGTCCTGGCCTTTTTCCAAGCCTGGCTGGGACAAATGATGATGAAATACAGGTGACGAGACTGTTTTAAAATATTTCAATCTATTTTCCTGAAACATGTTGATTAAAGAAGTTTATACCACTTGATTAAGATTCTCTAGTTATGACACTGTTACAAAAGAGGAGTCCAAAGAGTGTTGACTGTGTCAGGAAAGTCATGGACAAGCCTTTACTTATTTAGCAGAAGCTGTCTAAACTTAAAATGAAAGGTCTAATGTGCAGTAAACAGTGATAATGCTTTGTAGAATTAAAACCCCTTGTTAGTGACTTGATTTATTCTTTTCAGAGCTTCTATTTTCTCCTGAGTAAAACAATTACTAGATTTCTAATAATTCCTTTCCCATTCTTCATAATAATTCTGTTAAAATAAACATTTTAAGCATAGGCATATAGGGAAAGTGTTTTCCTAAGATATAATGGGATACAAACTAACTATACAGGATGAAAAAGATGAAGATTGACCTACTGCCTTTTTACTTTGTAGGAACAAGAGGGCAGGAAAGATCAATGAGAGACTTGTCATCACCTCAGAAATAATTGAAAATATACAGTCTGTTAAAGCCTATTGTTGGGAAGATGCAATGGAAAAAATGATTGAAAGCATCCGTGAGTAAGTGTCTTCATTTGTTAGTCAAATTTTTTTTGTGCTCAGAAAAAAACCCCCAAAATTAGGTGGGTATGAACACCATCTGTGGTCTTGTTAGTTAAGAAGTAAAGCACACAAATGTTAATCCTCCATAAACTAACCGTGCATTCCCACACTGCAACTTGGGTTTTTTCCTGATTTGTCAAGTTCACTATGGAGGTAAGATTTTTTTTTTTTTTAATTTATTTCCTCATTTGTTATAATGATATTTCAGCACTTAGCTTGTTCAGGTGAAACAATTGTGGCATCTGTGTTTGTTTATGGCCAACCCTATCCTCATCTTACAATAAAAAGCCCTTTTGTGATGGTTACTTAAGGCTTTAGAGACTTTTCTACTCTGTGGTGGAGGAAAGATTATGAGTCCTCTGCAGCCATTTTCTGAGAAATGCAATAGAGCTGGTTTTAAATGTTAGATGCAATCTGTGAAAGGATTTAAATAGTGCACCTTCATGTATTCATCCTGCACAACTGCATTAACATTTGCTGTTTGTAGATAGACTTGTATAATGCTTGTCTCTTCAATTAATACCAAGATTGAACTGGAACTACCGGACTGAAGTAGAAATGAGGTAAAAGAGCTAATCTAGTTAGCTGGGACCTATGAGAAGGAGATCTTTGTTACTGACAGGGAGTCCTGGGGGAGGGGAGGAGAAGTGACATATTGATTGATGAGTGACTCTGCACTAAAGCTGTCCCGTGTGTTTGTTTAGTCCTTTACAGAGAATTAAAATTCTGTGCCAGGTGTGTGATTGGGAAAATAAAACAAAATAGAAGAAATTTAAATGTCATATTATCATTAAATAAAAGAGGTGAAATGATATTATTACACACACACCTTCTTATTCAACTGCTTTATGAAAGACACCACAGGAAAAGTGAAGTATTTTTTACCTCTAGAATAAGGAAGATCTTAACATTTTGAATGATTTACTACAAACGATCAGAGAAAACTCAGTCTGAATCCAGCCCAGGAGTTCCAGCTTGAGGATGGAACGAGGTTGGGATTCTCATGGTGTCACTACTCACATGCATTGCTTTAGGAAATCTGAGACCACATCTTGTGAGCAAATCCTGTAAAAATGAATGAAATAAATTTTAGTCCACAAAATGATCACAGCAACCTGGAAAAATTACTGTCATTTTATGATCTATATTTTCTGCAATAATTTATAGTGAATTTTGTAATGCTAGAATTCAGTTTTTATTATATTATGTCTGGGTTGTTAAATGACAATATTATAAGATCAAAGTCTCTCTCTTCTACTTCTACTGTATTTTTTTGAGTGATCCAACAGTTCATTTGGTGAAGATATCTCTAGAGCAGGTCAACCTGGGAATGTCAGAGTTTGAATTTAATTTAGCTTGCTGAGCCAGCTCTGCAGGACCTCCCAATCAGTTGGCTTGTTAAGCTGGTAGGAAATGAGACCTTGTGCATGAAGCCATCCTGTATTTTAGCAACTGCATTATAACTCAGTTGTTACCAAAGCCCTTCTGCATTCTGGCATTTTCTTGTACAGCCAAATTAAATCAACTCTGATGAACTAGATAGACCTGTGCCTTTACTCTCGCAGACTTGAGCTGCCAGGGCTGGCCATCCTGCAGGTGTAACGCTGCCACAGGCAAACTCCCCCGGGGAATTGTGACACTTCAGAGGAACCGATATGGGCTGGCTCCTGTGTGCCCTCTGAAGTCTGTACTGATAATAACTGTTTGTAACAGGTGTCTGAATAAGCATGCCGGCACTCCTATGGGCTATGCAGTGTATTCAGAGGAGTACCAAAACACCAAACTGTTCCCTTGGAGGGAGCACTGGAGAAGGTGAAGTCCAAGTTGGAAGTGTCTGTACTTGTCTCTACTTTGTCAGCAGAAGATACATCTTTGTATAAAGCAAAGAATCTCAAGCTCATATATTTATACTGATTCTTGCAGCATCACTTCAAAAACAGACATACTCTTGTCTGCACTCCATACATGCACAAGGCTCGTGGTATCCCTTTCATCTCTCTCCAAGTGCCCATATTGCGTCAGCAAGACCTATCCCAAATGAGTGCTTAATTGACAGAACTTTCAAGCCTGTATCACAGACAGACCCACCTCTGGAAAACTTTTGCTTGTGGCTGGTGCTTGGGAGCATACTGAGAAGGGTTAGTGCTTTGATTCTCCCTCTTCAGAGTAGCAGCTGTGTGCTTCAGCACTGGGCTGATTTTTGACAGCTTCTACCCTGACATTTGTGTGGAACTGGATGAGACCCAAACCCAAAAATCTTTGTTATCCCTATTCAGCGCTGCCACCCACAGTCTCATACAAGCTCTGAAGGGACTTACAAGGCCCTTTCTGCAGGGCAGTGGCTACTACCATGGTGGTGACCTGCATGCCTGGCTACTATCTTCAGGCCTCTCTTGTGAAATACAGACTTAACAAGAAGTGCTAGGCACCCTGCTCCAAAACTAGCTGAGCTCAGATTTTCTGTCAGAGACTTTTAAGAACAATGTGTCTGACAAAAGTTGGTAAGATGCTGGATGCATGTAGTACTCTTGTGCATGCATAGTGTGGAGCCGAAACGGGGTTCCACGCAGCTCCAAAATCCTGGATGGACTTTGCATGCTGACACTGGCTCAATACCAGAAGACATGTAAAGATTATGGTTCTCGGCTTTGCAACACCAATGGTAACTTCTGCACAGTATCCCAGTGGTTAGAACACTCACCCAAGGAATAGGCACCTTGGGGTCTCGCTCCATCTCTAGCCTCGGTTAACTGCTCTTGCAGCAGAGCAATTGCTCTTTCACTGCAGCAGAGGTGCTTCTGTTCAGGCAAAGCTGGGCTGCAGGGCAGCTGGGGAATGTAAACTGAATGGGATCAAAATGAGAGCAGTCAATGGAAAGCTTCAGCACTGTGAGTTAGGGCTATCAATTTAGAAAATGAATTACACTCCTGGGATTATTTATGTTTTTACTTAGCAGCTTGCTGTAAGATGCATAGACATTGTGGAAGGTGCTAGGAGTAATCAGCAGTTGCATTCCAGACTGCACAGCAGTCAGTAAGCTACTCCATAGACTGAGCTTCTATGAAGAAAGGCAGATGGAGAGCAGGCTCCCTGCCTTCCACCTCTTCAAACTGAGATTAACTGATACCTTGCTTCTTGGGTGAAGCTGTTAATAGGGTGCTCTGCGAAAGGATATCACACTAGAATCAGATTGTGGATTGTTCTTAGGTTTTTTTATGGTCATATATAGCAAATCTGGCATTTCAAAGTACCTTATTTCTAGGGGAGTTAAGTATCTAGATGACCAGAGGAGTATGGGATGACACTTCTGGGAGAGTATCATATACTGCAACATTAGATGCTTAAGAATGTTTGTGCCAGTGGCTTATGAGAGATCTAAATCATGACGTAGATCATTGTTATTTTGTCTGACATCTCTGAACATTGGTGCCAAAATTTGGCTCCAATTATTTGTAGGTCCAAAAATTGTTTTGAATCTTGCTTTTTGACTGCAATCCTAGAAAATAACAAGGATGAATGAGCCTCTGAGTTAATTGTTTGACCAGCAGTTCCATCCAAAATATTTGTAAGGTGTGAATTGTGGAATCCTGTACTAATTATTTGTAACTGTTTTTCTTTAACAGAACTGAACTGAAGCTAACCCGAAAAGCTGCTTATGTGAGATATTTCAACAGCTCAGCCTTCTTCTTCTCAGGCTTCTTTGTGGTGTTTTTAGCTGTGCTTCCATATGCTGTCATTAAAGGCATTATTCTCCGAAAAATATTTACCACCATTTCCTTCTGCATTGTTCTTCGAATGACAGTGACCAGGCAGTTTCCTGGGTCTGTGCAGACCTGGTATGACTCCATTGGAGCAATAAACAAAATACAGGTAGGGTACATGCACAAAAATCTTCCCAAGTACGTAAGCTAATTCTTTATCGCGTGTTATCTTGTCAGCTGATCAACAAAAGCGCACAGCATTGATGGAGACTTTCCAGATATACTATATGTCGCTTTGACTACACACCATGAAATGTCATTATAAATCTTGATATTGTTATATGGTTCCTCAGGCAGCATAACCACAGGAGTCTCATGCTACCTGCACGCTGCTTATTTTGAAACACTGGCATGTAGTTATTTCTTCACTGCAGAATAAGGAACTTAATAAAAATATAGCATGAGTTGTGGTGCTTAAGATATGTTTTTCCTTCAGAAAAGGAAGTACAAAATTAGTACATGTTTTATATAGCACGGCTTCCAGTAGTTGCAGTCACAGATCTTCTGTTTTCCTAGCTATTAGGGACAAGAACAGCAGGAGATTGTGCATCTTATGCAAATGTGCATCTCATTAATTATGAGTAGTAAACATAATTAAGGTACCAGTCAAATAATTGCTACCTACCTTACCTACTGAGATCAATTGCTTGTATACCAGCATGAGTCTTATCTGCAGAGTCAAATCGGGGTGGATTGTCATTAACTCTATCTTTTATCTCCTGTTTTGAAATCACTCCTCAGGAAAAGGATTCTTATTCTACTTTGGCTTTAAAAAAAATATTTATAGATTTTTTTTATAAAACATACATTTTATTATTTTAGTATCATAAGAATACTTAATATGGAAATTAAAGATCTTAATGAGAAGTTTGAAACTTAGTATAGAATAAGAAGCAGGTATTAGATTTTTATGATTTTCAACTGGGCAGAAAATTTCAGAAATGTAGCCGTAAACCTTTCTATTCAACATTCAGAAGGCTGCCTTGTTGGATCCAAATTTTGGCAGCCCTTGTGCTTTCAGATTCCCTAGGCACTGGTGGAGATATGCTGTCTCTCCTGTTTCCTGGAAGAGCATATCCAATGCCCTGTCACGGAACTGGCAAGCCCAGTGGTTGTACCATTGCCCTCACTTTGCTGACCACTTGTCTTTGGGGTAGCTCTGTGAGTGCTCTGAAATCCATAAATAACCATCTCTTTGTGGCAAGTTCAGTATAAACCCCATAGACAGACTGCACAGAATCCTGGAACACTGAGGCCCTTTACTTACTGTAAGAAACATAAAAAAGAATAATAAACCACTGATACATATCTTTGATTTAATTTCCTCGGCAGTTTAGAGAGTTCACTGGGCCAGATGTGTCCCCTGGATTATTGTGTTTGGCCTGTAGCTAGACCCATGTTTTCTAGACCATGAAGTCTTTCAGGATCAGTGTGCTTTCTCTGACTATTGTGGCTCCAGCAACTCCACTGGATGACCCCATCGCCTTTGTTACGAAAGCCTAGCTATCATTTCCTTCTTTTGCATAAACTATGTGTGTTTTGCCTTCCAGTTTTTTGGTTCCTGCTCTTGCAATCATCTCCTTTTTCCGTTTTACTTGGGAAATTTGCAAGTTTACTGAAGAGAATTGATGTTCCCCCTTACCATCTGCTTAGTTTATCCACCGTATTACCTGTGTAGACCTATTTGATTCCACATAATTTTAAAAGACAGCTTATAAGAGATGGTGCCTACAGACTGCATATCAAAATCACGGAATAGAAAAGTTATCTTTCCTACCTTAGCATAGGCTTAGTCTTTTTTCCTGGTGTTATCCCAGAAAGTGTTGGGTTGTTATCCCACAAGTGTTGGGTTGCTGACTTGTGTCATTTGAAATTACACTACTTCAGTCCTGCACTGCCTGTTTTGTTGTTGTTGTTAGAGGCATCATTCTAACTCTTTTAAAGTCTTACAGTTTTGGAATAGGGCTTCCACATCCTACTCCAAAACTAAAGCTTTATTTCAAAATTAAAGTCGGGGGGGTGATGCTGTTTGGTACAAGTCCTGAAAACAAAGGAAATGACAAATTTTTATATTCTTTCTAAACCAGAACCAAATACACTTATGGTTATGTTTTCACTAGCAATTAAAGAATTGGTAGTTTCAAAAACATTTCCTTCTGCATCCAAAAGATGTTGTATAAGCTATATTTATGCCTCTCTCTAAGACACTACGATGCAATAGCACCATCAGAAATATTAACTAGTACTCAGTGTTGGCAAGGATGTACTGCTTTGTGAGATACTGCTGTCATACCTTACCATTTCCTCTCATCTGCTTTCATGGTGTTTCTAGGATTTCTTGCTGAAAAAAGAATATAAAGCCCTGGAGTACAACCTAACAACCACTGGGGTCGAGCTGGACAAAGTAACAGCTTTTTGGGATGAGGTCAGTACTTTTACCCAAACTAAATTTAAACACAGTGTATCTTTTTTACCGATATTTACCTTGATGTTCTCTAAAAAGGGCAGCCTACATTCGTTCTTCTTAACAGGCTTCAGCTGTCAGCTGGGAAGGAATATGTAGCAAGTAATTAATGCATGATATCAAATTGTTCACAACTGAGAAACTTTGGAAGAGACCTTTTAATAAGCGTTAAGGCCTCTAATAAGTAGTTACTTTTAATTTAAGCCAGTCTGAAAACAGAATCAAGCTGTGGCATGTAAAAACATTGGAAAGCAGTTTCCACAAATTTAGGAGCAAGTCCAATACATATGTCCAATGTATACATTAAAAAAATGTATATATTTTAAAATATAATAAACATGTAATAGATAGGAAAATTAACATTAGAAAAGTTCATATGTTTTCCTAAGTCTGTAGTATGATATCCATGTCTGCATATGCATATTTTATTTATTTTTCATGTGCATACAAATGCGTGTCTGTTGCAGGGAATTGGAGAGCTGTTTGTACAAGCAAACCAGGAAAACAACAACAGCAAAGCTCCTAGCACTGACAACAATCTCTTCTTCAGTAATTTTCCCCTTCATGCCTCTCCTGTTCTTCAGGATATAAATTTCAGGATTGAGAAGGGACAGTTATTAGCTGTTTCTGGATCTACTGGGGCAGGCAAGGTATTTCTATTTCTGTTGTTTCAACAAAAGTCCTAATCATTTTAAGGAATTATATTGTGTTGTTATTTGTATTGTTACCTGTATTACTGTATTCTTGCTATCCTGTGCTCACTGTAAAAATGATGGCTTCAGGAAAAAATATCAATAAACTGTAAGTTTCAATAAAATGACCAATAGTTAATTGAAATTTTACTCTGTAGCCAATATGAGAAAGAGTTTACTGGATATTTTTTACACATACAAGGATACAGACTTAATAAGGAAATATCAATTGTGCTAGAAAGCAGGCTTCTGCCCCCCCCCCCCCCCCCCCCCCCCTTACTAAGATTTTAAAGAAAAATTTGAACACAAGGTAGTCAATAACCTGAGAAGCCTGACACAGATTAGCCAGGTATCTCAGACACATGCCCTGGACATGTGCTATGCCTAGTCAGTTGTGCTCTGGTTCCTACAGTGCTTCGATCAGATAGAATCCCCGAGTCCCATGTGAAAGCCTGGGAAGGTGCTGCGGAAACCGGTGGTTTTATGAGCAGAGTTGTGATTTAGATTAATCATCATTTTAGAGCCCCCGGATGTTATCAATACACTTAGTTTGCAGATAACACATCCAGTTAACCTCACTAATATAAAATGAGTTGAACTGTGATACTCTTACTCACTTTGAACAGCAAGTAATTAGATGAGTCTTTCATCTTCACTGGGTTTTCTGAGATGTGAAAGACAAAACAAACATTCATTATGCATTTGGCAACTTTTCCTTGTTTAACAAGTTATTGATGAATACTGATTTCTTTTACTTGCATTGAGTAAAATCTTTTTTTCTGTTGAAGTCAGTGGCAAAGAACCCATCAATTTCAATATGATCAGGGCTTTTATATTATTTTTCAGTAATGATACCAACAGGAGAGAGCAAGGGACTCAGGGCATGAGGTTGTCCTCAGTCTCAGATGTTGAGGTACATTCTACTGCGGTACCTCTGAACTATTCTGAAAACAGAATAGTTTTCCCATCTTGCTGATAGTTTCAGATGGCTGTTGCTGATACTTCTAATACAAAAATGTAACCTAGAAAGTGCTGAAGGATGTATATCTCTTTTATTGAGCTACTTAGGAAATTGAGGAAAATTCAGATCACACTGAGCAGTTTATGTGAGTATATACATACAACTAATTTGTACTTTTTAATGCATAGAGATAAAAGGCTTACAATATTATCTGAAGTATTTACAAAAAATAAGAATTTCCTCCATATTTCTTGAGGCTGTTACTGTATATTCCAGGAACTGTCAGGCCTGTGAAAGAAACTGCACACTTACTTTATCCATAACAGGTATGAAGCCTGACATGAGCTCTTTATTGGTGCTTCAGTGTTGAATAGGGTTGGGTTTGGTTTTTTGTTTTGTTTTGTCTTGTTTTGTTTTGTTTTTTTCCCCCCCTCATTTCTATTATATGGCACAAGATACAGTAGTTTAATATCCAGTGTGCAAAACATGCTAAGTGATTGACCTTTGCAACATCAGAAACTTCTTATTCAGCATTTTGGCAAATTCAGATCCTGGTATAATGAGAAGAATCTTGTAGGACTCCCCCCACATACTATATAACTAACTTGTCAAAGGATCTCTGGACTTGACAGAATGAAACTGTGACTTAGACAGATTTTTAGATCTTTGGCTGTTACGTCTCAGCTTTATTGACTGTTTCTTAGTGATAAGAACACCACTGGAATGGCTCTGTAACATATTTTTCCTTGTATTTCTCAATTCTATTCTTTGATCTAGTAGCCAGTGATGTGTAACAAGGTTACTAGAAGCTACTGATTAACTTTGAAATTATAACATGTCAGTACTGAAATTGCAATCAATTCTTTTATGAAGGGAAATAGTAAATATACTTAGGTCACATATTCATATAAATGAGTTAACAGTTACAGAGGAAAATTCAGATCACACAGTTTGTGAGTAATTGTATACATGTACACTAATCACATTTTTCAAGGCAATACAGATAAAAAGCTTATGAACACTTGCAAAATTGTAAACATGAATTGTGTTGTACAAAGAACAAACAAAATAGTCACTGATAATGTTAAAAATCAAATAACGTTCTCCATAAATACTAATACCTTGTGTCTGTATGTGTCTCACAGATACTCACATTTTTGCCTTGAGTAGTTACTGGAAGTTTAATTAAAAAGGTGTACTTTTGTAGCTGCATGCCTTTTTTACAAGGTATCTTACACAATGTTTATCATTCATTGAATTAAGTTTCTCTCATTTTCGAGGCCTTTCAGAACCACACATATAATGCAAGTCTCCACTAATTGCAGCTTGCAATACATCAGTACTTGTAAGGACACTCTTTACAAGACAAATGTACTATTTAAGTGACTTAGCAAAGTGACTCTTACTTTGTTTACCATTTGTTATGATTGTACAGATCTCTAATATTAACTAAGCGTTAATGATTTTTCAGACTTCTCTTCTGATGTTGATAATGGGAGAACTGGAGCCTTCACAGGGTAAAATTAAACACAGTGGAAGGATATCCTTTTCACCTCAAGTCTCGTGGATCATGCCTGGAACAATAAAAGAAAACATAATTTTTGGTGTATCCTATGATGAATATCGATACAAGAGTGTCATCAAAGCCTGTCAACTAGAAGAGGTCAGTCATCTGGGACTCTTAAGACCTGTGACCCAACCCAAGTGAAAAACACCAAATAAAAAGTCAGGGAATGGAGCTTTAAGTAAGTGAGACATTTCTGAGATTTAAGGAACTCAGCCTTGCATCCCAGTTTTGTGGAACTGCAAGTCAGCCTGTTGCCAGCTCCTTGGGATATACACTGATGTTGCCAGTTCTGGTAGTGTACACAAAAGTAGCTAAATAAGCTGGCTCAGGTATTATAAGGTGTCTGCCTTCTCAGTCTTCTTTGCTAGTTAAAAACCTGGGTAAACATATTAATGTTAAAGAAATGAGGTGTAAAAAGTATTGTTCCTACAATTTTTTTTTCATGTTTCTTCCCCATAAAGAAACTGTTCCTTACAGTCATGGAAATTAACCTGCTTTCCTTTTTTCTTTTGCACCTCAAAAATGGCTCCAGTGATAATTAGAGCTCTGTGTCAGAAACCTGAATTATTTAGAGGGAATCTTGACTGAAGTTAGGTTTTTCTGGGTGCACATTGAAAATTGTCACACTGGAAATTTTTGCAAGATCAATCTTTATGTGACAGGTAGCCCACAGTTAGTACAATGATGTGGAAATGTGTCTGTTTGATGTTGCCAGAGGATAGTGTAGGAAAAGGTATCTTTTCACATTGCAAAATACAAAAGGAGCCAGCATTTTAGACCTTTCCACTCTTATTGCTGCACCTTATGATCAGGCATTTTGTCTGTAACATGTAGATGAAAACAATAAATATTTAACTGCTCAACGGGATCTGTCTTTAGGCCACACAGGGAAACGTATTTTCCTTTAGTGCCAGTCAAGCAAGAAAACAATAGCCAGTCTGTTTAAAAATAAGATGAGGTTACTGTGCTTTATCTCAGAGCAGGATATAGTTAAGTGATAAAGAAATATTTTCTTATATGTTTATGGCCATTTCAGCTTGTGTGTTGATTGTGGTTTGCTGGAAATCTTCTTTGAAAGCTTCTGAAGACAGGAGAATTAACTACTTCTGTGTCAGGCTTTCTGAAGAGAGTGGTCCTTAACCTCAGTCTTAAAAGTTGTGGTTAATGCCAAAGCTCCAAGAAACAACTGACTTCAGGAGCTCAAATCTGTCCTTGCCCAAAGAGTCTTCCTTGCTCAGGCCCTTTCTAGAACAGAAGGTGGTAAATGGTGGCTCAGTGTCTCGGTGTTTGGGGGATGGCTTGGTGTTGTTGGGATGGCTCACTGTCTCAGTGTTGGTGGGAGAGCTCAGTGTCTCAGTAAGCTGCAACTCTTTTGTTCTCCAAACTGGCTCAATCAAGACAGCTTTGATCTGTGCTGGTGCAGCTCTGTGCTAAATGGTATGCTTCACCTCCTAGCAAGGCTCATTATTTGAGATCAAGTTTGATATTTATAAGGATATTTTCTGAAATGACTGAAGCTGAATAAATTAGGCTGGCCTGAAGAGAAGGCAGGATGGTCTGGAAAGAAGATGAACACATTACCTTATTCCTATTTTTATGCTTTCTAGTCTTGTTAACTTTCAAATCTTAGTTACTGAACAGGACTTAGTACAGCAGATTTAAAGATGAATTTCAAATATTAATTCCCTGTTTATTCCCCATTGTGCATGTTTTAGGTGTTTATTACAACCAGAGTTAGTGCTTTGTCGGATTGGTGGTGTGTGTGTTCTCGCTCTTCAGAATAGAGAGGCACCAGAGGGTTTTTGCCTAAGGGAGCTCGCTTTACCCCCTTCTCTGCAGCTTTCCTGGGTAGTTATATAGTCTACCTGAATGTAGGACTGTTGCTGAGGCTAGTTCTTATATGGCCTTTTCAAGGTGAATCAAGGATTGTTGATAAAAGAGAATTTATTTCCTTATTGCACATATGCTGAAAATCAGTTAACATACAGCTCTCAGCAGTGGCTAAATGAGATTTGCATCCCAGCTTCACGCTCACAAAAGGTTTTGGGAATACAAAGCCATCTTCTTTGATGCAGGGATCAAATACATGTGTTACTACTGCAAAAAGTAATATACCTGTGAAGTGACCTCTTTGCTCTGCCATCTTCACCATCACCCTATAGAGGAAGCATACTGAAGATCTAGTCCAGTTCCTAAATTTGATATCTTTTCCCTTTGTCTTCATTAGTGCCAACAAAATACACAGGATACTCTATGTGGGTCACATCATACTATATACATAAGTTTGGGGTTTCCTGACACACAGCAAGTAGCCTATTCTTGTCTGTCATCAGAACAGGACACTGAAGCTGAGTGACTTTATACAAGATGCTCTGAGCTTTGTTTTAAGTCTATGGAGGTATGCAAATGAGTTAAGCAAGTGTAACTTAAATGATTTGGGAGTGCATGAGAGTTTTCAGAAAAGTGAGTGCTACATTTTTCTGCCTGACTTTTTGGATTGGTATGTAGTTGATTTGCTAAGCAATTATCACTTACAGCCTCTTTAGAGTTGCTAAGTATTTGAGGTAAAATTATCTCAAAGTAATTATGAAATATGGAAGGTGCAAGTAAATATTTCTCAGAGCTTTCCATATTTTTAGATGTTCAAGAATAAAATTTTCACTGTATAGGAAATCAGAAGATCTTTATTTAGAGGTTAAAATGTGTTATGTGTTAGATTTTTATTCTGTAGTACTAAAGAATGGCAAATCTGGTTATATTAACCATTACTTAAAAAATAGGTGAGCTTTGGTGGGTTGTTCTTGGATGGAAGAAGGATTTTTGAATTTTCTAAAAGATATTCTTGCAGTTTTACATTTTGTCCTATTTGTGTATGGACCCATCAGAAGGAAGGTTAAAAAGATGGTTTATTCTCTGATGAATTTTAAATATTCGCAATCAACATTACTGGAACGCAATGAAATTGTGAGCAACAAAAGGATTTTCTTTTATTTCTTTTATGAGTTCATATAAGTTTATAGTAATTTAGAACACTAAAATGAGACATTTTTTAGTCCAAAGAGTTCAGATAGCTACATGTTGTACTTCTCTGATTTGTATACTCAGCTTAAGAGACTTCTGCCTTCAGCTTGTTCTTCTTCTTGTTGCTTTCTTGCAATTCACCTACCCTCCACTTGTGCCAGTACACCTGTTCATGATGTTATACTGTGAAACAGAAGATGAAGATTAAAAAGAAAATTATGATTATACATTAGAGAACTGCATCCCTTATAAATACTCTGTCAGGATAGTTTGGCAAGATGTGTTTGTGTAGTGCATAATAGATTAGGATCTCAGTCTGTGCCTGGGTGTACTGGCTCAATTAGTGTGTACACATCTCTCAAGTGTCCTTTATTCTCATGCATAACAACTGCTGTCTCACCCAATGCCTATCAGATAAGTGTGTGACTGGTGGATGGTCAGATGCAGTGGATCATGTTATACAGTAGATACAGTTTAGTGAGACTATGTATGGAAGCGTGGGTTTCAATGGTGCTCCTTTGAGTGTAGTCCCACTTGACGGCATACGTATGGCAGCAGTATAGTGTCACAGGTTTCATTCATGCTCCTTGGGTCCCCACAGCTCTGCTCTGTAGCCTTCTCTGGCATGTGGGGATACCAAGAGCAAGGGACACCACAGTGCAACCCTGTACAAGTGTATGAGATCTGAGTTGTTGAAAGGATGCACAATGAAAGACAGCTGTGTGTTGAAGGCTCAGTGAAGGAATTTTGTCAGGTCTAAGTACCACTGCTTGTCAAAATTTCAGGGTGAAACTGTATAGGTATATAATACTGAAGAAGCATGAGAAGAGTTCTCAATAAAGAGTTCTGCATCTCTGTGTGCATCAGTAAAAGCAGGCTTAAGGTACTTTTAAAACATCTATTTTTACAGCTTATATGTGTATTTTTATGGCAGTGTAGCCTGCTTTATATATGTAAAATGATTCAAAACTTTATTATAATTACGTTTCTTGATTATGTTTTTCCTTTGAAGCTAAGTAGGGCATCAGAGTGGGTAAAATTGTGTTTAACAATGTGGTTCTAATTACTGGAATTTGGAAATGGACAGGGCTTAAGAGAAGAACAGTGGAAAGAGATAGAACACCAGAAAGGCTGCTTTGGAGTTGCGATGAAGGGACTGTAATTAAAAGCTACCTTAGCATTCTTGATATCCTATAAAAACAAGCTTACTGGAAAAAAATATTTCTGAAATCCCAGCACAAATTAAATATGGCTGCAGTGAGATATAAGTGATGTATGGACATTGCACTTATTTCTGTGTGACGCTGAACTGAAGAGAATACCAATACATTTAAATTACATTATACCATCTGTGAAACGTCACAGTAAATAAAGTTTTATAAAAAGGCATAGGAGAAGAGATGGTTGCTCCTTCCCCACTGCCTTCTTCCTCTTTTTTCCTTTCCTGGAAAAAGAGCAAATAGTTTAGCAAGCAAGTAAGTACCTAATTTAACACATCTTCTAAAAATGAAAGTCCTGGTTTGCAAATATGAAAGTGAAGACTTTCAACTTCTAGATCAAACCATTCCAGCACAGATCAGTAGTCCTTACCATTTGTCCTTTATTCAGAAGCTTTTTTGAAATACTTTGTTTGAATGGGTTTAATTTTGAGTGTGTAGGTATTATCACAAATCCGTTACCTTTAAGATCTTATATTGGGATGCTATGATAGCAAGAGGACAGGATGTAATCAGTATGGATTCTGAACTCATTTCCTAAAGACAATTCCTATAGGCAAGCTTAAAGGTACTTGTAAAGTAAGATAAGATGAATCGGTGCTGCCACACTTTATGCTACCTTTTTTTTTTTTTTGACAAGGTGTTTTACCCTTTTCATCAAGTACTTTTCATCACATTAATGATAAAAATCAATTAGCAAGAATTAGCAAGGTGAACTTTTGCCTAGCACTTCAAATTGAGGACCAAGTATGAACAAACTTAACACTGAGAAACTATCTTACATAATTCATTTAATTTATTCTCATTGTTCAATAGCAAAAGCCACCGGGAGAATGACCTGGATGAGTTTCTATGTTTATAGAAACTTGCTTCTAAATTTAAAGTAATTCCATAAGTGTAACTTTCCTGGAGGTTGAAGGGTTGTATTAGTGTCATGGCAGGGATAACATGAATATATATGGGCAGTTGTAAGAGTAGCCAACAGGGTTTGCAAAATCCTTATTACCAATGTAATGAAAAATGAGGAAGGAATGTGGCTTGATTTTCAGATTTTTAGTTTGAAAAATCAGTATTAATAGCCTACTATACACAGGCTGTGGGATTTTTGTTTGGTTTTAGCACTTGCTAAGTTATAAATTTAAAACCTTTGGACAGTTGAAACAGGGATCTTTGTGTCTAAATACTGTTAACATTGGACAAAATAATCATAAGGGAATGTGTTCCTCCAGTTAAAACTACAGAAGCAGGCCCGTTATAGTTATTCTTTGTTAAAAAATAAACAAGCATCATATCTCATTTGAAGGGGTACAGTAATTCATTAGTTTTGAAACCATACTTCCATGACTTCTGTTTTTATCTTTTTGCAAGGTAAGATAGATATTTTTCCACCTAGTTAGTTCATTTGATCCTTCAGTAGTTGCCTAAGAGGCCATAAATGCATAATGGCAAACTACCTTTCAGAGATTGCCACTCTTAAAGTAAACATATGTTCTGATTTGAGAGCCACCAGCTGTTCTTGAGTGTAATGTTTAACATGGCCTTCAAATAGAGGAAGTATTTCCATGTGAAATCAAATCATATAGTAGTACTAAAGAAATTTGCGGCCAGATCCTGTGGGGGTTTTTTAGCTGTTTTTAGAGTGCAGAAGATTAATTTTTATATAAGAACTTAGATTACAGACAGAATAACTAGAGAAAGAGACAGTCAGTATGCCAGGCACTAGTTTGTGTTCCTATGTGTTTGATGTCTCCTTGCAAAGGATGGCACCCATCCTTGGGTGATGAGTTCATTAAAATGTCAAGGATTCCCTGGAACAGAAACACATATCCTTGCCTCCCACTGTACTGCTCCAGCCCCTTTTATCTGTGCTGGTTTTGTGTTTGTTTGGTTTTTTGTTGGTTGGTTGGTTGGTTTGGGGTTTTTTTTAGCTGATAACTAAATCGGTAGGAGTTGATAGGTTATTATGTCAGTGAGTGCAATACTTCGTGCCCTGTCTTTGTGTCTGTCTTTGACAAGGGATACTGGCAGATTACAAAGTGTGTGGAAGAGAGGAACAACAAGGATTCAAGGCTGGAACCGAGTGTGTTGTAGTAGGTGATTCTCTACAAGAGGATATTAAGAGGTAACTTGTTTAACTAATCAGGTACATGTCTACAGTGTAAACTACGTGAAAGCAAGTTACTTAGCCTGTCTTCATAGCTGGGAAGAACAACAGGCATGTCAAGGTGAAGTTCATCTCATCCTAAGGTAAACAGCTAATATAGCATAGATGCATCTGTCAGGCCAAAAGTCCACATAATATGTCTAATTTCCCACTACAACCACTGTATCTCAGACACATGGGCCCAGAAGCTGCCTACCTTTATACTTTTTCTGCCTTGCACTGGTATGAGCCACTGGCACAAGCAGACTCCTCTAGCTGAAATTCTTGTCTGTGGCCCAAAATCATGGGCAGGTCAGTTGTGAAGCTGCTGACACAGTGAATTCCCTGGGGGAACTGGAAGTAAACAGGCTAGCACAGTTTCTCTGTAGTGGGGGAGCATCTTGATTAGAGAAAAAAAATAGTCTCAAACTCCCATACACTGACTTCAAGAAGGTTGTCAGCAATCAAGTAAATATGTTTAACAGAGCCCCTCTGCAATGTTCTGTGTTGATATCATTTAGTTAGAAACCTGTTTCATTCAAGACAGCTCTCCCCACCCCTTTCCCTGTCTTAGGTACAGGGCTCTGGATTGATTGCCTTGGATGTTGTCCTATCTTCTTTGTGACTTCTGGAATCATATTTAATTCCCTTACACTGTGCTTAACCTACCCACACGCAGCATGCTGACTACTTCATGTTTCAAAAATCTGTTCCATGGAAATGTTTCATCATAAAGAAAGCGAGTTTTGCCAGCATTCGTGTGAGTTTTGGGTGAGCCTGACACTCTGCTTAAGGTCATAAACTCTTGTGAAAACAAAGCTTATGCTTTTGGATCATGAATCCTTCATAAATGGTTCAGCTGAAATCTAACAAAAGCTTCAGCTTCAGGAATCATAGGCAGAGAAATTAGAGTTACCTGAATAAAACAAAAATTTTAAAAAGTAATTTCTGGTTTGAAATAGTTTAAAGAGAACTAGTTTTCTGGGTTCTGGCCGGGGAAAATGAGTATGTTCAAGCTGGTTACCCAAAAATGAAGATATAAAAAAATTACTGAAAATTCTTCCTCTTTTAAAAAATAACAGAAATGTTCACCAGTAAGTATGAGTCTGAAACACAAGACTTAATTTCAAAACTTTAAAACTTCAAATTTTGAAGTTTAATTCATATCTGTCTTACTTTCAAGATTATTTATTTTCTGAAAATCAGGACAAATTGAAATTTATGCTTTCTGCAAAATGACATTTCAAATTAATAATCTAAAGATTTTTAGTAAAGACTGAATTCAAATATGGAGGTTTGTTTCAGTTCCATTTCTACCTCATTGGTATATTAGAATTGAATATGGTTTCTTGGAAGTACAGAAATAATCACGTTAGTGAGAATGCAAGTAACAGTAAATTTTCCTCTTATAACTAAACAGCAAATTTATCAAATAGAGTGGAACATTATTGCAGCTTCTGCTTGAAACCCTTGGTGCTGCTTCTGCTTCACTTGTATTCAGCTTTACTTGGCATTTAATACAATAAATGCTTCAGTATTTTTCTTCTAATTTATTGCAAATAGTCCATACTACAGAAAGGGAATTGCCAAGTGTATTCAGAGGCAGCTTCTGTAAAACACAGTGAGAAAGAAGGTGACGAAATAAGGGATACTTTGGTGGGTGAGAAGGAGGTAGCAATGTGAATAGGGGGGATTTTCTGGAAACTGAAAATAAACATGGGGAATGTTACTGGCAGCAAAGAAAAGGAAGGGGATAGAGGTGGTAAAGAAACTGGTGCTGCAGAAAAAATGAAAGTGAAATAGAGGAAAGAGTTAGTGAAGACAAAATGGGGAGAGTCAAGACTGCTGCTCTGTTCCATCAGTTTCACAAGAGTTTTATCTTTTTGGAGGGGAGGCAGAAGAGGGAAGACCAAAAGCCACATCATTAAGGGCATATTTAACAAAGATAGAGCGGCCCATAAGTAAAATACATATGTTCTATCATTAGGACTTCTAGAGTAATTTGACTAGCCTTGGAGGAATAAAGCAACTGTTTGCTGAAAGGCATGATTCTTAGAAACTATTTTCTGTCATGCTTTATTATCTTAATTGTTGCTAATGATTTATCAAATGATTTTGATAACAAAGAATCTCTACAGAGAAGACTTGGAGCATGAAGTCCATTCTGAGGTTTCCTTTTTTTACAATGAGATCATATTTCCTATTCACCATGAAAAGAGATATTACCTTAAACTATTTTGGCTGTATTCTTCCATACCAAACCCAAAGGTGTTATGAAGGTCATCCCTTTGCTGCTGAGGTAGATGAATATGACATTTACACTGTTAAAAATGCAAACAGATATTAAAAGGGATGCCTTCTCCTTGGGTGTGCAACTTGAGATTTGTTGGCTCCTGGTGTTAGAAGCATCCATGAGAGTAATTAATATCTGTGGGAATTGCAGAGAGTTTCTTCTCCGAATAGTTACCGATAGGTTTCTCATTTTAAGCATTTAGAAATAGGTATGTTAAAGAAAATCCAGTGTCTACTTCATTAATATTCTGGGTTTTGTGCCGTTCAGCATCATTAGATTAGGTTTGTTCCTGGCTTGATTTCACTTCCTCCATAAAATGACAGTAAGGATGTATTTGGACCAGCCCTATGTACTTTTTTACAATAGGTAATGCATGTTCCAACAAACAGCATTGTGTGTCTGTTGGACTTCATCACTCTGTTTACGCCTTTGAAAGAAATTACTAAGCATTTTTTAATTATTATAATTACAGCCTGAAAAGTTCTTTGTCTGTTCCATGCCATATATTATCCTGAGGTGAAGGGTAGAAAAGAGCAGAAGGGGAACTCATTAGAAGTCTGATTAAAATTCCATGTTGACACACCTGCAAATAAATACATCTGACGAAATCCCACCACCATTTAAAACAATGGGAGCCCTGTAATTAATTTCAGTAGAGCTAGGATTTTTACCCTGTTTGCAGGGGAAGACACACTGGACCCAGTTCTTCACCTGGGCATTTTTGGAAGAAGAAGTCAGGAAACAGGCAGGAGAACTGCAAGAAATGAGAAATAATTGAAATCAGCTTTGATATCTAGATACTTAACCATGCAAATCCCAATGTTCAGGTGAAGATATAGGGTAAAGGTCAAAGTTACAGACGAATAATGTGACTTCCACATGCATAGTGAAACCACAAGTGATCTGAGCAGGTCATCTCAAATAAATGCCAGAAAAGCTTTTATGCTGGAATTTCACATGTTCTCTCTAAATACTTTATGACCTATAGGAAGATGATTTTGTCATGTTCAGAAAATCTTCCTTTAAATAGGTTGCTAGCACTGTCATATACCCCTTTCTGCAAATACCTGATCTGTTGCATTAGTACCAGGGATTTGCTTGTGTGACTCTCCTTTTACAAGAGGGAAATAACTAGTTAACCTGAGAAGAATTTCAAAATCACCTGCAATAGCTTTTCCATACCTAAGAGCATCTTGATTTTAAGGTCAGAATCCTCTAAGTCAGGAAGTAAATGCTATTATCAAATTAAAGAGTTGGGAGAATCTCCCATTTCCTGACAGACCAGGCAGTCAACGTCTAGTCCTTGAGTGGCTGGACCTTTCATCTGTCAGTGATCCAGGGCTGAACAGCATTGTTCACTCCTTTCCTGAGGTCAGGCCAATTTACAGGGGAGGAAGAAGGAAACATTTCTCTGGAAGGATTTATTTATTTATTTATTTATTTGTTTGTTTATTCTGCAAAACCTCAGAGATTTGGAATGCAAAAAGGCTGCCCAAAGAGAGTGATTAGCTGTCAAAATCACAGCGGGGGTGATCAAAATTGGATTACATCTGACTTCGTATGAAATGTGAACTACTAGAGAGCAGCTCAGCTTGGAATCCGAGGTTGTGTTGCCCTGGAAGTGCTCCACAGATCTTCCAGTCTTCCCAGAAGCTGCAGGATTTGTGCGGGTGCTGCAGACTGCATGCAGACAGTTGAGTTTCTGCGTACCCCTCAGCTGCCTGGGGAAAGAGAGACCCCAAAACAGGCTGCCTCTTCCCGGGTGCTGCCTAAAGCCTGCTCCTGGAAGCTCACTTTCTGAGGGGTTTTGCGTGCCACTTTTTTTCCCCTAGAAGTTGCACTAAAAGGAAAATCTTTGTACTGCATGAGAACACTGGCGCTGATTTTGTCCGGTATCAGATTCCTCAGTTAGCTTCTTTGGCTTCAGGGGATCCCCGCCTTGGGAGTGGGAGCACGTGTGCTGGCAGCGAGAGCGGCTGTCGGGTGCTGCTGAGGGGGAGCGCGGGCACTGGGAGCTTCTGGGACGCTCAGGGCTTACAGCTCTGTGCATGGCAAACTGCCCCGGAGTCGTATCCGCTGGAAAGCTAGGCTCCCTGGGGCAGAGGGAGGCCATCCAGCCTGTGTTTCTGGTGAAAGTCCCCTGAAACTACCGCCACCACAGTGACAGTGGTGTCACTGTATTGGCTTAAGGACATAGGCCAGGTAAGGCTTGAAGGCAGAAGTATTTTTTGTTAGAGCAACTGTAAAAGTAGAAAACCTAGACATCAGGCACACAAGCCTCCTGTGTCCACTGCCATGAGTTATTGTGGTTTGCATGGATCCTCAGTTTCAGTACTAAATACTCCTCTCAAAAAAATTTCTGGCCACCTCTGCCAGTGGGGCAGAAGGATGTCCTTTTCTCCTTTCTCTGTCTCACATGAGATTGAAATTGTATTTTCCATTTTTGTCCTTGACTAAAGATTAATTTTTAGCATAGTCATGAGTTGTAAGTAACCGACAGCCCAAGCAGTGGAACTTGGCTTCCAGACCCTTTGCAAACCTTCAGTACTCCTGATATTCCCGGCTAGGAATTTTGTGCAAGCCTTTTTTAATTAACCTGCCTGAAGTATAAATGCCTCCGGGTTTTGAAGAGCTCAGATCCAGAGTTTGCTTCTTGCTCTCCCAAACTTAAGTGGCAAGTGCATTTATCATTGTTATTTGACAGAAAACTTGAATGGTTAGTGTCTTGGATTCATGTTGTATGAGGGTAGATTCCTTGCTTTTATAGAGACCTAGCAATTAAGACAATTATTTGTTCTTGAGCTCTTGCAACTTGTGATTGCTCTCTGGAATAGAATATGTTTTCTTTTGTCGTAATTTCTGATTACATAAACAAATTAAAGAAATAACCCTCTGTAGATTTTTTTTTTTTTTACAACTTCTGTCTGACCTGTGTGTACACTGTTGTACACTATGCTTCCATCCAGTCTGTAGCTTGAGTTTCTTTGATAATGAAAATACATGTCTGATTCTTGAAAAAAAATTGTTAACAGGACATTTCCAAGTTCCCAGAAAAAGATTATACAGTGCTGGGCGAAGGCGGAATCATTCTGAGCGGAGGCCAGCGAGCACGGATCTCACTAGCAAGGTGAATATTTTGCTCTCTAAGTGGTGTTACAATTTCATGTATAAGGAAAGTATAATGGCTAAGTACTTAAATACATGTGGACCATGTCCTGCTAAATAAATATCCTCCAGATATCAGGAACTTAATTTTACTATCAGAAATCTGAGTTTTGCTATGCAGTTGTGTTTATGATGCACCTGCATATTTATTTATTGAATTTTAGAAGTTTGATGTCAGATGGATGCTATAGCTTAGCCGAAGATGAATCATTCCCTCCCTGATGCAAGATGTAATTTGGAGATTCAGACCTTCAAGTGTAGCTTTCTAAGTACCAAAGAAACCCATACAAAGATACAAATAAGAAATATTCCAGCATCTTTCCCTACTATGATACTTCTACAAAGCATTTGTATATTGATTAATGACATACTCCCTGACTGTTATTAAAAAAATGCCATGTTTCAAAAAGTGTTACTAATAGTTTTGGTCTTTTTCTGTTGTAAAAAGAAAAAGTGGAAAGTAATGGCTCGCCAGTACCTATGAACAATGGTCTGGCCTTGTCTGTTTGACCCTCCAACGTTAGTAAGTAATTTTGAAGGTCTACAGAACAATAACATATGTGTTTGTCTTATAAATTAGCTATGTGTTTCAGCAGAATCACTTAGCTATCTTCAGTATTTATAGTTCTGATGTGTAAATGGCCCTATTTATTTCTGTGCCGAGTGCAGATTGTGCCGGTTCCCATGTTAGAAATGCTGGGTAGAAGTAAAATCACATTATGGTGATCCGCACTGGCATCACATGAAAGATGTGTGTGTCTGTGTAAGGCTAAAAGACAGGTTCATTAAAATAGAGAGGCTCTCAGTGTGGATCTTCTTAGTGGATTTGTGAGAGGGAAGAGACATATGGATGGTTCTGTTTTATGAGGTGAGGTAAGTTAAGAGAGGAGGGGAGGAGCAGGTGAAGCTTTCAGAGCAAAAATTCACAACCAACAAGACACTCAGATTTTAACTTAAAATGAAATGTTTATGTGAAGTATTTCCCAAATTCTATGAATAATCATGTCTGTCACTTTTCAGGTGGTCACAGCTCATTTACTGGAGGGTCACAGAACCGATATAATGTATTTACTGTCAGCTACATAATTATTATTTTAAAAACAATTATACATCCCAAAGACAGTGGCTGTATCTGTTTTACGTTTTGTTTGGGCTCCAGTGTAAGCTAAGTGTACAGCAAGGTGTGCAGGTCTTGAGGTGTGGGTTGCAGATGAAGCTCTGAGAAAGCTCAAGGAGAAAATTTAGGGTTACAGCCCCATGTACCCACCTACAGTGGCAATAAGCTGGACATTATTTGCTTGAACTGGCTGCATGCGTGTCTGGTGAACCCTGTGCGAAGTCATGTGAAATGAGAATTGCTGCTGGAAGTGCCATCACCCAGATGTGGTGAGACACAGATGGAGATTGCCCAAGTCCGTCTCTCTTACAGAGCGCTGTCAGTGCCTGCAGCTACAATCAGGGGAAAGAAAGAACCAAGAGAAAAAAACCGTGCATGGCCTGGGTTTGAGCTAGCTCACTGGCCTGGTACCCTGAAGCTGATCATGTATAGCTGCTAAGTCCAACATATAAATTCTAGCAATAAGTTGAGTGCTACCATTATTCCAGGAAAAAACCTGCAAACTTTTTGCTGATGAAAGTGCCAAGAACAGTATGAACTTTTTGTTGTTGTGCAGCCACTACATCATAATGTATGGTCAGTGAAATCCATCATGACAGAGGATTTTCCAATAAAGTTGCTTGGTTTATGAATATAATTTACTATTATTGAGAGCTTTTTGACCTGGTAGTTAAATATTTTCACGTTGTTTAACATGGTGATTTCAAAACTCATTTTTAAAGTGCTTTAAAAAGTACTGAAATGCAATTGTCCAAATTTTCTTTACTAATTATACCCTGATTTATATCACATCATGATTTTCATACAGAGAAATTTTGAAATTCTGTTGAAATCTACTTAAAGAACCCCCCTCTAAACCACAGGTAAAGGTCTCAGTGAGCCGTGTCCAGGCACATACAGCTTAAGGTCCTAATGGTACAAAGAGTTTTTCATGTCCTGAACTCAAAATAGTGTAAAAGCCCATTTTAGATAATGTTTGCAAGATCATGGCTTGCTAATACACTCATATTTGCTCACTGATTATTTCAACATACTTTTAAAACTAAGTGCTGAGACCTAAATCCTTTCAGGCATATATTTACATATATATAATATTTCCTCAAGCACCAGTAGATGTTACAGTAGGTACTAAATTGCCACTTAAATGGTCATTGTATACCCAGAGGGACTGTCAGATTCAAGCATTAGAGATCTTTAAGAGTAACCTGTGTAGAAGGCATCTGTATAGCTTCCTTTGATTGCTCAGAAATCAATGAAAAACTGAGTTAGTTTGTAATGTGGTCTGCAGCAAGGAAAGGGTTTATTGAAAGGTATCTTATAATCACATTTGGCATTTAACTCCAGCTCCATACCAATGTGGTAGAAAAGCCTATTAGTTACAAGTTTTTGAGGCAGAAATGTAAAGGCATTATTTTAGAATTATATTTATGTAAGTTTCTAACACTTGTGAAAGTTAAATTAATTTCCATTTTCTCTGTTCAGAGCAGTATACAAAGATGCTGATTTGTATCTCCTGGATTCTCCTTTTGGACATTTAGACATTTTTACAGAAAAAGAAATATTTGAAAGGTATTGTATGTTTTGATAGACTGTATTTAAGAATCCCACTGAGCAGCACAAAATAAAACCAGGAACAGAAATTAAATAACAGTAAAAAATTTCAAAAGTGATAAAAATTATTCCTTTTGGGGATGTTATTTTTAGGAATTCTCATGAATGAGTATTTTGTGTCAGCAGTAGGACAGCATACTGTGCTGGGAACAAGCCTGAGCCAGGTGTGAACATTACTGTTCCCTCTTCCATCATGTCGCATTGAGCCCGCTATAATCTATTACTCCCAGAATGCACGGCTTTATATCTGGTGTGTCTGTGTACCAGATAAGCTTTCATTTTTAACTCTCATCTGCTTTGTAAGTATAAATTTTTACAAAAGTAGCTGTATTTTGTATCGTTTTTCTAATCACTGAAAGACTGGTCACCTGAAAATGCCCACTGACCAAGAGATCCTGGTGGTGTAGCTCAAAACAGTAAGGACACACAGTGCCATGCATGAGCTTTTCAGTCACCATAAATTTGGAGTTTTGAAATTGAACTAATACTTTTAAGTTTGGTAGCAAAAGGTCTAAGTAACCCTAAGATGCTTTTTGGATAGCCTGCAAATAATTAAATTTTCCCTCCTTTTTTGGTTCCTGTGATAAAATGCTCACTCTTCATACATCTCAATCTTGCCACCTCCTTTGTAATTTGGAGGACCACCCAATACTGCTAATGCTGAGAGGGGGATAAAAACAAATAGATTGAAAGTAAAAGGGATAAAAGCAACATTTAATCATGAAGAAAAAAATATAATTTTTAACACTTTCATCTTTTACAGCTGTGTGTGCAAGTTGATGGCAAATAAAACTAGGATCTTGGTTACTTCAAAACTGGAACATTTAAAGATTGCTGACAAAATATTAATTTTACATGAGGGAAGCTGCTATTTCTATGGAACATTTTCTGAACTTCAGGGTCAACGGCCAGACTTCAGCTCAGAGCTGATGGGATTTGATTCTTTTGATCAGTTTAGTGCAGAGAGAAGAAATTCAATTCTAACTGAGACTCTCCGGCGATTTTCCATTGAAGGAGAAGGCATGGGATCACGAAATGAAATAAAGAAGCAATCTTTTAAACAAACATCAGATTTTAATGACAAGAGGAAAAGCTCCATAATTATTAACCCCCTTAATGCAAGTAGGAAGTTCTCAGTAGTGCAGAAGAATGGGATGCAGGTTGGGGTAGAAGATGGCCACAGTGACCCACCAGAAAGGAGACTCTCGCTGATACCTGACTTGGAACAGGGAGATGTGGGTCTGCTTCGGAGTAACATGCTCAGCACTGACCATATGCTGCAGAGTCGGAGGAGGCAATCTGTGTTAAACCTGATGACGGGTACCTCTTCTGTGAGCTATGGACCAAACGTTTCCAAAAAGGGGAGTACAACATTTCGGAAGATGTCTATGGTGCCTCAGACCAACCTGTCTTCTGACATAGATATCTACACCAGGCGCTTGTCTCGAGACAGTGTCCTGGACATAACTGATGAAATCAATGAAGAGGATTTGAAGGTGTGTGTTATTTTACATTCATCTTGTTCTTTGATATGGTGATAATTCAGTGCAATGTATTCCTTATATATTTTTCTACCTGACTATGTAATTCCCAATGCAGTAGTTCTCTGTGGAATATCTTTTTGGAATATCTGTCAATTTATTTTTTTGGAAACTCAAATATCAACTTGAAATCCTGAAAAAAAAATAGTTTTCCTTTTAAAAATAGTTTTTTAATTATATCTGTAGAGCATTTCAATCTTGAATTTTAATCTCCTGCACTTTAATCTACCTTTAAGACTACTTATGCTAAAATGAAGTTTGAAACCGTAACATGGAAAAAATGTTGTTTTAAAACATTTAAGTAAAACTGACATTTGGAACATTAAGGCTCATGAAAAAAATAAAATACATTTGGAGTACTAGCAGAGTTTCTAAAACTGGAATATAATCAGATTTGACAAATTTTTCAGACTGCTTAGCTCTTCTGTCCTAATACAGATTACAGGGAAGTAATCTTAAAATGGATTTTAGTCTGTTTTTATGGATATGTTGGAAATTATGCAATTAAGGTTGAGTTTTATACTAAGAACCAGACCAAAATTCTTTTTTTCTAAAGAGCGTCGATGGTAATGATGAACTTTCAAAACTGACAGTTGATTTTCACAGGATAGGAAAATTTTCTAAAATAGTTTCCTAGGTGGAAAAAAATCTACAAGACATATTTAAAATCAATATTTGCTGAAGCACTGCCCATTTTTTTCTCTTGCTTTATTGATCTCAGCAGAAAAAAGAAACCCACACAGTATTTACAAATTTACTCTGATACTGCATAAAGTTCATTGAAAGAAAATAGCTATTGATTAACCATTTCTGGGCTTCTAGTAGTGCTGGACAAACCTTGGTTGTTTCTTTCAGTGTTGTCTGAAAATTTCAAATTCTTTTTAAACTGTATTGTTATATTATAGATGACTCAACCAGGCAGTGCCTTCCTCTCCAGCCATTATCAGCCAGTTTGAATGCTGCAGTTCAGTTATTTGGAGTTAGCAGGAAGAATGACAGCACTCATGTCAGAAATTCTCGTATATAGATATTATCATTCTGACTATGGTGTTATCATTTCTTTGGCAGGAATGCTTTACTGATGATGCTGAAAGCATGGGTACTGTCACCACATGGAATACCTATTTCAGATACATTACCATCCACAAAAATTTGATTTTTGTTCTAATTTTGTGTGTGACTGTCTTCTTAATTGAGGTAAGAAAACTTGCGGCTGATGTCATGTTACTGTGAATGATGTTTGTTCAAACTGATGTTTGCGATAAAAGGATAAATGGATAAAGCATCAAGACATTAGCTCATTTATGTATTGCTTATTGACCACTGCTCTTAAATGACACTGGAATCAGTTTTCTGATGTTCAGATGAGCATTTCTGACCAAAGATAGTAAATAGTGAACGGCAGCAGAAGACCCACCTTCTCAAATTATCTTGGTTATTTTCTGCTGCCATAAATAAGGATTGTTGCCCTATGTAGGTCTCATTTACAGGTGAATAATCTTCCATTTTCCATTAGAAGATAACTTTGCAGAGCCCTGGGAGGTTAGCAACAATAATTACTAGAATTTTTTTAGTGAGCACGTACATAAATTCTGGAGAATTGCTTTCAAAAAAGGGCCAGTAGCTTTCCTCTTAGTGAAAGAAGAGTGAGGAGTTAGGCAGAGCTGAATGTCTATGATGGCATTTAAGATGGGTGGGATGTTCCTTCAGTGTGCAAAGAAGACTATGTGCAAGTACAGTGGAAAACACTGTCAGAACATGTGCTGAAGAGCATCTGCCTGATAGAATTATAGAATCATTAATGTTGGAGAAGACCTCTAAGATCATCAAGTCCAACCCTCAACCCAACACTACTATGCCCACTAAACCTTGTCCCTAAGCACCACATCTACCCGGCTTTCAAATATCTCCAGAGATGGTGATCATATGCCTCATCATGCAAGTCTGGCTATTTTCCTTGTAATGGAAATTGCCTGCTTTTTGTCTTTTCTATCAGTTTAGAAAAAACTTTTTGTATCTACACATAATCTCATAGTGTCCTCTTTTACAAGAGGACATCCTAAATCAAGTGTTTTTCTGAGGGAAGAAACATGTTTCAGAGAAAAGACTGGGAGCTTATTGGGACTGTGTTCATACAGTCATGGTACTAATTTCTCTTGACATTTTTCAACATGAACTGAAAGAAGAGAAGAATCCATTAGGAATATAGGGCTGGTTTCTGGCAGACTGTGTCAGTGAAATGTGTTTTGACAGTCCTCTGGTGGCATTCAAACTTCTAGTATTATCAAACCTGGAGAAGGATACGATTGATTGTGTTCTGAATTTATACCAATGTTATGTTGCAGGTGACTTAAATTAGTTCTTCTAGAACATGAATAAAGCCTGAAGCTTAGACCAGGAATAAAGCCTGGAGCTTAGATCTAGTTTGAGATCCAAAATTTTTAAACCACCTCCAAAATCACAACAGTATTCAGATGTGTAGCTCTTCTTATCATGTAAGTTTTATTTTTGTGGTAATGTGAGTCATAGGGGAAAAGGAAATTTTAACTTTGAGGTGCAATATCATCTTTATTCCCATATATTCAGCCTACATTTCTAATATTGATTACAAATTTTTGCTTTTAAATGAGACTAAAATATTTTTAAATAATTCAAAAGCCTCATCTTCTAATTGAAGAGCAAATGTTATGACAAAGAATGTATCTATCCAAGTTAAACTTTCCAGTGTGACTGTTGCTTAAGTAAAAGCCTATGGATAAATTAATGGGCTAGAAGATGATATTCAGTCATAGGACAGACTATATAACCATTAGCAGATCTCTGTGCAATACCATGCCAAGTGGTTATGTGGCCTGTGGTAACACTTTGTATCCTTCTGACCATGGACAATGAAGAGAGGATAGTGATGAACATCCAAGTGCTGAACTGAGAGAGTAGTGACAAGTAAATTGAAAGTGGAGTTTTGATGCACTTCAGAGCTGTGTGGGACTATTGTGGAAATGCTAGAGATGCTAGTTTAGGTTTGGAATGGATTGTTTTGTATTGTATTGCAAGTCCCAAAGTGATTCCACACAGATCACCATAAACAAGGCATCATTTGTACATTATTCCTAGGCTTGCAGGGAGTGTGTCGGGGTGTATGTTGGGGGGGTGTGGCGGGGATGTGTTTGTGTGTGTTTGTGTGTGTGTGTAACTCACTTAAGTGGCTGAAAACTGTGTTTCCTAGGTGTCATACTCAGAAGCTAGGGTTGCTGAACTGGAAGAAGAGCAATTATGAATGGAAACACGTACAAAGACTTTGTGAAGTTATTTTGTCAGAGCACTGTCTACTTTCATCTTCCTATCTGAAAAAAAAAAAAAAAATGGTCCTCTGTTGTGAGGAGTCAATGTCAGAACAGAATTCTGCTGGGAGATGTAAAAATGTTATTGTGAAAGACACCTGATCTTTATAAATGTGTAAATTCAGGACATTGTGGTCAAGCTTGAGTTATTTACTCTGAGAGCTGCAAAAGTTAGTGGTTCCCAAGGAGACTGCTTTAATTATGTGCTGAGACATTATCATAATACATTCCTGTACTAGTGACATAAAAATATATGGGAAGAGGACGCTAGAAACTATGTTAGACCTTTATAAAGAAGACCATAGGCAGAAATAGGGCAGATTGAAATGTGGTGGACTGGATGAAGATCTTCAGTGTCTCAGTGGACAGACAAGAAAACATGTTATGGAGGAAGCTTCTGTTGTGCACTGAAGCATCTCACAACAAAAATGGTTTAATTCCACATTTTAAAAATATTAAAATGGTTCTTCTGAGAATTACATAAAACTAACAGCCAAGCAATATCAGATAAACAGATGTATCAAATGCAGATATCGGCTAGCAAGAACAACAATGCAAAAATAATAATGTTAAAGGCTTGACATTCATATTTGAATAGCAGCCATTGAAGATATTGAGAGACCTACTCTCACAGGGCCATCAAGAAATATTAATCTTTAAAACTTAAAATATGTTAAAGCATACAGTGAATGTTCCTTGTCATTAGAAACGCATTAGCAAGCGTTTGTTAATAGTGTGGTAAAAAACAAATAAAAAAATATTTAGGCACTTGAGAACCTGATTGTAACACAAGTCTAAATGTGGCTGTCCTGGTGGGATGCGCTGAGTGGTTTATGTGGAAAGAGGAGCAGATATAACAAGATTTTTGCTTTAGAGAAGTTTGGCTTCCATCCATCTATAATGCTATCTCTACAAAAAAATATAAAGTTAGTGAAAGAAGATAAGTAAGAAAAAGTACAAAATGTCACAAGACAAACAATTGACTTTGTTTTCTTTGGTCACAGGTAGCTGCTTCTCTTGCTGGGTTATGGTTTCTTAAAAAGTAAGTAGTGGTGATTGGTAAGTAGTATTGAGAGACTGAGGTCTCCTTTATAGTGATTTTTGCTATAAATAGTTCTGCCAGAAGTCTATATGGATAGGCACTAGCTTGTATTCAATGAAATGGTTCATAGATGGATGATCTAAATACCTCATAGAGGTGGTATCTTAAGCTGGGACTTCTTTAAGTGCTAACAATCAAATGGTTTGTGCATTGTTATTGAGCACATAACAACATATGCAAGACTTTTCCTGGGTGAGCTCACTCTAGAGATGTGTGACCTTGATTATCCTGAATATGCTGTGGTTGACCTCTGTCTTTCAGAGGCACCAGGTGAGACATTTGCTTAGAAACATTTTAAGGGAGCAGTTTCTGTAAGACCCTGTTTATACAATTTCCTCTGCTCACACATGAAAAATTCCTAGAAGTTGCAGGGTCAGGCAGATGATGGTTAAAACATACTGACCAGTGGTATGGCTTTTCCTGCGTTAATGCTTTTGATCCCTGTTTTAGTCCTGCAGCACTAAGTCTGTATGTCTGTGTATAGAAAGCAAATGGTGACTTAGGTCTGATCTGGAGGAGTGATTTATATTGATATCCCCTTACAATAGGTGACAAAGGCCTTTGATTTTTATAGTACACCCAAGTCATTTTACTTCCTTAATAATTCACTTTTTTCAACACTTAAAAACTGTTTTTTTCTGGTTGAAGGAAAAACTGATAAGGCTAGTTTGGCCAGTGATTAAAGAGGCGATAGATTTGCAAGAGACTACCAAAGCAGTACATTTTCACAGCATTTTGGAGAAAACTGTTGGAGAGGCCATAGTTATATACCAATGGCTTAATTTCCATCTTGGTAAAAACCCTCCACTGCATAATCTCAACTAATTTCAGAAATTACTACAAATGCTGATAGGCACCTGAATAACCAAAGGTATCTGAGGAGATGAATAAGCCATTTATTGCCTTGACCCCTGAGCACACACAGAGTAACTTTGCTGGAATGGGCCATGGGGTAGTTCATAATTTATATTTCATACATACAGGACAATATTTTAAAAATTAATGGAAATATACATAACTAACCATTAACATAATTTTAAAACAAATTAACATTGTAGTTCTATTTGTTTAGTAGAGAAAATAAAAGAGAAAAACCCCACACTTTCCAGTAATGCATTTATTTTTAATTTCTATCACACAGGACAGCTTTGAAAGCAAATGCAACGCAATCAGAAAACAGTACCTCTGACAAACCTCCTGTGATTGTCACTGACACTAGTGCCTACTACATCATTTATATCTACGTGGGAGTGGCAGATACCCTGCTTGCCATGGGAATCTTCAGAGGTTTGCCCCTTGTGCATACGCTTATAACAGTGTCTAAAACTCTTCATCAAAAGATGGTGCATGCAGTTCTTCATGCACCTATGTCAACATTCAACTCTTGGAAAGCAGGTAACTGAAATGGGAACTGACTGACTCATGTATGGGTTTCATTTCAATTAAACAGTTTTCAGTCTGTTAAAGGATACCATTGCCTTCCATTTACATTTTCAGTCAAGCCGAATGTTAAGTTTGCCAGATAAAGTAATTTGTGAATCTTTTAATGAACCTTGATTACACTTTAAGTGTGACATATTTCAGTTACCAATTCTGATTCTAAAATGTCACCTTGTAAGTTGGAGAAAATTAACTGTTAACTGCTAGAAGCAATAAAACTAGAATAACTTCCAGTGAATAGACTTTGTCTAAAACTGCAATAGAAAATATATAGTCAGCTATGAAGTGCGTGACAATGAGTCAGGTGTAGATGAGAAGTAGTGCTTTATTTCATAAGAAGTCCTACTAAAATGGCATAAAACATGAGTTAGTGTGAATAATGGTATATGTATTCAAATTTGTCTCCAGAGTTGATACAGAGTTCATTGTATAACTGGTGCAACAAGTTCCACCTCCTGCTGTACATTAAATTCCTATCCCATACCCTTCTTACTGGTGTGTACTAGGATACAGGACACACCGGTGAATGACAATACAACATAGGGCTTCTCCTTAATTTTCCGATTATATTCTTAACTCTGTTGTTACCTGGTGATTAATACAGTAATTCTGCTCAGAAGCTAAGAAACTGGTGTACAAACTCATACAAATGCTGGTGTGCAAATTATCTGTGTATCAGCAGAGCCTGCTGCGTAGGGGTACAGACCTTATGCTTTGTGCCTCTGTTTCTGTCCTGTTTAATTATATTTTGTTTGTTTTTTATAAAATTTTCCTAAGTCTTTTCTGAGATTCCAGGAGCTGAAACAGAAATTGTGGAGCCAAATTCCTCCATGGGGAAGGAAGCTATAGCTCCACTAAACTGTAAAGGAATTACTCATACTAGAAAAAAAAAAAAAAAAAAAAAAGTTGTTCTTATCCTTAGTATTTTGTATTCAGAAAAAGTTGTACTTTTTATTAAAGTAATAAATATAGGATTTTTGGGGTATCAAAATGTTTAACTTTTCTTTTTTTTTTTTCCCCCCCTTAATCCATAGGTGGCATGCTTAACAGATTTGCAAAGGATACAGCAGTGCTGGATGACTTACTTCCACTTACAGTATTTGACTTTGTTCAGGTTTGTAGAATAAAAGTTCTAATTTTTCTGTTTTAGAGTACTGTAAAGTTTCAGTTGTACATCAAGCAAAGGAAATCATATTAATAAGAAGAAATAACAACTGAAATTAAATCCCTCTTCCTTTTTCAGTCTGTGTATCTGTTTATGTAGCTGCTTGTTTTTAAGTCAACTTCATTGCTTCTTTTTTGAGCACTCGCCTATATGTGTACCTCCACTGTTTGTGCAAACCACTTTCAGTACTCAGGCTCAGAAACATTTTTTGCCTTGCAGGCCCCAACAGTACAAGTATCCCTGTTGCTGCCCACATTCAACTTGTGAGGTGTAAAGGGCATTTCTTAGTTTCTTTCAGTTATCTTGGCTCAAGATTAATTTTTTTTTCATGCTATCCTTTAATTTCACTCAGTCATTTTCATGACTTTACCTCCTTAGCCTCTTTGTTCCCAGTTTGCTAGCATCACCCTTAATTTAATTCTTCTCTTTTGTTGAATATATTGTTGTTTTTTCTATTCTTTTTTCTTCTGTGGACACTCTTCCAGGCCTGCCTTACTGGGCAGTTTGACCAACTGTGATGTGCTTTCAACTCTCAGTTGGGCAGTTCTTCTACTCTTTTCTCTTTTTTTTTTTTCCTTCCTTTCACAAGTTTGCCTAATTTTGACTTTTATCCTTCACACCTTCGTGGCTTCCGTGAGTCTCTGGGATTTAACCTGAGTCTGTCAGGCACTGGATAATTATTTGTAATGGAGGAGAGTTTTAGAAGACTCTACTGCTTGGAGGAATTTTATGACCCTAAGAGTTGTAGAATTGCAGATTTTTTATTTTTTGGATGGAAAGACTTGTTCCCAGCATATCTCCTGCAAAGCTCCATGCACTGCAAAATCTTGAGTTTTGAATGACCTTCCATTTCCTCCACACTGAAGAGAACATTGAAGAAATACAGAGAGAGAGGCAATTCCAGTGTTTCTCAAGGAGGATGCATTTATTTGCTCCCCGTTGTGCCTATTCTGAGACTTTGTGGCCCTGTGTGGATCCCAGCACCCCTCATTAGTGCCCCACCATAAATACTGCAATGCCAGCTTTTCCTCAGTTAGAACTGGTTCCCAGAACAATTAAAAAATAAAAGCAAATTTTCTCTGGCTCTCCTGTTTCTCTCTACCTTTATTTAGGGGATATACAGGCCCAACTGAATCAATCCAAACACTCTACTTCACAGATTCCTGTCACCATCTGTGAATTTGCTCTGCTTTATGGTTCCTACCACCATGATGATCTGCTCAAAACTGAATCCCTTTCCCTATATCTTAGTAATTGATAATTTGACTCATGACTTTAGAGAGGCCAGTGTAGCTCCACATGAAGATGTTCAAGGACATAGCAGCTCTACTTTATATTCTACTGATGTCCTGAAGGTCTTCTGAATGAGTAAACACAGACATTGAGACCTTCTCTGAATCATTAATGTCATCTTCGGTGTGATCAGGATTCACTACTGTCTTTTCTAGTGTCACTGTTTTGTTTCTGATATTTTGGGTCTGCTGTGAGGATGTTATTCCAAAATTATTTTAGTGAGTCTGTCTCTACATTTCAAACCCTCTACAAGAAACTGACAAGTTTCTAATGTTTTCAAGGATAAGGAAAATCCTTAAATTTGGCTTTCCTGTTCTGATGCCTTTCAGAGGCTAGCCTAGGCTCTAATGACCAATAGGTTCACCTCTGTCCCCTCAGTCTAAACTGCAGAGGCTCCTGGACATGCATGATAAGCTGCTCTGTCTTTCCAGGTTCTTCTGATGAGGATCATTGAACCTACCCACTGTCTTGAATGGTTTTCACCAGTCATCCCTTGATAAAAAATTTCTTCTGACCCTCCATAGATTCAGACTTATTTGGTAGCTTCAGACTTCTATGCACTCTGCTAATGAACAAAATCAGATTCCTCTGAAAGATACAGAGAGGTTACACATACTGCTTTCTCCTTTTGTGCTGATTATTAGTCTCAGAATGTGGAAGGTACCTCTGGGCCTAGGGCCTGGGACATCTCCAACCCCACTACTCAAAACATGTTCAGCTAGAGCAGGTTGCTCAGGGCCATGTTGGATTTTGGGTATCTTCAAAAGGTGGAGATTCCACAAGTTCTCTGAGTAACATGTTCCAGTGTTTGACCATCCCCACTAAAAAATGCTTTTTCCTGTATGTAAATGGAATTTTGTGCATTTTAACTTGTGCTCATTGCCTCTTATCTTCCCACTGGGTGCCACTGAGAAAAAATTGGCTTGGCCTTATTTGTTCTGCACCAAATACCTACCGGTATTTATATAAACATAATATAATTTTAAAATATTTCTATAATTTATAAAAATTATTTGCATAGATGCACAAAATTATAATTTATATAAATATAGTATATACCATCAGATACTTATACAAAGTTAAAAGATCCCCCTAAGCCTTCTCTTAAGGCTAAACAATCCCAGCCCTATCAGCTTGTTCTTGTACATGAGATGCTTCAGTCCCTTCATCATCCTCAAGACCTTTCACTGGTCTCACTCCAGTACGTCTGTATCTGTCTTGTACTGAAGAGCCTGCTCCAGATATCGCCTCACTAGTGCTGAAGAGAGGGGAAGGATCACCTTCCTTGATCTTCTGACAACGCTGTTGGCCTCCCTTGCTGCAGGGGAGTGTTACTGTCTCATGGTCCACCAGGATCCCCAAGGCTGTCTCTGCAAAGCTGCTTTCCAATTGGTCACCCTCCAGCTTGTACTGGTGCATGTGGTTATTCCTTCCCAGGTGCAGAAATCTACAGAAAAGGTTAGCTTCTAAACGTACTGGGATGCCTAAGTTTGAGTCTGGTGGAGGTGGAGACTTGGTCTCTCCTAGCCTTCATTTTGTGTTTGTGTAAGTTCGCCCTTCTGACTTCTGAGCTTTTCCCAAGAATTTAACACTAAATTTTAGAGCTGGTTTTTACTCACTCCTCTATGAGAATGAGCTGGTTCTAGATGACTCTGGCTAACTCTGTTTAGAAACACTGCTTCCTTCTCTATTGCAGTTGTGGATGTCATGACATATTTTTTCTTAGGACTTTTATGGGCAATTAGATGCATCAAGGGGCCTTTGTTTGCCAGGAGCAGGGCTTTTCATCCAGGATGAACGAAGCTTTAGGCTGAAAGAGGCCAGGGTTACTTTCCAGTCACTGGGATATACCCAGTTGCCCATAAAAGAAGAGTTTGTATTAACCTTCACATCAATTACAAGAGATTTTAATATTCAACTTTTTAGTGAAATAATTGTTGGACCAGTAGTGAGAACAATGTGACATCATGATGGCCATTGCAAAATTTGAGTAAGTGATGGAAACTGTAATTAAAACAGTCACTATGTGACTCTGTAATCTCAAGTAATGTGACAGCTGTATGACTTGGCTCAGTATCAGTTGAACAGCTCATTCACTTCTTAACAATTAGAAACACAAGAGGTACTAAATTCTGCAGTTTGAAATAATGAACACAAATCAACTCTTGCATTGCTACAGACCAGTGCAACACAGCCTGCACAAGCATAACCCATGTGTGTCACCATTCTTTTGAGAGACATGAGGAAAATTGTGAAGGAAATCTTTAACTGGTTCAGCTGTTCCAGTAATTTTTTTTTGCAAACTTTGATGCTGCTGTTGCATTGCTCAGATGAAAACCTGGAACACACTTACCTGTTCGTGAAAAGCCTCTGACTTGGAATATTGGGAATTTAAACCTTTCCATGAATGTATGTGGGTGTAGTTGCAAAAGCGCCAACTGCAGTTTTCTTCCTAATGTGAAATTAGTTTTGCTTTCCATCTATTTCTTTGCTGACTGGTCATTTGCAGCGATGTTTCAATGTGATGTTCATAATTTTGTCCAGATTGTCCATTTGCAGTTGCTTTAGGCTGATAAGTTTGCAGTTTAGTGTGAAAGGCAACACCCTGATACAAATCAGAGCTTTGCTGTTCTGTATACACTGATATACTTGATTTTCATCAGATTTAGCTAAATCTGTGTGGAGCTACTGAGGATGAGGTCTTACCAGAATTCTAGTAGACTCTGATGCGTTAAAGAGATTCACTCTGTAATGATTTTCTTCCTTTTGAGTCATCTGTCATCTTAAAACATCTTTTTTTTTTCTCCTGTAACTACTAATTTTTCATACCACAAGTCCTCTTACAACTTACTTCCTGTCTTCTGAACAGGACAAGTAGCAGTGCTAGTTTCACATGTGGGTTACAGAGCAACTTCCCACTTTTTCTGACCCTCAGAAAAACTGCTTGGCTCAGAAGCTGTAGGAGATTGGCACTCAGATCCTGATATTCTGGCACACCTAGTCCAGACAAGACAGGAACGGTATCAGTAGGTTTGGGACGTGGCTGCAGGTATTGCAGCTATTGTTCTTACAGTTTTAACTGGAGAGTGAGTGCCTAGCTGCCATTGTTTTTGTGTGGCTTCATAGTTTAGAAGCCTGCAATACTGCTTGTACTACAGAAGACACTTGTTCCATCTATTAGAGAAGATGGCAGCTCATTCCAACAGGTTATGGATCTGGTCTCCGTTACTAGTGATCTTTTCATTAAGGTTTGTTCTCAGCTGCAAATCCTACTTCAGTTAACACTTTATGTTTGTTGAAACAATACATAGTTGCCATGAGAAGGAGATTCATCACCAACTTCTAGTCTATAAAATGACAAGTTTACTATATCAATAGTATTTTTCTTTCATTCTACAGTTAATACTGATTGTGATTGGCGCTATAACAGTAGTCTCAATATTACAACCCTACATCTTCCTGGCATCAGTGCCTGTGATAGCAGCCTTTATTGTGTTAAGGGCATACTTCCTCCACACTTCTCAGCAGCTGAAACAACTGGAATCTGAAGGTAGGAGCAGCAAAATTGGTAGACTTCTAAATCCACAACAAATCAGTTGAGAAGTGATTCACCCTTTCATCTCTTTGCCTTTTCTCTTGCAAGATGTCATTGTCTCTGGGAGCAGAACACATACCTCCTTAAAGCCAGTGTTGCTGGTTACTGATCCAACCAGAACTGAGTGCTCTGCTGCCAAAGAGCAATGGAGAAGATCTTCTTAAAGCTGGGCTTTATCACCACTGCAGCTGAAAACAAATATAGTCCTGACATAGTTTTCTTGAGAGTAAACATAACTTGAAAAATTGTGGTCAGACTTGGTATGTGCCCTGTGAGTTTGTTTCTTTATAAGAAAAAAAAAAAAAAAAAGATGTATCTTAATTGCAAAGAATTCTTATTTCTGAATAAGTCATTTGACTAAATTTCCTTCCTCTCCTCCCATTAAGAGATTAACACGTTCCCAGTAAAATGCAAAACCTTATTTTGAAGTGTGATTTTGCAGATCAGGCACTGGCAGATCCTCAACAAATCAGTCCTGAATCTTAAACACTGATGATCATCTTCCCTTTTACTTAAGTGTAATTCTGAAGTTCCTCAGATCTGAATCTAAATTTCTTTGATGTTTACAAGGATCCATCATTGGCTCACCACTTTTTACATAATGCAAGATCTGCTTAAAATTACTATGTCAATACAATGGAATCCAGAACATTAAAGTACTCTGTCTGTGCTTAAAAAATCTTCACTTGATGGAGTTATCAGAATTACAGGAATTCATTTTGGCTGGGGAGGAGCTACCTTTCTCTTGTGGCATCTTATCGTAGGCCAGGAGCTAGTATGCTAACTATGAAGAATTAATGTAATCCCTTCCTGGCAATATACTGAATGGAATTTCAACCCATTCATGCAAAGACTGTTGTGGTATATCCTCTGCTAGGATTACTTCAGTCATGTACTCCAAACAACATATGTAAATTAAATACTGAGTATTTTACTTTAATTTAATTTTAATTTATTTTAATTTAATTTTACTGCTGTGAGTTAGAGCATAGAGCTGTGTATTTGCATGATATCACAGGTATTTGCTTATGAGCGTTTATGATGTTTCTAACTTAAACACTTTACAGCTCGGAGTCCAATATTCACTCATCTTGTTACAAGCTTAAAAGGGCTGTGGACACTGAGAGCTTTTGGGCGGCAGCCGTATTTTGAGACCTTATTTCACAAAGCCCTGAACCTGCACACGGCAAACTGGTTCCTCTACCTGTCAACGCTACGCTGGTTCCAGATGAGGATAGAAATTATTTTTGTTGTCTTTTTTGTTGCTGTGGCGTTCATCTCTATCATAACTACAGGTACGATACCTTTACTGGAGGACTGAAATGGAAGTCTTGTGCTTCTGTAGAACAGCTCAGCTTTAGAAACTTCTAAGGCACATAAACAGTTGCAAAATTTTGCATACGTTGGAGTCATTAAGTATGTCATAATAGTAAACACAATTTAATTAAAATAGAAATGACACCATTATTTTCTGCAGCCTGATGTTGTAGAGGACTCATTAAAGGGATTAATCTGAAAATAATATCTGCAGGGACAGAACTTTCCTTTTCTTGATTGCTGCAAAAGTAATCTCTTGTGTTTTAAACTACATTAATGTAACAACATTAGTGTACTGTAAAGCTTGGATATTGATTATCATCTATATTGCTCAAAGTTTTTTAGTAAATAGAGGTCAGTGTTCCTCTCATTTGCAAATGGCTAAGGCTTGCAAAGTTTTAATGATCTTTTAAAGCCACACTTTAATAGCAGAAACAGTCATCCAGTGCTCTAATTCCTAACCCACTGACCCATTTTCCAGTGTGAAAGTTTGCAAATTCCATTCAAAATCTCCTTAAGAATGTCTTGCTGCTCCTAGCAAAGCCAATACAGGAATGAGAATCACTCTATACCTTACTATCTTACTATTTGAAATGCTGCCTGTGGCTGGCCAGGCATAGCCAATTTCCAACAAGTACAGAATAGGAGGTGAATGTCCTCAGAATGTTGCGATAAGATAATTCTGTGGAAAAACTCAGCAGGTTTAGCTACAGATTATTTCAAATACAGTGTTTAATTCATTACATCTTTGTTATCTATCTTTTTTGATTTTGATTCTCAGTCATTATTCTCCCTCTCCCAACTTTTACACTGAACTTTGTGTGCAGGATCTGGATGCAGTTTCAATACTGTGGTCGCTGATGAACAAGAATTTGCTGATTTGTGAAAAGGAGTTGTGTAAAAGTGTACATTTTATTAACTACTGTATTGTGTATGGAATGCTGTCTTCTGTTTCTTGTATAAGGAGCTCTCCTGACTCTTTTTTTAAAAAAAAGCAACCACACTAATACTTCTACATGAAAATATGCACCTACAATATTTTTGTTACAAAGGAGACTTTTAATTCCCCTAAAATTTGTAGGGAAACAATATCCTCTGCTGCCCTTCTCTTTTTTTTTTTTTTTAGCTTTGTGCACTTAGTATGAGATTTTTTAGGAAAAGGGGTTAGAAGAACTTTTTGAAAACGTGAAAATTTGTCATTTTGCCACCATTTTAAACTTTACTGTTTCAGGTAATAGGTCTTTGGGGCAACACTAGATTCCTTTTCTTAGCCTGTCAGCTTTCAGGAGGAATATTTTGCTTTTGTTCTTTACTTCTATAATTACTCTGATAACGAGATGTCTATAAGCAAAACAGGAGGAAGTTAGTTGAAGAAAGCCATAGAAGAAATGGAGAAATCATAGAAAGGCATTTGGCTTAAATTCTCATTTCCATTGAACACAAAACATCAACAGCAGGGTAGTTTAAATGCTTGTATTGCATTGTGTTGTGTGATCTCATAAAGAAAAATCCCTGGGAAATCCTATACTTTTCACAGCAGACAATTAAAGCAAGAGAATTTATATCTGCATCTTTGTGGAATAATAAGGAGAATGTCCTCTATTTGTCTAAGAAATGAAAATGTAAATCAGTGCAAATATTTTGAAATTTAAAGTTGTTAGCTATGGTGTTTTAGTCAGAGAAGAGTCATTGTACAGATTCATGTGTGTTGGAAAAAGCAAGCTGAAATCAAGATTGCAGAGGCCTGATTCTGTGCACAGTTTAAGTACCAAGATTTATTTTTTTCTTCTGCCAAAGCACGATCAGGTTTTCTAGTGAATTCAGTGCCAAAATCAGGTGTTTAACTGATGATTAAGCTCTCAGTACTTTGTGTAGTTAACAAATCCATGTTTTTTTC
This sequence comes from Caprimulgus europaeus, assembly GCA_907165065.1. The sequence continues at coordinate 21,332,793 of OU015528.1, read as the reverse complement.
ATGAAATAAAAGAGGAAAGAACATGAATATGTATTTTAAGATACACATGCTAATTTTCTGATTTCTATTTGCTTTTTATTTGCATGTAAATTGAATGTGTTTTTCTCTCTGCAGGTGATGGACCCGGCAGAGTTGGCATTATTCTTACTTTAGCTATGAACATCATGGGAACCTTGCAGTGGGCAGTAAATTCAAGCATAGATGTGGATAGTTTGGTAAGCATAAAATGCATTGTGCTTTATTTTGTTGATTATGGATGTTCAGTGAGTTGTTTTCAGAGTTGGGTATCAGGCAGATGTGTCAGAAAAGTTCCCTTCAAACCTTTCATAGTAACCTACCTACTTTGGCACAGCACAGTTTTTATATGAGCAAAAATTTTTGCTGGACTAGAATAGGCAACAGCAAATAATTGTATTTGAGGATTCAGAATGCAGATGTAGCAGCGATGGGAAAACTTCAAAAAGGCTTGGAGTTCTTTTGTTAAGATTATATACCTTACTAAGGTATATAATATACCTTACTTGGTGTATTAAGGACTTTGCTCAGCAGATCATGGTGGATGCTTTTGAGTTCCCTCCACACAAAATCAATAGTGATTTAAAAACCTGTCCTAGACTTCCCTGAGGATCTTTTTCTAGTTTTGTGTAAAATAAGCTCTGAGATAAGGCTTTGGAATTGTACATGTTTAGCCCTTTAATTTGTGTAGTTAGCCTGTTAGTTAGGATTGGCTTTAAAATAGAATATTTCACAAGGTTAACTCATCGTCACCTATTTGTTGAGATAAGAGAAGCAACAGGAAACTCATAAAAGAATGTTCGTTCTTGCACTTTTCATCATACTTTAGCTTAAGTGCACGAAAGTTTTAGATATTGTTTTTAAATGTAATAGTTACTTCTCTGCTTACATTTCAGGCATTCTAGGATTTATTTTAGGCAGAATTCTCGTAACAAAATACAGTATTCTTATAAACTAAAATGATTTCTGAGAAAAAAAATCTCCCACATCCAGTTGTACCTTCTCTGAATCCTAAATTAGCTTCTTGAGCCAACCATTTCAGAACTGGAAAACAAACGGCTTTTACAGCAGATCTTGGAGACCATTAAATCTTGATTAGCTGAAATGAGTTGTCATTTAAAAAAAATAATTGGGCAGACAGTGACAGTGAAGGAACGTTTGCCAGTTCGACACTTTTTTTTTTTAAAAAAAAATAGGTGGTTGAATCACCCTCATCCTGAAGGAAATCCTTAGGAGCCCCAAAACTGGGAGTTAAGCACTTACAACATCTAATCTTTTGTTTACGCATGTGACTGGTGATAGTCCAGAAAGCTGACTGCCATTCAGGGACACATTTTTTCCCTATCCACCAATTGTTTTATGCTGACTCTTTCTTTGCTTGTTAGAACAGCCTGCCTTGAAGGGCAAGCACTTTGTGAAAGGGCTTCTTTGCCGTAACTGCAAGACATGCTGACCAGTTGTTGTGTGACTGATAAGGAAGTAAAATGTGCCATTGGTAAGGCACAACAGTGACAACAGTGTTCAATCAGCTCTCGTTTGTAAACTCCATCTTAGCACTGTAACACGTAAGGTGATCACTTTAAGTATAACAATCTGTGTAAGAATCACGTGCACATATTATATGGCTTAATATTAACTGCAGGTGTTTCACAAGAGCAACAGAAAGTCTTACTGTAGGGTTCACAGGTTGCTGAACACGCTAGTGTTTTAATAAAGAAGAACTTGCCCTTTTTAAAAATACCTTGATGTTAAAATGTCATCTATTAGTAGCAATAAGGAAGTAACTCCCTTTCCCCTGTAAAGAAAGTCTCAAGTTGCTTTAGCCGTTTGTGAGTACTTTTCCCTATATTTAGACAAACTACTCTACTGGAGCACTGATTATATTATATTAATGATAGCCTTTTAAGACGCACCAGTTTATAGGTGAATCCTCTGGACTTCTTTTGGCAGTGGATAGCTCCCCATCCCATGGATTTTTGAGTATCCCAGGTGACTAATAGATATTGCTGTCAAGATGGTTTTCCTTACATTCAAAAACTGCTTCTGTGCACAAGCAAATACGAATAATTTCATGGTTTCAAGACAATGAAACTGCTTCACTGGGTGAGGCAGATGTATTATTTCCCACTCTTTGTATTCTCTACATTTAGCACTTCCCTCTTTAAAGACTTTGACAATAATCTGATTACAGATGTCCCGCAGAGGCTTGCATGTGCTCCTGACCTAGAACTGTATTTGGTTATACTTTATTTTCTTCTCAGGGGTATTTTGAAGCTCCCCACAGGACCAGATTGGCTAGAATTAACACATCTCCATGTGTCTTCAGTTACAGATACACACACACTGCTCTAGATGGCATCACTCTTGCCCTTCCTTGAGCGGCTGTGACATCCATGCTTACAAGCCTTCAGACAGCATGCCTGAGTGTGTAACACATTTGTTGATGGCAGGCTTTGGTTGTCAGATTAGCTGGAAGTTTCTGCAAGGCATTGAAGCCCATGTCTGAAGGCACAGCTGCTGCAATTAGTACATAATATTAAGCTTGTGCTGAGTTGTTTTACAAGATATGCAAGGTATGGGACATCAGTGAAATAAATGCAGGCAGAAAGACAGGAAGGCAGGAGAACAGGGAAGCAGGATCACATGAAGAAGGAAAAAATGTACCTGAAGAAATAATGGCTAAACACATGTGTAGATGGTAAATTTGAATTTATTCCACACAATCTCCTCCTTGAGCTTTCTGTGACACTGGCATACATATTGAAGAAATCTGAGTTTCTAGGTTGGATTTTGTTTTTACATTTACAGATATTCTCTTTGAAGCAATTTCTGTTGGTTTGACTTTAACTGAAAAATCCCCATTGTCTCATTGTCTTTTGATACCTTGTAATGGTTTAGGCATTTTATTCTCTACAGCTCTGACACTTTATCTGCTCTGGGTTTTTTGTTTGTTTGTTTGGGGGTTTTTGTTTGGTTGGTTTTGGGGTTGTTTGGTTGTTTGGTTGTTTTTTTTTTTAAATATGTGGACACTGTGACAGCTATCCATTGTTTCATTTAAAGCTACCAGTTCAGCTAGATTTATCTTTCACTTTGATAATTTCTGCTAATATTCCTTTAGCAGGTTTTCTGTCTTTTTCTTATCCCTCCAGGAAGACTTGTAGTATTTTTAATTTTTTTCCTTCATAAGGAAATAGAAAATAAGTTTTCCAGTAAGTGCTGCTTTCACAGATAAGCATTGGCTAGTCCCAGTGGACTATTTCAGTGCTGTATAACCTCCTCCTTTACTGATGTGCATCCTGCAGTAGCAGCATTATAACTGTGAAAGACAATTCCTTTTGTCAAGGAAAGAGAAAATGCCATGCTTTTACTGTTGCCAAGATTACTTATGTAAGGAGATATAAAAAGAATACCCCAAAGAGATATTAAAACCACACTTGCTAAACCTTACAGTGCCCCACCCTGTACATCAGGGATGCTGAAGAATTAAAGCAGTACATGCTAGAGAAGAGGATCAAAGGAAAAATTACAACTATGAAAAATAATGATGCTTTTACAGCTGGTTTCATGCTTTTATTTTCCCATGCTATTCCACCTGTTCTATCGTTTGGGTTTTTTCTAACTAGGACATGATCTTAATGTGTTTTTTACTACTCTCAGCAGAAAACCTGAGAACACTGTTAATTTCCAAAGTTTAAATGGACTGAATACTTGGCTGTAAAATCTGCATCAGAATGACAGCTCTCAAAGTGAGGTGTTGGTCATTTGGAAGGGAACAGAATCAAGAAAATCTGTTAGATTTAATTTTCTGCCTGCAAAGCAGTGTGAGAAAGAGAAAAAAAAAAATCAGTACAAGTGTGACATGAAGTAAATATTTCATTTTTGCAGTTTGGAAGAGGAGTATATGTCCTGTAAGTGCACCCAAAAGGTAACAGCAGAAGATGTGAAACCTCAGTAAAACCATATGGTCTGCCTGCATTGATCCAAATTTTTGCAGTGACTTACTGCACAGGGTCATTTTACAACTAACCTCTCCTAGGATCTCTCAGCTGCACACTGCACTTTCCAGACAGTGTGTTTTAGAGGAGATGATGGTGTCTTGCAACATGGTCATTGAATACTCTGCGTGTCTGGTCTGGAGAGGGTAACTGCTCTCTTTCTAGCAGAAGGGAACATAGGGTCTGATGAAATTAGTTGTATTAGATTGCTTGTAAAAGAATTACTTCTTCCACTTTCTGGAAATATACATTACCTAATTATATTATGAATTCTCCTTCAATATTAAGAAGAGTTTAAGTGATATTAATGAGAAAGTAAATTAAAGAATTTGCAATGTTATTAAAATCTCAATAAAATGAAATTAGGCAGGGCTAAAAATAGTGTATTATGCTCTAGACATTTTTAGATGAAAGTGGTAAATATACACCTTTTTTCTAAAGCATTAGTTAGAGAATGTGAATATAGCAGGCACATTGATGGTGAGAATAATGGATAAGAAACTTGCTGTCACCTACACTATATCTGTCATTATGAATGACAGAAGATTGCCTGTGAAAGGAAGAATGGATATCTTTGTAAAATGTTACTGACATTTATGCTACATTCTGCCCGGATCTAAATCGTAATGCAAATTACAGAACCAGGAAAGCATCCTTCTGAATTGATTTAAAGTATTAAGCTGTCTAAAATATCTGCATATGTAACATGACTGATAAATTTGTCAGGGATAGTACTGGGGTAGAGATGAAATTTTCTGTTGTAAGAGAAGCCTCTTTGTCCAGCTGTCTTCATAGCAGATTTTAGCTAGCGTATAATAGTAGGATCACTTGGGCAATTATAGGGAATCCCTGCCTGGACAAAAGTTCTTGATGAAGCCAAGAAAGACCTTCATTACTGAAGTGGTAATATTTCTAAAAAGATAAGATTTCTGAAAACAAATTTACTTTCAGACACTGATTAAAATAAATGCATGGTGCTCATTGTGGGGATTTACTAAAGACAGTCTGACAGGAAGAAAATTGGCAGTCTGATCCAAGATCTTCCTGTTTGTATCACCAAAATGAGATGACATTCATATATCAACATGTTGATGACCCTGCCTTTCCATCTTGCAGAGGGGTTGAGATGGAAATTGTAATTGATAGTCTTGGGTGATAACATGCTTTTTAAAACTTCTGTCACAGCTGTGTTTCAAGATGCTGAGATGTAAGCAATTATCCCAGTATTTCCTTGCATTATTATATGTACTTACTTCCACATGGAAAATCCACCTAAGTATTTCAATCTAAATCGAAGAGGAGAAAGGAATGGTATTATATCGAGTAGAATCACTTTGCATAAGGAATACAAAAGCAGTTTAACAAAGTCAAAGATCTACAAAGAGTTTTCCATAATGCCACTAAAGAGAGATATATTACTAGGAATATAGATTAGAGAAAAAATGCTAATAATAAGGCCCAGATGCTCCTGGATGTGGTAGCTATGAAAGTATCTATTTGTTTATTTATTTTGCTAAATAATTTCTGACCAATTTCTGACTATCTTATAGTTTACTCTTGTTGTTTACAAAGGTCAAATTTTGGTAAAATGAGGAATGTAGTTAATTAAGTCAGTTGGACTAAGGTGCTTAGGGACCTGAATGTAGACTAAGGTCACGTCTTCTTCAAGTGAGGGGCTGAAATTTGTTTCCTGCATAGCAGGAGGAGAACAGTATGAAATTTCAGAGACTCTAGGAGTAACAGGATGAACAGCATTCTCCAAAAGGGTATTAGAAATTACAGCCTCCACAGAATGGTTTGGTTAATGAAAAGAAGCTATGCATTGTAGGTCAAGAAGCATATAGAGAAGAAAGACTTGACGAAATTTGAGTTAGACTTGCAAATGGCCCAAATTCTGGATGAATACTTGATCTCAGTTTTCAGAAAAAGGACAGGTTTTAATCTGGGGATCTGAAAGTAGAGCAGAAGGTAGAATTTACAATATCTGAGGTGGAAATTATATGCAAAAACCAGCCTTGCTGTAGTCATGTAACTGAAACTCCTAAGTTAGAATCCTGGTCTCCCTAAATTTCCTGTACAGTCCCTGGAGAGACACATACACCACCCATGACTCAGTCCATCTAAAATCAGAGTCTCTAACTAAAAGTGGTGTGGTTCTGCAGTTGGGCAGTTCAGTTAAGCGTGTGAAATTGGGCTGGAACAATGCTGCTCCACTCGTGCAGACTAGGTGGGACCAGCCATCCCATCCTAGTGTTGCGGAAGAACTGCCAGAGAAGCTGGAGATCTGGTAATGGCCACTTGTGATAGAATAACAGCTGTCACTTTTGGTTAAGAAGGAGAAATGGGAAGCCATTGATGCCACCATCAGTTTGTTAGTCTGATGACAGCAGTCTTTAGAAACTATTTTGAAGAAGTAATCAAAGACACAGTGCTTACAGAGTGAATTCACTGAGGTTTGCTGGTATTAGGTTTGCATCAGACTAACCTGATAACTATGCTCAATTATTTATTTTCCAGAAAAAAAAGTAATGTAGCAGATCTATTTTGTCTTCAGGAAAGCACTGGCTATGGCTCTGTTTCAGAAATTATATAAATGAAGGAGATGAGGATTATTAGAACTGTAAACAAGTTAATGAGTTGGACAGAAAGGAAATGGCATTAAGCTGTAAGTATTAAGCTGCAGGGAGGCTACTCCACAAAGATTAGATTTGTGATTTAGCTCATTTAAATCTTTTTTTTTTAATACTCTCAACAAGGTAAAAAAAATGTGTTGAAGAAATCTACTAAAGGTGCAAAGCTAAAAGGCAGTGTTAGCATGAAGGATGCTGGGAGCTGAAAGGTATTAGGTGACCTCAAATGGCTGAAATAAAATAGATTTCAGTAGCCAAAATGTAGGCTTGAATTTAGGGACTGCTAAGAATAGCCTCTGTGGTAAGTAAGGATCTCCTGGGTTAGAAATGGATAAGATGGAGTAAAGCTTGGCTGCCCACTGCTTGCCCAGAGCGTGACTGTAAGACGCAACTGTGAAGGAAGAGCCTAATACAGAAAAGTATCGATGCCTTTGGAGAGTGAAGCATCATACAGAATGCTGTATGTGTACATTCTGGTCACATGGGAAAGATTAATTTGAACTGGGATGTTTGGAGAAGGAGAGTGTATGTTAAGAAAGAGGCTTAAACCTGGACTTTCTTTAGCCCTGGGGAAGAAGGGGCAACTGGATCTAAGGTGGCCTTTCATAAATTAATGGAGAAAGAACCTAGGAAAAAGAACTATTTAGAATTTAAAACTAATAAATGCATGAGAACAAACTGGTCCATAGACTTAAAAATAAGTTTTCTGACCACCTGAGCAGGGAAGTCCTAGTGAAGGAGGTAAATTAACTCTTTATTAATTGACCCTTTACCCATTTATAAATCTACTAAAAAAAGATAATCAAGAGGATCCCTTATAGTCCCATACTTACTTGAAAAATTCAGCAAGACAGCTACTAGCAGCTTCTGTGTGAAGTTCATAAACTACAGAACTCAATTATTTTACCTAATATATATAATTTCAGATATAAAATTAGGTATCAAGTAATTTCCTACTATTTTTTTGGCTTAAAAGGTATAGATAATTTATCATAAATATTCGGATGTTCAAGTCTAATGATTGTTCCTCTTTACTTGATGCTACTGCTTTACGTATTTAAATTCCAAGCATTCTGCTGATCTTTGGAGATCAGTCATTATTCAAGGACCTTCAGTTTTTGTGTTGGGCAAGCCTCTACAAGAGGGAGTTACTGAAGACTCAAAGATTGCTGTTGTGATCATACTTTGTTTTCATAAATACAGGACATCTACAGTTTTAAAATCATTTTTAAATGTAGAAAGGGCTATTGTGTCCATTTAAAAATTAAGCAAGTGGAAGCACATGTTTGAACACTGTCGGTAGTAGAAGAGCAATAGAATCTACAGCTCTATACAAGAAGTATCCTACCTTTGAAAATGGTATCATGACATAACTTACACAGAAGCCTTATAGAAGGCTTACTGTTCTGGCTAGGAATTAGGAATAATGTGATTTCATTTGTTTGGTAGCTAAGTATTAATTACAATTAGAACACTGTCTGTTTTGATTCCTAGATGCGGTCTGTCGGACGCATATTTAAATTCATTGACATGCCAACAGAAGAGATGAAAAACACTAAGCCACAGAAGAAAAACCAGCTTTCAGATGCCCTTGTAATTGAAAACAGGCATGCAAAGGAAGAGAAGAACTGGCCATCTGGGGGCAAAATGACTGTGAAGGACCTTACAGCCAAATACGGTGAAGGAGGAGCTGCTGTGTTAGAAAACATTTCTTTTTCAATAGATTCAGGGCAGAGGGTGAGAGCCTGTTTTGTTGTGTTTGATCCGACTTCTGTTAAACTTAACTGTAGAAATGTCATTATAAGCCTATTCACTGGCTAACGAGTATGTTGAGTTCAGTAAGATTTTGTAAATGGAAACATGAAATTGTCACAAAACAAAGTAATCACCTGAAGAACAGAAATGTCTTGTATCTCTTCTTTAAAAAGTGCATCTGTAGGACTACTGGCTACAAACAAAAAAAAAGGTAAGGAAAATCTGGCTTAGTTACCCTAGAGATCTTGAGGCTATTTACACCTCAGTGAAGCACAGCGAGGATGTTTCCTACCCGTGAGGAGCAGAATATACTGATAAAAAACATATGCAGCATTTCCCTGAGTTGTATTCCCATTCCTGAAGTAATCTGCCTTCTCCTGGGGAGAGGGAAGGTTTCTGGTGAGCGCAGGTGCTGGGGGCAGCCTGACCCAGATGGAGCAGGGCATGAAAGAATACCGGCTGCAGTGCCAAGGGTAACGCACCGCTGGCTCCGGTGGCCAGAGGGTGGAGTTGCCGTCTTACCTGTTCAGTGAGGGCTCTACACCACCCCAAATTATTATATAACAAACCATAAACAACTCTATTCTTCAGAAGATTGACAAACCTCTAATTAATCTTCATGCATGCTTGGGGTTGCATTCAAGAAAGAGCTTTAGTTTCAGGACAGCAATTTGGCAGAAGTTTAACACTTTGCTTTAAGTTCATGCTGAATGACCATCCTTGGTGCGGTGGGAAAAAGGCTCATGTGATTTCCTGAGCTGGAGCCATATGGACAGAGAGGAGATTTTAACTCTTCCATGTAGATGAGAAAACAGGTTCAGTGACAGCTCCTTGGCCTTGCCACAAGGCAGTTCTTTTGTTCTTAGTTTGGATAGTGCCAGTCTCTGATGGGTTTGGTAGATCTGTCTTGATTTACAGGAACTGAATGTTTCATCTGCTAAGTTTGAGGGCACCAAAATGTTGAAACCAGGGGTCTGACTTCCTTTAGCACCATCCTGAAGCCGCGCTGCCTTTGAAAGAGAGGCACGTGTGATTCCTGAAGCATGGAGGTGTGGGTGCTGCTGCGGTCTGGTGGATTTACCTCCTGGAAAATCCCTTGAGGCAATGGAGTATGGAAAATGAAATATTCTTTTGTACTGTGCAGAGAGGGGGCAGAGCAATTAAAACAAAGATCCTTTTTTCAGTGGCTGTTATTTAGGAACTCAATCCAATTTTGGTGATGAACCCTGGACTTGGAGGTAGCGTTTCCAGAATTGGAACGTACTCCTTAAACTGGAGAGGATTTGTCTCTGCCCCATAGGGAAGCATGGGTGAAAAAAAACAGGAGAAGGGAGAGCTCTCATCTACTGAGGGGGTCAGTGCAATGCAGTGCAGAGCTTTGCTCATCTCGTTCAGAGGCCTGAGGCACCATTAATGAAAGGATGCCAGGCAGCAGGACGACTCCTCATCTTCACCTTCAGATGTATATTGTCAGCCTACAAAAGCAGTCTATGCTCAGACAGGACAGCATCAGCTGTGTAAGACTTAGCTGTTGGAAAAGGCAATATCTCAGCATTTGCTGGTGGTTACTGCAAGTACTGCTTGTTCCAGCAATAGGTCAGTGCAATCCCACAAGGGAAACACAGCATTTTAAAAAACCCTGCATATTATGTTTCTTCCCACCTAAGAGGTAAGGAAAGGCAGCGCCAACTGGGCAGGTTGAGGATTTGCATTGCTGCTTGGGGGAGAGCAATGTCACAGTGTGTGCTGTGACCACTACCTTCAGGCCCAAGATACACTAGAAATTCATAGTCTAATCAGAGTTAGGCCCTCTATTTTAAATTATATGTTAGTGGACTAGCTCAGTAGTGCACTTCCTACTTGTTTTTTGTCTGCTGGATGGGGTTTTGCTGAAGAGGGCTTCATAGCAAGAGAAGGAGGAAAGGCACAAAGAGCTGGACTAATCAGTACAAGATAACATATGAGCAAATTTCTGTTCTTCAGCTAAGGGTAGAGTAATAGATATTTTTCTTAGTTAATTCTAACAAAACAGGAAGAGTTTGGCCTAGTGTTTTGTTCAGCCCTTGCTGTAGGCTTTTATCATTCCCAAATGGACAACATTTATTAGCCCACTGAAGTACATTTGGATTGTTCTCCACTGCTGAGATCTCTAAGTGTTTCTGCCTTTGTCTGTGGTTAATATATGAGCAGTATTAAGTGTTTTCTTTTGTAATTTGCATTGCAGGTGGGCCTTTTAGGAAGAACTGGTTCAGGAAAAAGCACTTTACTTTTTGCATTTTTAAGACTACTGAATACTGAAGGGGATATCCAGATTGATGGAGTCTCCTGGAACACAGTCAGCGTGCAGCAATGGAGAAAGGCATTTGGAGTGATTCCTCAGGTAATGAGATTATTGTGTATCTGTGTGCCTTTATTTTCGTTGGTTCTGTATCCATATGTGCATAGTTACCTTTAAGCTGAAAGTAAGTTGTTTTATACTGAGAAACAGGAACAAAAGGCAAAGATTTTATGAAAAGGGGAGTAGGATATCATGGATGGATGGATGGATGGATGGATGGATGGATGGATGGATGCAATGATTTGCAGCAAACTCCTTTTTGAGAATTTCCGTGCCACTCACACAAGATCTCTTCTAGAAATGGGAAGACACAGGACACTGAAACAGAAGTGTTTGTAGCCTGCTTACCCCTTTCCCCTCTTGAAACAGTTTGATTCAAAACAAGATAGTGCTACCTGAAGAAAAAAATACAATCAGTGGTGTTCTCAGCTACTGTTTTCTAAAGCCCTATGTCACATATTACGGTTAACATGTGAATACTATGCATTGCCTATTTTCCCTGACAGGACAGAGCAGAATTAGTGTTTTTCTCATATTTCACTAGACCACTAGATCTCCAGCTTGGGCTCATCACTTTTTTAGCTGTTGCCTCTCAGGTCATGGTGTCATGGTGCATGTATAAGGGAGTACTTAATGTTATTTATGCTTGCAGCAGTCGTGGCGTGTGGGAAGTAATACCATTTCAGAGATGGAAAAAGGAAGCAGCTCTTCACATGGGTTTAGGAACCCTAATACTCTCAAATAACCAGAACAAGAAAAATAATCTAAGGGGGAGCAGACAATTAAACCTAGGGCTTCTGAGTCCCTTGCCAATGTCCCCACCACTGGACCAGTGTCCTACATTGGTTACAAGTCTGGATTATCTGTCTCAAAAATTAATGTTAATGGCTGCATGCATTAACACTAAAAAGTGATCGCTCACTGTAAAGGTAAGAATGAAAACTGATGGAATGAACTGCATAATTTTAATGCCATGTTTTGGTTTTGGTTTTGAAAGCTGTTAGTCCTTTTCAACAACAGTGATGCAGGCATAACGTGTATTGACCTTCTCTTCTTTGAAAGCTATACACTGGATAGTTCTTCAGCTACTAAACATATACAGTCTTTTACATAACAATGTTCATTCCTTTGGAAATCTTCTGAGTGTCTGTGGTTTTGGTATCTGTTAAAAGACTAAATGCTCATGGAAACACAACGGCTTTGATTTTGCAAAGACAAGAGACTAAAAATTAAATTTTTCTACTTTATCAGTTTTGAGTTGTGATAGCTTCCCTTTCAAAAATGTTATCCCACAGTAGCCTGAGTGGCATTTATTTAAAGTAGGCATGCAAAGAAGGCACAACTCTGTCCTCTCTGTGTATTTCCACAATCATGCTCTGAAAGTTCCTCGAAGGCAGCAATTTTTTATTACTTTGACTTTGCCAGAACAGACTGTTTCTTCAGTGCCAAGTTACACCTCCAGCAAAACAGAACCAAGAGAGCAGTGGCGAGTCCACTGGTAGGATCTGTTTCTTGCCTGAGCTTTGCCAACAGCCCGGTGGTCACACGCTGCCTGCTGAGCTGAGGCTTGCTTGGCAAGCTGCCCTTTGATAGCTAACCTGTCGTCACGCTTTCTGTCCTCTCTTCAACATTTTCACGTCTGTCTATTCCTGTAAACTTTTATTTCTTTGTTATTGGTGGTTCAGCTCTGCAGCATGATTGTTGGTTGCAGGCATGAAAAAAGTCACCCCTTCAGATTGAGGCAGCTGTCCAGTGAACTGCAAATGCAGCTTCAGCTATTTAGTTTGGAGCACAGGTATGTTACACAGCTGTCCTCCAAAGGTTGGCTGGATAGGATGAAGGATGCTTTTACCAGTATCCACTGGGAAATTTTCCTGATATAGCTATACAGCCAAGTATAACTTTCTGTATTGAACGGGGCTTCCTTGTCTCTCCCATAGTCATCCTTTTGCTCTCAACCCGTCCTTCCTTTGAGATGTGGTTCCCAGCAGGATTTCTGCTTTCCATCTCCAGCTGTCCTTGGGAATGCATGGACTGAGGAGAAAACTGGATGTTTGGTAACAAGTAGTCCTCCTTGTCCCAGTGAAAAATAGGATTTTCATAGCTAAGTACTCACTATAGAGTCACTAATGGTATGAAAACATCATTCTGCAGTCATCAGCAAAATGTGAGAGACATTTATTACACAAGCAGTGTAACTTGCCCTCCTGTTAGCGAGGTGCATTGTTAGTTCATTGTTAAAATTACACATTCAGTTCATTTTGGAAGTCCCTGATATGTGGATCAATGCCAAAAAAAGCCAGCCCTCTATTCTTTGTAAGGTCATGAGAGTTGCCAGCCTGTTTGCATGCTTCAGCTGCAGCTCCTGTCCCAAAGCTTTGTCAAAGAACTGCACATTCTGCCTCAAAAATTCCTACATTCAGAATGAAATGAAGTTTTCACCAGCACTGTCCCAGCAGGGAAGACAAATTGCATATGGCACCCTGCCTTTCCCAGCAGAGCAAAGGGAGCCTTTTGCTCTTTGCCATTCACCTACAGCTTCAGAATGGGGAAGAAAAAAAAAAAAGTTGCCTTTCCTTTCCTGGGACGCTGGCCTACAGCAACACATGGATATTTGCCACCTCCAGGAGAGGCTCCACCTGAGGCATGTTTCCTCGTGGAAACTTTCCAACACTCTAGTTCTCTTCCTTATCCCTAATTTTCCCAATTTAGAAGAAAAGAGGTACTTTTCCTCTGTGGGAACCTCATTTATGTGTGCCTACATAGCGCACACATTGTCCTAACACACTGTGGTCTGCTCCATGCAGGAGATGCTGGAACAGCATGTGGGGTGGTCAAGCATCATGCTGAGACAGAGCAAGGGCAAAACCCTGTTTCTTTCAGTATTTCAAATTCAGCTGTCAGTGCATTGCAGTGTTGTGAAGGGCTAAATCCTATAAAACACGTTTCCTGGAGCACCCACAAGGAAGTTCCTTCCTGTAGCTCCTCACAGAGGGTGCTGTTGAAGCACAGTGACCACAGTGCTGCACCTACAGGATGTTTGTCATTCTCATGCAAAGCAGTTACTCCAGTGGCAACAGGATGTTTGAAGCCAAACATCCCTTCTTTCTGGGCAGTCCTTTCTGATGCTTCTTCTGCAAGAGTTTCCCCACCATATTTCCCAGGTGAGGACATCCAGCTGCATCTGATTTCAACACGCTGAAGCTGTTTTGCATACAGGTTCTCATGCAGATCACATCCTGATGTATTTAATGGAGTGAAATTGAGAAAATTGCTTTCAGAAATTTGGCTTTGAATGGAGAACAGGAGACCAGCAGCCGATTTTCAATTAAAATAAATGAGGAGAAACCCATAAGGTGCTAGCTCAAAGGAAGGGGATGACTTCTGGTGTCTTTTTGAGTGTTATTCCACTGCATCCTGGCATATCTCACATCATTTTCTGTGTGTAAATACTCCATACAGAGTTAAAATAAAGCTCAGCACAGAGAATGAGATTCCTGCAGTTTGTGGGACTACCAGCTGACCAAAAAAATATATATATTTTTTTAAAAAGAAATAACTTTGCTCCTTTATTTTGCTTAGGAAGTTAAATTTTGCAACTTTTATCTTGGTAGTTGCAATTTTTCAGTAGCCATCTCTCTTTGTTCATTGTATCTCTCTGCCTCTCTGCCTGTCTGCCTCCAGCACTGTGTCATCCCCTCTCATGCCCTTCAGGGCTGTTCATTTTCTGTGGCGGTGGGGGTGGCTGGTTTGCCGCGTAGCAGGGCGCTTCTGCCCGGTGCAGCCCGCCAAGCAGCGCTGCTCCCCAGCCATGCTCAGGTCCTGCAGAGGGTCCCGCAGAGGCTGGGGTCCTGCAGGGCATCGAGTCAAGTCAGCACCACCATACAGGAGAACGTCTGCTGCACCTGACCCATGCACAGAGCACCTGGGGACATTAATTAACAACCTTACATGCTCATTTCAGGCAGTATATAAGTTGTTTTCTGCATCACAAGTTCAGTGTTGCCAGGAGCACAGTACTTGTGTCTGCCACTGAGCTCTATGAGAGGCAGACATTTTGGCATATTCAGAGGACACCATTACAGAACTGGTCCCAAAAACTTGCAGGTCTTCATTGCTCCCATACTCTTATTCTTGTCTAATGTCGATGTAAAGTCCCTAAAGGGCACTTATGAAAACAAGACCTCTAACTCTGCACCTAATACTCAAGCATTCACATAGCAATTTGATTTTCTTTCATGTTTATATTGTTGCCATAATATATATGAAGCAGAGCAGGCTATATGGAGGTAATACTGTTGTTTCTCTAACTTCTCTGTGCATGGAGCTGGTGTCTGGTTCCAGCTGATGTTGTGTTTGCTGTCCAGCCCTGGCAGGTATGGGAACTGACCTGCACACAGGTTGTCTTTCATTGCAAGAGCAGCTACTCACAGCCAGGGTACTCTCACTCCTTAGCAGCCTCTTGTCAACTGGTTCTTTATTCTTCTGTGTGTGTTTGCTTAGGTACTCCAGGGTCTTGGTTCTCTACATAACACTTAAATAACTTAGGAAGCTTATTGCCACAAGCTGGGTGTATCCCACACCATAACAAATATGCAGAGGCTCTAACCACTGTGGGGGGATTAATGCCCTTCTTAGGGGTCAATTTACAGTATTTGGGGTGGTCAGAACATAAACATGACCATATTTATATTCATAAGTGTTTTGCTTGTGGGTGGATGTCAGGTCTGAGAAAGTATTTGTTGTATGATCTCACCCATTATCATCCTGGGTGAATTTAAACAAGTGACCAAGAAGGAAACATTTCCAGATGTACTGCTAGTCTCCCCAGCCATCCATTCCCCCTTCCAGTCCTCTCTTAATTTCTACTTCTTCCATACTTATAAATAACACATTAGTCCACAAGAGTAACTTTTGTTTTTTTTCACTTTAAACTTCAAGCTTTTAAGAATTTGGGGCGGGGGGTTCTGCTTCTTTTAAAGTGGACTTTAAACTGCCCATGTGACTCACATGATATTTACTCAAGTGAACCCTATGTGGTTTCTAATGACATGGGAGGAAGGAGGTGTTGAAATGGAGAGAGGAGTACCAGAATTCGGGACAATGAAATATTTACCCTGGGGGGGGGGAAGTTCTTTTGGGAATAGCTTGTTTTTAGTGCCCAGCTTCTTGAAAGTACAGTTATTAGGAATAACAGCAGTTTCTGAAGAAAGTAGTAGCCTTTATTTCTCTGCTTGCTGCACTTCAGCAGGAATGTTATTCATCCCTATCTTCTTTAAAACTGGTTTGTTCAGTTAACTATTCCTTACCACTGAGAAATGAAAATACCTATTCCATTTGTTAAATGTGTGGTGCTCAAAGTGTGAACCAGCCCATGTCTGACACTGTTTCTGCAGCGTTATTATTTCCACCACACCCATTACCTGCAAGAATCTAATCCTGCTGCAAACACGTCGCCCCGCTTGCGCTACCTGATGAGCGCAGGGCATGGGAAAAGGACTGCGCTGCGCTTCGCCACAAGCGTTCATTGTTGTTAACAATCATGGTTGTAAAGGAAAGAGTCTGCTCTTTCCCGTAGTCTCTACCAAAGTACTTCAGTGACTTCTAGCTGTGTGCAGTGCTGCCTCTGCTGCAGCTCGGTCAGTGTGTTGGTTGCTGGCAGTGTGATGAAGGGATCATCGCACTTAAATCTACCCTGCTGACTGCAGGGCACCACCGTGCAGCTGCTTTTCTCCTCTGGTCTCTTGAATCAGGTACTTCCTTCTGTCTTACACCAAAGAATTTGTTGGCACGGCTTTACATCTCTTAATTAAGCAAATGAATTAATGTAATTTATTTTCATCTGCCATGTTTAAATTTTTAATTAATCATAATTAAATGATTAATGTAAACGTGGGTATAATTCACTTTGAAATCTGATGAAAGAATGCCAAGTTCCCAGGTTGGGTAGGTGGAAATAGTGTTAGACTGGCCAAACTCTGGGAAAGTACTTGCTAAGTATATTCTCTCAGCTATTTTCTGCCAGTACAGTTGGTCCTTCACCACTTTAGGTAGTGTTTTGCTACCAAGAGTCCAAGAAATTACATGGCTGTGAATCGCTGTCATTTCAACACATTTTCTCTAAATAAATATTTTCTTAGGAAGACAAAAGATAAGAAAATAATTGTCTCAAATCTTTCCTCTTGGTATTTGTTCCGTATATACAAGGAAAGAGCAAGCAAATGGTAATATTTCTCAATAAGGCTCTTACATTCTTTGAGAGCAAGTTCTCCCTGCCACAAGCAGCAGGTGTACCTTTCAGCATAGAAAGCAACAGCTTGGTTTTATCTCATAAGAAATATTGTGCAACCTCAGTGTCCCTTGAAGAACCTAATTTCCACCAGAATCTAATGCACCCACCCCATGTAAAAAGAGATTAAACAAATATTTAACTTTTTCTGAGTCATTGCTTTTTGAGCTACAAATTGTGTGTCTAAAAGGATGTTCACTGAAATCTGCGTGCCTAAAGTGATAAGAAAAGCAGAACCAAGTAGTCAACTTCAGTGCGAGAAGGATGCGCTGTCAGTGCCAGGAAATGTGCATCCTCCTCATCGTGTGTGATGGAAGGAAGGACAGAGCAGGGAGACAGCACAGGCCGGAGCATCAATCAAGGAAGCCTCGTACACCAGCAAGCGGGCTGTTGCTGCTACAGTCGTGAGTCAGGTCGTGCTGTGTCACATCTCAGTTGACACAACAGTGAGAGAGAGAGGGAAAAAACCCTTTTCTGAGATATGACTGGGACGTGGTGAAGAGTCAGGTAACAGAATGATGCTGATATATATTTGGCTACAACTGACTAGAGAAAGATAAATTAATTGATGAAAACCAACTCAGAACAGTGTCTGTGAATACTGACAAATATCCAACAGTTTTTTTCTCTCAAAACACAATTGTGGAAACACACTTTGGTTTAGTGATATTTTTTTGTCATAGAATCATAGAACGGTTTGGGTTGGAAGGCACCTTTAAAGGTCATCTAGTCCAACCCCCCTGCAGTGAGCAGGGGCATCTTCAACTAGATCAGGTTGCTCAGAGCCCTGTACAGCCTGACCTTGAATGTTTCCAGGGATGGGGCATCTACCACTTCTCTGAGCAACCTGTTCCAGTGTTTCACCACCCTCACTGTAAAAAATTTCTTCCTTATATCTAGTCTAAATCTCCCCTCTTTCAGTTCAAAACCGTTACTCCTTGGCCTCTCGCTACAGGCCCTGCTGAAAAGTCTGTCCCCATCTTTCTTTGCTTTTTTTTAAAGTATTGAAAGGCTGCAATAAGGTCTCCCCAGAGCCTTCTCTTCTCCAGACTGAACAACCTCAACTCTCAGCCTTTCTTCATAGGAGAAGTGTTCCATCCCTCTGAGCATTTTTGTGTCCCTGCTCTGGACCTGCTCCAACAGGTCCATCTCTTTCCTGTCCTGAGAACTCCAGAACTGGACGCAGTACTCCAGGTGGGGTCTCACCAGAGTAGAGGGGCAGAATCACCTCCCTCGACCTGCTGGCCACGCTTCTCTTGCTGGAGCCCAGAATACAGTTGGCCTTCTGGGCTGCGAGCGCACATTGCCAGCTCATGTCCAGCTTTTCATTCACCGGCACCCCCAAATCCTTCTCTGCGGGGCTGCTCCCAATCCCTTCATCCCCCAACCTGTATTGATACTGGGGGTTGCCCTGACCCAGGTGCAGGACCTTGCACTTGGCCTTCTTGAACCTCATGAGGTTCATACAGGCCCACTTCTCCAGCTTGCTGAGGTCCCTCTGGATGGCATCCCGTCCCTCAGGCATGTCAGTCAAACCACTCAGCTTGGTGTTGTCTGTAAACTTGCTGAGGGTGCCCTCGATCCCACTGTCTGTGTCACTGATGAAGATATTAAACAGCACTGGTCTCAATGTGGACCCCTGAGGGACACCGCTTGTCACCAGTCTCCGTCTGGACATTGAGCTGTCGACCACTACTCTCTGGATGTGACCATCCAACCGATTCCTCATCCACTGAGCAGTCCACCCATCAAATCCATGTCTCTCCAATTTAGAGAGAAGGATGTATGGGGGACTGTGTCAAAGGCCTTTTTTTGTTGTTGTTTTAATATATTTCACATAATAAAGAATCAAAAATAGTTTTTAAAAGGCTTATTCCAAAATGGAAATACAGGAAATCTTTTATTCTGAAATTTTATTTTAACTGTTTTTCAGACAAGCATGGCTAAGTTTTTATTAAGACAGTTGCCAAAAACTGAACATAAGGATTTTAAAAATAACTAGGAACAATGTTTTTTAAAAAAAATTGATAACCTGCAATAAGCTTTATCTGGTAATTGTAGAAGGTGAATCCTTTTCTCTGTATGCTTTATAATTTACAATGCTTTACACAATGTGTCAATCTGTCTACCTGTGTCTGGGTATCTTTTTTCTTGTAGAAAGTGTTCATATTTTCTGGAACTTTTCGGATGAATTTGGATCCTTATGGGCAGTGGAATGATGAAGAAATATGGAAAGTTGCAGAGGAGGTAAAACTGTTCAATGAAGTTATTTGTAACTGTCTGGTGAAGTGGTTGCAGCAGAGTGCAGTGTAGGTCAAATGATTGTCACATGTTACATTTATATAGAGTCTTAGGGAAAAAAAAAGTGTCAAGGAAAGGCAGTGCTATAAACCATGTTTCCTTATTACCTAATAAAAAGATGCCTTTGTCAGAGATTAAAAAAAAAAAAAAGATAAACTTCATGCAGCACAGTCTGCAGTGATTTAGCATAGGTGAGGTTTTATGTTTGGCTCTGCTGGGTGACCCTGAGAGAAAAAATGTGGAGGAAGCTGATACAGCAAAATGTCCTGTAATCTCTTCTCATTTTAATACTTTGCCAAATACATGAAATCTCTGTGAGACATTTTTCTACCAAAATGTGTAAAGATGAGTAGTAAACATTTTGGAGGCCAGGAAAAAAGTGAAAAATTTCTGTGGCCTGTCCTAGAAATAAGACTGGTGTTATTGCAATATGAAATATTTACATGCACCTTAGAAAAATCTTTCCTCAAAATATTTTCCAGTTCTGATGATTCTCAGGCCAGTGTAGAGCCAGCCAGGAAGGAACGCTCTCCGACACCGCATTCAGGCTTCCTTACTGCTTGTGTCATGGGCAGCTGCCTCTTCCATGGAGAATAAGAATCATGGAATATTAGATTTCATGAACCTGAAGCTTTCCTTCCTTCTAATTTTATGTTGAGGTTTTAGCAACTTTTTTTTTTTTTTTACAAAGATTAGGGGCCAGGTTTTTACAGTTGTGTTTCCACATTGAGCTGATAGAGCTGAACCCTTGTGTATGGTTGTCAGATGCCACCTATTGGCTCTGATCATGCTTAATAGGTTGCACAGGTGTATGTAACACCTGGAGAAAAGGCAGATGACACTTACTGGAGGGAAAAGGCTGCAGCCTAGAAAGCAGATTTGTCTTTCAAGGTAAGGATCACCTCATTAATACAGACTCAACAATGAATTGGTGCCATTTTCCTCATTCATAGCCAGTCTCCAGTATCAGAAAACACTTAGGAGTATGGGACTTAATCCTAAAGCTTCCACCTTTCCCATCCAGGAGGTCAACTCTCTCTGCTCTCTGTCTTGGGTTTATCTAATTTCTTCCCTATATTTGGGAAAGAGGAAAGTAGATATTTTCTATGAATAATTTGCTGTCAAATGAAAACATTGTGACATTTTTGGTTAAATGATGTGACGGCAGCTTTTCAGCCAGTCATAGCAGAGGCAACAGGGTGCTCAGTGCTGTGCTTCTCCGCTTCACTGAGGCTGGGGAAAAAACAGAGTCTGGATTAACATCCCCTGTCTTGAAAAAGACAAGCTCTACTTCTGCTTTTGAGGATTGTTTTCACTGTGTGTGTGAACTGAGATGGGGATTTCAAAGAGCTAAACCTCATTTATAAAGACATAAAAAAAATTATTTTGAAGTTTTTATCTTTCAGGAGTTTGGCAAATCCATATATGATACAGAGGTTTTAATTGCACAGGTGAGAGAGCAAAGCAAATAGAAAAGAAAAAGAGCTGTAATACTTTTTAGTAGGAGTGATTGGATTGTTTACAAAGTTTGTCTCTTGAAGTCTGGCTGGTTAGTCAATGTAACTTTGGGAGCACAGCACAGAAAGTTGAACTGTGAGCTTATCCCTGACCCATGTTGGCTGCTGAGGATTTAGAGAATCCTGCTGAGATCAGCATCAGCTTTTTATGCTCCTTGCAATCAGCTGTAGAGAGCAAAGTGTTGTCTGAACAGATGTCAGATGTTTCACTTTTTGTTGCCCCTGTATTTCAGCTTCTGAATCTGTCAGACTTGTGTCAACTTTTGAGGCTAAGTTTTACTTCTGCAGTCAGCTGTCTGGGTCCTACAGGTACATGGAACAGACCTTGTGCAGTTTTAAGAAGAAAGCACCTTTTCCAGCCATTAGTTGCAAAATTTCATTAAGGGACATGATATGTGTTCAAAAGAGGAGTGAGGAACAAAGCACTGGCCTTAACTTCCTCATAAATAAAAGCATGAACTCTTCAGAAACTCAACAGATGTACCCACACACTCCAGTTTAATATGGTTTCCATGTAAAATAGGAACAAAAAGGAGGAATTCCAATTCTTTTTTTTTTTTTTGCCATGGAATGAAAATGAATTGCAGATCAGTAATATTTCAGAAATCCAAGGGGGGCTCTTCATCAACCACTAGGCTTCCATCACACTTTTATAACATCTTTTGGAGCAGTGTAACTCACATATGTTTTCTAGTTCTCATATGTTACAAAACATTCTCTGTAAATGCTGCTGATTAGGACAAGGCACAGCAACCACAGGACCTGTGGAAGATGCAAAGTTTTGCTTTGAGATGAACAAAATGCATCTCCCAGTGAAAGCAAAGAGAAGCACTGGAAGAAACTGTCAGAAGACATCTCCTGGGATGGATTCTGGTTTCTGGTCCAAGTGAAGCTGCTTGGACAGGCACCTCTTTAATTGTTTTGTCACCAGTGCTAGAGGGAAGCCTGTGATGCCATTGGTGTGAACACAGTGCACAAGATACAGTGCACAGCTCTGGGACAGCAAAAGGAGCAGATGGAAGCGATCTCAGAGCCATAGAGACAATGACCATGGTGACCTGGGTTATTTTCTCTGTTGCTGTAATGTAGCATGTGAATTTTGGTCATTTCTTTTTTCTCTCCTGGCAACCAAAGAGGCCTGGTTTCCTTTCAAAAAATCTCTTTCCTTAAGATTTCCAATGATGTACTTCACTGCTGGGCAAAAAATTTCAAATATATTGCTTTCTGTAGCCTGCTAACTCAGAATGTTTTGGTGAAAATGCCAAAGCTCGTTGTATGTGACAAACAAATGAAGCATTAAATCTCAGCTTCTCAACATAAATCCTCATATGTTGCAAGACTCAAGTATTTCAGTGCTTTTTACATCATCGATCTACTAGCTTGTAGTCTTTATAGGACAGATTCTCCTTTTCATCAGTTTATGTTTTCTTTTTGCTGTCAAAAATGAAAGGCAGGGAAATTAAAGGCATTGGTTGCTGTACCCACAGTCAGCAGTAACTGTGCCTCACCAATTTTTCCTGTCCTTTTTCTTTCTGGCAGGTTGGGCTGAAGTCTGTAATTGAGCAATTTCCAGGCCAGCTTGATTTTGTTCTTGTGGATGGAGGCTGTGTCCTCAGTCACGGCCACAAACAGCTGATGTGCCTTGCCCGGTCAGTTCTCAGCAGAGCTAAAATCTTGCTGCTCGATGAACCAAGTGCTCACCTGGACCCCGTGTACGTTCGGATCATTTGTTCTGTCTTCTAATGTAAAATAAGAAATCAGTGAGGCAGCACCTCGCTGAAAAGAGACTTCTGTGACTTGTCTGGTCGTTACTAAACCTGATTTCAGTAATGTATGTTAGTAATTCTGTGGGGGGTGTCAGGGAAGCCTAGCTACAGCCTTAGCTTTATGGCTGATACCTGCTTTCACAGCAGAGATGCAGCACGCTGGGGCGCTGCAGAGTGCTGGTGTCCATGCACGTGAGCTTTACAGCACACAGCTAGACTATTAAATACCGTCAGTAAAGTTATGAGGAGCTGTGCTGGCATGTACATTGCACTGTAAATGCTGATGCTTGTTTGCCTTTCAGAACTTCCCAAGTGATCAGGAAGACTCTGAAGCATGCATTTGCCAACTGCACAGTGATACTCTCCGAACACAGGCTGGAGGCAATGCTGGAGTGCCAGCGGTTTTTGGTGAGCAATTCTTGTAGTCTCACGTACTGTTGTTTCATTACATTTGATGAATGTGCAAAACACACCAAGCAGAGTTTATGAAGTTGGCTGGATTGATGGGGGTCGTTCAGGGCAGTTGAGCAACCTAGTCACCTGCAGCAGGAGTCTGCTGCTCTTTCACATGAGCTGCCATAGACACCTGTGTTCAGATGAGCTGGGTCACATTATGGAAGAGCTGGATTCCTTCTTTCAACCAGAAGGACAGTTGTGTAGGTTACCCAGCTGTTGACCCAGGTGTCTTATATTTCTGATTGGCTACAGAGCTCCAGAAAAGTCACAGCATCTCACAGAGCTTTACCACTGCTAATGCAGAAACAGCTGCACTTGCTCTTGAGCAATGGGAGGCTCCATGGGGCAGAGGGGTTTCCTGAGAAAACATCTGATGGTCAGAATGGCTGATTTCTTTCATCAAGCCACTTGATTATTCCTTTCTCATTTAATCAAAGTGACAAAGTACTGAAGTCCTGGGATATTTCCTTTGTTATATAAAAACGGTTAGTAAAGGAAATAAAAAGCAAGTTATGTAATTGTTCTTAAAAATTAGGTTTCTTCCTAAGTGGATTTTTTTGACACTTCCATAAAAGAGGACCTTCATTTTATTAGCAGAGTGGGACATTGTTTTCCCTGTGTATTTGCTTGGGTGTATCAGCACAGCAGGAGGAGTATGGCCTGAAGTTGAAGCAAGTGAGTCAATAGGCAGGTTGTAAGTCCTTTTGGAAGTGCTGCTCCAGTTTGTGGGCTGGGCTTCAGCCCTGCTCCAGCCCATAGCCTGTGCTACAGGCAGGCACCCTCTGCCCAGAGCAGGTTTCCCACCCTCCAAACAACATTTTAGCAAGACAGCTGCTAAAAGCTCTTTCCCATCAGACCTGTGCCCTCGCCCGAGACATGCTGGCATTGCAGTGCCAGTGGCAGAGCCAGATTTTTTCCCCTTCTGCTGCCTTACAGGGGAGGCTGGCACAGCTCTACAGGGCAAACCTGTTGTCCCCTTCAAACACAGGCCGGCAGTGCTTCCTTGTTTGGCAAGAAGAAAGCAAAGAAGGGCTGGCACCTCACTGGCAGTCTTCTCCCTCTGTTTGCAATATAACTCTGTTTCTGCAGTTAACGCTTTCCTGACCTGGTAATTTAGCAGTGCCAGGGAAATGCCACAGCACCAGGAGACTTCAAAAAACGATCTCAGAGGAAAAAATCAAGTTGCAAGGAGAAACCTGCAGCACTTTGTAACTTGAACAATAGGCACCTTTTCCATATGTTAAAATTTTAATGTCTGTTTTTGTGGTTGTAATTAGAAATTGCAAACTGTAAACTGTGCTTTTCCTGTTAGAAGATCTGTTATGTCTTTGTATCTCTTCCCTGCTTGGTTAGCTGTGTTAGTTGAATTCTGTCAGCACCTCAATTGCCCATCTAATGGAGTGAAATGTTTCTTCAGGTAATCGAGGACAATAAATTGCGGCAATATGAATCCATTCAGAAGCTGCTGAATGAAAAGACCTCCTTCAGGCAAGCCATCAGCCATGCTGATCGCCTTAAGCTGCTCCCAGTACACCACAGAAACTCCAGCAAACGCAAACCTCGACCCAAAATCACTGCCTTGCAGGAGGAGACGGAGGAAGAAGTGCAGGAGACAAGGCTGTGAAATGTGGTGTGGACACCCTCTGTGTGGAGTGAGTCACCAGCAATGCCCCACAGTGACAGGCCCAGCACTTCTGAACCTGCCGGGAGCCATGCACAGATTGAACCTGTGACTGAAAGTGCATTTGGGAATTACTTCCCTTCCATGGTTGCTTGTGTGCAAGTTAGTACATTCTTTGAAGTTTTGCCACTTCCAATGGTAAAACCAAACTTCCTTTACAAAGCTGCTCTAATTTGGTACAAACGAGATGGCAAACAGAAGAAACCTGCGTAGCCCAACATAATTGTTTTAGAAAACTTTTAGAAATGTTCATGCTGGGGTGAGAGGTGCAGACAGCAGGAAGAATGTGAGAAAAATAATCAAACCTGAGTGGAAAACAGAAAAATCAGAATGTAAAAAGCCTCTGTGGATTCACTTTCTGCAAAGAAATTAAGGGACAATATCAGCAAGGTGCACAGAAAACTTCCTCCTCTTTGTTTTTCATGCAGCAACTGTAATTTCAATTTAGCAGAAAAGGCCAAATGCCCTTTGGTAACAGCACACAGCTCCATGTGCGTAGGTGAGAATGAAGGAAGAGAGGATAGTGACTTGCAGGCCAGTCAACGTTTGTCACATCTCCACAGCTTAGGGAAAATTGATATTGCCTCTGAAAAGCTAGGAGACACTCCACCCGACCCTGCAGTGGGCTGAGTGCAGGCTGACCTCAGTATCCAGTGAAAGGTGGGACTCCTGGCAGTGGAACTGGAAGGGGCTGCACAGGTCTGGCACCTTTGCATGCTTTTTACTCTGGCCAAAATAAAAAAAAAGAAACCTCTCAGAAGCAGACTTTAATAATGAAATTAATTTTTATACTTGTCTGGTTTGCAGTTTTATGACAAAACTGAACTTTCTCTAGGATATTTTATTTATTTTAATATTGTTGCAAACATTTACTAAGGAAATGATGTATTTTAAGAGTGATTATGTACTATAAAGAAAACTATATTTGTACAAAAAGTTTTATATTTGGATTGTTGGGGTGGTTTTTTTTGCTACTAGTCTTTGATGTCACATTATGATAGAGCTGTTAAAAACGAGGGCAGCCACAGTTAGGCCAGGTACTGTCCAATGCTGTCTTTGTGCACTAAAGTATTCCAGTGATACAGACATTTTAGATTTTTTTTTTTCTTTAAATAACAATAATAATAAAAAATTAAAAGAGACTGCCTGTACGACACGTTACAACACCCCTGCCCTGCCCTTCCCCGTGCGGCCACTGCAGACCTATTTGGCTACTTCCACTTCAGTCCATGCTGCCCATCAAATGGGGAAGGGCGGGCTCTGAAACGAGCCTTAATGCAGCGGCGGCGGCCCTGGGCTGTGGGAGCGCCCAGCGGGGCCGGCGCTGCGTGGGGGAGCGCTGGAGGTGCTGCTGGGTCAGCCGGATCCCCAGCCCCGGTGCTCACACTGGAGCAGCTGCTCACCCCGGCCCACTCTTGTTTTCCTCTAGCTCTCTCCCACGTTACATATTTTCTGTCCCACATCACATGCTTCCTCTGCAAAGATGCTATTTTTTCTGACTTATTTTTTCCTCGCCTGCTCCTTCATCCTGTCCTGACCCTAGCCTACCTCCAGGCACTTACCGGGGTCTCTTTCCTTTCTGTCTGCATTAACATCTCCTTGCTTTGCCTGGCTGTCTCCATGAAGCAATGCCTCTTGCTTACAGAGAATTTTGGGAGCCTCAGTTTTGCCAGGTCACTGTTTCTGTGCCCCTAAGCTCTGCTCGCTTCAGCCTTTATAACAAATAAAACCAATTTACACATTTGAAGGAGCGTCCCTTTGGAATCCCGATCACCATCCCTCTCAAATCGTTCACCTCACACCGTGTCCCCGTTCTCACACAGCCAGCTCTCCGTTTGTACAAGCCCTTAGTGCGTACGCGGCTGAGCCTGGCCAGGAGGCCGAGGCTGCTGCAGTGCAGCCAAGCCCGAGGAGGAACGCCAAGGATCGCTCTTCTCGGGATGTTACTCAGAGAATTATCTAAATAAACAAGATGAAATGGAAAGATCAGCAGAAAAGAACCCCTGCGTCATCAGAATCAGTGCGCACTTCAAAGCTTGCACAATCAGTAGCGTTAACTTTCGGGCTCATTAAAGGCAGCGAGGAGGTGACAAGTGTCACTAAGCGGACAAGGAGGCATTTCAAGAAAGGAAAAGGTAAATACAGCAGGAGCACACAGTAGAGGGGATGCATGTGGAAGCCACTAATACAGTGAGAAGGGGTGCTTTAAAGGAAAAAATAAATTGCCAGTCAATTGACTGCCCCCCCGCCCAACTGTTCTAGCACAACTACCGAAAGAGCTTCTGCCATCCGTACCCAGCTACCACCGCCGTGCTGCCTGTCCCAGAGAGCCCAGGCAAGGTCCTGGGGGAATTGCTCTCTCTCTGCCCTCCCAGGACAAAGGGAAAAAGGCTGGAGAAGAACGTGTGATTTCTTTCAGCCCAAAAATACTGCTTAAACTACTCTGGAGCTCAGGCTGGAACAGGAGGTAAGTCAGTACCAGCCTTCATGAGGAGGAGGAGGACAGCATCTGCTTCCCAACAAAAGTCAAGAAGAGCACGTTACCTTCTAGAATAAGCATTTTTTGTACTTACTGTTGGTGGGATAACAGCTCCCAGGGCTGTTTGCCTGAAGCTAAGCTGGGAAGTTTCACGTGTTGTTCGTGCTGGAAAATGGAGCACGAGGGAAGGAAGGAAAAAAAAAGAAAATGAGGCTATAACCCAAGCACAGGGGAAGAAAACACCAACGACCTTCATAACCACAGACTAAGTGTTAAGAGGATTTTTCTTTTCATATGCTTCACTTTGCTTATATTTAGTAAAACAAAACAAAAACCACCCCACCTTGTACCATGAAAAGGGTGGGAGGGGGTGTGTGTATAATATATGGCCAAATGCTGACTCCATGTGAAGATTAATTTTACAGCCTGCTGAGAAGAAACCAAAAAAGTTGAAAAGAGGGAAATTACCCTGCAAAGGATCTGGAGCTCTGCTTAAGTACAGAGGAGAAGGAAGAAGGGTCATACTAAGCACTAAGAAGCTCTTGCGACAGCCAAGGAAGGTTAGCCTAAACAAACTTGAACTCTACACATTTACTCATCTTCATAAAGCTTACATACAAAATAACTACACAAAGCAGCTTGATAATCTTCATCAGTGGGAACTGCTTAATATCTCACTGGGCTCAAACAAGCCTGCTATTAAAAAAAAAAACAATTTTGCTTTCACAGTTGCTTAACTGGTGTCTCATCAACTTTAGTATTTTATTCATGAAATATCTATTTTCAAAGTCTTCCTTAAGATCTACTTCCTCCATTTCCACAAGCCTGACATCCCTCAGCCTGATACACCATCATCAGAGCTGCTAAACACCCGATGGCCTCTGCACTTCTTGAATTCTACCCTGTTTAAGCAACAGGTTTAAGTAATTTCTCTGAAATGTGGCAGCTCTTGGAAAAGGTGCCTTTTAAAACACTTCCTCACATTGAGATTAATTGTTAACTGGCATCAAATATTGGAGGTCAGTTCAGAACTATGTAACTTGTTGTATTTTATCTGAAAAGTATGCTACTAACTTTTTTCTCCTCTTTCTGATAACAGATTTGGTATTTTAGTTCTACCATTACTTGATTATGATTTAACATTTGGGAAACAAAAAAAAAAAAAAACCCTTTAGAGCTGTGTGTACAATTGTTCACTAACGGACAATTAATTGCTGCCTAAAAATCTTGCAAATTAAGCAACCTGCAATGCACTACAGTAACACATTTCCTTTATAAACCCTCATGTTCTCCAAAACCGATTTCCTGTTCCTAGGATAAACAATATTACTAATAATTTTGTTTTACTACTAATTACTACTGCAATAATACTACTACTAGGACTTACTTCAGTCTCAAAATACAACCCTTGTAAATGCAACTGGAAGTTTTCAAGCAATGCCTGACTTTGTTGCCGGATAATTTTCTCTTCTTCCTCAACAGGTTACTTCTCATGGTGATCAAAGCTTTAATGTTTGAATGGGTTTTCTTGGTTTCCTCTCCTGAAACCTTTTAAAAATACTATATAAAAATGAATGTTGGTGTCACTCAAGTATTCAGAGACCTGCAATTACCACTGCTGTGTCTGTGATAAGCCTGTGAGTTCAGTGTCTCCTTCCACAAGCATCTTCCACCTGTAGAGGCTCTTCTGCTTCTCCAGTGTTACAGAAAGCTGGAGGGTTTTGGTTTGTTTTGTAAATCATTTGAGCTGTATTACAGGAAGAGATGAGTCTCGGAAATTCAGGCCCTTCATTTTGCTCTTGTTGATGAATGTTGCTGCCTTTGTGGAATGATGAAGCCGGTCTCTTCACACTTTTCATTTTGAGCTTGGCAGCTAAATAACTGAGGCAAATACTGCCTGAAGGACTCAGACGTTCTTTTAAGGAACATATTCCATGTACTTTACCAAGAACTAAGAACCATAGGAGACATGCTGAAAGCTTTTATTTTCAGGACTTGAAGTGGAGAGCTAGAAAGTTTAGGACTTGCCAAGGTCATTGGTGGATGAGAATAATCTTTTAAGTTCCTCTGGTTGAAGGGAGCGAGTCCTGTATAAGGAACGTAGTAGTGTAGTCAGATGGGCTAAACGAGAAGTCTTTTCACTGACCTGGTGGCATGGATGGAGTGGATGCAACCTTTAAGGCTCCCCTGTACTTCCCTGTATATTCCTCCATGTAGACAGAGTATCTCTCTCTTCACTTACCTCTCTCTTTTTTAAAGACATGGAAAGGGGTAATTGATGGGACTGGACTGCAGCATGGAGCAGCGTGATCTAACATAGATCACACACTTAAAACCTCTCTGCTTAAGGGAAGGAATGAAGAAAAAGGATTTTGCCCATTACTAACCTAAAATGAGAGCAGTTGATATTACAAGTCACACATGAGGACTGCTGCTTGTAGCATCAGAAGAATCTGAAGATACAGTGAAGCCCTGAACTCGTGACAGGGCCCCGCACTGCATCTGCACACTGTCACAATCCAAATGATAAACCAACGGAGAAGCCAGTATGTTCACATGCAAACTATTTGATGGTTATGTGGCACTCACCACTTGAGGGTAGGAACTGATATAGCCTAGCAAGAGAGCTTAACTGTTACTACAGAAGATAAGATTCAATTTGGAGATCTGCAAAATACTGTGTGATTAAAGGCATATGAAGATCACAGACCGTGTTGAACTGAAGCACAGACAAACCAAATGACAGCAGGGAGAAGTCAATCAGGTAAAAGATGCAGATGGAGAAAGATTAGGATAGCAGGCTAAAAGGAAAGGATAATGAGGACATTGAAAGGCAGTGCTAAATTTAGCTGGACACCTAACTTTCAAACCAGGAACAGATGAACTGTCTTCTGCAGATCTTCACTCAAAGTACACCACAGAAGACTTTTGATTCTCACAGACAATATGCAGAGTCTTAAAATATATCTCAAAACATGCTTTAGGTGCCTAAAGACCTTCCCACACAGAAACACATTTCTAACTCTTGATCTAAATGAGGTCTGACATTTCCAAGGTGTATTTTCACTGTAGAACAAACCCAGCTTAGAAGCATGTCAGAATTTTCTTTATAGCTCTCTTAAAAAAAAAAGTTATTACAAATCCTGATGTTGCAACTCATCTGATCAGTACAAAAAAATGTTTTCCATTTTGTGTTCCTCCTCACCATGAAATCCGTGCCTGAGCTTCTCACACAAGCTACCACACTGCTGCTCACACCACTTCAGCACGAGGGATGCTAATTGCCGAGACTCATTTATCTGACCTACAGCGGTTCACAGCTGAATCTTTCTGCTAAGAGCCAACTGCTAAAGCAGCATCCCATTTTTCAGCACCAAAATTACTGTAGGAAAGAAAACAATAAAAATCAACCTTTAGAGAAATCACCTGTATCTAGTTATATGTTACTATCAAACAAGAAATTCAAATTTAATAAAACAGTGGTTACTGAAAGACATGGTACTTTCTAAATACACTGTGCAGGAAATTATTACAGAAATAAGTTTCTAATATGCTGTATCAATAGAGATAACACACACACACATACAAACTAAGACAGAAAGACAGACAATACCCAGTACAAAAATTTTATTGATGCGAGTTTGGGATGACTGTTTTACATATAAAGGTGAAGTGTGAGGAAACAGCGAGGTGATCGTTTCCTCTGACTTCGGAAATTACAGGCATGACCACGTTACTGCCATAGCTCTCCCAACTCCCTCCTGGGAGCCCCTTGGCAGGCATCTAAGCCTGATCTCAGAGAGCTCTGCACTCTCCTCTGCCTACCAGATTAGGTGCTGAGACAGGGAATGTTTCCACGTTACCACAGTTCACAAGTACAGAACTGCAGGTACTGCAAGGAGAGACTGGGGAAATATTCCCTTCATAGAAACTCTCTCTTGTGGGAACATGATCTACTTCTTTAGTGGGGGGAAAAATTATAAAGACCTAATTTTAACTGCAACCCAAGTATCATTTCACAGCAATTACATCTTAAATCCACAATAGAAATTGATAATTACACAGTAACTCATATTATCACTACTACATTATCTCTGATAATACTGTAGTTAAGCATGTGCTCAAATTCCTTTTCAGTAAAATCTGCTTCTGTAAAACACTGTTATTTCTTGGATACTTTTAAAACACTAATGAAGCATATAAAAGTTTTTACAGTAAAAAAGAAAAACTAAGTTAATAAATGATCACATTTTCTTCAGTTCTATCAAAGAATAAGAGTCTGAGAAAAATAACTTTTATTGCATTTTAATTTCTCAATCTCTTTCCTTTTTTAAAAGATAGAAGTTGTAAGAAATTAATGAAATTTTAGATGAAGAGAAGCTTGGCAGAAACAAAATCACAATTCAGCAGGCAGATGATGGGGAAATCAAAGTATTTAATATGGCTTGTTAGCTGAAAGTAATTGATCTGCATTTCCAATCATTTTAGTTATTGCCACATTCCATTAATTTTTCATTAAATGAAGATAAAAACATGTCTTTAAAATGCGTGTACAATAGCTTTAAGCCATTGCTGTACATATTGTGCAACTCATCTGAATGCAGTTTAACACATAACGTAATAGAATATATTTATGTACAGTATATACACAAACAGAATCCTCTGGTAACACCCCTGAATATTATCATTTAAATGAGTAATTTTTATAATAAAAAGAAAAAAATCTATGAAGGTGGCAAAACTGCCCATTTCTGAAGTTTAAATCAATATAATTTCTAGCTGATTTACATAGAAATAAAACTGTGGTCCTGTACAAAATTTACATTACAGGGAAACCTTTTGTTTTTAAAAAATATTTACATTTGAGTACTTGGTTCTTTGCAATAGAGATTATATGAACACAGAAAAGTGTATGGTAGGCAGGTTTATTTATTAGATTTTTCTATTTGTTCTTTTTTGTGCAAATTCCAAATCTCTCTTTTTGTGTTATTATCTGTCTCTATTTGCCTTGTATTACTGCTGCTGCTTTTTTTAGTATTCTGAGAAGGCTGGGTGACTTTACTTCTAGGAACAGGAAGAAAAGATTTAACTCTTGAAACACCCAGCTCTGTCTTTGATTTGCTGTTGCTGCTTTCCACAGTTCGACTGCTGCTGAGAGGACGCATTCCATCCTGTGAGTAAAAAAAAAAGCATTTTCTGTATAAATAATTATTGCCATTTGACCTGAAAAACAACCAACCAATCCTACCAGCCCCACAGAACCCTTGTTATTTACAGCCTTTTGCAGTTTAATATGACAGCTCCTTACTACTCAGCAAACAAAGTATGGCTCTTTTTTGTTTCTTTCACTGAAAGGAAATACCATCAACATCTTAGAATACCAAAATAAGTCAAGGAGGTTTTTGCATTGCCATTGAAAAAGAACTTCAATTTTATTCACAGAGATTTTAATTTCAGAAGTATCCAAATAAAAAAAAAAAAAAGAGATGTTGTTTCTTTCATTACTGAAAAATGACAGCTGTGGCCACAGCTAAAAGGGGGAAAAAATGGAAATCTAGGTAGTTATGAGCTGAAAATTCAGCTTTACAGCTTGAATAAAGATATTTACTTTTTTGTACCATCACAGCCACAAATAATAACAAAATAGCATGACAAAAAATAATGCTTCAAGAATGGAAGTTGAAATGCTAGTTACATTTTAATCCATAATCTTATAAGATTGTTTTCTTATAAATTAGATTTTATCATCTCAAATTATTTGTTCTAAGAAGCTACATACTTAAAAACTGGATCGTATTCACCATGATCAAATTTAGATACCTGAAGTGACGAAGTCAGTTGTCACTTTTTGTTCCTTTAAAGCCAAGGAGAAAGAGGTTAGTTGAGCCATTTTATGATGGCCACTAAAATACATCTTTCATGAGAGATGCCCATCTTTCCACTGACAAGAAAGGAGAATCAAGACCTTAATGGTTAGCATCAGTTGAATCCAGATCACCCTCTGGGAAGCAGTATTAAAAAAATCACAGAATGTCAGGGATTGGAAGGGACCTCAAAAGATCATCTAGTCCAATCCCCCTGCCGGAGCAGGAACACCTACATGAGATCACACAGGAAGGCATCCAGGCGGGTTTTGAATGTCTCCAGAGAAGGAAACTCCACAACCTCCCTGGGCAGCCTGTTCCAGTGCTCTGTCACCCTCACTGTAAAGAAGTTCCTTCTCAAATTTAAGCAGAACCTCCTGTGTTCCAGCTTACACCCATTGCCCCTTGTCCTATCATTGGTCATCACTGTGAAGAGCCTGGCTCCATCCTCCTCACACTCACCCTTCATATATTTATAAACATTAATCAGGTCCCCCCTCAGTCTCCTCTTCTCCAAGCTAAAGAGGCCCAGCTCCCTCAGCCTTTCCTCATAAGGGAGGTGCTCCACTCCCTTAATCATCTCTGTGGCTCTGTGCTGGACTCTCTCAAGCAGCTCCCTGTCCTTCTTGAACTGTGAGGCCCAGAACTGGACACAATATTCCAGATGTGGCCTCACCAGGGCAGAGTAGAGAAGGAGGAGAACCTCTCTTGACCTACTAACCACAGCCCTTCTAATGCACCCCAGGATGCCATTGGCCTTCCTGGCCACAAGGGCACAGTGCTGGCTCATGGTCATCCTGCTGTCCACCAGGACTCCCAGATCCCTTTCCCCTACACTGCTCTCTAGGAGATCATTTCCCAACCTATACTGGAACCTGGGGTTGTTCCTGCCCAGGTGCAACACCCTACACTTGCCCAGCTCTCCAGCCTGTCCAGGTCTCTCTGGATGGCAGCACAGCCCTCTGCTGTGTCAGCCACTCCTCCCAGCTTTGTATCATCAGCAAACTTGCTGACAGTGCATTCAATTCCCTCATCCAGGTCATTGGTGAATATATTGGATAGTACTGGACCCAGTACTGACCCTTGAGGGACTCCACTAGACACAGGTCTCCAACTAGACTCTGCCCCATTGACCATCACTCTCTGGCTTCTTCCCACCAGCCAGTTCACAGTCCATCTCACTACCTGATCATCTAATCCACACTTCCTCAATTTATCAGCGAGGATGCTGTGGGAGACCGTGTCAAATGCTTTGCTGAAATCAAGATAGACCACATCCACTGCTCTGCCATCACCCAGCCACCTAGCTGTGTTTTCATAAAAGTCTAGAAGGTTGGTCAAGCACGACTTTCCCTTGGTGAGGCCATGTTGACTGCCCCTAATGACCCTCTTATCCTTGATATGCCTAGAGATGGCACCAAGGATAAGTCGTTCCATCACCTTCCCAGGGATGGAGGTGAGGCTGACCGGTCTGTAGTTACCCAGGTCCTCCTTCTTGCCCTTTTTGAAGATTGCAGTGACATTTGCTTTCCTCCAGTCCTCAGTCACCTCTCCCGTTCCCCACGACTTAGCAAAGATGATGGGGAGTGGTCTAGCAATGACTTCAGCCAGCTCCCTCAACACCTGTGGGTGCATCCCATCTGGACCCATAGATTTATGGATGTCCAGATTGCTTAATTGGTCCCTGACCCAATCCTCATCAACCAAGGCAAACTCCTCCATTGTCCTGTCTCCATCTGGGGTCTCCAGGGTACAGAGCTCCTCAAGACAACTTCCGGCAGAGTAGACAGAGACAAAGAAGGCATTCAATAGCTCTGCCTTCTCTGTATCTTCTGTCACCAGAGCACCCACCTCGTTCATCAGTGGGCCTACATTGCCTCTAGTGTTGGCTTTATCTGCCATGTATTTGAAGAAGCTCTTTCTGTTGTCCTTGACCCCTCTGTCAAGGTATAATTTTAAGGAGGCCTTAACTTTCCTAGTTGCCTCCCTACATCCTCTGACAACATCCTTATATTCCTCCCAAGTGGCCAGACCCTCCTTCCACGATCTGTAAACTCTCCTCTTCCACTTGAGTTTGCCCAGCAGTTCCCTGTTTAACCAAGCAGGTCTCCTGGCTTCCTTCCCTGACTTCCTACATATCGGGATGGTTTGATCTTGAGCTTGGAAGAAGCAGTCCCTGAATGTTAACCAGCTGTCTTGGGCCCCTTTACCTTCAAGTACCCTGTCCCATGGGATTTCCCCTAGCAATTGCTTGAAAAGGCCAAAGTTGGCCCTCCTGAAGACCAGGGTTGCAATTCTGCTTGGAATACTGTTCCTGCCACATGAGATCCTGAACTTCACCACCTCGTGGTCGCTGCAGCCCAGGCAGTCCTCAACCTTTACCGCTTCAACCAGACCCTCCTTGTTAGTGAGGATGAGATCCAGCGTCACTCCCCTCCTAGTTGGTTCATCCACCATTTGCATCAGGAAGTTGTCATCGATGCACTGGAGGAACCTCCTGGACTGTGGGTGGCTGGCTGAGTAGTCCCTCCAGCAAACATCAGGGTAGTTAAAATCTCCCACAACAACCAGGGCCTGTGGTTGCGAGGCTGCTCTCAGCTGCCTGTAGAAGGCCTCATCAACTTCCTCACCCTGATCTGGTGGCCTGTAATAGATGCCCACAGCAGTATCACCCATACCAACCTGCCCCTTGATTTTCACCCACAGACTCTCAACTCGCTCCTCATCCTCCCCTGGACAGATCTCAATACACTGCAGTTGCTCTCTCACATAAAGAGCAACTCCACCACCTCGCCTCTCTGGCCTGTCTTTCCTGAGAAGGACAGAGCCATCCATGGCCACATTCCAGTCATGTGAGCTGTCCCACCATGTCTCTGTAATTGCCACCAGATCATAACCCCCTGACAGAACACGGGTTTCTAACTCCTCCTGCTTGTTCCCCACGCTGCGTGCATTGGTGTACAGGCATTGCAGGGAGCGAGCCGAGTGCACCAGTTTCAGCCTAGGGGGGTGGGAGGCCTCCCTGCCTTCATCAATTCTAGACTGCTGCCCCACTGGCACAAGCCCAGCTGTAACTTCTTCCCCCTTCCAATCTAGTTTAAAGCTCTCCAGATGAGCCCTGCCAATTCCTGCCCCAGCCTCCTTTTGCCCCTGTGGGATAGGCCTTCCCCACAAATCACTGTCTGGACTGGTGTCCTATGAACCCAGCCATTATCAAGAACCCAAAGCCCTGCCTGTAGCACCAGTCCTGTAGCCAGTAATTTATGGCCTGAATTCTTCCATTCCATCCCACGTCAGCACCCGAAAGTGGAAGGACAGAAGAGAAAATCACTTGTGCTCCAGACCCTTTCAGCAACTGTCCCAAGGCCTTGAAATCTTTCTTCATTGCCCTCAGACTACGGGATGCAGCTTCCTTCCCATCTGTCTGGAAGATCAGCAGTGGGTAATTCATTTTCACCATCATCTACTATTCTTCAAGGAAAAGTTGGTGGCATGAAAACAGGCTATTCATCGTTGTCTATTCCTTATTAATCCTTGGATTCCATAGAATAATTGAATGTCTCAAGTTAGAAGAGACTCATAAGGATCATTGAGTCCAAGGCCCCTTTCCTTGCAGGACTACCTAAAACTAAACTGTATGACTAAGAGCATTGTCTAGATGCTCCTTGAACTCTGACAGGCTTGGTGCCGTGACCACTTCCCTAGGAAGCCTGTTCCAGGGACCAATTACCCTCTTAATGAAGAACCTTTTCCTAATGTCCAGTCTGAACTTTTCCTGATGCACCGTCATGTCATTTCCTTGCATTCTATCGCTGGTCACCAGAGAGAGGAGATCAGCACCTCCCCATCTGCTGCCCCCCTTGAGAAAGTTGTAGACTGCGATGAGGTCACCCCCCCTTCAGCCTTCTCTTCATCTCTCTCCATCTGTTTGTCTGTATCTTGGATCAAAGATTTTACATCTCTTACCAGTTTTCCTTCACACACTTGAAAGCATTTTTCCTTCCAGACAATTAAAAAAAAAAGGTATTTTGCCCTTTTAAGGCATTTGTCTCATTACTGTTGATAAGATCTCTTCTGCTCATGCAGTATTGCTTTGGTTACCTACAGAAATATCATTATTTTCAGAAAAGAATGCTTTTCTAATCTCATACTCTTTTTCAGACACCAGTTCTTGCATAGGTTTACCATTGTTACAATTGCCTCTACAAGTTTGACTTCTGCTTCCAAACTGAGACTGTGCTCTTCTAGATGTTTGATAAATTTGTTGTAGTAATGATTCAATGTAGAAACAAAGCTTGTCATTCAATTAGAACTCTTTCCCTTGTAGCAAAAGGTTGGGTTGTGTTTCCTTCATTTTGGCCAACACTTCCACACAAAGATAAGGGAAATCCATTTTTTAAAATTCTGTATGAAATCTTTTAAGTTCTTAAAAAAACCTCAAAGGTAGCTAAGCTGGTCTACCTCCAAAGGCAATATAGTTCTGCTTTACAATGACAGAAGGAATTTTAAAAGAAAAAAAAAAAAAAACTAGGAAAAATCTACAGTAGGAACGGGCAGGTCAGCTGACTTACCAAACTATCCAAGCATCACCACTACGTGAAGCTCTGTTTTGGAATGTCTGAAATTAATGTATTTAGATAAATATTCAGAAGCAGTATATCTAAATGTAGACCTGCAATGTTAAAATTGTTTCTGTTCAGCACAGACTGTTCTCTGGATTTTAAGTAAAATTACAGAAAATAGTAATTTTGAATATTTGGAAACGAAAAAATATGATGGCAAGGGTGGCAAGTTATCTCATCCAACTTAGTTTCTTTAATGCTTAGTTCAACTATTTTCAGGGCTACTTCATTGTACCTGCAGAAAACAGATGGTGTCTCTAGGAAACAATTTATTGCAGTCAGATAAAAGTGTCTGGATTGGACTTGAGAGAGTCCCTATTGAGGGAACATAGAAAACAGATTCTGCCCTGGCGAAGGTTAATTGAGCTGTGTGCTCAGCAGCTCTCTTGATGTTCAAAAACAAGGAGCAAGAAAGAAAAGGGAAACAAGTGTAACAACAGAGAAAGTACAATTTTTACTTTATTATCCAAAGAATGAAAACTAAGCAGCATATAATTT
The DNA here is from genome assembly GCA_907165065.1 of Caprimulgus europaeus. The sequence continues at coordinate 21,294,587 of OU015528.1, read as the reverse complement.
CATCTTCATATTTAGTAGGGAAGTTAGCACCCACAAACAATGATTTCAATTTCTGAAAAGAAGAAGAAAAGACAGGGGACCTGTTATATATCTATAATCTTATCAGCTTATCTTCCCACTCTGAAATGGCTCTGAAGTTAGTACAGTTTGTTTACATTTAGAGTATCTTTCCCCAGAATCACCAAACTTACAGGGTTTCTTTTGACTTCTCATAAATAACATGGCAAGAAAACTGTGTATTACATCAAATAGCTAGGTAGAAAAAAGAAACTGAATCCCTGTTTAAAAAAAGAAAACACTGTTCTTCACAAACTCTGCTAATATCAAGTTTTCTCAAAATTTCTACTGCTGAGAGCTTGGACACCAGAGCAGCTCAATTCTACTTAGCTAACAACACTTAGGAAACCAGTGGTTTGGAATTATATATATTTGGGTAATCACTAAAAAAAAAAGGAACAAAAATAAACCAGGAGCCAGCGATTTTACATTAAGAATTTTTAAAAGTTTTGCACTTTTGCAAACTTACTGAATAATATTAATTGAGGTGAAAAAAATAATCTGGGGCTTTTATTTCTCTCAAAATGTGATGCAAGTAACTTATAATGTCAAAGAAATGTTAGCAATACTTGGCCTAGGGAGATGGCTTTATGTAAACATGAAAACTGAAGCAAATACATCCATTGTTTAATAAATCTTTAGTTTCTGTTAAGACACATGGAAGAAACTCGGCATGGTACGTCTAGCAAGTTTCCTAAGAACTGTGACAGTTCACTCTTGTAATAAACAGGGCACTGGAACGCTAACTCTTTGGATCTAATCAGGAATTCAGATTTTGGAGAAACTCAAGACACCTTCCCTATCCTACTACAAAACTTGTTTCACCTACCTTTTGTGCTGTTGTTTTACTTGAGTTAGTACCACTTGCTGAAAACACAGGACTGTTCTGAGAGTTATTGAACATCAATATCTCATCCTTAGAATCTGCAATCTAAAAAAATAAAAGAAAATGGTGATTTTTTTCAATTATTCACAGCAGAGATGTTTAAATTGGCCAAATTTTGGAGTCTTGATTGTATTTTCATGTAGTTTCTTTGTAATGCAATCCATAAATATCCAAAGAACAAATAAAATGTCTTTCCTTTACTCTTGAGTGCATTCGTAGGAGATGGGAGATAGAGGGATTTCACATCAACTGTTATCAGAGGAAGATACATTTCCAGAGCAATACTATTCAGTGGAGCTTAAGGGCAGTTTCCCACTAAATGTTATCCAGCCCCAGGAACCTCACAGAAAGGAATGATCCTTTTCTCTTCCTCCTGCTGTGTTTCTTACCTACTATTTTCCATCAAACCTTGTGATCAAGCAATAGCAGATAGAGTGTGATCAGCATTCTATCCTCATTGAAAACCAGGTATTTTATCCTGGGGCAAGCTGAGCATATTCAACTCTGCAAGTGCAAAAGTACTCAATCCCAATATAACAGAAGCAGCTGGAACATATTTGAATGAAAGGGCAATTCAGAGAGTAGAAGCACTTATTTTGATGGCAGCCTGAAATTACATCACACAAAGACAACATGCAACAGCACCCTCACTTCTGTAAGGCTCTAGTGGGCAGCTAGGGAATTAACAACAGAAATTCCAGCCATGGATGGTTCCACCCATGGTGAGGAAACTGAACAAAAGACAGTGACATCTATCTCCTTCCTTATCAAACTCATATTTCCTCGAATTGTCAACAATGAGCAATTGGATTTTACATGTTACTGAACACAATTTTAAGTTGGTTACTATTTCTTTAAGCACATCCCATTCTTTCAAGGACAGATATGGTAATTTCCTGCTAACTGACTAGTGACTAGCTTGCCAGCTTGGTGCATGTGATTCATGCAAGCACTGTAATTACTTAAAAAAAAACCAAAAACCAAACCAAACCACCATAATAAAGGATTTCATTAAATAGGTTAAAAAAATCTTCCCAAACACAGTATTTCTTTTTTTTAATAAAAACTTGGTGGACTTCTAAGAATAAACAGAATACTTAATAAAGCAAAACTAATGGAACTGCTGTTCAGGGAGATCCTAGAGTATGCAAATGCGCAGCATAAGTGGACAATAGCCTCAGACTGACTCTAACTGTGTTTCAGAAAATATGGAACATCTGCTTTGGTGTGAATACAGCCTGCTGTCACAGCCATCTACTTCAGCTGTGCTAGAAGGAAAGAAGGAAAGGAATAAATAGCTACAGCTACAGGGAGAACTATACAATTTTGGTGTAGAAGTCAAAATGAGAGAGACCCACGGCTCCAACCTCTGCTCCAACAGGCCTCCCGTAGAACTTAGCCCCAACCTCGGAGCCTTGCAAGCATCCTTCACCCTCTTCTGCCACTGTTAAAGAAAAAGAATTAGGCCAATCCATTCTTTCTTGCTTTGGCAGCAAAACTAATTTTGCCTGCACAGCAGAGGAGCTTCAAGCCAGTTCTGCAATGGCTGATGGGATTACATTAAACAAATCAAATGTGTAACGCGTATTAGGAAAAACTTTCCATGTCTTTAAGACTACAAAACAGTTTCCCAGTAGAAGCAATGATAGCATGAAAGATAACCTGGGGAGCAATAATGTAGAGAAGGCTACTGTCTCTAGCATTTATGAACTTAGAAATTTCAGCCTCCACTGAAAAAATCTCTACAAGAAAAAATAGTGAAGATGTAATCTAAAAAAAAATAATTGTAGGAAACCAGAACATTTACCCTCAAATGTATAATTTATTAGTTGACTTTTGCTTATTCCTAAATAATTTAATAATTTTCTTCAGCTCAAGTGGTGCTTGTAAATTAAAAATTTATTTTAAACACATAGCAAACAACTGCATATAGTAATGATGTAAATTATTTAAAAATGTTGTGTTTACCTTGCTTATATCAGGCTCAGATTTGCTGGAACACATACTTTGAAGTTCCTGTACAAGATCTAATTCATCATCAGAACCAAAGGACAGTCTTTGCTCCAGATTCAATGTTCTCAATTGATCCTTCTCTGAAGATCTGTTTAAAAAAAACCCCAAACAAACAGAGAGAACAACTAAAACTAAGCTACGATGCAGAATTTAAAAATAAATATCATACACACCTGGAAAATGGTAATTTCTTTCCAAATGTCCTTTACTACCACAAACAGAAAGAAAATAAAATCTAATTCAGTGACAGCAATAGTTGTCAATGGTTGTTATATCTTTGTTACCGAAATTCTAACAGAGGATTTGATTTTTCTGCCTACTATCTTCAAAAGTTCTCCTCTTTTTAAGATGGAGCAATCAATTTTATTCCAGTCTTCTTTCTGGACTTAATTCCAAACACTTAAAAAAGTATTCTATGCTCTCTGTGCCTGTGAATATGGTAGAACCCAGGTTTCAGATTGAAGTAAAATCTCAAGTGCAGTTCCCTCTGGCTAATTTGTACACTTTCTTAGAGAAACTCCATCATTTAGACTGAAGTGCATGTACTATACCATTCTAAATTGTCATTCAGTAAGCTAAAATAGCCAGAGGAGTTTTAAAAATATAATGCCAGTTGAAAAAAGCATATGGCTGGCTTTTCATGGCAGAGTGTTACATAACACTCTTAAGTCAGAGACTACTCTGTTACATAGAAAGACATGTAATGCTGCAAGGTTTGAATTACAGAAATGGGTTCTAAAATTATATCAAAGTACATAAATTTTATTTTCTCTCAGAAATTAAAATTAAAAAGGATTCCTTCCTTCAGCTGTAGACAAAACATTACCAAATACAAACTCTTCATCTATTCATTACAATGTGCTGGTTTACAACATAATTTTATCATCTTTATTGCTCACTAAGTGTTACAATGTGGTGGTTTTAGCCTGGCCAGCAGTCAAACACCAAGCAGAAATTAAAACTTACTTTGTGGTGAGAGAAGTTCTTTTTTTACAGTTTGGTTGCAACATAGTCCTAGAATTTATACCTACACAAAAGAGAGATTGTCTTATTAGTGTGTTATCATGTCCATTGATTTATTTATTCTAAAATCTGTGACAAACAGGGAAAATGTGTTCCCATTTACTGGCTAATTATGTCAATAGAGTCTGTCAAACATCAGAATACAACCCTTGAGACAGAGTATCATCAGGAACTGCTAAAATGGCAAATGGGGCGTGAGTTGCCCAAGCTTTTGTAGAAGACAGAGCATGAGGTTTCTGCACATAGCACTTGAACTACCCTTACTGGTTCTCTCAAAGAGAAACCAGTTGTCAACAGGAAAAGATTTTTGTTTGTTTCATTTAAGTAAAATGTTTCATTTAAGTAAAATCAAACAACTTACCCTTACTTGGAATCAGGAACAACATTTGATTCTGATAGTCAGAAATGGAAGGCTATTAAATTAAATTCACTATGCCATTTTTTACTTATATTCACAGATATTAGCTGAACTCCAAGAACACTCTCGGGTACAAGATACAGTATCAACCATCCTACTTTGGCTTATATTAATTTGATTTCTTAAATCCTTAATGGGATTAGGTAAATTCACAATTCAAACAGAACTGGCAAGCAAAATCAGGACAGAAGAGTTGTAGTTCAGCAAAAGCAGACTCCCTTCTGAACAAGAGCTGAAGAAATTAATAGCTCAATTTAACATTACAAAGTACAAGGCATCAAGTATTTCAGTCTTTTATGTGTGAGGTAGCTGATGCTAGAATCTTACTGTTTCTACAGTACAGGTGTGTATATAAGCCTTTTTCTCTCTAAATCCCTTCCTAAGTCTTCTCTCTGGAGGACTTACCTTCACTTTCTGTACGCAAAATAAGTGACTTGATTTTGTCCTCTAGAAGTTTTCCTGTTTGATATTTTATTAAGTTATGGCATTCCCAAGTCGTCCTTCTACGTGTATGCTTTTAGAAAAATTATATGTTGCTACTGCACATATCTAGATGTTATCCCTGTGTAGTAAACTGCTTCCTAGATGGCTTATGATTTTGAGGTGAAAAGATGTATCAAGTGTCAGCTACTAATACAATTTTCACATTTATACACATGCATAGATCCAGTCATATAAAGCCTTTTTTACCAAGCAGCATACTGAAAATTATGTGGAATCTTCTTGCAAACATTACAGTATCTGTCACTATACAGAATTTTTTACATTTATTTTTTTACAATTAAAGTGAAAATCAAACAATAATGTCCAATTTAAAACCAAAGATCTCATCCTTCCACCACAGGGCTTCTAGATTATTGAAGTCAATTTACCCAGTAAGATTGAACAAAGGATGCATGATTTGAGGATGCATGTATTCATTTATTTTTACTTGGATTCAGAAAATAGAAATTACTGTAGTGAAGCTATGAAGTACATGTAAAAAACCCCAAAAAGTAGGTATACTGTAATTTGTGTGCAGAACTAAGGAGTATCAATCACGTAATGAAGCTTTCTCTCATTCAGTATTGAGGAAGAGATTGACAGAGCACCATTCCATGCAATACGAGGTAGAACCATGGCTGAATCTTCCATTGTCTAAGCCAAAGCCTACCTCATTATCAGACAACAAGAAAGGTGTTAGAACAAACAAACAAAAGTAATTAATTAAGATATCTCACAGTCACAAAGAAATAATTTTTTTGGGAAAAAGGTAAGCAATTTTTTACTGGTAAACATAAACGTGAGTGCCATTTAATTGAGAATTTTTAATTCACCATGTAGAAGAAAAGTTAGACTCATACCTATGCAGCTTAAACCCCAACACCTTATTTCAGAAGAGAAAACAGAAAGCTTTACCTTCAGTATTTGTCTCCTGCTTATTCCATGACGGGGAGGATAAATGGCCTGACTTTTTGCGAGGACTTGTGCTCACTTTTCTCCAAGAAGCATTCTCACCTCTTTTCTTGCTACAATTTTTGTAGCTTGAAACCACCGATAAAGGAAAATTTCCTCCCTTAAAATCTGCTATATAATTATCTAGCTCTGAAACAAAAGTAGAACAATGTTAAGAAGAACTGACTGTTGCAAATGATCTGTCTTTGACTACCTTATACAATTACTTAGTTTAGTGACTGTAAATGCTTCTAACCACACACCTCCCATCATAACTACAGTTATGTTTTGTGGAAGTTTAAAAAAAGAATTAAACAGTTAAAAGCCCCACTTTAGAAATGTACAACTATTTGCCTTTCAGACTGTTCAGTTACCTGTTCTGGGTAAAGGACAGCCATGCAGAACAGCTTTATTTAGTAAGATGCTGAGAGCAGCTTTAACAACAGCCTGTTGACCTTGGCTAGGATTTTTTTTTACTATTGCTTGTCCTGGTACAGCTGGTCTTTTCACAGAGGCTCTGGAGAGTATTGCTTCTTGAACTCTGGGAGCTATCACAGCATTCCATAACTTGGACATCCACCTGTAGGCACACCAACAATCCCTTAACTTAAAATAAAATTATCAAAACCCAAGATTTTGTAGTTTAGGTAACATATCAGATTTTGCATTTTCAGGAAGCATATATATTTTGGACTTCCTATTGTACCCCTTTTCAGAAAGGAAATTATTTTATTTAAGGTAAGGTTTACTTTTTTTGTTTTATATTAAATCATTTGACCTCACTTTCTTCAGGCTGCTTTGGCAAACTACTTACCATCTGATGCTTTTCCTCCCTTGGATAAGGACTATAAAACAGCCTTTTCATTTTAAGGCTAAATGAAAGAATGTCCCAGAAGGATGTGTGTTCATGTATATACAAAAAAAATCCCCTTTCACCTTTGCAGAGCATGGAGAAGTTTCCATGCTTGCAGGTGTTTATTTACAACCTATGTGCTGCCAGAGTGGGGAAAAAGGAGGTATTCAGTTATGACTGCACGCTTTCCAGTATTCTTCCACTTCCAAACTTGTCCAGCTTACAAGACCATTCTATTCGTACAGCTGCCTTGCTCTCACTCTCCTTCTGCTTGTTCTATGGTGAACTGTGTTTCCAGGATACTGTGAATTTTACAGATTGTCTGCTTTAGAGACTGGGTATAATTACAAAAAATTGATTCAAAGAGACATGGTTCTTCTGGGACTTTTGCTTTTCGAAGACAGAAATATTACATTGTTTTAGCACGGAAGTGAAAAATTTTTATCAGGAAATAAACAAATGCTGTATCTTACAGCTTATAGTTCTCAAGGGATAAAGGCTAGGAGTTTCAGGCTTCGGGTTTAGCTCACATCTGTAACAGACACTGAGGCAATCTTTTTTAGATCAAATACAACTCTTTTTTTTTCCCCCTTATACTCTCTTATGGGAGGAAGATGGTAAGGACTGAGAGTCAGAGCATTTATATTAAAGGTCTATAAGAAATTATAGGCCATAATGCTGTGTTTCAGCTTTGGAGAAATTCATTCAGAAAAAGCAAAGGCTAAAATGTCTGTTTGACCTAAATGAGCCATTTTGTTGGATACACTGATACAGAGAAGCCATCCTATTACCAAAAAGATTATGGTGACTTTTTTTTTTATTTTATTTAAGTTAGAATGCATGAATGATTTGATAGATGCACTTCTGGTTAGTTATGAAGCATAAGATTGAGTTTTAATTATATATATCCATGCATCAAAGTGCTGGTATAAGCCTGGTAAAAGTTATATTATCTAGAAAAATAATTAATACAGTTGTTAAAATAAGACTTAAAATGCATATTGGAGATGTTCCTTGAAGCTTCCTTAGCATAATGTTGTAGATACTATTCCATATAGATACAGTCTGCTTCTGCTAGCTGAGTTAAGCTATCAAAATAAACAACTGCTTTCATTTTAGTAATGAAGAACTCTGTATCTCCATTTCTGCCTATGTAAGCTTGTGACATTTTGCAATACTGGTAGTATAAACAGTCAGAAATGAAAGCTGCAAATTCATTGAGCCCATTCTAATCTAACAGTTAAAAACTGATAGGCTGGACAATGCCACTCTCTCTAAATAAAATTCCAACCTGGTGTTTAAATTCAGTCTTATGTTTGTACTCATCTCAGTCGAGTCCCCAGTTCTTTGATACAGTTGATGCTTAGGAACGGTACAGAAAGGCCTTGCCCCTGAAAAAGAGCTGTCAGGTGAAACTCTTTCCTGTTGGAACATTATCTTTAATTCCCTAGATCAAAATCAAGAAAAGATGTGGCTAAAATTTACTCATTTATTCACACTACTCTCCAAAACATGTGCAGCTACATGAAGCAGCACCAGCAGGAAATAATTTCCTGTCATGCCTTTTCTCTCTCTTTCCAGCCGCCTGCTTCCACCACTTGCCCCATGCTAACACCCAGCCCAAACACACCCAGACCAAACTTAGAAAAATCCCAGGTTTAGATAGCTGCCTACCATCTTCATGAACTGAACTGACTCAGTGAAGCTTTAACAAATGCAAAAAGCAGCAGAACGGCACAGTGGAGAGGAGGGGCAAGAGGACAGGAGGGGTTAATTAGACTGAAATAACAGCAACCAGTGAGCTGCTAATTAAACCTATTTATTGCATCCAGTAAGTGCTGCTGGAGCTGTGCTTTTAAATTATTTGTTAGTGGACAAAAATCACATTAAAATGAGGAGTCAGATGGCATATCGCTACTGTAAAGGACATTTTGAGGTTATGCTCAAAGTAAAGCATTGTGAATCCAGTCAAAGTTACACTTAGGAGAAATCTAAACTCAGAAATGCATAAATAAGGTATCTAAATAATAGTTTTTCTGTCCTCTACTAACGCCATTGCAATAAATAAGTGATTAAGACACTGCAGAGGACATAATTCCAGAGGAAGACAGGTGATAGATGCATGGTATACTTTACTCTTTTTTTATTTCTTAGCACCCAGAAAATTTCATAACACCCATAAAATGCGACATCCACATTAAGGAGAATGCTATGAAGTAGAGTGAGAAAAGCAATGTTGCATCTCCAGAAGCTCGTGCTATTATTTGAGTTCTGAATAAATTTGAATCTTAATTAGGGGCTCCTTACCTTTCTAATATAGCCCAACACCATCTTAGCATGAAATTAATATATTTTAAAATTCCATAATTACTTCTTGTATCACCTGCTAGCATTTGCAGAAAAGATGAAATGTGAGCAGATGTTCATGCAATATGCACTATGCAAGAAGAGACAAAATTTTCATAATTCTTTTATTTTACTGGACATCTAACCATGTGTATAGCTAAAAAGTACATATCTGCCTTATTTACTATGCTAATACATCTGTGAAATTTTACATGGGTTTAAAAATGACACTAGATATTAAAAAGAGTGAGAAATCATTCCAGTTCTCTCGATTTCTCTCATATACAACTTTTCTCAAAAGGAAACTTTAGGAATTTTTCAAGCTCAGAATTCTTGAACTTTATTTTGGTCTGTTCACTAATGAACAACTTTCTTTACAGTGCTGTCTTGAAATGAAGAACAAAACCTTTAAAGGGTTGAGCAGTATTAGCCATTTCAGTACAAGTAATACTTTGCAACCTTTCTGTCAGAAAATAACTGAACAATCACAAAAAAAGACTGACTTTCAACTAGCGTTAGATACCCAGTTTCCACTTGTGTCCTTCAAAATTGCCCTTCTAGTAATCAAATATCAAACAAAGGTCTTAAAACTTTCAGTAACTTCTGCAGAAATACTTCCAAAGTTGCTGAGGCACATGGGTTTTGGGAGACACATAATTGCTACATTTGTGGTAAGTATCTAGTTGTCACTGAGCAGTGTCAAATGGGAAACAGAAATCTTACTTCACAGTTGCTTGGCTGTGCCCTGGCACCACAGGACAAGAGAAGAAATGTTTTGGCCCCATAAGTGCTTCAGGTGCTCCTAGACGTGATAAGCAAGAGTTCAGCTGGTGCCAAACAGCAAGAATCCAGTCTACAATCTTGCACACAGGATCACATGGAGGAGGTACTTTGCCTCTGAACTGCAGAAAGAAAGGATGTTTGACAACAACATAAGACCTCTGCTGCAAACACTTTCCTTGAAACCCCAAGAAGGTTTGTAGTTTTTTTTCCCCCTCATATATTGCTACTATGAAAATCAGGAGCAATCAAAAATTGGTCAGAGTATACGGAGTATCCTGAAGTCTGGTATTAAAACTCATTTCCCCAACTACACTTGAAAAGATATCCCCTTATCAATTAACTGACATGTCTCTACTCTTGTGGAAAACTGAGACACAAATTTGGCAGCAGCGCTTTTTCTATGGTCTTTAAGATTAGGATTGCAAGAGGCATCTACAGTATCCTATGCAATATATATGATATAAATAAGGCATATAAAAGAACATACAATCACACTGAACTGGAATGTCTGATCCAAGCATGTTGTCAGTGGATTTCTATATTGATTTCATACTTAGCAGCAACGAAGGAAAGATGCCTTCCTCTAAGACTTACATTTTTTTAGCCTGTCTTGTTAAAGGCAAATTATTTGGTGCCAGAAAAATCCTCAATTTAAAGGTATTATAAAAGATGCAGTAGGGATAGTATTTGCCAGCACTGAAGCCAGACCTCTTGCCAGAGTCTACAGGTGAACAATTTAAGTTTAATGTGAAAAAAAACACATTTAAGATGTTCCCATATATCCTAATAACCCAAATAAGGGAAAAAGAGCTTTTAATCTGAAAAGGAGACTATTAAGGCACAAACGAGGATCTCAGAAATAGTCTATTGAGCAAACAATAAATATGCTTTTACTTTCCCTTAGATTTTGATACCAGATTAGACTTCTATTTTTAACATTGGAATCCACTATTTTAAGGTCCACACTAACTGGCATTTGAGTTTGGATTTTGCATATGGCACATGTATATATTTTTTAAAAAAAGAAAGTACTAGCATACTGGGCATTTTTATTCATTATTTAATTAGGGAAGACATAGGAAGACACATGGCTTCTTCTTCCACATAGCCACCATCTATCTGCATATATGCCTTAGAGAAAATAAATTCAGTGAGATTACTACCCAAATTCTGTTCAACTTCAGTCAGAGGTAGGAAACTATTACATTCTTAAACTCTAACCTGTGAAACTAAGGATTGCTTTTAACCCTAAACAAAAATAGCCTGAAAATGACATCTGCTACATGATGCTGTAAGGTCTGGTAGCCAAAGCAGTTTGGCAGAGCTAGTTTGATCCAGACTTTGTCCATGAACGAGTCAGAATACCACTGCTTCTGCGACTGTCTGCATTGCTGTATTTCTTGGCCTTGTGCTCAACTGAAGACAGTTCTCCTCTTTGATCTTGAGTGATCTATGATCAAAGTGTTTCTGTCCTTTTATAAAGGGGCTTAGATCACTAGATACTCTCCAGTGTAGGCTTTAGAATACAATCTTTCTCCTCAAGAAGATGGAGGAGAATTCTGCTACATACTTTTACTGCACTATCTTCTGGCCTATACTTCATTCCTGTACCTGCAAGATACCAGCTTCAACCACTCCTAACAGTTCCAGCTTACTACGTCTATAGCGACTCAAAGATTTAAAGAACATAGGGAAAAAAGTAAACAATATTTCAGACAGAAAAAAGTACTTACAAATAACTATGCACCTGAAAAAAGCAATCCAAGAAAAGTAACCTATTAATTGTTTCATTGATACATTTCACATGTTTCTTTTTTTTATAGTCTGTATTGTTGTTTTGATACTAAAGCATACCTAGGAATGTCTCTAAATTTCCTTATTATCAGAACTGAAATACTCAGTTATCACACATTTCCTCTTTAGGATCTCTTTGAATCAGTAAGCTTTTATAGATGAGAACTATGACAGGAGATGACATCCCCATGGATAACCAAGACACATACAGCTGAACACTCAGAACTGACAGTAGGTCTGTTGTCCCTCACCAAGACTCTTCACTACTGACAGTTTTTTCTAGTCCCAGAACAATCTCCCTTTTCAAGCCTGTTCAAAACTCTGCTGCCAAGTTTATTTTCCTTGGCAGCTGTTTCAATTAAACTCTCCCTCCCACCGTCAAACACTGCCTGACTGTCTGCAATATCTGCTATCACACTAGAATGGTTTTCTTCCAAATAACTTTCAAAATTCCACAATTCTGCTTTTACCCACATCTTTCTTTTCATTTCCCACCCTCCATTTATTTATTCATGTTAAAACAGACTTCCCATCTTTATTCTCTTTTGGACTTTTTTTCCAGCTTCAGCAGCCCTATTGGCTCAAAACAACTTCTCTACTCATGTATTTCACCCCTTTCCTCTTTGATTTTAAAATCATGAAAACTCTTTTTGCTGCTTAAAACTTAGCCAATACGCCCAGGATGTATAATCATCTTATTTTAGATATATAAAATAAATCCCTTGAGAAAAGGATTTTACACTTGCTAAACAGCTTCTTAATATCATGCTCACATAGAAGATGAAAAAAATTACTGAAAGATGTTTCCATAACATGGATAAGCAAGTATCCACATTATCATTATTTGCAGCCAACCTGTGTGTTCATGCTAATCAGCCACGGCCACACACTTTCCTATATGAGGCCAAGCACAACATTTAGATATACAGCCTGAATCTTCCATTACCATCATACATATTTCACAGACCTGGTGATGAACAATACTGCTTAAGCTGATTCAAGTTCTTACCTTATTTATAACTTTTCTTCTTAAAAACCTTTGAAGCAAGCCATGCATTGGTTCCCCATCCCACCTAAGTTGAACCCAACGGAAATGCTGCTGAACCAGCAAGTCAGAGCCATGAAGATGACACTTGGAGATTGTCCCCAGTAAAAAGCAGTTCTCATGAAAGTAAAAGGCACCAGAAACTCCATTTGCTAAAAATGAACCATAAAAATCTTTGCTAAAATACACAAAGCTTTGACATGATTTCATATGTAAGTCAGAAGCAGTGACATAATTAGAAAGGAAAAAACCCTCACCTAAATTAGCCTTAAAACATGTTCTATTTGGTTAAGAACAACTGTTTGCAATATAATATAAAAAGTGAAAAAATTACGATTTTCTCCTTTAAGCTCCCTGTTTCTCATGTATTATCATACAACTGTACGGTAGTAAAAACATTTCTCCATCCCAGATTCTTTAAATACCTCTTTGAATAGTGCAAGGATTTTCCGAACTCCGATTCTCAAGAGAGGCCAGAAAATCTCCTAGTAATTCAGATAAAGAAGCTCTCTCCAGATTCTCTAAGATCACAATGGTTGTCTTGCTTACAGGAGGCTGTTTAACTGGGACCAAACAAGCTGAAATATAAAACTTCCATTAATGTCTTCTTACAAAAACTGACTTTTATTTATGTATACAGCTTTTACTGCTACTAATGCAACAAAGGATTATTTTTTTTTCTCTTAACTTGCTCACAGAAGCAGATAGACTGTATAGTACATTTAAAACTGGAAGCATAAAATCAAACAGTGGAAAGAATATCATATTGTACAGTAAGAAATAAAAAAATAAAGCTATTATTAAAATAAATTCCTGAAATGTCTATAATGGGATCTTCATATATAGGAAGGATTTCAGTACACTGCAGATAAATACAACAGAAAAGATAGCAAAGTTCTCTGGAAATATTTCTTTCCTTTGCTGTAATAAAGGATTCAGAATATTCCGTATTTATAAGAAACTCAATAATTCTGTGAGATTGCCTATTTGTTTTCTACTATCCTCTCTTCAAAAACTTCCTTCAATATCTTTAAGAATAACTCAAAGAGTCAGAGCTAGTTTGATGCATAAACAGTAGCATCTGAACCTAATAGGTATTAAAATTATATCTATATCTCTCCTTTTTTTCACATTCAGATATTTTCCTTTATTCTTTCCTGATTGTAACATCTTACTGCCTAGAGAAGATCCAGCCTTTGCAAGTGCTCTTGCAACACAAAATCTCAGATGAATGCTTCTGTAATACAAATTTTTAAAAACCCACTTGTCTTGAGTATATTGTCCCTTGCATTGTTTCAGAACTTCTTGAAGGTGGTACTAAGGAAAATGAGTAGTAATAGGGCAAAACTTTCAGCAACTGACTGTAGCTGATGACTGCTATTTATTTGCAGTTTCCTGAATATTACTGTGCTGGTTTACTAATAGGATATACCTGGATAGCAGGGAGGACAGGTTTCTCCTCTGCATTTGTAACCATTTACAGAGAGGAAGAGAGTGCTCTCCTAGGAGAGAGGAGACGTGGCAGAAAAACGGGGAAAGAAGCAGGCAGAAAAATGAGAGGCTCAGCCAGCAGCACAATGCTGAAATGCAAGCACAGACTATTAAGAGTGTGTTTCTGACACAAAGCATCCAAAAGAAACTTTCCTTAGAGACACTGGCTAGTAAATAAACCAGACTATGAATGATTTTCTGTCCCGCAGGCCAAACACCAAAACCTAGCTGAATTCTGACTGAATGGTCTCCTCTTCTCTCTCAGCTATGTGACAGCACTCAAATGATATGTGGGAAAAATCGCTGACACAAGCTATTCTCCAAACTGTGATCAGGATTTCCTCGGAGAGAAAACTGACACAAACTGAAGTTACACCAGGGAGCATGCCAACAAACAGAATGAAGCACTGCACACCATTGTATGAGCCCATGGGATGGCTCTGCTTTTACTCATGAGCACAGAAGTTGTCAGAAAGGACTGTACCGAGTTTGTTGCAACCAAGAAAGCCAATGATAGCAACAGGATGAGAAAGTACACTTGAAGGACAGGCCCACACTGCAAACACACAGCAGGTAGAGGACAGCATTCAGTCTTACTCACTGAATTGTAGTTTTTCTATTAAAAAGTTAGTAATTCTAGTTTGTCTGAATAAAACATTTGCTTATGAGATTCAAATTCCTCTTGGTGTTTCTGGTCTGCTGATACTGAGAAGGAAAAAGGTAGGGGGCTGATCCTCTCAAAGCTCTGGCTGCCAGTTTCACATGAGAATGCATCCAGAGGCATTGCATTCATACAACTGAAATTGCTACAAATTAAAATGTCTAAAGCTCAGTCTCTTTCAATATAGAAAATGAAATGTGAAAATCATAGCTCCTGAAACACAAGGTTATTCTTATTCTAAGCAGTAATGACATTTATCACATTTCTTTTTCATGTGAATGACCATATTGAATGAGAGGTAAAGTTAAGGTCCTACAACTGCAGAAGAGACCATAATAATAAAAGAGAAAAGCCCAACATTTTTGGATTAAAATGAGGTCTTCCTACCAAGGTTAGATTCAAGCTATATTGATAGTTTTTGACAACAAAAAAACCCCAAATCTAAACACTCATAAAACAGAAATGGAAAAAAAATAGAAGAAAGCTGCAACAGGGTGAAAGCACCTACATATCTGAGAGCTGCTTGCAAACAGCAAAACTTTGCATCTCAGCCAAACTTAATTTGAACAGTACCAAAGAAAAGGAAGCATCTTCAAGGTCTTATACTATTATTGCATGTGTAATATTATACATTATATTATATATTATTGTTATACTATCTACTATATATTTATATTATTTAATATATTATTACTGTATGGTTAATACTAGGTCGAAATAAAATAAATCAGAGTTTGAATGCATGAGTATGGGCAAAATGCTGTACAACCTGCCCATGAAAAAGCCCTCCACAGAAAATATTGCTTTTTCTCTCACTTTTAGCACTATTCTATTCCTTTTCTTATATTCTATTTCTGACTGACCGATGTGCCCCCTTTATTCTGATTTCATACTTAATTTGCCAGTTTCCACTGTCATTCATCTTTGGCTACGCTTACCAACTATTCATCATGTATTTACACAGGTACAGCCAATGGACTACTCTGAGAATACTGCATTGTGGAGCACCCAAGTTACAGGAATTTAATCTACATGTAGCTATTCACATCCATTAACAAATAAAATGTTCATTTTAATAGAAAGTAAATTTTGTCCTGTAGTAATGGGTCAGAATTGACAGAACAAGGGGAAATGGCTTTAAGATGAAAGAGGGTAGGTTTAGATTAGATACTAGGAAGAAATTCTTCACTGTGAGGGTGGTCAGACACTGGAACAGGTTGCCCAAGGAAGTTGTGGCTGCCCCCTCCCTGGAAGTGTTCAAGGCCAGGCTGGATGAGGCTTTGAGCAACCTGGTCTAGTCGGGGGTGTCCCTGCTGATGGCAGGGGGGTTGGAACTGGATGATCTTTAAGGTCCCTTCCAACCCAAACCATTCTATGATTCTATGAATTCACACATGAACATTTGCTTGCTTGGGTGACAAAATCTGGCTCAGATCCACACACATGTATCTAGAAAAAAAGCACATATCAAAAGCAAGTGGTCTGACTTTTTAAGAACTCTTTCGCTGCTCCTTTTATTCCCAGAAAGGTAATAATTATAGCCTCCCCTCTCGTATCTTTTTTTTTTTAAAAAAAAACATTAGAACAGCTACAATAAGGCAACAATAGACCTTCATTTCTGATTCAGTAGATCTGAACCATAACAATCAACTTTTAAAGGCTCACAAACAAAGAGAAAAAGGAATGAGACAGAAAAAAAAAATATCAAGAACTATTATTTTTACTTAAAAGGCAAGAATTTTTGACAGAGCTCCCTATTGGACTGTCACACTTAGCTCTTCCTCAGTTTAGACTTACCATTATTCATCAAGCACCTGGAAAACTATGGGTTCTGTTAAAACATGCCAACCACTGTGCAAAATGTTTTAATGTATTTCTTTACTTTGTATCATTAAAAATTTTCCCACAAATTACCAAAATCAATCCTGCTGAAATAACCTTACCACTACTGATGAACAGTTCCGCAAGCTGCTCCTTGGAGAAATCAGCATCCACTTCAACTTTAACAATTTCACATGAGGACCCTGCAGCCACTTGCTTTTGCTGTGTTGAAAATGTATAGATTGCGTGAAATAGTGCAAACTCTAATTTATGAACTAATTTACTTTATAAGTTTGTGTTAATACCTTCATGCAGGTCGCTATCTGATATGCTATGTAGTCTTGCAAACTTCCCTCTGGACCATGGAAAATGACATTACGGTATTGCTCAACCTACAGACAGACAATAAATTATTCTTGAAAGTTCATAGACTTGGATTTTATTTTTTTTTTACCTAGATGAGACAATCAGCACCCAACAGACAAAATTATTTGTTTTGCACTACTGGAGTTGATAATCCTTACTATACTAGCTTCAAAATAGGCAACATTTGCATGACAACTTGGAAATATATTGATAAATTTATATTCTAATTTGTAAAGCTACATGAAGAGATATTTTTTCATTATAACAGTCATTAAAAACTGAAAAATTCACATAGGAAGGATGAGTTTAGGAGTCACAAATATTTTCTTGATTTTGAATTAAAATTAATATACCAGAATGATGTTAAAATCATCAGAGTAGTGTAAGCTAACTAAGGACTCAGACTAAGGACTTTGTTTCCAGTTGAAATGGGATCATGTTATCAATACAGTAGAATAAAAATGATTTAATCTATCTTAATTGTAAAATCAATTTATCTATCAAAAATCAGTAAGGGAACACACTCACGTCATTGTGAAATATTGTTGAATACAGCAGAAACCTATGGCACATAACTGTTCCTCTAACAACATACAATATTATCCATGGACACAACAGAAATTAAGCACATTTTAAACTGATTCTGGTTGGATTAGCAATGTTAAAACAAATGAAAGTTAACTCATATTATCATATTATCCTTACATTTTGAGGTATTAAAGAAATTGAAAGAGTTACAGGAGACAGATACATAAGCTAATAATAAAATTCAAGTCTCAAATAATTGCTTACATGACTGTTATTCTGATTTACTTTCCCCTCAAAAAGTGGAATTAAATAATTTTGGAAAGAAGTAAGATATCACAGAGCTCTTAATATATTTTCTTGAGCAGTTCAGTTAATCAGATAGCAGCTATTTAAAGAAGAAAGTTAATGCCTTCACATAACTAAACTTATTGAGATAAGATTTAGGGTGAGCTTTATTTTAAAGTAACAGTTTTAATCTCATTTCATTTTTCAGAAGTCTTGACATTCTTTCACAGAGTAGAAGATAAATTTTTTTTAGTCAAAGTGTATTACAGAAGTATTTTCATGTTTAAATAGGATGCAGAGAGAAGCTAGCTTAGTACTTACCAGGCGGAGGTAATTCTGAAGGGTCTGAAGGTGGATCATAGATGCATAAGTCACACTATTTAGACAACCTTCTTGAGGTCCTTTAAAAGAGAAACACAAATTACTTCTCTAAATCTCTCATGTTTATAAGCACCTATGATGGGTACATATGCTTTTCATGCAGTATTCTACAGCGATCTCCTAAAATTACAGGCTATGCAAATTAAAATGGTGAAGAAATGAAAGGCATTTATATAGCAGCCTGGATGCACAGGTATTCACGAAATAAGTATAATGGATACTCCTAAAGCTGAAAAAGGTAGCAGGGCTTTTATGTGTGAGCATATTTTCTAAATGTTGTAGACCTTTTCCAATCTAGTTAAATAATTAATTGTCTACAATATTTCTGAGGATTGAGCAACACTGAAGAACAAAACCAGTAGCAAAAGATTCTCAAATTATGTATTTCATATGAAGTGTTTTAACATTCAAAACTGAAAATTATGAACTGAAAATTACCAAACAAAAACACTGTGATATGCTCAGCTCTGTTCTTCTTCATGAAGTCCCATGGTGGTTGGGAAAAAATCTGACCTGTTGACCATGAAATGTTTCCTGTTAAAAAGAAAAAATAAAAGATATTCCCTGTATAAAGTGCCCTATGCTCAAGCATATTCAGTTGCTTACAAAGATTGTGCGCACACACTGACAAATTGGGCAAACAAAACAGTCCCATGTACTAAATCATATTATTCCATGATACATAACTAAGGACAGTAATGTTTTCTGCCAGTTAAGACACAAGTTTAATAGCTAGCCTGTCTTTACATCTTTACATGTAAAATAACATAAAATAATTTGCTCAGTCTAAGGTGAATAGGTTTTTTGGGGGTGGTGGGCTGGTGGAGGTGGGGAAGGGGATTTAAGATGAAGTACATGAATTTTCAGCAACTGTTACTACTACTACCACCACATTTTGGCTAATTTCTCATAATTCTAAAGATTTTTTTGTTTTATCTTGATAAGTAAATTCAGATAAAACAGGAGTAGTTCTGGTCTACCTAGGCTTATGATTTACAGTCTAGATTTGCTGTACATTCTGGATGTACTGTAAAGACATAGTGTGGGCTTTGCTTTGACTTGTTTTTTTTCACCTGTAATACAGATCCCTCCCCTGGAGCACTAAATTGAGTAAAGGACTAATTAACATAGGACCTCATGGTCCCCAAAATGTTTAATATATTAATGTGCTTAATAAGTTGTACTATACACATAGCTAAAAGTAAAGAATGCATTCATGCCAGCACTGTTTAAAGTTTCATAGCTAGTATAGGTCTTCCTTAGTCTTGGCTTTAAAAGATCCAGAAATCTAAAGATATTTTTATCTTGCTTACAAGATTTCACAAATTCAAGAAAACTCTCAAGTTTTGCTTTTCTTATTACACCAATATTGATACCTAGTTTGACAGATAATATACTGCTTGCACTGAGGCCAATGTTGGATTCTGCAGCACTATTAAATGACAGGTCTTCTAGGCTCCTCCATCCATCAGAAGCAATTACTTGAAAATGGTTTGTCACCGCCTGACTCACTGCTTTTGAAAAATCATCCCATGATGTCTGTTTGCGGATATTTAAAGCACATATTGTGCTTTCTGTATCAAATTCCTCTGTACCACAATGGGCTGGTTCAATGCCACTGACTGAAATCCTTACAGGTACATTAAGAGCATCTGTTGAAAAACAGAAAACCAAGAATGAGAAAAACTGTAAAACTCAATTAAAAAAAATCCCATTATTAAAAACCACTAACATTTAACATTGCAAAGTGTAGCTAGAAAATAACTTCTGCTGCACAAAAGTAAATATTAAACAGCAGCACAGATCACTACCACAAAATCAGAGCAGTGATGAAAAACCAATATTGAGATATCTATCTTCTTTTACATTACAAAAAACCAGTATTATCATATGCTTAAATAACAGGAAGCAAGACAAAAGTTACTTAAGCTTTTATTTCCTCTTTACAGACTCATTTGTTACACATTAAGACAGATGGTAGGTAGTGTCTTAATGTTTCAGTTTAGTGTGGTTGTGCACACTTTTATTATCAATGCAGAAAGGAATTTTCTGGCACCAGTGCACAAGTGGAAAACCATTAGACAGGCCAAATGTCTTTAAACAAAAAGCTAAGACCTAAGACAGAAAATTAACTTGGAGGTGTATATTTTATTTGCTATAGAATAAATTGACAAAACATTTTTTAAAAAGTAGGAAATTTATGTGCACACTCTAGAAACAAAATTAATGAATTAATTTGAAAAACAGAATACAACTCAACAGCAGCAGCAGCAGTCTATATGGATCATTTAGGTTTTTCATTTTCACTTTTAGTCATCTATCTTCTAACTTTAATGCCAAAACAATATCTTTCAGAAATTATCCCTGAAATTAAAAAAATAACTGCACCACAAAAAAAGATTGCAGCTTACTATGAAATCTTGAAACATGATCTTAGTTTTGTTTTTGAGCTCAGAAGCCAAATCTTCAGCTGATACAAACCAATGAAGCTTTTCTGATGTCAGAAAAGCTCTGATTTAAACCCACTAGCCTACCATAGAGAAAAGATTACTCAAAGGCATCCCTCAGATGTGGGATTGTGAGAAATGTATCAAAGGCTTGCCCTTCTGATGGCTGGACCTCAGGGAAATGAGCAATGACTGTAAGAAACATAGAGGGCTCGCTAGGGGGAAACAGGCCCCTAGGACAGAGGTACAGTGTATGCCTAAATTTCAGTGCATGTGACAGCATAGCTGGCAATTCTGTCCCCCATTCTTTCAGATCTGTTGGTGCACATCCTCCTGTCCTACATGCATCAGTGGAAACCTTCATAGACTGCAAGGAAGGTAGAGGATGGTACATACACAGCATACCCAAAATGCAGCCTTGGCTTGTTGAGGCGTATACCAAAATGAGAGCAATCTCTCCAAGCTTCCACAGATCAGATATTGTGGGGGCAAAAAAGCTAATTATGATTGCACTGATGTTAGCTACAGACTTAAAAAAAGAAAGCGAAGAGAAATGGAGTTCAAAAGCTATGACCTGATAAAAGCAGTTGGATTCATGATAAACCTAACCAGAGAAACAGGGTACTAGGACTGATGAAAATAATACAAGCATTAATTTAACAGGCTACAGATTCAGTCATCCGAAATTGGCTTCAGTCTGATAAAAAAGTAGACCACAGAGGAGTTTCTATTAGAAAGTGAGTTGTGGTCCTCTCTGCACCTCCAGTAAAATGGTAAGAATATAGATATTATAATAGTTGAAGACGAAAACCAGAAGCAGCATACAGAAAGCTTCCCTAATTTGTTGATAATCAGTGAACTTGACTACCCACAGCCCTACATCTCACAACACAAACACAAAAAAGTGAATAAATACAAATTTACAAATGCAATTCTCCTGACTATACAGAGAAGGAAAAAGCAGAGAACTTGTGAATGGATGGACTAAGTTCTAACTCAAGAAACACACAGGGTAGCCTGCTCTACTAAATTTTGAGAAAACTTACAGAGAAGGAAGATGACAAGTTCCAACAGAAGAAAAACCTTCTGACAGAAAGTATTGATGTTGGAAAAAAGAAGTTGTTTGATGTTGTCTCTAAGGCTTTTTTTTGAATAATAAAACAAGCAAACTGCTCAACAAAACAAGTGACAAATAAAACTATGCTCTAAAAAGAAATTCTGATATGACTAGATGATTGTCTTAGCCTGAGGAAATTTGACAGCTATCCATCACTAAGTGGTTTTACTGCAAGAATTTGAAGAGATAAGAAGAGGATAACAGTTTTGGAAAAAGTAATTACATTAAATTCAGAAATTTTTAAAGAGAATATGGATGTTTGCACATGTACAATATATACCATTTTTCCAAATAGTTTAAAAACAAAGACATAAATCATTTAATAACCTCCAACAACATTTTATCGCATGCTTTTGAAAAATTTGGAGAACAGAAACTTGCTAGGTTAATAAAACTTCACTTTGTGGTGCCAAAAAAGTGACAACTACCCTTTTAAAATTACCCATTTTTGTCCCACAAGCTCTTTACTAAAAACATTTTTATAGAGTGCTGATAGCATTTACTTACTTAAGTTTTCTAGGAGATGTTTGCAATCATCAGTAGCAACATCATGCAAGGTTCGATTACACTTATCCTTTCTCTCAGCCTCTAGTCCACCATGGCTACAGAGGATTTCTAGACAGTTCTGCAAAGGTAAGAACTGTATTATTTACTTGTCCATTTGCTGCATCAGAGTTCTACCAATATGCAGATAGACTCCTAACTGAAATTCTTAGGCATTTCCAAAGATAGAGTCATCTACAGCATTTCTATATATGAATGTCCAAATTATCCTCCTTAGAGAGTTGAAAACCAGGAGTAAAAATATTTCATAGCAGACCTGAAAGTCTCAATTCAAGATTTTGATAAAGTAGAACTTATGCAGCCAGGCTTCTACAGTCTCCAAGCATCAAGTGCTAATCAGTCAAATTGAGAAATTTTTAATATCTGGTCACTAGTTTAGTTACTCACAAGGAAATAGAAGTCCAATTATGCAGCCTGTTTTGAATGTCTTGGCCCCAATATTCAAGCAAAACTAAAAAGCAATTCTAAAGCTTAATACAGACTAATTAATGAATCTATTCAGATGACAATCCATAAAACCAATTTTCACTTTGCAGTTCACCAAGTAGGAGTCAAGTGGAACCTCCCCAGTTGCCAGGACCGTTGGTAGATGATGGAAAGTGGTCTGGAGAGCATCTCCGCCAGCTCCCTCAATATCCTCAGGTAGACCCCATCTGGCCCCACAGACTTGTGAATGTCTAGTTGGCTGAACAGACCTCCAACCATTACCTCCTGGATCATGGGAGCTTCATTCTGTTCCTCGTCCCTGTCTTCTGGCTCAGGGGACTGGGTACCCAGAGAGCAGCTGGTCTTACTATTAAAGACTGAGGCAAAGAAGGCATTAAGTACCTCGACCTTGTCCTCATCCCTCATCACTGTTGTTCCCTCTGCATCCAGTAAAGGATGGAGATTCTCCTTGGCTCTTCTTTTGTTGTTAATATATTCACAGAAACATCTTTTGTTATCCTTCACAGAGTTGGCCAAATTAAGTTCTAGTTGGGCTTTAGCACTTCTAATTTTTTCTCTGCAAGACCTTACTTCATCCTTGTAGTCTTCCTGAGATGCCCGTCCCTTCTTCCAAAGCTCATAGACTGTCTTCTTTTTTTTAAGATCCGCCCAAAGCAACCTGCTCAGCCAAGCCAGTTTTCTTCCCCACTGGCTCATTTTTCAGCACATGGGGATGGCCTGCTCTTGCACCTCCAGGTTTTCCTTTGTGAAGAGCATCCAGCCTTCTTGGGCTCCTTTGCCCTTCAGGACTGCCTCCCAAAGGATTTTACTGACTATTCTTTTAAACAGTCCAAAGTTTGCCCTCTGGACAGATATATTGTATATTATATACTATATTGATATATTATATATATATTGTATATTGTCTTGTATATCACGTATATTAAGTACATGACTCCCAATGAATTGGCATTTAGGGTGGGACTCACCTCACCTAAACTTTGAGAATCGGAATCTCAAGTAATCATTTTTTCTCTTGTTATTGTTGTCCCCAAAGAAACAGGCATTTAAATATGACAATTCACCCCATTTGACACCTAGCTTTTGGGGTAAATTGTCCACTGGAAGTATCTCTCTATCTCTGTTAAAACAAGTGTGACCATAAACTAGATAACAGATTTGACATCTAAGTTTTAGTTCTTCAAAGATAAAAAAGGAAGGATTTATCTTGCCTATCAGGTTACTGTAACTTGTTCACATAAACTGACCTTAAAGCCTTTTGATGCTGCTATGTGGGCAGCAGTCCAACCTTCTTCGTCAGCATGGTTGATGAGATCTGCAGAAATAACAGGCTTTACTCTACTGCTGTAGTTGTCTTCTCTCTTCTCCAAACCAAAGTAGTTTAAATTAGGCTCTGCATCAGTCAAAGTGTTCCCATTGTTTGGCTTTCCATAGTACATAAGGAGTTTGAGACTGTCAACATTACCAGAATCCACTGCTGCGTGAATTGGTGACCAGCCGTCCTAAAAAAACAAAAGCAAAAAGCACACTCCCACCAAACACAGAGAAAAGTGTTTTCAGGACTTGTATCAGCAATGAATCTGGATGGGAGGCTCTGTTTGGAAATTAAAAGATAAGCAAAAGTGACACCATAATCCTTTGGGAAAACAGAGTTGCTTGTATGTGTTTGGGGTGGAAGAGAGGGAAGAAAATGTAGCAGAAAAAAAATTTTACTTCTCCAAGGACAGTCCAACAAACAAGAGACTTCAAAATTTTTAGAAGAGTTTAAGCAATATAAGACTTAGATGCTAAGTAAATAATACTTAGCAAATAATAAACTGTTTCCTTATATCAAACTAACATGATTCTAACGATCAATAATTTGTTTCATATTGCATTAATCAGTCAGATATTTTCATGGTTTTGACATTGCAACTTTCTCTCATCTAAAGTAAAATATATTTATTTTTCAAATCCAAAATAAATGAATCAAAAAAATTCGGTGTAATAGAGGAGCAGGAGGTACTGTGAAGCTAATACTCTTTGTGTTTCTGGACATCCCACATTTATTGTCATGTTTACATCAAAGTCTTAACAAAAACATCAGGAAAACACCTGAAAAGGACAACACCTATCAATTTTGAGACAGTCCTCTTCTCTTTCTCCTGTAGATACTAATTTTCTTACCATATTTTCCCATTTTTAATATATAAGACTTTACAATACTGGCTGACAAATTTGAGGGTGAAAGTTCCCTCAAGGACAACAATAAAGCACTCTAACATAAAAAGTGGAAGGAAATTCCCTGTCTCTGCTTCTCCACCTTAAAAATATGTCAAAACGGAAGAGTTCTGTTTTGCAAATGCAGTACTGAAAAAATGTCTGCAGCAAACTGCAGGGGGAATTTGAAATATGTAAAGTGACATGGAAGTCATGTAATTTAGGAGATTTTAGACAATATACAGCTTAAAAAAACACAGAAAGTATGATGAAAAGAACAAAATATTAATTTCAGTTTACATGGTTTATTCCAGCTTTAAAGAAAACTTTAAATAAATATTTTAATGTAAGTATTTCCTAGCTGTTTGCAGTTATTAGTGCTATACAAGGTACTTTATAAACTATTTCAACTTACACTGGTTTTTACTGTTCGATCTGCTCCACTTTCCAACAATAGTTTAATACAATCGTTATTTCCGTTTTTACAGGCCAGGTACAAAGGTGTCTGTCCTCTTTCAGCAGCATGGTTAATATCAGCCTGATACATAATTAATAATTCTGCACACCTACAGCAAACAATAAGGTAGCAAAATTATCTTATATTTGACATGCAAAACCTCTTTATAACTTACAACATTTACAGGTTTTTTAATAAAGTACTTATTTTATAGATACAGATCTACCTGTGATTTCATCCATCACATATACACAAGTAAAGCTATAATTTTATACCTAGGTATAAAGATAGAAAATCAGGTTACTTTAAACTCATAAATCTTAAATTACTGTAGCTGCATTTAAAAACTGTGAATGTAAAACATTTCATTTCACAAGGCTAATAAAAACTTGATGACAGTTGCTTAAGAAAACCCTTCAGCTGAGCAAAAATTTAACATTTATTTTCTGACTACTGATATTTAAAATAGTTTTTAAAAAGAAAAGGGAAAAAAAAAGGACTAAGACTATCTTTAGATACCAGCAAAAGGGATACTGGTTCAGGGAAGTAACCTGGTGGGGACAGTAAAACAGCTATGGCACTACCTACCACTCAGTTCCCTGAATGGAGGCTACTCCGGAAGGCGGCCTGGGGTGTGCTGGTAGCAGTTACTGGATTAGGGAAGACAGACAGTTAGGTGGAGTGCTGACCAGAGACTCACTAGGGACCAGCATTTGGATCCAAGATCCTGTACTTCCTCGCAACCCTGTAGCAGTAGATCCAGTTTTCTGCCCTGTTCTTGTGCCAGGGTTGGCTCCCTTTCCCTGCCCAAACCCAGCTTTTCAAGAACTCTCAAGACCAGAAAAATTTTAACTCTAATCTATTCCCTCTGCAGTTCAAACAAGGGCTGTAAACAAAGACAATTCCCCATCTCTCTGGCTCAATATTTCTCGGTCCATAAACACAGAAGGTTATCAACAATAAAGCCCAAAGCAATTAATGCAATGCCAAATAACTATGGTTAGAAGATCATACTACAACAAACACAATGCCAAGATATTTAAAACTATGAAAGACAAAGAATATAAATATATAAGAAATTACAGATTTTAAAAAAGCACAAGTATTTAAAAAATAACTTTCATAAATTTTTACTTAGTCAGAAAATCAATCAAGTTCAAGATAAAATGCACAATTTTAGAAAAGAGTAAAACAACATTAATATGAATTGCTTAGGTGCAATTTCTGAAAATGCTCAAATGAACAGAAAAAATACAGTCAAAAAAGTAATCTTAAGATGGGCTCATAACAAGACAACTCCATAAAGCAACTCAGACTGAGTTTTAAGTCTGTTATATTTAAAATATCTGTTTTGTTATTTTGCCTTGTATTCAATTATTTTGGAAAAGCTACACTGACTTGCGACCTCAAGGTCAGGTAACATCAGCCTGGCCTGGACATGGGAAACAATTTTGAAAGTTTCTCCTAAAAGCATTTTCTGAGTTGGTAATATTACTGAACAGCCTCAAACAAAATATTATTTTTTGGTGACTATTTAACTAGGGCTGGAGCAACAGTATTGTCTCAGGAATAAGGCTAATGAACATGTCACAGGGGACTGGCTAGCAAATCCATCACAGACACATACTGTGGAACTGGTAGTAGTTTACTCCTGTCATCAACCCCAGATTCTCAGTGCTGTAGTACAAGTAACATGGACCATGAAGCACAACACTTGAAAGGGGAGAGACTATACTGTTGCCCCAAGTTCTGCTTATTACAGATTATTTCTGAGCCAGAACTTCGCAGTGATCAACAAATCAAACAGCCTGAAGCATCCACAGTCTCTCTAGTACTTTTGGCTGCCTCCCTTATTATTCCATGCTCACTTTTACAATATGGTTCTTGTTTAGTATCTTAAAAAAGTGAAAGCAAGAAAAGTGTTTAGAGATATCCTACTATGTAAGTAACTAACAGAAAAAGAATATGAAGACTACAGTATCATAACAGAGCAGATGATATTTAACAAAGTGTTGTGAGGGTAAGTCAGAGAAATAAACAGCTTCCTATTTAGACAAAGATTAAGGTATTTATTTAAGGGAGAGAATATGAAAAGCGTATTTTTGGTTTGTCTTATCAAGACGTGTAGTTTTTACAGATCTTATGTAAAACACTGAAACATTTAACTAGATACATATTTCTGTGCTCAAAACATCCAGTGGGAATCTGCTACCTCTGGATTAAGACTTCCAGTAAAAGATGCCCATTAGTTGATAAGCTTGAAGGCCTCTAAGAGGTGGCAAGAATCTCTGATGATCCTTACATACTCATGGAAGAACATAAGAACGACAGGGATCCCCCCCACTCTTCCTTATTGTTAGGTGTAGGGCCTATCACAACACTCACAGACTCTGACCCACGTATGTTACTATGTCAAAGTAAAATCCTTCAGAAAAGTAAAATACAGAAAACAAAGGTAAAGTCTATAATAAAGATTCCTAGTCATGCTGTTTTAAGAGTTTTTGCATTTGTAAAATAGTTTTATCTGGATAAGGATGCTCTGAAAGATATTATCTAATGGTTGCTTCCAACTTTCGGTTCTATTTCCTATGATACTCAGTAAAGCTGCAGAGCAAAAACGCAACATCAGCCTTCAGGGATGAAAAGGAAGGAAAAAATAATCATCTGGATTGTTGTACACCTGTTCTCAGTACAAAAAGAAGACAGAGTTTTCCAATCGTGCTGTCATAAAACACCAATCTTTATAAAATTAGGAGCTTCGAAAAATAAAAGAAAATTATTGTAAATACATTTTGAAGAATGTTTTAAGAAATATTGTTTGACTTATACACAAATTACTGTTCTCCGAAGTTACTGATACAAAAAAAACTTAAAAAAACTTGTTCTGTTGTTTAAAGTATTTGTTTCTGTATCACGAGAATGTTCTTTTGTCTCTGAATATAATATTCATAGTTCTCTGTGCTCCAAAAAATCAGTGCAAAAATAATTTCTTTCCTCCTTCTTCTGTTAATCCTGTATTATGACTGATCATTTGAAAAAGATCAAGAAATTAAAAGGTATAATGTCCATGTAGACCTGTATCATATCGTGGTTACTAAGAATATACATTTAGCAACCCTAAGAGCTGGAATGGGAAACAAAACAAGTGGACAATATTAAAGATAGAATGGCATAAGAATATGAGTTTCAGTAGATGCTTTCAATAAATGGTAGTTAAATGCTTTTGTACCTAAGAATGCAACACTACTGTAATGAAAAAAAGAATATAATATAATGTAATGAGAATATAACATTGAGTAGTAGCTGACAGGCAAAATCTTAGACTTCACTTACTTGACATGTCCCTGAGCAACTGCTGAACACAACGGTGTGAAGCCATTTTTATCAGCAGCATCAACTTGTGCTTCTGCAGTCAGCAGCAATCTCACACAATCTATAAATTGAGCAAAAACATAGACTGATGCAACAAACAAGTGGTTAAAACTACCAGATTGTAAAACCTGCTCAAGGGGCAACAGCAGCCAGTCTTTTTGACTCTACATTACACACCTTAACAAACCAACGTAGAAGCTCAGGAAATAGTTTGCTGGAGAGAGGTGAGAACAGACTCCCTGAGGGCACCACTACTCTTTTGCAAAAAGGGCTTTGATTGAGTTCTACTGGGATCCAAATATGTTCCCATTGCTGGCCACTCCCACAGTGTTAGCTAATTTACCTCCAAACTGGGGAATGCAAATTATTCAGCAGCCCCTAAAGGCAGTACAGTCCCACTGGCAGGCATGTGACACAACCCAAATACGACAGCCACAGGAGAGATGCTCACAAGCTACACCTAACTCAAGCAACAGGCTGGCCAGTCTTGGTTGAGGATACTTTGACTTGGGACTGCAACGACAAATAAGATCAGCTGACAACCTCAAACTTCCCCAAACCTTTTCCATTCATATATTTCCAAAAATAGTACCAGTCTGATTCCACCATCCTAAAGCTAAATTAAGATAATTTATTACATAGTAAAGAGACTGCTTTTCATCCACAAATTGGAATAGCCTTTGATGCAATCAGGTTTGAAGAAAATGCTTAATCTGCTCTATATTCTTCAAATAGGTTCTAGACCAGAATAAAATAAATCTTTTGTAGTTGAAACTACTACTTTGAAAATAAGCTCAGCTAGAACACCTATTACAAACTCCTGATTTCTAACCAAGCATAATGCACTCTGTTCCAGCACTGGGTAAGATCCTGGAGCCAAGCTTTGTTAGTGAACCTTATCTCTAGATATCAGAAACATATATTTAGAATTACTTTGAAATCTGGCTAATCTAGTATTTACTCCTGTTACAACTCTTTCAAATGTTAATACAGATGATGTGGAGGTGATTGAATTAATAATTTAACATTAAGAAATAATATTTTAAAACAGATTCGTAAATTCTTAAATAAGTAATCTGATGTGAAATTACTTTTTTTTTTTTTTTTAAGTTGGTTGCCAGGATAAAATGCCAGGACTTAATCTGTAATATTTTTTTTAAGTCATAAAGTAGCTTTCAGTTAACTAACTTACCCAGTATTTCCACTTTTAATACAATACTAATTAAAATAAAATTAATTTTTCTATCACTTTGTAACAGAAATAATACTCTTCTAACAATATATTTTTTTCCTCTTTTCATTGTCAAACTCAGTTTTATTTTAAAAATTAACTTGAAAATACAGATTCCTGCTTGATATCTTAAGATAATTCTAAGGTTTATGATGGATTTTGAAAAAATTTTCTTCTAGCAATTTCAAGTATTAGGCTAGAATACTCTTTGGTGTCTTCATAAAGCACATGTTAGCCATGCAAAAGCCATGAAGAGCACACAGAACAAGACCACCTTTCTAGAAAGGTATGGTTAACTCACAATTATTGATTGGCAGATCATTCAGGTGGTAGCTTAGTTGTGTGAAAATACAGTTTCTGATGAAGATCAGTGAAAAGAGCTGTTTATTCTCAGGGACAGGTGCAAGCATGAGGAAACACAGCTACTTTCATAACGCATACCATGTGAGCTAGTAAGCCTGTCCCGGTGGCATATCAAATAAAAGAGCAATAACCTCCAAGAAGCCTGGGTCCGCTGGAGGTACTTTTGATTGGGAGTTGGAGAAGGGTAATTTGGGTCAGGCTAAGCTCATTAACTCCAGTTCACTGATGTCTGCCATAGAAGTAATCAGCAGCGCAGAGGACTGGGCAGAAGAGCACGCACAAGTCAGACGCCAATGTTATCACCAGGTTAGAGGTTTTGGTCAAAGCAAAAGCAAAACACGGAAGCTTATTAGCACAAACACCTGGAGACTTTACTGCTCTCCACCACAGCTGGGTAGTTAGTTCTTCCAAAG
This sequence comes from Caprimulgus europaeus, assembly GCA_907165065.1. The sequence continues at coordinate 21,263,792 of OU015528.1, read as the reverse complement.
TGCTGGCAAACACCATGCAGATACAACCAGTGACTTGGCAGAGCTGACTCCATGCAACTGTACCTCACTCCTTTCTACTTCTCACATAATTCCATTTTTTTCTATCAGTCAGGGTGCCACAGCCTCCAAATACTCAGGATAGAAGAGAATCAATTATACCATAAATGCATATGATTAGCACATAGCTGAGTCCAAAGGATATTATTATTATTCCCTTTGCATCTCTCAGTTTCAGGAACTCTCATTATTTCACTCTCTCTTTCTCAGACACTTCATGTGTAGCAGAGAATGGGCAGGATTGTCAACACAGTACAGATATGCAGATATATTAGCTGAGTGAACTACTGTACACGTTATCAAGTGCGTAACAGACTGAAGCAGCTCCTGCTTTGTTAATGGATCAAACCAAGATGGCCTGACAAAACAATCTTTTCAGCTTTCCCAATCTAGTGGTTAAATCATAAAATCAACAGTTTCCTCATGTCCATTCAAACATAAAGAAAGTATTCAGTGTATATTTTTAGGGTGAAGTTCTCTTTGTCAGACCTACAGAACTGGGTACAGTGTGTGCAGGAAACAAAGCAGCTGCCAGGAGTTTCATGTGCTGGAAAATCCCTCAGCTGCAGCGCTCAAAAGGCAACTGTTTACGAACAGGAAGGCTACACATTTTGCAAATAGGACAGATGAGGAAAGAACATTTGAGTGTACTCTTTTCTTGTGTAACTCAATTTTCTCTACACACTGGGCTGAGAGCACGTAACAGCTGCTGCTACCATGTCGGTTACGGTGTGCTCTACATTTCTTTAGTTATCTACACATCTCATATACTGTATGTCTGCAATGAAAACATGTGGAGATGATTCACTTTCCACTCTCCCCAGACTCTGCAACATGGTGTTCGTTTCTGAAGGGAGGTACTCCTTATGTTGGCTCTTAATTTTAGAGCTACTCTTCTTCTGGCCAACTCTTCACCAGGAGAAGTTGGACTACTACTCTCAATTTTCATATAATATATTAAGAAGACAACAATACTGCTGCTGCACGATATTCTCATTCGGAATTCATACAATCCATTCAGTTGCTGAAATATGGTGATTTGTATAACCAAATGTTTTTCACAATCCTGTCCACTAGAAATAGAAAGGCAACACTAAAACCTTTGTAATATACTTTTTATCTTAAAAAGTAAAAGATACTTATCAGTTACAAGATGCATATGCATGTGTTGTTTTCATTATGGTGTTTTCATACTTCTGTCAAGTGCCTCTCATTTGAAATTCTGACAATAAAACAAGAAGCCAAATTGCCTTTGCTGTCAGTAAGAGCTGCTCAGTAATTGTAACTGAAAATCAGGCCATTTGCTTCAAAACATTTTAGGAATACAAGATGAGTAAAGAAGAATTGGGTCAATTATAGTCTTCCACAAACACCAGCAATGATGAATGGAAGCCGAGAAGATTTCACACAACATCCATTCAGTGAGAAGGGGGAAAAATAAATCCACAGAATACAATAAACTTGGACTCTTAATACTGAAGATAAAAAGCTGGTGGTGGGGGTGTGGGAGAGAGAGGGGGAAGTGCCAAAAGAAGAAAGTAAAATAAAGGACTTTTCCAATATTCTAAGGGTCTTGGCAACAGCGAAGAATCTGTCAGATGAAAAGGCCCAGATGTTCCTACAAAGTAAACCATAGCACCTAGCAAGCAAAGACAAAATATATCATTCTGAACAAAGCAAAAATTCCTCCTATCCCTATGCCTGGAAGCAAAATTAACCCTGAACATGTCAGAAGAATGTACACTATCTGCCTAGCTATTGATTTTGCATCCTAAATTTACTTCGATTTTTAAAATACTTGAGAAAAATAGTGGACTAGTCTCTCTAAATACTGTTTTGGACACTGGATTGGCATTTTCTAATTGTGTCATTAACAAATACATTGTTAAATAAAAATCACACAGTAGTCTTGAAAGCAGTGTCTTTAAAGGCACCGTGTTCTGGCTTTTATTGTGAAATAAAACCCTGATTTTACTAAAAATTAATGGAATTTTTGTCAATGGTATTGGTGGATTTCATCTTTTAGTGTCCAAAACAGCATAATGATATTATTTGTGATACAAGAATCTAGGAGATTTTTACATAAGTAGAAAAAACTCCAGTAATGTGTACTGGAATTTTAAAGAAAGCTGCTGTTTCAGGTTGAGAGGCTGCCTCGAGACTGAGAGTTGGGGTAGTATGGAAAAGAAAAAGAAAAATGTTAACTACCTCAGTAGAGCTTAGAGAACAAACTAAGGCTATTTCATCTAGTTCAAAAATAAAGACAGTTCATTTTATTTCCCAAGTAACACACTACTCTGAAACCACCTTCCATCATTTTCACTGCTGCTGCAGAAGACCAAAACACTGGCGATGACCTATTCTTTCCTGCTTATTCCCTTTTAGAGGAAAGTTCTTTCTTTCAAGGTGCCTTTGCTACAAAAGTTTGCCACTGAGCACGGGGTGATGATACCTGGTGCCTTTTTAGAGGAAGAGAGTGGAGAATTAGAATGTTACCACAAGCAAGAATGCTTTCTGTGTTCCAAAATGCCTCCAAAAGTATTGCTTATATATACACTATACTATGACTTTTGTCATATAATCTATATACCTCAGTTTCAATTTTATATTTTTAAAATATATGCATCTGACCTAATTTAATATTAAAAACATATGAAATAAGTTTTCACTATTTCACTTGAATGTTGTAACAAAACTTAGAATCACTTACCTGTATGTCCATTCGTAGCAGCAGAATACAAGGCAGAATAGCCATCTTCACAAGAGTAATTAATGTCCAGTCCTTCTTCATTAAGCAGCATTGATAATAAAGTGACATTTCCCTGGGCAGCAGCTTGGTGAAGAAGGGTGGGCCTGCCACCCAGGGGGACAGGACCACCACTTGTTAACAAAGGGGTTAGGGAGGAAGACCAGCCTGTGAGTTAAAGCAACAGAAATTAGATGGAAGACACATAAATAAAGCTCTGCATTTTCTGTGTTCTTTTGAAAATTAAAAAAGACCTTCAAAATGACAGGATTTGTTAGTTTAGCACAAGTTTTGTGATGATGCTTTGTCTATACACCAGAAGGTATTCTGAGGAATAAAAACTGCATACAGGGGTGTCAGTTGTTAATGCAAATGAACATTTCAAAAGGTTAATGTGAAACTTGTTATGAATTACAGTAGCAGTTGGATATCTCAAAAAAATTTATACTATCAATATTGAGAAACTACCAAAAGTTTTATACAAGTTTTAATTTAATTCCTGATATGCTGGGAATGTTTTTTAAAGTATCTAAAGAAAGGTTTCCAAAACAAAATACTTATTTTCATATGAAATTTCACCCTGCTTTACAGTCTTAGTGCAAACTTTTGCAGTTATGCAGATAAACAACACAAACAGTCCTTAATAACTTCAGGTGTCTTTCAGTAAGTTTGCAAAAGAATGCAGAAATCATTTACACGAATAATACAGAAATAAATATACTTATTGTTGAACTCTACCTTAAGGTAACATTCCTTTTACTCAGCAAAACTTAATTTATTATAAAATGCTCCAGTGTTAATAAATAACAGGTTACATAGAATTTGTGAGTGAAGGCCTTCAAGTCACCCCATTAAAAAATAATATTAAATTCAAAACTTTGAAAGCTTAGGCTTTATCTTGGTTTAATGTTCTGTTCATTACTTATCAGCTTTAGTAGGGAGTTTGTTAAGAATATGAAGTTTGCTGCATAAGGCATAGAAAATTTTGTGCATTCTTCCTTGATCAAGGACTGCAAGAGAAAATAGGAGAAAGATTTTTTTTTTTTTCTTATTTTCACTATTACCTTTAGAAAATCCACATTATCTTCCTCTCTTGAATAAAGAACTTTGTATTCTGTGGCCACACATAAGCTATTATATGAGGCTGAAATCTAACAATACAAACCAAGCTTACACAGCTTTTACTGTGGTTCTGCAACACCCAAAACTGAAGGGGAGCTGCAGGGCATTACCTCCAGCTTCATCAAAGCTGATCAAGTGCTATCCAACCTCCAGCACCTAGAACTAGAACAAGTATGTGGCAAAAAAAAAAAACAAAAAACAAAAAAAAGAAATGCTTGGAGTATTTTCATATTTGTTTCTAAAGTAAGCTAAATTAGTAATTCTAAATTAAGTTTACTACTTTAGTATGTAAAGGAAATGTAGTTGCTGTATTTTAACAATATTAGATTATTATTTAACTTATTTGATATTGACTATACAAAGTCATCACTACAGCTACAAAGTTACTTTATAAATCCAATCTTAAACCAACAATAAACTGTAAAGTTAACTCCATCCATCTTCATATAACTTAAATTCTGAAGCTACCTTCTGACTATTAATACTCTCACTAATATTTGTTTCTCCAGTATTTTTAATCAATATACAAAATAAACTGCATCCTTTAAGTGGTAAAAAAAAAAAATTAAAAACTCCCAACATTTGAGAACAGTTACCTCTTACAAAATCCCCAAAGGTCTGAAGAATAAATTGTGTTCTTCCTTTCCATTACAAAAATGTTTTTATTTTTACAACCTTTTGTTATTCTTTGAAACCAACTGTCCTGCAGCTGTTGCTATACATATTAAAGTTTTTAAAATTGTACTGGTGTGTTTTTTACTGTCTTGCCATGGTAGTTTACTGATAGTGGACATTGCTTGGGTGGCACTCCAGATGCTAATATTCTTTGTCCAAGTTACACAGGAATTATTTGCAGGAATTTGGGGAGCCTGAGACTAAGCTTTAAGCATGAAGCTCACTTTGCCAAGCAGAATAGCATTTCTGGGTTCCCTACGTTATTGAAAATAGTGCAAGTTTTTTGTTGCTTTTTTTTTTTTAAGCATCATTAACAGAAATGCCAAAACAAAACAAGATTTTTTTTATGCCATATGTAGTATCTTAACTTTCATTTCAACTTTTTGAAATGAAAAATAAGTTGTTGTAATTCACGGATGAAATTCATTATACTAGGTTATCATTAGATGAAAACCTACTGAAAAAGATATAAAAACCAGGTAATACCATAAACATAACTCTAGCTTCTATTATGAACGTAAAGCAATATAATTAAGCAGAATTCATCCAACAAAATACACCAATGTTGGCAAATACCAATAAAGAAGATATACCATTACAGATGCAAAAAGTTAGGAAATGCGAAGCATCTGTGAAAGCTTGTAGGGCATGCAGTGACGAAGGGCAGAGGGATAGACAAAAACAGCTTCTGGCATCAGCTTCAGAATGTGAGATGGTTAATTTCAGAGCCCAGATCAGTCCCTCACCCCCCACTTTTAACTTTGAAGCCAATTGTATAGACAGAATAAATCAATCATTATAGAAACGAGCAAAATAAAAAACATACTTAATTGAAGAGTGACATAGAAGCGCAAAACCAAGAAGAAAGTGAAAGCAGAAATCCCAGGGGTATGAAAATCCAACTGCCTGCATTTGTTGCCATTGAAATGTAGAAATCCAAACAGAGTAGAAGCATTCTGGCACCAGTTCAAAGGCTGCTGAAGTTAATGAAAACACTGTTGCAGGTTTTGAATCAGGCCATAAATGTTCATTGTAATTTCTCTGTGTGCAGTCTGTTCAACATTAATGACAAAAGCTGGTGTCTTTTCCTAGCAGGGATGAAAAGAGTGACATACAGTACTATGCCTGTCTGTGAGAGAAGGTATCATCACATTAATTTAGCAGAACCTGTAACTGATACAACTGGCATGCTGATTTTAGGTTTGCTCTTAATAGTTGCTCTTTCTAGAACCAAGACACTCCCTTACTGAAAATCAGGCTGTTGATATGTTCTTAAAGCAATCTGAGATAACTAGGAAACTGTTTTAAAGTTAATAAATAGTATACTGCAGTGATTAGGCTATTACCAATTCTTCTGACTCCATAGTAAGAAAAAGCATGAATTATTGACAAACAAAAAAATTATAAAAAATGAGGATTTTTTCAATGTCCTTTTAATATATTAAATTTGTTTGCACTGTTGTTTAAAAATTATAACAAATTCTGACTGAAGCTCACTATTTACTATACAATAAAGTATGAATAAGATTTCACCATGCTCTGCTTTAACTGAAAGTAAAATTGGAATTCTAAAAATTTTCTGAAAAAAGTAAATAAACCAGATTAAAATAAACCAGAATATTAATAAAACTAACTGAATCTGTGCCTAGAGGGCATGAAAATGCAGATATGGGAAGGAGGTTTCAGTAATATTTGTAGTTGTTAGATGTTGCTTATCTCAAGAAAAGTCATACTTTAAAAAGAAACTGAAAAAAGAAAGTGAATGTGACATGAATTATTTTAATGATATTGAATTTGTTTTATCTTTTCTAAGACAAAGTCTATTTCCATATATATTTATAAAAATCTATGTTTTATTTTCTTTTCTCAGCATAAAACGTCAAAGGAAATGTTGTTCCATACTTGCATAACATCTGTTGCTCAAAGTTTTTTTAGTTCTGCAGTTTGCCAGAACATTTGGACAAAATAGATTAAGTTCCCTTAAAAAAAACCATTAAAAAAATGGGATTGGTGAATAAGCGCAATAAAATCTAAGCATTAGTTTAGGTAAAAGACAAACGAGCTCTTGAATATTTACCTGAATATTTCAGATAAAGTTTTTAAAGTTCTTTGAGCCTGCCTGTAGTCAGTAAAGGGGGGGGGGATATTAAAATAACTATATTAATAAAACAGCAGACCACTGACTAGAGTTTAAGCAATCTTTCTTTGCAGACTTCAGATTATGGGATACATTTCCCAGTTGCAATTGCAAAAATTCACAAAAAGCAGTGCCACTTACAAAATCCTAACAGTGCCAAACGTTCACAGCAAGGATTAGAAGGAGATTAAATGAACTCTAATGTTTTCATCCCTTTCAAAACCAAGTGAAAGGAGTGTAAATAAAGGCAATCTGAACACATAAACCAGCACAAATTAGAAAAGATTATCAGTTTTTGACAAAAATCCTACCTTTGAGAATTGCCTCCGAGAATTGTCACAAATTTCACAAAAACCACAAACTGACTATTTGGTGGACGAGTCCTATTTAAAAGGCTGATTGGTCTCCTAAGAAAAAGGTTTATACTTCGAAACACAAACTAAAGTAATAACAATACATGGAGTTATGAAGTTAAGTGGTGGTAATTTCATTTTTAAGACAGATTTATTTTTTTAAGAATAATCAAAAACTGTCTCAAATGATTACCAAACTGCATCTAGTCAGTGTAAGACTAAATGAAATATATAGCCAAATTCATGCTGATAGGATTTATGCAAGACAGCCTCTCGCCTACAAAAACTATTCACTTTGAAGTTGATTTTGCCAATAATTTGTTGTATGTTAATAAAATCTTATTTTTTTTTAAATGAAACTTTTATTCCATTATAGAGCCTAGTAGTAACTGAAGGTAAACGAGGTTTGGAGAATATCTGGAATATTGGGAAACTAATGTTTTATCTGACATGCCAATCAGACTCAGCTACAAATAAGAATTTAAGATGAAAATTGAGGACATCCCTATGAAAAATAGCAAATTAAGAGGCAGCCATCAAATTCCACACTTGTTAGCTCTAAGAAGTAGTAGACAAATGGAAGAGAAAATTTCTGAGCTCATATTTTTATGGCACAGTTCAGAAAGGAGAGAGGATTCTGACAATATGGTGCCACAGCCAAATGCTAAAAGCATCACTAAGTTACTCCAGAAACAGGCAGGAAGTCTTCAACAAAGTGGAATAGGAATAAAAATTCCTTAATAATGCGAACCCTGGAATCTCCTCTATATACAGATACAAGTCTGCCACATGCTGCTTTTGGAATAGCTTGCCCAAGACTGGAGAGTGAGTTCAACTGCTTCATCAGACAGCGGTGCAGCTACCAACAGGAAGTGTTTGGTTGTGTGATGGAAGCAGACCAAATGCGTGGGGGTTTTTGTACCCTACAGATGATGATACAAGGACTAAAGCTACGAGGAACTGAAGTGCCATAAGTGAACTGAGAAAAAAAGTTGAAAGATTGAGACCATTCAAACATTCTTCAATGCTGATGAAAGTTTAAAGTGTTCCATAATTATGTGTCCATATTCCTCACTGCAGTGCAAGTCAGGCTAAAGAGGGGCTTCTACCTAAGGTTCTAGTGCTATTGATCCCATCAGGGAAACATGTCAAAAAGATTTGCAGATAAGTAAAAGATTGTAAAAGTTTGTAAAAGATAAGTTACAATTAACTGAAAGGTAGACCAGGGCTGCCTTTGTTCATTTAACTGCCATCAATAAGACACCCTTAAACTGGCAGCACATTAGGCACACAAGTAAGTCCCCACCACAATGAATAGCAGATACATCCACTGACTCCAGACTTAAGACTGTCAACATAACATTTGGATTTTAACTCTCCAACAGCAAACCTTTGCTGATATCTGTTGAAGTAAACCTGTGAGATGCCACACACAAGTATTAACAAAGCCTACAAGTAAAACCAGAAGAACTACAGAAAAATGGAAATAAAAATAAACCATATTCTATAGGTGTAAAGTGATATATTTTCAAAACATTATTTCAGACTGTGAAAGCATTTTGAAGTCCAAAATAGTAGCATTTCCAAAAATCCCAAAAACCCCAGACAAAAAAAGTTTCTTTAATAGACCAAAATCTGCAGCTCATTTCCTTTAAATATTAGTCTTCTCTACCTTTAAAAAAAGCTTTTGGAGTCCTCCTTGAGGAAGCAAACTAGTTTATAACATTACTATCAGCAAAAGAATTCCCATACCCCTGGAATGTGGAAAAAATATAAATGAAAATTTCAGTTTTTAGAAAGTAAAAAAGAGAAAGGTATAAAAAGATATATATAAAGCAAATGAGAGACATACAGGAAAACCAAAACACTACTTTAGAGGGAGAGAATTTGTAGCATATCAATCCCTTTACCTGATGCTGTTACCAGGAGGCTGTCTGAATCACATGGTCTACAGGATGAAGCACTAACAGGGTTTATGGAGGAGCTACAGGCAATGGTGGTGGGAATGACAAAGGAATTTTCTGAACATGCATGTTGGTTCAGTCCAGGGAAGTGGGAAGGCCAGGCACCCACCTGAGATGAGGCTATGGCTGGTATGGCACAGCCTGCAGGTGCCACAGATAAATCTATAGCAGGTTTTGGTGGCAGCTGAGGTGAGGACTTAGAAATAATTTCCTCATTTATTACCCTGATTCCTTGTGGTGAACTTGAAAGAGGTGAGGTCACGGTTTTGCTGTCAGTTTTTGCACTTGTATTTGGGGATCGACTACTATCCATTAAAACTTTAAGTTGTGGGTGTGGTGGTGAAGGAGTTTGTGAAAGCCCTGGCTTTTTAGGAGGAATGGGTGGAGGATTTCCCCTGTCAATTCTTGATACACTGGGAGTCTTCAAACTTGTTCTACCAACTGGGGGGTATGTGGCAACTTCCATTGAATGGGACGTCCCCGGCCGTGACAGAGTGCCACTCTGAGGGCTTGTAAATCTTGACAGGACTTGGGTAACGGTATTCCGAGCTACCTGTTTGGCAACTAGGTTGTCACGACTAGTAGGGGACACGTCCCTTGAGGGAGGGCTTTGGGTTGTGTTTCCGTTTTGGTCTTGATCGTTTGCATTCACTTGAAATCTAAATCTAGCTGCCTGGATTCGTGGATTTAGGCCTGGATGCCCAGTAGTGTTGGCAGATGGTGAATGCAAACTGTGCATAGATGAACTGAGAGAGGAATTCTGAGCTGCGGCAGCCGGTGCTGCAGAGGTGCAAAGGGAAGTACTATTTGAAAAAGGGGAAGTGCTACTTGGTAAATCAGGTGATGAGCCTGTACTTGGTCCATTTTCCTCAATTCTGTTTTGATTCTGTGTAAGAGCAGGAGTTGCAGGAGGGACAAGTTCACTAGATGAAGATTGCCTATCAAAGACAGGCTTCACAAGTGCTGCATTGGCACAAGCATTAATTTTGGTATTGCCAGACACTAGTGGGTTCACTGTAGAAGGCTTTACAGATACAGTCAAAGGCAACTTCTTAATATTTTCTGTGCTACTGTCCATCACTGTATTATCTGTTTGGCAGGCAACAGTTCTCGAACTTGGCTCTTCTGTTTCAATGGAAACAGAAACAAGACTCCTATCTTTATTTTTATCTTTATTTTTAAGAGAAAGATTAGCTTTACTTTCATTCTCCTTTTTTAATTGCTCGATCATTTTGATCATTTTATCTCTCTCTTCTCTGAGGTCACTGGTGTGCGCTTCCTCTCTATGAAGTTTGGCACGCAACTGCTCTCTCTCTGTGTCAAACTCGGACAACTGCTTTTCCATTTGAGCTTCCATTTGTGTACTCCTTTGTTTCTCAGCTGCAAGAGACTCCTCCAGTTCAGTAGCCTTTTTCTTTTCCTCTTCAAATTTTGACATAACTTCTTCCAGTTTCTGGGCTTCCTCTACAATTCGGCCAGACAGCTGCTTACACTCTTTCACGAGCATCAATACTACATGCTTATTCTTTCCACGTTCTTCTTCAAGACGAGCAGATAGCTTTTTGTGCTCCAGCTCAAGATTCTGTAACTGAGATTTTTCCATTTCCAACTGTAAGAAAGCAGAGAGAAAAATTCTCATTCAAAGATGGAGACTTTCAACATAACCTAGTATTAACCTGACATTGATATTTTAACCTTTGAGAGTATGCCTAAAATGAACCTGTCTGCCTCAGGAAAGTGATTTGTGACATCTAACACAAGTGCCTATACACAAGCAAAAGAAAGAGACAGGCATCTCTGAAGTGCAGTTCAGAAAGTAAGTCCATCTACTTTCCTCCACTGACAACACAGAGATTCCCCAAAGTGATAAAATGCTTGTGATTCTTGAATGAGGAGCTACCTGTTCTCCAGAAATTAGACATAAGACATCACTGAAAATCCTCTTCTCAGTAAAGGAATCAGACACAAGCAAGAGATGAGCTTTGCAAAAAAACTTTGAGCCCAGAAATTAAAGGGGTAGGTTTTAGGTCTTCCTTAGACTGAAGGAGATTAGGGTTGAAACACACAGTCCATCATGCCCATAATAGGTGTCTCATATCTTGTTTTAACATTTTTAAATAAGACATTAATTTCTGAGACCAAACTTTTGGCACAGGCACAAATATCTTCCTATACTTACTCATAGCAGAAGGTCTCGCTGACATCAGTGATGTACAAACTATGTTATAAGCTAGAATCAAAAAACTTACCTACTACATGCAGATAACAGATAAGAATAATTTTTCCCCTCATTCATATAGTCACTGTCTCTAATTCATCTTGCCTGCTGATTGTGCTTTTATTCAAAGACCCTGTTCTAGAAAAGCACTGGAAAAATATGTTAATGCACCATTTTATAAAACACCTTCTAGTAATAATGCAACCCAAAATGCTTCGTATTTTCCCAAGCAAACTTTTACACAGGTCAAACAACAAAACAAAAATTGATTTATTTCTTCCTGCTCTCCCCTTCACATACTGATGCAGTACCTTCCCATACGGCTTATCTGAATAACTGATAAAAGACCAAACAAAATCTCAAGAAACTGCTGAGTATTCCTTTAACAAGGTTTAGCCTTGTCAGTTCTGCTTCATACTTAGAAATAACAATTCAGAACTGTACCACAAAAGTGCATTTTTTAAGTGGGCATTTTTCAGAAAAAAACCCCAAAACTTTGAGGTACCTATGAAAAAAAAAAAAATAATGAGGGCTCACAAACATGAATGGTTTATTTTGACTGCAACAGGAAACTGTTTCATTCTTCTACAAGACCATTTCACAGTGCTCAAAAAAATAATATAAGAAAAGTTGTAGCATATAGCAGTACATTTAAGATCTTAACTTGGAATAAATGTTTCAGTTCAATCGAGGAAGGAAGAATCACAGATTACACATTCAAATTATACTGTCATGGTAAAACGATACTAATTTCAGAGGTTAAGACAATACAGCGTCCTGAGTACATTTACTGTAAACTGTAACGTGGGAAACAAGATGGCCTAGGGGATTGGTAATAGCTATGGAATATCTCTTCTCTCAGCCAGTGTTTCAAATATTGTCTTGGTTGCTAGATGAAAACAAACAAACAGATACACAAGCAAAAAAAAATCCACAGGCATTACAATATAATAGCTTTTCAGAAGCCTGTTGCTACAGCAAACCATTTCTTGTCCTCTCCAATAGGAGATTAATTTCCTCGGCTCTGGAAACTTTCCACATCACTGTAGATGTGTCTACAATTCATTTTTAACTAAACTGCATTTAAACAAAAGCTAATATAAATACTATTTTTAAATAATAGTTTTGTTACTCTCCAGTTATACCGTAGACGAGTCGAAACTCATGCCACCAAGAGATGAGTACAAGAGAGAGAGTCTGTAGTTGTAATAGAAATAGATCCCACCTCTACAGCTCATTGTCTCCAGGATATTTTTTCCCACATGGCAAATAGAATTCAAACACAAGAAAATGCTTAAAAAGAAACAGAAGTGAAATGACAGAGAGAACAAACCATAAATCCCACATGAATTTACACTTATAGATGAACATGTGTCTCAGTCTCCCAACATTTCTAATCATGTTACCTGACTGTAAATTTCTCTTCCATTTTCTTCAGAAAAATGGGAAAAAGCATAAAGAGGTGATGGCAATATTAAGGTATATTATAGTGTCCTGGTTTCTGCTGAGATAGAGCGCATTTTCTTCTTAGTAGCTAGAATAGCACTATGTTCTGGTTTCAGCATGGGATTTGGTATGAGAAGAATATTGATATACTGATGTTTTTAGTTGTTGCTAAGAAATCAAGGACTTCCAACTTCCCATGCTTTGCTCATCTGCAGGTGCAGAAGAAGTTGGGGGCGTACAGCCTGAGTAACTGATCCAAACTGGCATTTGGATATGCCATTGGGATATTCTGTATCATATAACATCATGTTCAGTATATAAATGAGGATTGGCCAAAAAGCTCTCTTTCTCTTCAAGGATTGGGGTTTCGGGATTTTCTCTCCTCCAGGATCACTAGCCAGGAACGGGATGGGCATTGGCTGGTGAGTGGTGAGCAAATGCACTGTGTATCACTTATCTGTATTCCTTTATTACTATTATTCTAATTATTATTACAATTTTATTTTATTTCACTTATTAAATTGTTTTTATCTCAACCTATGAGCCTCCTTACCTTTAATCCTCCAATTCTCTCCCCTCTTCCCTAGGGCAAGGGAGAGTGAGTGAGCAGCTGGGTGGTGTTTGACTGCAGGCTGGGTTAAACGATGATGTATAGTAATAGCAAAATTTCTTTCAGAAATCATATGATTATCATAAGAAACAGAGAACTAAGAGTAAGAAATCACGATGAGAAATTATACCCACATTATAAATGTCATCTTGGCTTCAAATACCTCAAAACCTGTTTAGCAGTAGAAGGCTCCACTGTGGTTTTAGAGCATCATCCTAGGTTAACCAATACACTCTCTGAAATGCATTTCACAAAACCAAGTCCACCCTTCCTTAAAAACAGTTAAATATATAAAGAATAAGGTATGGCATTATCAGTCATTGCTAAACAATATCAGCAACAGCACCTCTTCAGTTACATTAATGACAGTACAGCTGCAAGTTAAATTAATAAGCTATTATGATGACACTATTTAGGAGTGGTCCCATTCACAGTTCTTCACATGTAGAAAAATAATTACTTTTTTCTCAAGCATTTCATTGCTTTTTTAAAAGCATCTAACAGTATTTGGATGCTTTATAAGCATTTCAAAGCAAGTGGAGCATCCAACAGTAACAGTAGTACCTTTTTTGTTAAAACAGATACAAAAATAATGAGAAATGAATACAATTTTTAAAGTTTGGAAATGCAGTCAGATTATAATTAAAATGTTTTCATCAGGATTTTCTATACCTTATTATTGCTCTATTTTGCTTTCAGATGAAGGACTGGTTCCATAAATTGACTGTTGTGAAATTATATTACTTCCAAATAATTAACATATAACTGGGATGAAATCAGCTTGCTGTACTACTATAGTGTCTTATTTGTAAGCATTGAATATAAATAAAGAATTCCTAATATATATCTTTTAAGTCCTCTATTTGATTTCAAATTGACAAGAGTAGCAGTAGTTTCTCATTTTACCTTGTCTCCTATTTCTATCTCTCCCCTCCCACCTTTGTTTTGGCTGCATCATCTTGAATAGGAGAAACTTCTGAATATTTACACTGTATTTTTTCCTTTAGATGGCAGGTTTTGAACTAGCTGTAATTATTCATGAGTTTGTGAACTAACTATAACCTAATTTTTGTGAAGTGTACTGTATGCATGCACTAAATCCTATCAGTAATGTAAATATCTGGAAATGTGTTTAAGAAGGATTTGAAAAGTGGTAAAAAAGGATGCTGAGAAAAATGATAGTGTCCCACAAAGAACTAACCAGCAAAGGCCCTTCAAACATGAGAGAGTGCATGCCTTGTGAGAAAAGGTCAAGGGAGCTTGGCTTGCTTAGTCTAGTGAAAAAAAGACTGAGGGATGACCTAACAGCAATGTACTGCTCCTTTTGAAGGGCCCTTACAATGACAGAGTCTGATTCTTCTTTGTATTGTCAGGTGGAGCCCCTAACAAAATGTTAGGATGAGAAAATGCCCTTTAAGAGGCTCAGTCTTGGAATAACAGTTCTTCATAAGGATAGTAGTGCAGGAGGCTGCAGTATTGCCATTCCTGGGCTCAGATGGACAAATTCAAAGGAGACCAGATGTATTGCTGGTGATAATCTGCTTTAAGTACAAAGTTAGACTAAATCACATCAATGGGCCTCTTCCAATGAACATGTCTGTCTTTCTTTGAGCATGCATCCCAGTACTAACTTCTCTGCAAACACTGGACAAATCAAGAGCTGTCATTTTGATTATGTGGTTTTGAGTTCCAGGAAACCTCAAAATTAATTTTGATAGTAACTCAAGGAAAAGCATTCAAAGAGATGGAAGAGGATGGAGACTTAACATGAAGCAGATGATATCCAGGGATTAGGCGTTTAGTATGTGGTAAGCTATGACTGACAGTTATTTGTGCACTTCTTTCATTTTTCTACATTCTGGCACATTGTTATGACTTGCTTCTTATGATAAAATAAAAATTTTATTCAAAGAATACTTTTAAGGTCCCTATATTCACAGACAGTAAGTCCCCAGGAATAAGAGTTCAGTCTGAGCCTGTTTGAAGTCCAGTAATATCCAGAGAAAATAAACACAACTGTACACAGACTTAGTGTAAGAGTGAGACAGCGAGCAAATTCCAAACATCACACGTTTAGAGAAGGAGGAACCATTCCTGGAGGGAGGGAGGTGCAGCTGGTCCTGTATTTAGGTCACATTTGTCTAGGCCTAACATTTTTTTTTTTCTTCCTTAAATTGAGTTACCATACTTGGTCAAACATTTCTAGAAATTCCTCAAAATACCTTCATCACCCTTTCAAGAGAGAGATTTGAGAGATGAAGAACAGACAGAAAAATGTGGAACTAAGGGAAGGTAAAACACTGAATGAAGGCAGATGGTTGAGAGATATGTCATCTGTTGTCACAAACCCAAGAAGTTTAAGACGGTTCCCTGTCCAAACAGTATTTCTAATTGACTTTAAAAAAGGAAGATGTAAGTTCTGTAGACAGTCATGCACACAGCTACTCAACACCATGCAGTTTGTTTTCAAATTCTGTGTTATTTAAAGTTCCTGTTTGTTACAAGGAGTAAAAATGGCAGAATCATAATGACACACTTTCAAAGCAACACACATTTTTCAAGTATGGTGCTTTAAAGTTCAGCTTGAAAGTTGCAAACTTCAGAATTGAGTGTACTAGAGGTTTAGGAACTTCTCCAGGTAAGAATCAAACTGCAAAATAAATTAAGATCAAACTACTTAAAATTAAGATTTAAAGAAAAAGACTCATGTATTCTTCTGGGAAACAAAAGACAAGAACATCTTTTCCTGTGCATGCAGAGTTATAGATACAGACTTTGGTAATAAACCTGGGCCAAAAAAAGGACAAAAATGTAATTTATATATCAATACCCTGACTTTGAGACATAGTCTCAAAATGTAAGCCCACCTTACACGCATGGATCTGTCCATATACTAAAAGCTAGAGATAGGTGAAGAATTTAGGTACAAGAAGAGACTTGTGTCCATACACTGAAGCAAGAAACTAATTGAATTGTCTGCGCAGATGTGTCAGGCTCTCTCCAATATGATTCTTCAGTCAGAATAAGCAAGCTTACTTGCACTTTTCTGTGCTGAGACAATTCCTTCCCCAAAATCTCAATTTACTTACAAAGCATATGAAAAAGAAAATTAACATTTAGAGTTCACAAAAAGAAGTGCTAGGTAAGTACAAGTAACAGTTCATTATAAAGGTCATTACACTGTTTTAGAACTTACATATCATACATACAGCCTAATATTATCTGCTTTTTGAACATGGGATCTGTTTTTCTGAAGCCTTAATAGAGCCAAGAATGGTTAAAATAAACTAAACAACAGAGGTAAGATAACAAGAAGAGGTTTGCTGATTTAATTTAAGCATGTATTTCCAGCATACTTCCAGTACTTTTGTGTGCATATTATTTCCCAAAGAGTAATTACAACCAAAATCAATTTTATGTCAATTTTCTGCTTGGGTTTTTTTAAAATATCAGTATAAAACTGTCACCAAAAAGCTATTTCAAAGCTGCTGAAGACATTCTGTCCATCTTGTACCCAGTGAGGATGACTCAATGCCTAGCAAGCATTTCTTTTCTAATTATTCAAAAATACCTGGTCTAGTTGAGTCTATTATATTACAATCCCCTCATTCCTCTGAGAGACCCCTTCCCAACATATTAATATTTTACTATGCTTCAGTAATGTATACCTTACATAGTAGTGAAACAAGTGCAACCAACCATTCACTTTGAAAACGAGTCTTATCTTAGAGAAGTTTTGCAGCATACTTGTTCCAAAATAATTTTCCCTTTATAGCAAATGTTCTAAATATGCAAAAAAGTATTTTTTGCATATTTAGAACATTTGCTATAATTTGGAGAGTTATAATTTATTTTTACTGATTTATGAAACAGAGCTACCTAATATAAAATGCAAACAAATTATTTATTTTATGCTATTTAGGTTAGAACAAAAATAACAGTAGCTCCTCTAGGAGCAAATGGTGCTGATTTAAAAATACATTGTGATGATGTTTTCTCACACTGAGCTATCCACTTATATAATGCATCAACTTGTACCAGTTATATTTCATTTATTCTATAAATGGAGTTAAATTCATGGAACAAAGGAGGTGTGCACACAAAATTACACCAGAAAATCAGCACCTCATTATATATGACAATTAAGTATTAACATTTGAGCACTCATAATGATGACCAAGTTAGACAAAAATGCAAATTTAAAAAGTGGCATAAAAGAACAAATCAGGAGAGGGAAAAGGAAAAAAAGTTGATAGCAGGATACCTTCTTTTGTCTGTTTTCAGCAGCAGCCAACTGAGCTGACATTCTTTCTTGCATTTTCCTGCAGTGAGCCATAACAGCTTCTAAAATGGACAGAGGGTTCATGCATATTGGCTTCTTTTCTTTATCACCAGCACCTGCCTCAAAGTCTCTCTGAAGAGCCAGAAATGGGTCACTCAGGTTAAATCTTCCATATCGCTCCTGGATAAAAACCTCTTTGCGCCGTGCCTAACAAAGAAACCAAAGAGACAAAGAAATAAAACTAAATATATACTTTGGAGTACATCCACATATAGAAGAGACTTAACCACAGGGAAAGTTATGCTACTTATTTAGGGTTTTTAAATATTTTCTTTAGGTATTCGTTTACAATCTCTAAAAGAAATAGTCAGATATTGCACACAGATTTCATTATAGTCAATACAACTCACTATGTAAAAACCCCTTTTCCTTCTCAATTCAATACAGCAATATCAACTTGGAGTAGTTTCAGAAATATCACAAAAATAACATCTTGTAAATTGGCTGATACACAGAGAGGAAAGGGAAGAAGAACATTCTAAAATAAAATTTTCTATTTCTGTTTATTAAAATAATGCTACTAAAATATCTGAAAATATGCATTGTGTGTTTACTGCAGTACCAAAACAAGCATTTTCCAAATAAAAAAACCTGATGGTATGTTTACACATACAGAGATTTGCATAAGTAATAGCAGACAAACAGAGAGCAAAAATACCACCAAGGCTTTCTGAAATTAAGACACTTTTCACATCACTGTTCAGGAAGAATTTCATGATCATATTTCTCCGTACCATTATTTTAAAACATACTTACATTTCCGATTGACAGTACAATATTCTATTGTCATAACAAAAATATTACATAGTAAAGATCAGAGATAGTTTTTCTTGACAGGTTTTTAGTTCTTCAGCCCAACACGAAAGCAAGATCTGTTTCAGAGAAGGTATTTTTATACATTTAATACACAGTACACAGAAAGGCCACAGACAGGTACTAACTTCTAACAGTCTTCATTGAAAATATTGTTCCAAAATCTCAAATTAAGAGTCTTTTAGTTTGTGGGGGGAAAAGAAAACCAAGCCAAACCAACCAACAACAACAACAACAACAAAAAGTCCAAAAAACCCCACCAGAAAGATATGATGTTTTCTAAAACTTTGTTCTGGTGGTCTTGTGCTTGCAGATATAACAGAAAGCAGAAGGAAGAAAGCCAAACCATCATAGCACAAGTTTTGGAAGAAAATGAAGGCTTGTTACCTTAAAAATTAGAAGAGTCACCAGAGCAGCTCTTTAAAGAAGTACGCCTCCAAATATCACAAAAAACTCCACGGTGCAGAGAAACACCATCAGAAAGAGGAATTCCTCCAAAAATAGATAAAACATTTACCTGTGATTTGGTTCAAATTCAGTTTTGAAGAACAAGAGAAAAAGAGGAAGAATAAGCCAATTCTGAGATACAAAAGAGGAGGAACAAGCCTAATGGTTACCAAATGGGTTAACAGATAATTTGGAAAGCTTGAAGTTAAAATTGTAACATATGAAAAGGTCATAAAAGGTCACACACATTTCAGGGCATGAGAAACCAAAGAAGAACATAAGAACTATGTTAGAAAAACTCTCCAGAGACTAACTACAAATAACATAACTTAATGAATGTCCAACTTTTTCCTATATGTTGTCTACAAAATTGAAGTGTTGTGGGAAAATAAAAGGTAAAAGAGAATTTGACTGCAAAAGAAGTAAGTGTGTCTACGTATTCTCATGCTAGAAATACTTTTAGTCTGTTTTTCAATTTGATAGTATAAAGAGAACTTGAAAATATTTATTAAAAAAACAGGACTTTGGGGCATAACTTCAGGAAAAGTTAGAGTTCTTTGTGACCTAAAGTCTAGCTAGGCTTACAAAGTCAGGTAGTGATTGGTTGAAGAGATCAAAACAAGCTGATAGAACTTAGTTATTTTTTTATAAATTGCCTTGCAAATAACCCCTAGTTAGTCTAATATTCTAATCCTTTAAATTTTAACTTAGATTTTAAAATAAAATAAAATAGCGAGTTCCAAAGGTAATATCACAAGGCCAGGTGGGGAGGGGCTATATTTGTAGTTCCTGGTTCTGTATACTGAAGTTACAGCACAGTATGCAGCTTAGGAATTCAACCTTCATGTAAAGCAAACAATCAAAACCAAAAACCTGACCCTAAATGGATTAACGAGCTAGCTAAACAGCCAAACAACATGTGAAATCCCAGCAGGTTAAGAACTGAAATGGAGATTGAGGCACAGTCCATATATAAATTGCCAGCATTGTAAAAGCCACTTAGTTTATACAAAGAAAGTGAGCCATCGAAGTAAAGGAAAACACACTGATGCAGCAGCTGAGCTGTAAATAAATAAATAAATAAGACCACCAGGACCTCCATCCTTAAATCCAGAGACCAACAGCATAAAGAGAAGCCAAGCAGATTAACTGATCACAGAGGTAAAGGCAACTACTCTTGCCTTTAAGGAAACACAGGTAGACAACAAGTGAAATGTGTATTTTCCAGCTATTTCTATGACCCATGACTTGCTGTCCTCTTGGTACATACTGTATGTATGCAATATGAATGTCTTCTTTGAAATGTTCTTTAACATGCACAGCAATTAACAGAGCAAGCAAGGCAAAGGCTCAATGTGCACCTGCCAAAATAGTAACGAGACTGGGTGTTCAGATTCATTAAGTAAGAAAAAGATGGAACTATATAGAAGGGATGACCTCCATCTGAATAAAAATCAAAACAATTTTCTGGCATTAAGAATTAAAGTGGCTACCAGAAAATCTGAAAGCTAAAGACTGTGGAACAGCACATGGTTTGGGATGACAGAACCCCATAGGGCTGAGGCCATAACTGCATACCCTCAAGCAGAGGGTAAAATAGACTGTCGACTTTCAAACAGCAAAGTCATCTCAGGATACTTCCAACTCAAAAGGGAGCTAAATGCAAAATATATACAAGGACTAAAAATATAAAATAAAATTATGGGATGAGGATGCATGATTTCAAATGAGGAATAAAAGATAAAGCAGGAGCTTGGTAGAAGGGAGACAATGAGTAGTTCCCTTAAATGTAGGCACAAAGTGGCAGAAAGACAAGCTAGGCTTGTTTTTTTGGTTTGTTTTACATTATTCCTCCAGCCCCTAAATAATACTTCTGTTCCTTTGCATTTCACTAAAGTACATCAGATGGGAGAAATAGAAATACTAGAATCAGAAAATTTTCTCTCTTACATAATCTTTCAGCACTGAATTTCAAGTCATAAGAGCTAGTAGCAATATCAAGATATCTGGTTTTTATGGCACTCATTATCTGGGGAATGTGCAGTCTAATGTCATATAGGTAATTAAGCTTTTCAAATAGTCTCTGCATAATTTGGTGGCTGTGCTAAAACAGCATTAGCTGTGTCTCATATATTAAATTCAATTGCACAGGAATATATACAGAAAATAACATTTAAAAGGTTGATTTGTGAATAATTAACTAAATGCATTTTCAAACAGAAAATTTTCAAAAATAGACAGAATATGCACCCTCTATAGGAGGTAATCAGGACTTCTGCACTGTGAAAGGTATTATATGAATTTATAGGCTGTCAGTTTTGTTTTTGTGCACATACCCATTTGCACAGCGACTTGCCTTTCCATAGAAGGACTGACATTGAAAGTACTTAAAGGTATAAAAAGATGTCCATGGGAAACTACACTTTTTGCAGCCTGTGCCAGTGATACACAAAATCGTAATTTAAGACTTAAGCTAAATCCTCCAACAGGTAACTGCTAATGAAAACTGACAGTAAGAATACACAAACCAAGAGAAAATATCTAAAAACAAAAAAACCCCTTTAAATAGTTAATTAATGAAATTCACTACTGCAATAGAGTAAAAGCTTAAACTCATTTACAAGAGCTTTTGAAATCAGTCCAAGAATTCATCACATTTATACAAAGGTTTTAAAATCTTACACAGGACCTGAAACATTAAACAAGTAGACTAAAATAAGAGTGCAACTACTTAAAAAGAATGGAACCCCAAAGTTGCTTTATGGACGGTCTTGTCTACAGCATTGTGTTAGATCAAGGGTGGACTATAAGTTTATACCAAAAAAAATTACTGACACTGAAAAACATCTTCAGAGAGGAGTGAAAGATGATCAAAAGGTACAACATGGTATGTCTTCAAGGAAGAGCGAAGTAGAAATAGGACTTTTCAATGTGAAAAAGAGACAACTAGGGAGAAACACGCTAGGGGTCTGCACACTGACAGGACAAGTAGCAATCATCCCATGATCTAATGAGGGAAATTTGAGTCAGACACAAATTCTTGCTGAGAGCAGATAAGCACTGGAACGTGTTGCCCAGGGAAAACATATAACCTCTCTCATTGGGAGATTTCCAAAACTAGATTGGATAAGGCCATCAGCAACCCGATCCACGTTTGACGTTAGCCCTGCTTTAAGCAGATTCGACTGAATGATCTCTCGAGGTGCCTTCCAACCTAAATTACTCTGTGATTAGTGATTTCTTCAAGGACTGGTATTTTTTACCTTGTAGATGCTATCAATCTCCTCAAGTAACAAACAACAGAAATAACCTCTTAGAAAAAGGAAAACAAATACTTATTAGTAGAACAATTCTTATGTCTTAGGATCATGAAAATACCTTTTATGACTTAGCAAGCAGGACATTTAGTCTGTGATATTTTCAAAAATGAAAAATCAGCACTGAACAATCCTAGGGATTACACAGCTGTTTGGCACAAGGGGAAGATTTACTCTCAAGTTTTTTCTTATAGGTCTGCAGACAACAAAAATCTGGAGTATCAGGCTGTAAGACAAACTACTTTTATCACTCTCTCAGGGAGTCAGTCTTCTACCACATGCAGTAAGACCTCATTCACCCCTACATCAGCTTTTTTCCCACTGTTCAAGTCACTTCTATGCACCTATCTGCCAGCTCCCTGCCAGACACTTCCATCTCTCAAGCTGACCCTTTGCAGTCACTGACCCCATTTTTGTACTGGCAAATGAGGGCTGGCAGCAGGGTGTGCAGGGAGAGGAACAAAAGGAGCAGGGGTATCGGGATGCTGGGCTGTGGGATATAGAAGAACTGGCCTCCAGTCACTTGTTTCTTGGGTTTCACTCCAGAAGAAAAAATAAAAAAAAAATTTAAAAAAATCTATATTCAGTGACCAAACCGAGAATTATGAAGTCTAATTAGATTTTTTCCCCCCTGTTATTGAAATAAGAATGTAAGGGGGTAAGGAGACCTTCAAATAGTATCCATCTTACTGTGGACTTAAAGCTAAAAGCATAAAAAAGCAAGGAAAAGAAAATACAATCAATTAACATATAAATAAGAAATAAGCCCAATAACAAAAAAAAATTAAAAAAAATCACATATTATAACTTATATTGTTAGTTTTCTTTTGGTAATAATCTATGTCGATTGTAGTTGCATACATTTGCTGAAATGAGATTTCATTATCAGCTTACAAAATCAGTAATAGAATATATAAGCAAGAGTATTTTTAAGGTTAATACTGCATTTTTCCCCCAATGTATCTCAGAGTTTCCTCTTCATTTACCTGCCAAGTTAAAAGTTCAGCAAGTCCAAATCTTCCATGCAGCAATTGATGATAAACATCAAAAATAGGACTGCATGTCCTACACTGCTGTGGAACAATGGAACTGAATTAAAGCTGCCCCAGAACCCTTAAACAAAATTTCCTTCCTTTCAAGCGCGTTTGTTCCTCTGATTAATTTCCTTTTCCACATACACTAAAATTGTTTCAACAGATGTTGACAGGTTCATATCAATATTTTCTCTTGACATATGTATTAGGGAGTGGTATTTTTTTTTTTAAAACTAACCAGCACAGAACAGGAGGCAGTAAAAGCTTATTTGATGTGTTATGTTTTAAGAAAAGGGTGAGAGCTTCATTCTAAATAAAACTGAAGGGGTAACAGATTTTTTGAAGGAGGAAGGTAGCTGAAAGATAACATGTTTATAAATTGTATTCAGTGGCATTAAATTATCTGCTGAAGCTATTCATTTAAGCAAAAGAGAATTATCAATGAGTATATAATAAAAGCAGTACTCTTTCAGAGATACCTGCAAAATACAGGGGTGGGGAATATGATGTCTTACTATGATTAATTAAGAACTACTCTTTAAAGAATACTAACAATTTTGTTACACAATAGCGTATGGGGGCTTGTTTGTCTTTTTTTTTTAATGCAGATGTAAATTAATGTTTTCAAAGTATCATGAGATGTTACTTCCATATAAAGCTTTAGAGAATAAACTAAAAATGGAAATGTAAACACCAGTGACTGCTGAAGAAATGGTACCCGCAGCATGATTTCTGTCAATGAACACCTGATGCTCAATTTCTCCTTACAATCTTAGCTACAGCCTAAGTTCCTTTCTTAAGCGCTGTGACAGTGCATACCTATGCAAAGTCTACAACTGAGTTCGATTTTAATGAACTCAGAATTATACTAAAAATATTCTACCAATAGATTCAAACTGTCTCTTTCCATATTAAGTGTCAAGCATTTTAAGAAAAAAACTTGTGTGTACACATTAAGGGAAAAAAAAATGGAAATTCTCTGAAAAAGAATGAGGATCATAACAGGCTGCTAGTTAAAAAAGAGTAAAAACAGTAGAAATAATTGAGTAATAGGAGGATGCAATCAGCAAGTTAAACAAAATCAATATCCAGGTTGATTATACTCTGCCATACCTATATACTTGCTTTGTACTATAAAAAAATGCTGTTTCATGATCAGGATCATGAAAGAATTCAAGTCCTTTGGCAGAGGCACTAATAAAGAAAATAAAATATTCCTGGTTAGTAATTTTTAATGTAAGGCACACATACTCATAAAAAGCATTCAAAATTATCTTGAAGCAGTGTCTTACAGCAGTTGTAAGCCATGCAAATATAGCAAGGAAACTGTAGGATGCATGAAAGTGGAGATGTAATCAGTTTTTTTAGAAAAGTTATCCCAAGCATGAACCATTAAAATAAGAGTACCAACAAAAAGTTGCATTATTCTCTCGTTCACAACAACCCATAGAACCTTTCCAAAAATCTGTCATTCACAAAGTGTCCCTTTCAGAATCACATAGCTTTAAATCCAAGCTTTTAAAAAGTACTTTTCAAGGTAAAAAGAAAGCTCTGAATATAAGACTGTATGTTGTTTTACAAGGCTATCCTCAGTAACCTCCATTTAAGAAGATATACAGAAATATCATTTTAAGGCATAAAAGGTCAGGTCTTACCAAGCAGTTGAAAACAAAAGCAAACCAGATTTTCTCTATTTCATGCCAAGTATTCAAATATTAACATGGTTTGCAAAAAGCTGTACAATTTCCTCTTCTCTGAACTAAAAAGCGGAATTAACAAAAGTACATGTCTAACAACTAATTCAAATCTCTCTGTGTAGAGGAGGGCACGTATTTACTTAATACTAAAGCAATTCTGACTTACAGTATAACAGAAAGCACTGAAGAAGAACTATACAATCAAAGTAATGATCAAGCCTGAATTTCCTTAGGAGAAATGACTCCATAAAAAGAGGCTATCACCCAACAGCATCACTTTACTACTACCCCAATGTTTTTAAGTAGCACAACCTCCTTCCCTTTCTCCCTGTCACCTGACAAAAACCTCCATGAAAGAGGTACAGACAGGACAAACATATGCTTCCAATTCTTTGTACTAATTTTCTCCCTTTGATTAATGAAAATCCACTATTTTGAGGTTGTGGATTTAAAAATGCAAAGGCCATATTACAAAGCTAAGATCAGTTGCCAACATCGGTATCAACAAGAAAAAACAATGCAGTCAATATAAAACATTCCTCACTTCTTACAGATGTAAAAGGTGAAACACAGGCCTTGCACTAAGTTTCTAAATGGGGAAGGAGAAAGCACTAATCATGAAACAACATGTGTTTTTAATTGAGAAGAGCCATCCAGATGTTCTATATAAAGATGACATTAAAATGACAGCTTTGTTGTCTGATTCTTAAACATCTGAAAATTATAGGCCAATATTTTGTAAGGAAGTATCACTGTTCGATGCTCTGACTATCTCATCACCCAGACATTTATTTCTCAAAATAATACAGATTTTCACAGCGATAATGAATCTCAATGGATAGAAGAGACTTGAGCTTTATGGTTACTTCAAATAACCATTTGTCATCTAGACTTTTTTGCATGTTCAAATTTACAGTTCAAAATCATGCAAATGAATTCATAATTCTTGGTATGGAAATGTGTCAGCCATTCTTCTGAAGTCCTGAATGAAATCTGACTTCACCTCTAACCAAAAAAGAGCATTTTAACCTCTTCTGCTCAGTAACAGAGAAAACATACCAAAAGCATTACAGAAAAACTTGAACTAAATCAATTTATTTTCTTTTTCATTTACAGCATTTAGATTTTCGTATTTTCAAGCTATCAAAGTCTCAGTTAAAATATTATCTCATATTACTGCATAGCAATTACAAGATTACCAAACTTTAATTATTTTAATGAAAAGCTATGGAAATTACAAGTTTACAATGTAATCATCATTTGATACCCTCCTACAATAAGGTCACCTGCCTAGTGCACGAAGGGAAGGCGGTGACGCAGTTTTTCTGAATTTTAGTAAGGCTTTTGATACTGCTCCTCATAGCATCCTTCTGGACACGTTGTCCAACTGTGGGATGAGCAGGTTCATGGTGCACTGGGTGAAGAACTAGTTGAAGTGCAGGGCTGAAAGGGTTGTAGTGAATGGGGCTACATCTGGCTGGTGACTGGTCACCAGCAGTGTTCCTCAGGGATCAATTCGAGGGCCAGTTCTGTTCAATATACATGATGTTCCTACATCAACAATCTGGATGTAGGAGTTGAATGCACCAGCACAAACTTTGCTGATGATACCAAACTGAGAGATGCTGCTGACTCTCTTGAGGGACAAATTGCCTTGCAGAGGGATCCAGATAGACTGAAACATTGTACAGTGATTAATGGGATGAAATTTAACAAGTTCAAATGCCAGATTCTGCACCTAGGACAGGGTAATACTGTACAAGGCTGAGGCGACCTGATTGCTCTTTAGAGTTTCCTGAGGAGAGGAAGTAGAGGGAGCTGTTGATCTCTTCTCCCTGGGATTCAGTGATAGGATACATGGGAATGGTACAGAGCTGCACCAGGGGAGGGTTAGATTGGACATTAGGAAGTATTTCTTCACCAAGAGGGTTGTCAAACTCTGGAACAGGCTTCCTAGAGAAGTGGTTGATGCCCCAAGCCTGTCAGTGTTTAAGAGGCATTTGGACAGTGCCCTTAACAACATGCTTTAACTTTTGGTCAGGCCTGAAGTGGTCAGGCAGTTGGACTAGATGATCATTGTAGGTCCTTTCCAACTGAAACATTCTATTTCTATTCACAATATAGATTTGAGGTATAGTAAAAGAATTCAATGTTTTCAAATTATTTCCAGTATTCACTTTGGAAGGTAAATTGGGAGAGCAATATGTATTACCTCCAAGAAGAATTTTATTCTTGCTACCACCCCTAGTGAAGAAACTGAACAAATAAATATATTTAACTAAACAAACTTGATTTCTAGAATAGGACATTTTAAAGTAAACAGAATACTAATCCACATTGTATATTTTGGATTTCATGTCCTTTATTAAAACTTTAAAGCAATTTTCCAGCTTGTGACAGTTGAACTTAGCTGGCAGCCAAACAAGACACAGCCGCTCACAGCACTGCGAGAACTGGAGGGGTCGAAGGTGAGGAAATTTGTAGATTGAGATAAGAACAATTTAATAATTAGAGTAAAATAAAATAAAAATAATAGTAAAAAATATAACAACTATATCTATATGAGAGATGCAGAGTACAATTGCTCACCACCTGCTCTAACGATCCCAGAGGAGCAAAAAAGAACCCCGAAAACGGAATCGCAATCCCGGAAAAGCGAGCCCGAGCGATTTCCGAGAGAATCCTGCCCTTTCTGATCAATACATCAATTAACCTCTATATTAAAGAGAGTACTAGCTGTACTCTCTATACAGATGCCATTACTTAAGTTACCAATTTAATAATGTCATGTAACAGCTTATATCTCTACAATACCTGTATAAAATTTTACTCTGCTATTTCAGAGAGAACTCACTGTAATCACTGTTGGGGTTTTTTTTCTCAAATTTTCCATTTATTTGTACAATGGGAATTCTGGCTTTTATAAGAGACCTAGTGCTAAATACTTTTAGTACACTACCAGAGCTTTTAAGAGAGATGTCTCTCTCTGGGAGAACTGCAGGTAGAAAGACCAGTCAGAACAGCATCAAAACAGAGTGGGAGTGAAAAAAGCATGGGAACACAAACTCAAGCATAACAAAAGTAACT
The DNA here is from genome assembly GCA_907165065.1 of Caprimulgus europaeus. The sequence continues at coordinate 21,235,727 of OU015528.1, read as the reverse complement.
GCTGCTATGTATCTTCAAAAGTGTTGAATTTGAAAAGGACCTCAATCATATCTCTTATCTTATTCATAATTATTTTTTATAAATTACTACCATAATTTATCTGGAAGAACCGAGAACAAACCTTACATATTTTTTCTTCAGCGACAGTAATATGAAGAGACACACAAACAAAACAAAGAAGTGTTATGTTATCAGTTGCACTTTAGTGTTACTATCCACAAAATTAACATTTATTGGCACAGAGGAAATGCCCTGTGTATGTTCCCTTAACTAAAAATGGAAAATTTCAGTTAACATAATAATACAGAGAGGATGACCCAGTTACATTTCTCCTTGTCAGCAACTTGAGTAATGATGACAAAGAGATAAAACATTTTAAATAAGTCACTCTAACAATGAAGCCACAGCTGTATTATTCATAAAGATCAGAGAAATTGAGAAACAGTTACATCAACATGATGTTGGAATATTTTATTATTTTTACAAATAGTGTGTATATCTCTACACATTAGTTTATGCTGGATTATGCAGCAAGATCAAATAAGGGTAGGAGGAATAAAGTGGGAAAGGCAAAGCAATTATCCAAATCAGCAAGCAGCAGAATACTTTCAGCTAAATTAGTAGTTACATGACTGGCAACAATAAAGATATTCAGATCTTATGTGAAAAACAAAAAGAGACCATTATCATATTAACAGTCAATGCTGGAAAGCACAGAGTGAAAAGGATATTTGCAATGCAAGGCCATAGAGTTTTCATACCAGAAAACTAGTCTCATAGTTTCATACTCGTAGTCTCCAATTTTAGGAGAGCCTGGAATAAGATCTGAACAGTGGGGCTTGTGCTGAGTAAAACAACACATATATAGGACTGTTTTTATATAGTTTACCAAAAGTTTTGGTTTTCTCAGTGCTTAATACATCCCTTTGGCAAATAGCAAAAGACAAACTAGTTTTAAGAGCAGAGAAAATGCATACGCAACCATAAATAAAGTCAATAAATCAAAAGCAGTGATCAGATGAGCAAGGACACAAACTGTAGATCATTACCTCCCCAAAATTTAGTAAAAACTAAATTTTTTCAAAGAAATTGCAAAATGCAAAAATGACAATGCAAACAAGGCATTATCTGACTTCTATTTCATGGTTCACTTCTGCCACCAAGGCCGACAACTGCCATCATACTGTCTACAACAATAACCTTCTGTTACATACAGTTTAACATCTTCTGCTCCTCCTTCTACCTAATCACCATTTTTCAAAGACACCTGTTACAAACAGGCTGTCTTACTGGCTGCCAGAAACCTCTAAAGCTGCCTTCTGTGGGCTTTTAGCTCCATTCTTTGGTCTGAGAGTGCCATGGGATTCAGAAGTTCAAACCTGCATTTTAAATTCACAACAATTTAGCACAATTACTGCAGTAAGGGTCTTCATAATTTATAGGTGGTGTAACCTCCTTTGACAGATTACACTTAATATACTTGTAATTTTTCTACCTATCAGTCTATTTGCAAACACCTAAACTTAAACTCTAAATGGCTTCATTCTCTTTTTCCTGAGAGCTCCCAGGTTTCTTCCCCTCTAACTGTGAGGTTCATTCTAGAAGTACCAAGTCTAATAGTACAACTCTTGTTGACTTTGTGTGATAGTTTGGGATAAAAAGTTTAACCACAACTGACAATTATGGTGTTGGCAATAATTGTAGTTCAACATGTAACATACAGGGTACAGGCAAAACCAAGTATCACCTCACCACAAAATACAGAAAATAATAAGTAACACAAGAATTACATGAAAAATCTAACTGATATATCACATCTTCTTAGTTAAAATCTCAACCTTCAGTAGGCAAGTTGGCCAAGTAAAGGAAACTCTTTTGTTAAACAGAACTCACTCGGAAGCAGAAAGGTCAAATCAGGCAAGTATAGCTTACAAGTATCTGCAGCTCCCCTACCAAACATTTTGCTTAATATTCTGAATTTTTTTCCAAGGTATACCTAATTCATTACTAAAAATGATGAGCCAGGCATGAAAGGTTCCACATTTTGCATCATTATTCCAGTATCATTATAGGCTACCCACCAAAAACTTAAAATTATTACTTAGTATACTGTTATGATAAACTATGATACACTCAGGTTTTTTTTTAAATATTGTTTGATCCTCACATACACTTAAAGAATTACAAAAGTAGTACAGAAATACATACATGACAGTTATAATCAAAATAGTTCATATTTTCACTGAGATTAAAATAAAACTGTACTGTTCAGTGCTTAATCAATGTTGGCCGAAATTGAAAGACGAGTTTACTGATAATAGCCTTCCACAATGCACAGCTCAAGACTTGAAATCAAACTAGCTTGAGCAGAAAATGCATTCTGCCCTTTGGCGAGAAAAAGACTCCAGAAGAGCATTTTACAATGACCCATCTGGCAATTTTACAAGCAAGGTCCATCTGTCTTAAATTCAAGAATGATCATACTGGTAGAAAGCACTGGGGAATTTCTGGTTTTAGCAGGTGAACATGGGGATATAAAGTTAATTTTTTTAAATCTAGACCAAAAAGTAGATTCACCCAAGTAGTTAATTCACACACACATATATTATATAGATCCATAAAAGATGGCCTTTATCATAACAAAGCCCAACATTTTATAAGCCACCCATATCAGGATTTTCTAAGAGAACATTAGTACAAATAAACTTTTTTTTGTTCTAAAATGCAATACTGTGCAAAACAACATGCAATTGGACTACATATACTTTTAGAAAAAATGGAGCAGAGTTTTGGATTCTAACATTATAGCCTTGGAAATTGAGTGTCTTTTCATTGCTGCTAGTTATTTAAGAAATTTCTGAAATAATCCGATCATTTAAAAACAAATGATCCTTCTAAGAAGTATTAAAACTTGTTTTTAAGACTTGCTTTAAACTACTGAATTTCTGTTGGAATTGAATACTGATATCCTAGTAGTTCTAAAATGATTAACAGGAGATTTGTAACCTGAAAACTGGCATTCAACATGCTATGCATTATCTATTTTAAAGAAACGTTGTGCAATCTACACAGTAATCACTACACTTTCTAAAAGCTGTTTATTTTAAAATCTTCTCTTTTTAGAATGGAAGCTTTTTAAGGTAAAGCTAATAGAATGGGTTATTAAACCTAAGTGTGGTTATAAGTTATTATTACATGATGCATTAATTTCTGTCTTTTGACCTACCTACTTCATTACATTAATATCCACACCTTCATTACAAAATTAAACCACTGCCCTTCAAAAACTCACGTGCCTTGCTAGGGGAAGTCAGAAATTATCATATGGATTTTCTACACAGACATAATATAGAAGGTGTGATTAATTTCCAGCTCTATTGATTAGCCTGCAGGCCTGACAAAATGCTTGGATTCAGGAAGATAGACCATACTAACAATTCCTGCAGAACTAACTCCCACAGCAGAGATCTTTTTTTTCTCATCTTTTTATAAACTTAGTCTAACTTAAATTCTCTGAGCAGCTAAATTATCAAAGTCTGATTTTCTCTAACTGTATTCTACAATTCATATATAGTGCCCAACAACAGACACCACAAATGTCTGCCCTTCCTTTAACTGAGGCCCTAACGACAGTATGATTTTTCTTAACCAGCTGCCTGGTTTTATGATGTTACCTACTTCTGAAATGCTTGGCATTTTGCCAGATTTTGCATAAACTGGCTAAAAGATTTAACACATTGGTAAAAACACATACATAGAAAATAAGCTTTCCTGCTTTAGGAAGTTAGGGTAAAAATTAAACATAGTAGGGCTTTGCAACACTGAAGAAACAAATTCACCTTTGCCATTCTCATACTGTCCTCCTGACCCAGCTATCACATACACAGAACCTGTTGACTTGAAGCTCACTTAAAGTCAGAGAAAAGACATTGCTCCACAGCAATACCACTGATATTGTAGTCAACTTGAATTAAACCAAAACATATCCATTGCTGGTATTGACAATTCTTTTAGCAATTTTTTTTTTATTTCAGGGGTGATTTTTCCCAAGAATCTAAAGAAGTTATTCTAAATCTATGCAGTGTGGTATATTAAAGGATCTAGTATGACAAGAATTTGCTTTTTTTTTTTGTTCACACTAATTAATGGATGCTATAGTAGCAAGTATAATAGCAATTTTCATTTTGCCATTCACCATCTACTGAAATTTACATAGGCAAATAAAGTTATTTTAAAAATAAACAACAATTTGAACTAAATCAGGCCTTAAAATTTTAGACAAAAAATAACCTACTAATGATTTAACTTTGTGAGAGAACCACCACTAAAAGCAGTATTTAGCATTTGGAATTCTAGGCTTGACAGCTAATACGAGCACTTCAATTCATCATATGAGGGTCAATGCACTTTAAAAAAATCCTCTAGAAGGCAGGCACACACAGCAACCACTTTGTGACTGGAGAAAAAAACAAGTGACTGCTGTACCTGAGGTTAAAGTTGTGGGAGGCCAGTCCTGTGGTTTGATTATGTGGCCACATTACCCCCACATTAGGAATGTATTATCCCCTTTAAATTAGAGGCAGACTGTTTATTTGGATAATTGAGATAGATGGAGGCAGCAGCTATAGTTAAGTTTCCCTCCCTTTTTTAACTATATGCATTCCCAACAGCAATTAAACAGCATGTGTTATTTCACATTAATAAAATAACTTTAATTATTTAAATGTTCATCTGAATTTAACTTTAATTGTGGTGCAACACACCTCATGGAGGTACTAAAATAAAGTACAGATTCAACAAGAACTATCTTAAGTCATTTGGTTAGTAGTTACAGAAAAATCAGAGTGCTAATGAAAAAGATCACCTCCTTTGAAGCGAATTCTGATGCTGTCTTCCACAGCAAATTAACTGCTCACTTGGAGAATAAATCTGGAAATTTGACCCCAAGTGTGACAAAGGTCTGCTCTTCCAAGGCTGTTAGTCCTCAAAGGGCTGAACTTGTCCATTAACCTGGATTGCCCTGGTTGATAATTACCGTAACTTTTTCAGATCAGATTTTCTCCGACTTCCAAATTGCAGACAGCCAATATCCCCCAAAATAAAAATAATGTTCAAATAGAGATTAATGCAGCAAGATACTGTGAGTTCCATATTGTACAAATCAGAGTATACTACAACAAACTTATACATGCTAAGGGCAAAAAACCCCCTCAGCTTTCTCTGTTTATATTAAAGCACCAGCTGACTACTTATACAGTAATATTAGGAGACATTGAACCCGTTAGATAAAGTTTCAATCACTGAAGCAGGAAGCAACAGCCCTTTTTTAGAAATAGGAATGCTATGTGTCCTTATGTGTCTGCAATTGTGCACATTATAAAGGAACAATGGTGTACTGTGAAAAAGTGGAAGTATTAAGAGGTCATCTGCATATTTCTTATGAATGCAGTTTGGATTTGAAGTTTTGGCTTTGTTTCAAAAGCAGACTTCAAAGTATCAAAACTTTATATAACACAACGTAAAGTCTAAAATACGCTATGCACAAAGATGCAATAAAAAGAGTTAATTATTGTATGTGACACCTTGGGTTTGCTTCTCTCTATTTTATCATATGTCATAAATTCAACTGCCTTAATAAAAATCTACTACATGAACCCTATTAATTTTACTAACTAAACTTATCTTCCCTCCCCCTCCACTCCTGGCCACCCAGGATAACTAGTTAATTTAACAAGATTTCCTACCATAATCTTAAACTACCAGCCTTTCTCTTTTTCTTTTTTTTTTTTTTTTTTTAATTTACACAGGATAGACAGCATGGACACTGCACTGGAGCAATACCCAGTGGATCGACTTAAAATTCCCTAGTTCAAACTTTTCAAAGCAGAGTAACAAACTCTGAAGTCTTTCTTCTTTATTCTCAACTGAACTTTTGGAAGTTTTTGAAACTAAGCTTTGAATAAGCAGAAAAAGTTATGCAACATTTTAAAAATGATAAAAGAGGAGTTAGTAGCCATCTTCTCTGATGGCTACTAGTACCAAGAGAAATTAAACTGAAAGTCATAAAATACAAGTTCATTTTATGATATAATAAATACATTGTACATGAACAGCCAGTAGGCAAGCATCTGGAGATAACACAATTCTGAAATCCTAAGGCATGGTCTCCCTGTCAGAAAAGCAGTATGACAGCAGTACTGATACAGGGAGTATAACTTTGGAGTTTAATTTCTTTCACTAACATCTCAAACTGCACAATTTTACAGCTATTTTTTTGAACAAGAGAACAAAAAACTCAAGAAATCACAACACTACAACACATTAAAAGATTATTATTTTAGATTTCTATGAGCTACAAAGTAGTAGGGTTTGCTCCATATGTAGGACTTAGGCTCAATCCACAAAAACAAAGAGGTGAGAAATGTTTTCTGCTTAATCCATCCAAACCCACACAGGCAAATTACATTTTAACAATATTTCAAGAAGCATTAAACTGTAATCCTGAAAAGTAAATTTCTAAAATAACTGAAAAGAATTCACTTAAAACAAGATTTTTAAAGTTACTTGAGAACTCCATAATACGTATATACATACTACAAACATGGCATAGAAAAACAAAACAAAACAAAAAACAGTAAGGCATAAATTCCAACTCCATATCTTACCTAAAAATACTGTTCATGCTCCCCAATTCTTACCCATTAACTTTCTATCAGAAATCTGTTTCATTTCACCAGGGAATACTGAGGATAAGGTGTGGATTGTGATGATATGACATGTATACTAAGAGAAAAAACATTTGGCACCATGAGAACCACGCTCCTGTTCAGCCTGAAAAGAAATCCTGCCAATGGATCTTGAAGGTAGGTGTGGTTTTTTATATAACTCGCTTTACAAAGAAAAAATATCAATCTGTCACAGATTTTCAGTAAAGCACGTGATATGGCCTCATACAAAATCAGTGAAGTTGGAAACAAGAGAGGTCAGAATTTATACAACGGGAAAAGTACAGACTAACAGAGATGCATCAAACAGGTCTTAACAAAACAAGAAACTTCATGCTAGGTGCTTATTAACAGTAGTAGCACATGAGTAAGCCTTTAATTATATTCAGTATTATCAGTTCTTTTGTCATCAGTCAAGAATGATTCACTGTGATGCAGAACTTTCCAGGAAAAGTATTCCAATAATACATAAGTATGATTTATTGCACAAATTTTACAAATGCCCAGTGAAACCCTGCAAAATGAGCATGGATAAGGGCACACACATTTAGGAATGATGTGGTTAAACTTAAGTGATTATAGAGAAAAATCTGATATGATAACCACAAGAATGAACAGTTACTTTCTAAGAGAAGATTAAAAGATACAATTCTGTAGTCCTACAAAAAGACCAGGAATATATAAAACTGCTTAATAAATGTATGTACCACAGTGACTGAAAACTGACAGGAAGATCACTTAAAAGGAAAAGAGAACACACATCATCTAATACAGGGCTGGAAATTATCAGGCTTTGAATTATCAGAGAAATTAGGCTTTGAAACAGCCCTACAGTACCCGTAAGACTAAAATAAACAAGCAAACAAACAAAAAATCTCACCAAACACACATTCACGAACTTCCATAATTTTGAAACAGAGCCTGATCTGCTTTTGAACTATTAATATAAGAAGCCTTTTCCCTTATATGAAAAACATCTCCTTTCTTTAAGGACACACAAAGATCTATACAAATTTGTTGAGACAAATCAAAGTACCAACTTTGACACAATTCCAATATAATTTCCTTGTTATTCACACCTATATTTGGCTATCTAGTAGCTTATTCTGTGTGCTTCTTGGAGACTCCAGCTGCAAATACTGCTGATGTGTGGCTTCCCAAGAAAGAAGCCACAAGTATTGTATTCCAAGATAGGAGGCTACAGTTCTTCAGCAGGTATAACTTTCAAGTTTTCCAATGCTGGTACAGCTAACCAGGCAAGCTGCCTGGAAGACTTGAGTTCTGCGTGGATTTTCCTTAGAGGATTTTACCATAAAATACAGGAATTGGAAACTCAGATAGATGCAGGAGAAGAAAAAAAAAAAAAAACAAACCAAAACCAATTTCAACACTTATATACCTTACGTGAAATGGAGCTATTTTTCATATTGATCTATATCTGTCATCAAAAAACATCATGTACATACTACATTTCAGAATGCGCATGGGAACCTGATGTAGACTTTTCTCTCCTGGAACTGCACTATCCTGAATGTTTAATGTTTACTATCATTAAATGTGTACTATATTCTTCTTCCTTCCCCCACCCTCCATGCCCCCCCCCACCCCCCCCATTTTTTTTCCCCCCTTTCATTCAATTTCAGTACATTCATTATTTGGTAAGTAGTGTAGTAGCTTGTTCATGAATATGCATTGAAAAAATTGTCTGAGTATACTATGTGCATTCCTCCAAAGTTAGAAGAGTCAAAAAAAAGAGATTCTGAATGTGGTGTGCACATTGTTTCCCCTTTTACAAAACCTTAACTAGCAGTCAGGGACAACAAAAAGTCCTAGTCCAGGCAAATGAGATGTGAAATTGTAAACCAGCTAGATGCAAAGGCAGTACATTTCAGCATACGTATATACCTGAAGGCCAAACACCGCATGACTTCAAAGTGCAGTAATCCCTCAGAAACATATTGCTTCCAGTGTCTTATTGTCATAACAAAATGAAAATTGTATTTTCTAAGAGAGGTTTGCACCTATAATGCAGGTACATCAGTGACAGCTACTTTAAAGCTCCATTTGCGTCAAGAGATCTAAATCCATCACAAAACAAATTAAAATTGAATAAAAAATCAATTACAATTGTTACTGTGAGATTACAAGTGGAAAATGTTCTCACACTACTTGATAATCATTACATATACTACTAAAAACAAGTATTAGATATATTTTATTACATTGAGTTTATGCTTTAAGAGACCTTAAAGGGCATAATTTATCTCTATCCAACTATGAAGCTATAAGTATTTTCAAACCACGTAAGGCTGTTTTCCCCCCTAACCCTGCAGTCTGTTTGGCAGCTCAGTTAAATTTTATTCTGTTCCAGATCAATTTTAAATTCATTACAGTCATAAAAAATTATCAGCTTTTGATTAAAATAAAGTTTTGTTTTAACATTTCCAGTCAACTTTCTAAGTTGCCTTTCAGACTGCAACCTTCTGGTGCAGAAAACCAACCCTGACATGTGCCTAGCACAGCAGAAATCTAATAAAGTACTTATGAGTGCTAAGAGTACATACCCCATATTTCATATTTTATTTAAAAACAAACAAAAAAAAAAAAACACAGAAACTTTTCCGTAAGTGATCAAGACCATCCAATTTTGTCCTTTTTTTCCATCTCACAGAAAATGAATGAATTTAATAGACTAGAGGCACAAATATACAGATCATTAGAACAAACGATAAATGAACTGAATTTTCCTTTGAAGTTATTCCTTCCTTTCACAAATAACAGACCCAGCAATAAAAAAATAATTTAAAGAGAAAGTAATTTTGCAGTTTGTGCACTTATTTCTCTGAAATTTTGTTAGTATTTTATACCAAAATTACATAGAATTACCGAGTGGCAACAACTAAGCAAGAACATATTTTGTGATGATAGAGATTTAGTCAACCTAAAACTTAAAAATCACAATTTACTCTTCCACTAATAATATTCTATGCACAGTATAAAGGAAGTGGCAAAAGAAAATTATAAAAAAAGCAAACCACAACAAGCCAGTAACTTACCCGCAAGGCTTCAATTACAAGGTCTCGTGCTTCTAGTTCTCCTTCCATTACACTCAAAAGCATCCGCAATTCTGGCTTGCTCAAGTTATCCACATCAAACTCTCCTTTCTGTAAGAAACAAAACACTGATGAACACATTAACTAACTGACTGCAATAGTTACCATAGGTCTGAAACAGAGACATAGCAGCATCCTAATTATGGGTTCCTCAAACATCTGTAACTGTCAAAAGTTGAGGTGGCTTTATTTGTCATATATAAAGTCAAAATTAATAGCAAATAGTTTGATTCTTTATTTATTTAAAGTTAATAAATTAAAAGCCCACAGGTACGACACTGTTTCAGATCCTACACTGTTGCAAGGAATTGATCCTGCGAAGTCTTGTGAATTATAAGGTTGAAACGGTAAAGAAACTTTGTGACTAAGAGTTCCCACCTGCAGCCTCACAGAGAGTGAAACAGTTCAGCAGACCTGAAACAGCACATCAGGAATGAAGGCCAGAGAGGGCGAAAGAACCTAAACCACAGCGCAACTAATGCAGTGTAACTGGTGCCTCCCTTGCAAACAACTACCAAGTCCTCATAGCACACTGGGCTGAATGTGAATTTCTGAAGCACAACTTGTGAAAAGTCATGAAATCTTATCTGTATGCTTTATTTGCAGTCCCATTTGCTTGGCTGGAGGACACAGTTCAGGTTTAAGAGGCACTGATGAACAGTAGGTCATAGCAACAACATCTCCCTGTTCCACAGTTACCAAGATGAATGTAAGTCTGACTTCCACCCATAGGAGAATGACTTTACACCGAAGAATAAGACCACTGAGCACATGCGCAAGCACTGTCTGCTGCAAACACCAGCACGGCTTCTATAAAACCACATCCACCTTGCGAACTGCTACAGTTCTGTAACAATGTCAGTAGACACACGGATAAAGGGGATCCACTGAACACTAATTTATTTGGGTTTTCAAGCAGTTTTGAACAAGGTTCTGTTACCAAATATTACAGAAGCTCCTAACCAACAGTATTGGATGGAAAGACACTTAATGGAAGGGATGTAAACGTTATGGGTAACAACTGCTTCTCAAGATGAGACAGGTAAGCAGTGGGGCACCTCTGGGACCAGTTTTATTCAACTCCTTCAATAACCTGGAAAAAGGATAGAGAAGTGTCAGGGACATCTACCTCATGTGGGAGCTGGCACGCAATTCCTTACTTACAAGGTTAACATCCTCATTTTGCAACTATATAAAACCCTGGTAAACCCAGATGTCAAGTACTGCATAAAGTCCTCATCTAAAGCTACAGAATTGGTGAACTAAAAGGATGAAGAAAGGAGTAATTACTGTATGAGGAAAGATTGCAAGGCTAGAAGTCTAGATTTTGGAGGTGGGGCAGGGGGAATTATTAATATTTACAAAATCACAATGATAGTAGATAAATTTAATACAAATCTCTTGTTCACCAATATCCACAATGCTAACACAAGTAGATTCTTAGTGAAATTAGGAGGGGATCATTTTAAAGAAAACAATACTTATTACATGTGCCAGATTCAGCTGACCAGCCTGATTTCCAGTACAATGCAAGGAAAATACTACAGTCCTTGCTATGATATAGATGTGCCTCCTAGAAAACCCCCGAGATGTGGACACGCAGATATCTTCAGTATGAAGTTGTTAGTTGTCAAATTAGCTGAATTGTGTATCTGGATATACTGTTTATTTTCCTTGAAGGACATAAAATCTAAGAGTTTAGCTACCCAGGAGGTTAATTTCATCGCTGGAAAATCCAATAAAAATGAAAGCAAGTACCATTTCTGCTTTCTCAAGGCAAGAGAATGGCAAAACAGTTGTTCCTCCCTCAGTCGAGAAGGCCAAAGCTATCCAAAAGCTGTATTAGATGTACTCTGTGTTCCATTTTTGCACTGTAAAACACACAGAGGTGCACAAATGGCTAGTGAGAACTGTAGTGAGAACTACCAGAACTTTAGCTATTTACATTTGATATACATTGGATTGAGCTTCTTCATTTATCTGAACAACACGGATTAACAAGAGGAGCAATGATTTCTACTCAACATAACTGTTTCGCGGACAGGACCATCCATTCCAAATAGTATTCCTAGACCCGACAATGGTTAAGTTCTAATTTTGCTGCCTGGGTCAGCTGTTCCTCTAATCCAGAAGATACCTCTTACCCTCCATGCCAATGGATCAAGAAAAAACAACTGGTTTCTCTGAAGGCTTTTTCGCAGCACATGCTGCAGCAGGCTCTCACAGTGCTCCTCACCATTCTATACAGCGCTCACCAATCTATGGACATGTATAAATTGAAAAGTTACCAAATGTACATAGTTCCTCATGTAATCTAGTGTCAGTAGACTAGATTTAACCTTACAGGCTGCAGCACATTTCACTCTCAACCTTCTAACTACTAAATTTAATTAAATCAGATAGCAGGACCCACTTGTCCAACCTCCTTCTATGAAAAACTTCATAATATTTAATAACTCAAGGACAGTAATTAATTTATTCATGCAACTTCCTTTATAACAGAGAAAAACAGTCTCCATTTTTCCGATGGAAGACTTATGCAGAGCTATCAAGTTATTTTTTTCCAAACCACGCAGAAAGCAAGTAGTATAAAACACAATATTCACTAACAGTCTTTAAGTCTTCATTCAGTGGTTTAATCACTACATTATCTTCTCTTTCTAAAATATGCTTGCCTCCTCTGTCAAAAAAGACAGCCAAGGTTTCTGATAGACAGGGACAAAGTTAAGAGGGGACTAAAGTACAGTGCAAGAAACATCATCCACTCTTTTTTCCAAGTCAATAAATTCAGCTTGTCAAAAGGTATAACATAGGGCAGCTCTTTGTCAAAAGACACATCACAGGTGAAACTTTTAATTTCTGCAGTCTTCCAGAAGACAAATGAAAACACTCGTACATTCTTAACAAACCAGAGGCATTCCTCAACATATGTGATGCAGTGATGAGCTTTTTTAACTAAGTATCTGATCAAGCAATTAAAGTAAATTTTGCTCAAGTACACGCCCTGAACTAGAACATATGAAAACTCAGCAATAACGAGCAACTAAAAGTAGTTTCTGGTAATTTACAGTTAGATATAAACAAACGCAAAAAATGTTTAAAGTAAGATATACCAACAAGATAGGCAACTCAGTTTTTATATTTTTAATTTTAAAAACTTGAAATAAGAACTAGCAAAACCATTTCATATATAAACAGTTCTGGCATATCAGACTAAAAATCCACTTAGCCAAGCATCCTGCCTCCAAAAGCAGCCAGTAATGGATGCCTTGAAGTCAGGACCAGAGCAGGACAAGCAGATAATGATACTTCCCAGAAATACTCTCCTAGCCTCCAGCAATTTCCAGCTTATGCACCTTCTGAGGACGAAATTGTTATTTTGCACATAGTAGCCCTTGGCTGACATACCTGTTGTGAATTTGCCCACTGCTTTTTGAATCTCTACGTAATTTTAGCATTCACAACATTCCATGGCGCAACTACACATTTTATGAAGAACCATCACCTTTGCTATCAGTCTGTCATCAGATACTTTTGTTTGATGCCTTCTGATGTATTAAGCACAGAAAACATAATAGATTATTATCCATACACTCCATGTTATACACTGTCAGACAAGTCTTCACATATATACGAAGAACAACCAAAATTTCCCAAAACTGATGTCCAAAATCAACCAGAAAAGATGCACAAACAGATCAGTGAAATAAAGAATTTAAGAGTTTGATGAAAGAGAAAAGTAGTAATCTTCTGAGCTGAAGTACCTGCATTCATTTATAGAAGAGTTATTTTAGTGTATGAAAAATGGCATCAGATGCGCACCATTATTTTGCCATTAAATAAAAATATGAGCCATCATTTTTAAGTCTTGCCTATGAGTAGTTCTATGCCCACTGAGGCTTTCTTATCATAACTTTATCCAACAAATTCCAAAACTGGAATGACCACTTTTTTCCAGTACTTTAAGGACACCTTAGATTTGTTCACTATGGATAAGCAACCTTGAATCCCTTCACAAGGGTAAGAGTGTGCATGGCAGTTGCTGAAGAAGCTACCACACCTCCTCCCCATGCACATCTCTGAATCAGCACTTATGGAGCTACAATATAGCTTACTATAGTAAGCTTACTGCATAGTTTAAAGATTTAATATATTCTTAAGCAGAGTTGTAAACATATTTTTAAGATTTGGGTAGGTAAAGCATATGATGAAATAAAACTATACTTCCTCTTAAAAACTTTCCTGCCATCTTCTGGGGACCAAGATGTCAGTCATAGCCAGCTTGCCTGAAGTTCTTAATCAGACGGAGCACTGTTTGCCTAAGTCATAGAGAAAACTGCTGTTTAGGCCTAGGAAAGTAATCTTCATAACATCTTCCAGTGGAGCAGTAAGTCTTAGATCTCCAGAAAATAAAGACTGTATTAGTAGTTAATGGCTTATGTGTCATCTGGGGTTTAGCAACGATACCTCTGCTAGATTGCCAGTCTGTAACAATTTAACCAACAACTTAAGAACTATGTAACTGAGCCATCCATTGGTTTTATAACAGAGATACACGTTGCCCCAGGGTGTAATTCGGCATACACAACCAAAACACAACATAATTTTGTTTCTCTGCCTCTTTTGGATTTTAAAATGTCTGGTTTACTTGATTTATAAGAATAAAGTACCAGAAAAAGACTACAACTTCAATCCACTATGTCTCTAAAACATCACATGTTACTTTTCAGATCCATTTTGTAAGGGGTATGTGTTGTCTGGCAGTTAAGTGCACTAGCAATAGAACAAACAGCTAATTAGCCAAAACTCATTCAACTACCTATGCATGCATCACAAAGAGTACAGGCAAAATTATAACCTGCATTGCTAAAGATTAAAAGAAGCTCTACCAGGAACCAAAAAGAAGACAAAAGCATCTCTTCTGAATAAGAGAAGGATGACTTAGGACAGCAGTGATCAAACTGGACAGGCATTTTTCCACCTCTATTGTCTTTGGAAAAGACACCAAGAGGCACAAAAACAGAAAGGACTCTTTTTTACATGCATAGCTAATTAGAGCAGAAATGGTAAAAGTCTTTAGGGTTAAATTTATCCCATCATCCTCCCTCCAAGAAAAAAAAAAGCCTTGTGAGGGATTGGTAGTGCCAATAGTGTGGTTTTGCTGACCTAGCCCAGTTGATAGTACTTTCAACTTCAGGAGCTTAGAGTACTGGTCACTGTACTACCACAGTAGCTGTTACAAACTCTGCTGCCTTCAGAGAAGACTGAATAGGTAACGTACAAAAGCTTTGTACTTTCCCTAACCAGAACAGAGGCAAAAACACAAGTTAGCTGCAGATTAATCACAAATGACCATGGAAATAAGCTCCTTCCTGCTCAGAAAGCAGCTACATAGCCTTTTTAAAGATGGTAACAACCCAGGACTTGGGAAAGAAACCTGTGCATAACTGAGGGCTGAAGTGGAAAGAGTGCGAGAGAAGTATAGGAAAACACATAGAGAAAAGCCATCAAAAGAAAAAAAAGTCCTTTCAGAAGGGAAGAGAAAGGTACATATCTACATTGGATATATATTTTAAATTGAGTTCCATTAAATACTCACAAGAATCCTCTTGAGAATTCAAAAAGCAGACTTCCAAATAAGGTTCCAAAAACAAGGTTTGCTAATACTTATTAGGCTGTACAAAGTAAATTCTTAATATTACGATGGCCTCATATCTGTCAGACCCATGAAACAACTGCACCAAGGAAACGCAACCTCAATTCATATATTTTACAACATCAAGTATGTCCCGCAGGTACAGCTCATCTCATCAAGTACAAAGATCTGTTTTGACAAATTCTATTTAGTTGCCTACATAGAAGTACCTAGTGCAATTCGAAATGTCCAGGGGATCCAAAATATCTTTTTGGGATAGGCAGATACGATACAGGACTTTGGAGAATCATCCATGCCATCTGGACTGGTAGCAGAAGGCCAGCTGGGATACCCCAGAGTATCACATATGGACCACTGAAGGAAGCCCTCAAGACAGGAGTAAGACACGTAAAGGTAGGTGTGAGCTATGTAAGCGAACGTCCCTTTATTCTCAACAAAGGACTGATCAGTCTAGTCAAAACAGCCAAGAAAGCTATTCAGCCACCTGAACTATTTGCTCATGGCTTCACTTACTGTGTTAGTCAGATTTCCACTGACTGTAAAAGGTTATTAAACACTGTGCATACAATTAGACACCTAAATTTAAGTGTCTTGAACCCCATCCATACCTCCAAAAGCAGGCTGCCTAAATCACTTCACTCAAAACCAGAGAAGCTCACAAACCTGTTTCTAAAACAGGTTATTCCTTCTAACCACTTCACTCCACCAACTACAAAAGGAAGTTTCAAGACCTAGTTCAACATAAACATGGGTATGTGGTCAAATGAATCCTAACCCTTTTCTAACAAAGAAAACACTGCAAATAGAGAGAGTATTAAAATAAGTGGTTATAATATCTATACAGTATTCATTAATACTTCAGGGAAAACCATAATTTATTGCTTTGGCTGTGGAAGGTTTGTTCTTTAGTCTGAAGACAGGGTGAGAGTCTGTGACCCTGTTCTTCTCCAGAAATTATTTGATGTAAAAATACATGTTCATTTCCCACTCCACCCAAGATTAACTTAAGAAGCAAGATGTGACCTATAACAAATGAAAAAAATAGGAAGGCAGAGGAATATCGTTCAAGGAAAAGCAACGTTATGGAAATTGCTCCTCAACTAAGACCAAGTTTCTTGCTGAAGCACATATCAGGACTTATAAAATTTCATGCAATCATATCTGGGGGATCATGAGGGGACTGTACGTGCATTTAATTACACCCATCCATTAGTTCAATTACTTTTATTGGATTGTTCACCACATGGAGTTACTTGCTTATTCTGCCCTCCTCTTCCACAAGCAAAGCCCCCCTGCTTTTTGCGTTTTTCAAAGGCTTTCTTTAAAAGGCATGGGGGAGGTTTTGTTTAGTTGCTGTGGAGGGTTTTTTGGCTAGAGCTAACTGCAAAACTTTTAACAGCTTCAGCATTAACCATAAATATACCTCAAAACTGGGAAATTTATTTTGGAAACAAAAAAACTCAGCCCCCGACCCTTCCAAAATTAGTAAGATGCTGACCTTTACACGTACCAAGATACTGTCATTGCTGTTAAAACGTGTTTGCAATCTATTAACAGTCACAAAGGTACTTAGTCATTTTTTATTTCAGTGCACGTTAGCCAAGTCTTTTTCTATGGATCTAGGCCCACAACCCTTCAATAACCATATTTAAACTCTTACTTAAATTTAACTGGTAATTTCTACTCAGAAAGTCACTTTCAGATAAGTCACTTCTAATGCAAACAGTATACTATTAGATCCAAATACAGACACATATTGATGAAGCTATCTTTATAAATTTTATAGATGCTATCTTTAAGTCTTACAGAATTTTACATCTTACCCTGTGCTATGATAGAAAAAAACCACAATGCCCAAGAAAGCTTTAATTCACATATACCATAGAGGGGGTACCTCTTCCCTAAGCCTACCTGACACCCCTCTATTTACATATTGAAGGTTACACAGGTGTTATAAATCAACCGATCCCCTTCTTTGGTAGGAGTGGGTGCAGAGGCAGACCTCAAACTGTTGTCTTCCTGAGCTCTTTCCTTCCGGTCCCAATTTCCATCTCTATTCCTATCTCACTATATCACCTCTGAGGCCAAAGCAACACTTATGCAAATGAAGTCAAAGCAGTTGGAAAAGAACCCAGGATACACCGCATCCTACAGATTTGCACCTTCATGCCACTTTCACACATCTGGCCACAGTGTTGTCTCTCTACACTTCACCTTTAATTACAGACAGTGTGACAAGTCCACATTTGGAAGAGAAAGGAACATTTACAAAGTGGACTGCATCCATTGGCTTTCTTTTCTCATCCCCCAGGGCCTTCACAACAAGGCAAGAGAGGTTGGGCTGCAGGTTATGGAGAAGAAGGCACAGAAAAGGCAATGCTGCACTTAGGAGTAGGGGGAGGAGACGCAGAAAGGAGTTTTAAGGTATATCATTGCAAGACGGATCAAGACCAATCTCTCATCACAGAGGAGCAGCCAGACTAAAACAGACAGAACTCTGCTGTTTCTGCATCTCACTTCCACGTTGGAACATCACATCAGCATCATGCATCTGACTACATGAAAATAACTTTTCAGAACATTAACACCACACCGAGAACTTGCATTCAGATGAAGACAGTGGTAGTTAATCAAAGTCCTTTTGCAAGTGACCATTTTCCAGTATGTAGTCCCTAATAAGAGATACAATCTTTGCTTTTCAAGGGTTATAGTCTCATTTTCTGCTACTTGCAACTTTTTTCAGATAAGAACATTTCCAAATTATCTAAATCAGTCTAATTGATCTGATCAAACCATTATTTATCATTTCACTATACTGACCAGAATGGCAGTTCTACTACAAGCTGTCTTGCAGATCAATAGATAGGGAATACACCAAGCCAAGCATAAAATCCTATACAATGTCAACACAAAGTATCATAGGAATTCTCCCCATTTACCTTTTTTTTTTTTTTAATATTGACTTTTTTTTCCTGTAGTGCAACTTTTTTGTACTGTTGTGTGACCCACAGCAAACCAGACTGATCCTTTTGGGTATGCACATGTCATTCTCAGTGAAACTTTGACCAATGAAGACAACAGCAAAATCCCTATATTAGAAAGGTCAAGATTCCACTCTACCAATACCCTCTATATGTACAGCTTTACAGACAGCAGAAGGTACTGTCTTCAGAGGAAAATAACATTTATGCTTTTGATGCTTGGTCAAACTAAATCAAACCCAGAAATTTTACTGAATAATTTTAACAAACTTTGTGTTTGATATAACAGGCTTTTCATAGGCTTTGTTAAAGCTACACTGAAGCTGTAACACATGACAAGCAAGTCCTCTATGTGCAGCAGGCTGATGTTCAATGGTTCAACAAAAAGTCTGTCAAATTGGATTATTTCTTGCTATTATATAATCATTATTAGTAGACATTATGCAGATGGAAGTCATTCAAAGGTGTTTTAAAATACACACATATGTTTTCTCTCAATTCTAGTCCAAATTGCACCAACACAATTCACTGGCTTCAGTGCAATCAATCTGTGCAGGTATGAAAAAGGACCACAATCACTTCCCTGACATTTTTCCTTGTCATCCTTACCATGATAAAAATAACATTTTGTGGGAAAGAAGTGGTGGGCTTATGAAATGCTGTGCTCCATCCAAGGAAACTCAGGAAAACAAGATCATCGGCTTTGCCCCTAAATGTAACACACCACAGAACAGTCTAGGCTTTTCCAGTCAAATTCCCGAATGAATGTAAAAAAGCGGGGGGGAAGCACTCTTTATCCTTTACAGTGCTTCTAAAAGCAGCAAAAAAAGTCTTTTTTTCCCCATGATGTCATTGATAGTGTACCAAGACGCAATAACAGCATTTAGTATCAAGAAACCCTACTGTACTGTCCTATGTTATACCTGCTTACGCCATAAAAATTATATATTAACATATTACTGTCACAAACATGGTTCTTACAGTTTTCTACTGCACCATTTGTGCAATCAGGATTCTGAGAATTGAAGGAAAAAAACCAAAAAAAATCTAAAACTGTACTGAAAACAGTATTTTGTTATAAGTTGAAGTTTAGTGTGACTTACAAGACAGTCATCTGGATGCTTATTGTCATCCTAAAAGTAAGCAAGGAGATCCAAGTCATAATTCTGTATCTTGAGTTTAAAGACAGAAAATAAGCTACTTATACTTCAGGAGGAATACTGGATTAATGTATAATTTTTTTTTTTAAATCTTTTAATTGCACAGAGCAATCATTTGTACTTTCCTGTACAAGAAATAAAATGAAATTAACACTATAACATTTCTATTGGTAAGGGAAAAAAAGATGAAAAACATTATTAAATATTTAATGACGGAAGGAAAATTAAAAATAAAAGCAATAACTTAAAAAATACTTATTGCTGAAGTGTAGCTGTTACTTTTGTTAGGGAGCAACACACAGGTTACTTCCTAGCACCTTTTCAGTTTAAAAAAAATATTTTAAAAGCAGTGTGCAGTGTAGACCTATAGCTCCTACTTTCCACAATGAGAACACCAAACTGCACGACTGGCTTCCACTACACTGCCTAACAGGACAATATGGGAGTGCTACTTGATTATGAGCTACTTGTTTGAGTTTTAAAAACTGAAACTTAAGGCAGTAATAACACGAGTATACTAAAAATTTTAGTATAAATATTTTTTACTCAAAACTAGGGCTTTAAAATATTTAATGGTCTGCTTTTGTGAATTCTTACCTTAATATGTCATGTCATTGTTTTAAGGGACAGCGATGTTATAAACATTCACTATGCAAGGTTTACTTTTTTTAAGTAAAACTCAATTTCCACAACATTGCAGAAGTTAAAACACGCAAGGAAGATTAAATACACAGTTGGAACAGGGTGTCAAATAAGAATTAGCGCCTGTTTGAAAGAAAACAAAATAATAATAAAAAAATGCCAGCAAAAACCTGTTTCACAGAAACCAGTGTCCCCTCCCTTCGGGGGTCATCACCTGCAGAACCGAGCCCACCCAAAACGTGCACCACGGCGTTGTACTGCCCCAAACTCTGCATGTCGCTGCGAGGCCGAGCACCCACAGCCTGGTTTTGGACCTGGCCCCCGGCTCTCACGGCGGCTGTCACCCAGGCGATTCACTCGGGCGGGTCAGCCCCGGACGGTCCGCAGGCAGGTCTGACCCCGCCAGGTCTGGGATGCGCCGAGGGAGGGAGTGCTGCCGGGCCGAGGGGGGTGTGCCACCGCACGGCTGAGGAGCCGGGATCCCCCTAAAGGAGCAGGCCGCCCGAGGGGCGAACCCCTGCTCCCCTCCAGGGGCTCGGTGAGCGGGAGAGAGGAGCCCACCGCTGCCCAAGGGGAGCGCAGCCTCCACCCGACACTTGCTTAACCGGCTGGCACCACCGCGTCCCTCCACCTCCCCAGGCGCCTCACCCACAGCAGAGAAGACACGCCAGGAGGGGGGGTGTCTGCTCGGCTTTTGGGGATATTTTAAGCGGGGAGATGGATCCTGAACCCGGGGCACAGCCCCGCTGCCGAGAGGCCTGGGGAGTAGAGACCTCCCCACACATCGGGGCGGGAGGGGAAGGGACGCTGCCTCGGCGCCGAAAACACTACACGGGAGGGAAGATGGAGAAAACAAGCTTCTTGCGGGCCTGGCAAAGGGTTACAGACAACGTTTCTCCCCTCCGCCCTGGTCTGACAGCTCCCACCGGCCCCGCCGCTGTCACCACCTCAGCCCGCCCGGAGAGATGGGGCGCAGCCGCCCTCGTTGTGGCAAGCGGCGGGAAAAGGGGGGTGGGTATGAGCGAGGCGAGATCGGGGAGCGGACCCCCTCTCCATGCCCCCTCACGCCAACCCCGCGCCGCGGCAGCGGGAAGGAACAATGCGGGGGAAAACTCGCCCCCCCCCGTGGTGGGGAAGAGGGGGGCGGACAGAGAGGGAGACTCCGCGCCCTTCTCTGCGGGTCCGCAGCCGAGCCCCGTCCCGCCCCGGGGGAGAAGGAGGGCGGAGGGACGGAGCGGGGGAGGCAGGTCTCCAAACAGCGCTTCGTCCCATCCACACAGGGAGCCCTCCTCGTCCCGCCGGGTCGAACCCCCCTCTCCCGCCAAGCCGGTTACCGCTGCCGTGGCCGACGAATCTTCCCGTCCGCCAGAGCTCGGCTCGCCGCTCGCGCCCTCCGTCGCCATCTTCCCGCTGTAACGGCTCCGGCGCGGAGAGCAGCGCGGAGCCGAGTGGCGGCAGCCCCTGCCAGGCGCTTAACCCCCTCCCCGCCGGCAGCGAGCCCACCGGGAGCGGCTGCGCTTAACCCCTCCGGCGCCGCGCAGGCGGGGCTGCCGAAGCCGAGCCGCCCCCTTCGCCGGCCGAGGCGAGCGACTCCCGCCGGCGGGCGCTCGGCTTTCCCCACCCACCCCCTCCCCGTCCGCCGTAAGGCGGTCCAGAGCCAGGCGGAGGAGGGGGAGCGGGACCCCGCGGCGGGCTGCCGGTGCGCAGTGGTGGCTGAGGGGAGTGCCACCGCCACCGCGCTGCCCGGGCCCCACGCTCTCCTCCTCCCTTCCCTCCCCCGGGGCTTGGGAGCAAGAGGATGAAAGGAAAGGTTATGGATGGGGGGAACAAACCCAGGGTTTTTACAGTGGGCTCGGCTCCCCTGATCGGTGAGATCCTTAAACTGGCTGAAGTCTTTGAGGGAAGGGCGTCTCTTTGCCTCTTTTTGGGGGTGCTGACAGAGGGAATCACCTTTCCCGCCCCGTGGAGGGGCTGGGGGAGGACATTTCTGCTGCCAGCCCTTGCTCACTGGCGTATTTTCAAGGCAGGGTGGCTTCAGAGCCTGTGTCAGGGTGGACCTTCATCCAGGCCCAACGTGTCGGGCCCAATGCTTCAGCACCTCTCAGCCCCAGACCTGCAGCCCACCCTGGCCTGGGGTTGCCCTTTGCTCTTCCAGGCCGGTACCGAAGCTGAAGCCCGTTAGAACTCCTCCAGAGGAAGGATCAGGCTACCGAGCTGAACCCACTCCCACACAAGGCTAAACATTTGCTCCCAGAAGCACCCCTCCATCGGTGCCACACTGGCTGGCTGCAGGGGATGTTCCTCAAGGTCTTGCCCCACTGCTTTCCCCCCACAATGGGAACTTGTCTGGTGAGCTATTTACCGAAACCAAATCCAAATGTACCCTTTTCTGGAACCAACTTACATGCAGTATAAGCTGAATTTGCAGCACTGCTTACTCTGCAGCCACATACAACTTCGACCAACAGCAGGCTCCTCTGAGCCTTGCCAGTCTTCTCCTTTCATAGGGCTGCTTCAGGTCTGTGCTGAACTCCCTCAGCACCAAAACCAGACAGAAATGGGACAGTTCCTTCCCTTGATCAAAGACAGCAAATGTTCTTCTAAGCATGCTGTACCTAAGGATGTAAGTAAAAACATGCATGAACTTTTTCCACTTTACATTACTGGAAGGGGAACCGACGAGCAATTAGTAGAATAAACTCCAACTAGAAGGCAGCATATAGGATCCATTACAGGGCACGTACAATCCAGTTAAACAGATGTTTTCTTGGTTTAGGGTTTGTTTCTCTTTTTCCTTAAAAATCATCTAGCTCTCCTATTAAGGCTTTACAATTTTTATAACTGTAGTGAGTGCTTGCATCCTTTCCACTGCCAAAGCTGAGAAACTCCATTGATGACACAGGGCCTAAAACAACTTATTTTTCTCAGTTCCCAGAACCGTAATACTATTTAATTTGTTTCAGAGTATGTTGTTGCTTGCTTACTTTACTTTTAGAAAGTACCATACATTACTTATAGTTATTATTTATATATTTATATAAATTTTGAAGAGCTTTGCCATCAAGAAAGTCAATGAGAAGTCATTTGTTTCCTATGGACTTTGTCGTACTTACTCCTCTCCAAGATGCCTTAAGCACTGAAGTTTTTAAACTGTTTTGAGAATATCTTTTCTCTTATTGATTCTTGTCTACCATTATTATTGCCAGTATTTCCCTGTTGTGTTAGAATCATCTGCTGTCCATCACAATTACTTATGTGTGTTTCTGAGTTAGTACAAAGCATGCACACAACATACTGTGTGAGTACTATTTTTTAACTCAGTCCACATCAGAGCAATGATGTAGCAAAGGCCGCACCATTTCTCTCTTGCTCTGCTGAGATCATAAACTCTGGTTTAGCTGATATTTTATCAATTACCAAGTGTACATTTATCAAAATAATGATGAATATTAAATTAGTCATAGTTTTTCATCTCAGACTTGAGAACTGATCTCTCTTTCCACATCTGAAGATAAATTTAGAATGATTTCTGAGAGAGATGGGAGTGCTTAGATCTCAGCCAGCAAAAAATTAATAGGATAGATGGACCAGCAACACTTCAGTTAAAAGCCCACACCCTGACAACTAATATCCAGCATATGATCCAAACATTGGAAGCTCTTTGACCTGTTGTTGTGGTCAAAAAGATGATGGGCATGATTTGGAAGGAGGAATGATCTATATTTCTTCTTTATGTTGTGAAATGAATTGTCACAACATTTTGAAAATATTGTTGATTTTTGTAAATGTATAAGCATATATACTGCATGTTTGTGTTTCTTCACTCTTTCCCCTAATGACAGCAACAAGGCTTACTGTTGGCATGAGAGCACTAAAATCCAGATGAGATATTACCAGTCACTACTGGGCGTAGATTCTTATGTCGCATAGTGATCGTTGCTGCATCGTCAGTGATGGTGGTAGGGCCTAAACGTCTTTGAGATCCTGTTGCATGAAGAACAATTTTGGACTTGGAATGATCTGCAAAGTAGGAAATGTTTTTTCCTTGATTGTTAGTATGGCACCATTGGACAAGGTCTTACTTATTCTCTGGTTACTCTGTTTGTGCAACTGACATTCTCTCACTGAACTGGCTTTAAACCCTCAGTAAAATAGCATCGGTACACATAAGAGATGAGTTCAGAGAGAGGGACAGCATGACTTCGTGACTGCTCCTGCAGTGCACTGTCATTGCTATGCTTGTATTATACAGGGTAAACCACTTCTTTAATGCATGGCTAAGCCAGAGACCTTCTAGGAGAAGAAATTGCTTGTGCTTTTACAGATAATTTTACCACTACAGTAAAGGAGTTGCTTTTCTCAGAGAAAGGTGCTCACTATTTTACTACTAGCACGTAGCTGGCAAACTGAATGCAATTAACTCTTTTTCTGCTGCTACAGTTTTATTTGGCTTGAGTGCCATAAAGGAAAGGCCAAGCCTTACAAATGAGCTTTAAATGTATTTCTTTCCTATGGTTAGAGAGCTGGCACACAGCAGTGGAATGTCCACACCTTACAGGATGCAGCTGTTGGATGGAACAGTTCTCATTCCCTCCATTAGCACACAGCTGCTGTCACAGAAAATGCATACCTTGGCTTTACATTGGCAGGGAAGCAAACTGCTATATATCTAAATCATACAGTGTATTGGGGCTTTACTGCCTTGCTACTAACTATTTGCATGAAACAAAAAATGTAAAATGGTATTTTATTCACCCTTTTCTAAAAATATAAGCCTATGTCTGAATGTAAAGCAAGCAGGAAACACTGGATTCCCAAGATAAATTTTTACAGAATATTGGATATCTGAGAAGTACTTAGTCATTGTATCATTGCAATATTTTCAAAGGTCACCCCAATACCGATTTAAGGCATTTCTACCATCACCCTCATTTAGGACTCATCAAGCCAAGCCAAACAACATAATTCAAATAATGCACTGATTACCTCTTCAGGGAACTTTAGTCTTGGAGACCTATAAGCAATACAGAGCAGTCTGATAACTGAACAGTTAGCTTGGGTTTTGTGAAGAAGTGGTTGCTTTCTCTGGAAGATGGCACACAACTGTCTGGGTGAAATTCAATAGAAAAAAAATTGATATTCTAGAAGGCATGTTGGCTGTTTCTGAGGATGTTAAACTAACATCAAAAAGAAAGGTGAAAAGGAGATAAAAATCAAAGCCTTGGAAACAAAATGTAGTGTCTAGTAGACATCAACAGAAGAGATGCTTTAGTTGACTATGCACAAGGAGCATAGCTAATAAATAAAAAGTGTTGGAATTGTTGATTTATGAGCATAAATTCAACCATGCTGCATATTACTGTAACCTAGTGATGTGATTCACATGACTGGAATGTTGAAAAAGGCTACAATCTGCTTAGAAAGGCACAAGTGAACCAAAAGGAGGGAAAACTATCAAAATAGTGTTCTGTATGTCAGCATTACTGACATCTCAGAAAAGGCTGTTTGGATGTTTATGAATTGTGTTTTAATGTTTAAAACATAAAATTTAAGTCTTAGGTAGTGCCTGCTGCAAACCTTGCATCATTCTAAAGAACAAAATGACAAGATCCTTAAGTATCTTTTACGTAGAAAGAGAAAGCTGCTACCACTGAGGTTTCACCTTGAATTACGTCATTCTGCCAATACTGTAACATCCTGTAAATGTCTAAAAATTACAGGTGACAATTCAGAAAGGGATTCTAAATGAGACCACATTTTAACACTTGAAGAGGGAGAGCTAGCTCCAACTGGAATCTAAAATTTGAGCATTTGCTGTGCATAACTTTTAGAAATCTGAGCCCAGAATGGAATCCAGAAACTAAAAATGGGTACATCCTATGAATTTAAAATGTTTATTTTATAGAAATCTTGCAGTCTATGTTATGTAAGAAGAAAAGATCACACTGATTTCCCTGGAGTTGAAATCCGTAAGCTTCTACTAGAGTATCAATATATTTCAAGTCTATGCTGTAATGTCTGAAAAAGTTGGATATTTGTTAGTTTTGCATGTTTTACTCTATGAGGAAGAAAATGATAACTCATTTGCTGTCAAGGCAAAAAAAGTGTACAGCTTTTTAAATACTAGAAAGGTAGAGGACAGTTAAAACTATCAGGCTGTATATATGAAATATTCATTTATCTTCTCATGGGTACCAGTAAGGAATGCTAAATAGGTCCACGAGAGCTTGCTAACTGAAACAATAAAGGTGCAGGAATCAAGAATTCTCAGAAACAGTTTCCCTGAGCAGGCGTGATGACTAATGTACTTCTACAGGCATCAGCACTTCCAAGGAAAAAAACATTTTTTTTTCTGGACACAGGAGAAGTGCATGCTGCTGTGACCATATTGGCTGTAGTGGCAGGAGGCAGGGGAATTCATGCTGCAACTGCCAGACGTGGAAGAGTTTGTTCCTTCACTGGCAGGAGTTATGCAGTGATCTGCAGTGCTGGGAAGTGCACTACCTCATTTTGGAATTTAACTCTTAGCCCACGAATCACCACACCATGAAATTAATATTTTCAGTCATTGTTAAATCACCTTATTGCAGAATCTCTTTTTTTTCTTTTCTTTTCTTTTTTTTCTTCTCTCCTCCCCCCCCCCCACCCCCCACCCAATCAAATCCATTGATTACTGTCCCCACTGTTTTGGCATTTCTCCATTTTAATTATGCAAAAGATTAATTTTGACATTATCCTATACCACTGACATCCTATGGACAAAACTGGATCCCTCAGTGCCCCCCCCACCCTGTGGGGATGAAACTGTACCACTCCCAAAATGGACTGCTGTGTCTTAGAAGAAACTCGTCTGGAATTGAAATGATAGCACACACGGTGGAGGCTGTCCTCTCTGCCAAAGCTCAGCTATTGCTCTGAGAGCTCGCTGTAAGAGTACAGCACTGTATGCAGGCATTCAGCACATGAAACAGCTTCAAGAGCAGCTTTACTCTGTAATTCAAAAATAAAATCTCAAGGGAGGTTAATCAATTCATTGCCAAGAAGGCTCAGTCTCAAGTAAGGTGGTAACTACCTTAGCACTTGGATTGAATTTCTGTGTGGGGTCTTGGTAATGAAATGTTGTTTGTATTGAAATGCTCCATTAGGGAGAAGTTCCCCTGCTAATGAAACAAAACTGCTTCAGTAGGTTGTTAGCTCCACCACTGACACTGTAGAACCACAGCCCAGGAGAATTAGCTCCTGTGCTGCTGACACAGAACAGAAATCATTGTGCTGGGGAGTTAACTCCCTCCTGGAAAACAAGCATTTGCTAGAATAAAGGAACAGATTTGCTTGCCTGTAGGAAAGTGATGCACTTACTCACTGATGCAATTCTACTCTTGCAATGTAACTTTATTTATACTGTCAAAATTGGAAAATAATTCTGTGAAAAGACAAAAGATCTAAGGGGGTGTGTGTGTTCCATAAACCAAACTAATGTGATCATATTTCCAAGATTCACAGTGATCTGAACTAAAGATAGGCAACTCATGTAAGTCTGTGGTTCAAGTTTCTGGGTAGCGTAAGTGCTGATGAATGTTTTAATCAGAAAAAAAAAATCAGTAAAACAGACATTCATTGTGAAATCAAAGTAAAAAATGGTGAAATTATAATTCATGTGGCTTCAGCGTGTGTGCAAAATTCACTTATTTACATGTAAATGAAGCAGACAGAGGAAAAAAAAAATGAGCAGGAGAGAGATAACCCTGTCTAGTCTTTCCTGTCAAGCAGAAGCACCTTTCAGTGTACAACTGCACTGAAATCTTTGTCAGGGATTAGGGATTCTGCTTCTGCTGTGCTGTTTAAATTCTGGATATCCATGAGATTATCTTTCATTAGAATTTTGCTTAGCCTGTCCCTCAAGATTGAGATGTTTTACACTGTCACTTAGACTGTGTGGTACTTTGGTCCCCAATGTGTCATTTGCCTACTTTACTGGGAATTAAGTGGGAATGAAATTTAAAAAATGAGTATGAACTAGCTGTGTTGCGAAAACGAAGAGTGTTTAGGGTCCCAGGTTTCATCAGCTCCCAATGGATGCTGGGGACTCTCCTGCCTTCTGTGCCTTAACAATTTCCTCTGAGATTTCGAGACTGGACATGAATGTAAAAACAAAGCTCTACAGAAGATCTGCTGCAGCCAGAAATCACTATGAATATAATATCTTTACAAAATATCTCAAAAGACTGAATAATCTTGCTGTGGGACAAAGGCAGAAGAAAAGGAAAGTCGGTGGATTTGGAATGAGGAATATCTATGTAATATTTGATCTTTATTATTTTAAAACAATTGCAAAATGTGATTTATCAAAATGCAGAATTGGGTTACAACCTCTTCCAAATCCTAGCAAACATATTACATAGTCCTGTCAACAAAATGATTAATATCAGAATTTTTGCTGTATCTTTTCTATTCAAATAGTGCTGAATATGTTAGCTTAAAACTATATAAATGCTGCATTATTCATGACAAAATTAAATATGTCCTGATACTGGTGATTTTTCCTTAAGGGTTCTCAAATAACATAGTAGCGACTAATTAAGCACCACAATATCTTTCTGAGTCTGAAGATACTTGAGCAGTTACTTCAAGGTAAAAACAGAGATAAAAGAAAGCTCAGTGACTTGCTAAAGACCACAGAACAGTTCAGAAACTGTAGCTGAGAAATGAAATCTTGGAACACTGGTTTCCAGCCTCTTGCTTTTATTGAAGTGACCATCTGAGTAAATATATACATTTAATGAAATGAGATTTAGATGTCCCTGTGCCAAGATAAAGAGATTGCACTGGAAATGAACTGGTGCTTAAAAAAAATGGCACTATCAAAAAGGAATGCTTGCACAGCTGGGAAAGACTGCATTTCGGTGAAGCTTGTTCTATTCCACATGGTACATACCACTGAGATACAACAGTATTTGTGTAAAAACACTTCACAGCCCAAGTCCTCTTTTAAATTTAACGTATGGTTTAGCCAAAAAGACAGTTGATTGTAAAATCCAGCCCTGTCATGAAGGGGAAACTATTCCAATTAGAAGTAGAAATGAACCCACAGAAACATTTCCTTTGGAAACAAGGCCCTGTTATTGGAGGATAACAAGAGGATAATGGTTGTATTTCTGATTGTGGTACCCCAAGGTAGCCCAAAGTATAAAAAAATCAGCATGTGCAGCGTTTGGCTTCTGTTTAGCCTTTGAAAAGGCTTTTCAGACATGCAGCCTCTTAACAGAGATTTGTTTTGCAGAGATCACTCTAGAAACAACTCGAACAGAGCAGCAGCCTAGAACAAAGCTGCTTCTCACCCATGGTGGTACAAAACGATCCCTCTCCTGCCTTTATTTGAGGCCCCTTAGGAAGCCTACGGGATGCTGGTTGCTAGGCAACACCCAAAGCAATGGTGTTTATAGCATTAGGTATTAATTATTGTCACGGGCCTTTTCCAGGGAAGATCCTGAAAATATGTAATTAGACATGTCACAGGATAAGTAATTTTGTATTCTGATGGACAAGCATTATTAATCTGCAGAAAATTTGGAATTTGTCAAATTGTTCAAAGGTGACTGACTGTGCCAAGCCTAATATTTTCTTTTTGTCGTGCTGCTTTTTTGTAATTGCAGCAAGGGGATTTGAGCAACTATATGGTTACAGTAAGCTGTTTAAAGGTTCTGAGCGAGAATATAATGCTTCATTTGTTTCCCTGATTGAAGTGCCTAGCCCTAAACTGATATTTACCAGCGCTTTAATTTTGAGTAGTTCAGATCAGCACTTGAGTAAAAAAAGGGAAGCTTTAGAATATGAAAGTTAGTAAATAAAATATTTAATAGCAGCTGCATGTTACAACACAGGGGTAGAAACAAACAACAAACTAAATCTTGTGAAAGAGGCAAGGTTTAGCCAGGTAGCGTTGTCCTTGAAATAAATTTCTTCGTATAATTTGTGACACTGTGTTGTATTTATGAGAAAGGAGAGCTGCTCTTCCTTCTTCAGCATTGCCTACCTGGCTAATCATCACTAGCAAACAGGACATGTAGATGGTACATTCAATTTTTAAGGGGATGTTTATCCATTGTATGAGACAGGTTATGCCCCCTGAAATTAATTGGGGAAGCCAAGAAGAGCCTCCAGTTAGTGCAAAGAAAAATGGAACTCACGCTAAAGCAAGTAGTTATCAAAGGTGAAAACATAACCAGCAGCATATTAGAAACTCCAGTGAAGTGACAGTGACAAAATGTAACCAACACCAAAGCAAATAAATTACTGTCTCAGCACATGAACTGAGTAATAAGAAAATCAGAGAATAAATTATTAGACTTTTATCAATTACTGCAAGAGAAAAAGTGCTAATTATTTTCCGGTTGAAGAGAGAAGTTGAGACTATGGATGGGGGAGGCTCAAGGAGACACTAACAAGAGGTTGTGTGGCTGAAAACCTTTGTACGCACAAGGATAGCCTCTTCCACAGAATCACAGAATCCACATCTTGAATACACTCATATTTGTGCAGCGGGAGAGTAAAATGCAGCAAAGGGGAACAGGAAGCACTTTGGTTTGTCCTGCCTGTAGATGAGGCACATGATGGAAGTTAAACCTCCCATTCTGTTTCCTAAGACATATCTCCTTAGACAGATGTGTGAGAGGAAACTGTCATGAATATTGATATCTGATAATTTGCCTTGGGATGCTTCAGAAATGGGAACACTGGTCAGACTGGTGCTGTGCTGCTTCAAATGCCCATAGAACATGCTAGTGAGCAAAATTAAGAGTCAGGCAACAAAAATTATAAAATCAGAGAAAGTCTGAACCTGTCTTCTTCCAGTAGGCAACAAAGAGTCTGGACATTAAATTTTGATCAAAGTGAGGCACAAGGCATGAACATTTCACAGCTGTCTGAGCAGTTTTCAGCTCCAAAACATGACTTCCCAGTTGAGGCTGCTGGCTGTTTTTCTTTTCACTGCTTCCAACTGGAAAGGTATGAGGAGCAGTCATTTCATTCACCATTTTGATGGACACACAAATGAGACAAAGTTACTGTCCTTTGTCCATTCATAGTGACAAATGTTCTACCAGGAAAGCTAGAAGAACATTATTTTGAATCCTGTTTCAAGCATAGCATCTTACCAATAGTATGTATAGTTTTTAATGAAGTGGTATGTTAGGGAAATCAGTTATTTAAAAAAAAAAAAAGAAAAAAAGATTATTCCACAAAGACATGCTACAGGCAGAGAAATCTAGAAATTAAATTAATCTTCCTGAAAAAGAAAACTAACATACTATAATTTCATAATGAATGTAAATGCATATGTTGATAACATCATATTGCTCAAACATTTGTCATATGGAGTATCTTTCTATCAGCTAGCAGAGATTTTCCTTTGGTAGCACTTCCAAAGCAGGTGGATTTGCTGTCACTGCTTGGTTCTGAGGAGACAGGATGTACAGCCCAATGGCAACCACAAATTTCAGGCTGGCTCAGGGTATGTGTCTGTACTAGAGCCTGACCAATACAATTTGTTTGCGTGACAGAACTCACACAACAAGCTACAAATAAGTGTGACTCACATCCTGCCTTATTTGTAATACTGATTTTTGACTACCTGCTGCAATCTTATGAATCTTCATAAAAACCTCCTCCTCTTTTCCTGATATTTGTTTGATCAATGTGTTTGTCTTTTCTCTCATTGTCTGATTTGAAAACATTAGATGAAAGTGGGAATGAACTGTGTATTAATGGTCTCTAGTTTTCTTCCACTGCAGGGTGTAGCTGTATTGCTTTGAATTACTCTGAAGCCTTTCTAGTCATTTGACACAGTGAGCCATGGGCCTCAAGTTATTTATTTACATTAAAGTATGTCTTCTTTACTTCCTTCATTTTTCTCATTAGAAATAGCTTAGATTTATTTTATGATTCTTTGATCAGAAGTTTTCCTGAGTTAGCTATTGTATTTAGTTACAAACTCTAACTAAATCCTTCATCTCATTCCCATTTCAGTGTCTGTCTGTGATATTGTTATGCTTAATCCAATTGCCTTCAGCAATGTTTTCTCTCAGGTTCAGATCCACAAAGAGGCCTGGGTCTCATTGCCCAGCAAGCTACAAGCTAGCTTTGCAGGTGCCTGAATCCAAGCACAAAATCACCTTGGGTTAGGAATTTACACTTAGAAAACTGGTTATTTTGGGGAAGAAGCAGCAGTGGCAGGGCTTTTTAAGATTCTGAGCCTCAATCTCACTTTGTGGATATGGAGTTTAAACAATCTGAACATGGACTGTTCTAGGTGTAGAGTGATTTCACCTTCTTTTATATCCTTGAACTTCATCAGAGTTAACATAATAAAATTTCATATTTATTGAAGACCAATTTCTTGGCTGTTGTACAAAGTGGACAGCCATAACAACAAACAATGCCAATGCACATCAGCTGCAGACTTGACCCCAACCTGCAATTTGCTTAAGCCCAGTACAGTATTTTTCAGTGACCTATGTGAAATAAAAAGAAGCCTATCAAAAATTTCAATTCAGTGTTCTACGGTGCTGGGAAATATGAGCTTAAGCCACTTGTCGCCTCTAGTTCACTTTTTCTTACAGCTGTGCTGAAGTTTATATATTATATAATGAAAAGATCTATTTTTGCACAGTTTACCTAGGAAGATTACAACAGGAAATAAATCACTTTTTCCAAAAGCTGAGAGAAACACAAATGTAAATGATAACTTATCCCTGCCCTGAAAATCCTGGAATAAAGCTTCTTCCTGTCATTGGAGATGTTGCTTTGGGGAGAGGCTCTGTACAGTGCTTCTCTGTTTCTAATGGCTATATCTTTAATAAAACAGCTAGCAACTTTTGCGGCAGGGTTAGAGATCGACTCAGGTTCAAAACCAAAAAACCTTCTCTGGGGTTTCAAGTTGATTTCATGGGTTCATATAAACTGAAGTGATGGAAACATGATATTCAGTAGCTGTACCTCAATTTATATCACTGTAAACTCCTTCTCATTAGCTTTTTCTTTTTTTTTCTCCATGCATGTTACAGAAAAGTAAAGCTCGGTAATCATTAAGGAATACACTAGCATTCGTATCTACCCAACTTTGCTACAAAACTTCACATTTTTCTACTTGTCTTCCATTGAAATGGAAACATTTGCTACTTGCTTTAATTTCCTTTGCAAAGGTTTAACTCAATATAATCTAGAAATCCAATACTTTTATCAAAAACATGGTTTAAAATTAGAGAGGCAAACGTACTTAAATGAGCTGTCTGAACAACATCCCTGTTTTCATCCTCAGCCATAGCTAAGCTACATCAGTACATTTTGTATTACTTGTGCTGGAAGAACGATAAATAATTTCTAGGGAATGTTTTGTCTTTATCTACTAGCTGTCCCATTCAGTGACAGATTCTTCTTGAATTCCCTCCTTGTTTGAAAACAGAGGCCTCCTTCATCATACATACTCATAATCCAAGAGAACAAAAAATCATTTATAGTGGCCACTGAAGGCGAAAAAGACAGATTGATGCAGACGATTGTGAAGTGTTTTCAGTACATAGAATTAGAAAAGCTCATTTATCTGATTTACAGCTGCCTTCTTAAAAGGTAGATCAGAACATGAGATCTGCCCTGTGCTATACGTGTGTTATGGTAAATAATAGCTAGAACATCAACTAAGCAGAAACAACAATAATGGATATTCTGAAGACTTTCTTAGCCTTCTTTTTTTATTCTTGTTAGGCCACTGATGTAGCTTTTAGGACTCCATACTTCTGTCTCTGTAAAACTAGCGTGCTCTTACTTTTTAACTTCTATATCTCTTAATTTTTTATTTCTGAGTGCTGTACTGAAATTGTCTATTTTTTCTCCCGATTTTCCTAATTAGTATTTACTTATGCTCTGTTTTCCCAACATAATGGCACATTAATAGGCAGGAACATAATACAGTTTGTCAGACTGTTCTAAATATTCTGGCAATTTTAGGAACTTTTTGGTCTCATTGGCTGCATATAAATATAATGACCTACATGATGCAGGAATGAAAGAAACGCAGTTGAAAATAATGCACTCATTGACGTAAGTAAACCATGACTGAAAGGAAATGAGCTTGCATTAGTGGTGCCAGGATCACTATAGAAA
This sequence comes from Caprimulgus europaeus, assembly GCA_907165065.1. The sequence goes on along the minus strand of OU015528.1, from coordinate 21,201,293 downwards.
CAGAAAGATCTTGTGGCAAAATTCAACTGAAGAGAGGCACAAAGTCTGTGAGTGCAGAAGAGGAGGAGGAAAGCAGCTACCAATGCCCGTACTGATAAGGCAGTAAGGAATCCAGCCACTTAAAATGCCATACCAGTGTTTGTGGTTCCTGTTGCTCCACATGGATAGAACCAAATGAGATGATAAACTTTTTTTGTGTTGGAATTACAGTCACTCAACCTTCTATATTCGTTCCAGCTCTACTGCCAAAAAGCAGGTATTGTAAGCCTCATGTGATCATCTGGAGAAGTTTGTGTGGTTCCTTTGTGTAATCTGTGTTAAACGATAGGTTCCAGTTTGGCAATGGAACTTCTCAGCCTCCTGTGCTTCCCTGTCACATGGGGTAATGGGAAAAATCCTGTATCCTGTATGGAGATTAAAAGATATGGTCTCTGAACTTCTGTGATGATCCATTCAAATGGGATACCCTTGAGTGAAAGAAATGGTGGCTACTCAGGTCATATTTTTCAAACCTGAATAGAGCAATGGATTTTTTCCTGAGAGCTTTGATCATTTCATCTAGCCAATCATAAAATCACCTGAAGTAGAGGTTTAGCAAATATACAACGTAGATTTTCAGCAGACTGCTTCAGAGTAAGCTAAATGAGGACAGCAGAGAGGGAAGTGGATGAACTGACTAGAGGTGAATCCATATAGTAGAAACAGAAAAGGAATCTGATCTAATCTTAGAGAGTGCTTACTCTGAGGAAGAAACTGAGGAACAGAAATATATTGTAGTATTTTGTTGTTTTATTTTAAATGCCAAGTAAAGGTTAATTCAGAGGGTCCTGATCAGAAGAGACTTTTAGAAGGGGAAAGCAACTGGATAGTCAGTGATAGTCAGCAACAGCTTTGGAGCCCTAGGGCACATGGGACAGTGTCTTTATAGGAATGTTTAGCAGACACAAATAAATTGCTTCAGAAAGGCTAAAAGAAGACAACATGCTGGGCCATACTTGCTCAGAGAGGACCTAGACATTTTCCACTTAAATTTCCATTGCGAACATCTTGACTTCTTAAGTAATGGAATACTAGAAAATTAATAATTAATGCTAGAAAACCATCATTAATTTCCATTGAAATGAAATCTTTCGATGTGTTGAGAGACTCTGATCTTCACCATCTTCTAATAATAACTTTCAATAACTGGTAGAATTACATATTCAAATTAAATCAAGAGTCTCCTTCAGCAAAGACCTTCTCTTGCATTCAAAGATGCATTCACGACAGTAAAGGGACAATAATCAGTTGCTACACAAACAGCCTTGTTAGTACATAGACCGATATATGAGATAGAACCATACTTCTGCTTTCATCTTATTCTTCCTTCCTCTCCTATGCCCACCTGGGTCCCAAATTTAATGAGTTATGCCTTTTCAAAGGAAGAGTACATTGATGTGCCTGTAGGATTCATATGTGGCTGAAGCTTTCTAGGTGGTCAGCAGAGGTTCGCAGATGTTCATAAAAGTTTGAGCAAACGATTGGAGATTCAACTGCTCTCTTCTTCCTTCACCATGCAAAAAATGGGGATTTCAGACAAGTTCTAGCTAAATGTGAAGTGAGTACTGGTAGAGAAAAAAGAATCCCTTTATATCGTCTAATTTGATGTAACAATATTACAAAATTGCTAAGGCACTGCATAGAATATTGTAATTTGGAGAAAAAGTGTGATTATTTCATTATAGTTCAAGTTCTCTTCCAAGGCAGACAGTAAACTTTTATATAGATAGTTTATACAATTAGCTTTCTTTTTTATTCCTTGCATAGAAAAGTCATACCTGTATTATTTGCCTGATGACCCTTACCAAGGAATAGGAAGACAGCAATGGCCACTTTTCTAGTCAACTGCCTTGTCGCTTTATTGATCTATTTACTTTTCAAGGGAATTGTTGGTGAATAAGGAGTGCTTGTTAAAAGGCAGGCAGCACATATGCTTCCCAGCACTAAGATATCATGTATGTACAGTGCTGAGAGCAAAATATTTCAATGTGGAAAAAAAAAAAAAAAAGAAAAAAAAAAGACAAGTAGTATTATGACTTAAGATTACACAGCATGAAACCCATCACTTGAACTGCATGAGGAAAGATGATGGCTGCCCACACCTTCCTGTGATACTATGAAATCTAATAAGAATAATTGCAAGTCTAGGAATGCTTCCAAGTAAATTTTCTTAATGATCTTAAACTCTAAGGAAGAGATGTCCACCTATTGCTTAATTATTTAATTATTAAAGGTTATGTGCGTAATGCAGCAGCTTATCAGCCCATCATTACAACTCAGCAGGAATATAACTCTCTCTAATTGTTCTGTGTGCTTTCCCTTTTGGCTGATGAATCCAACCAAGGGTTGTTACAACCTACTAGGACACAGGACCTGCTTAGAGAGGAAATTGCCATCTCATCCTGTAATTCAACTACTCTGACAGATTACATTCTGTGGCAAAATAAAATAGTTCACAAACAGTAAAGCACCTTAATTGCATGGAGCTACACTTTCCCAGTCGTGTGGATTTACCCTCTCTTCACACCACAGTAGTCCTCCAGCCTGCTGGTGTTAACCTAGCTCTCTCCTCACCACCACTTCTTAGGAGGCCAAGCTATTTTTTTAATTTTAGCTGTGTGGTCTGGTAAAATATGAGTGCTAAGTGTCCAGTCAAGGCATGCCTGCTGATTGACCAGTTAGATGTTGCTGAAGATTGCATTGTATTCTCTCTGCCTTTATTTCAGAGGGAGCACCAGTAGGGTCTCTCTTCTTTAATCAGCATCTAGATTTCAGTGTAGATTTTTGTTGTATTTGAGATCACTAACCACCTGCTATATGGGACTGAAACTGGTCAAGAAGTACCAAAATTAATGAGAAGAAGGGAGAGGGGGGGAACTGCCTGCCATTCAGCTAAAAGAAGTAACAAAGGATGTAATTTTGTAAACTTCATGTCCTTGGGAATATAGGCTAGAAAATAAAGTGAGGATGCCTCAAAACAGACAAAACTAAGTCTACTGTATGTTCAGAGTTGCTTAGGAATGATTCTTTGGCTTTGCTCCAGGAGCCCTGCAGCAGAAAACACAAATCTAGGGAGCCAATCTAGCTTGTTCCTGAATGAAAGAGAGAACTGAGAGCCGACCCCCTCTATGTCTTCGATATTTATGGATGGACACTGAAGTGGTAGCCTGCTGCCAAGAGAGCTATTCACCAGCGTGTGATATTATTTGAAGAGTCTTGGTAAAGCAACTGATTTTTTGAAAAAGAAAAAGGTTGAAAGTTTGAAAAGAGAAAGCCTAATTGCCACAGGAGCCGAAAAGCCGAAGACTAAGCTGTGTCTTCAGTGGTAGCTCTGTGCTGGGTAACTTACTCCTTCCAGGAGCAGACCTTGGAGGTAGAATGTCTCTGATGCACCATGCTCTCCTTCTTCCCCTTGAACATGGGACAGAGAAAATTATCATTAACATCTGTATCTATTTGCTGCTCTGGTCTCTCCCAAATGGGAAGGGAATGAGATAAGGAGAGCCCAAGCTGCAAAGTGCTTCTATGTTTGGAAATGTCTTTTCCCATTGATGTGGACAAGAGCTGGGACAAGTTGGGTCAAAACAGTATAATATATGATAATAAAGAAGTTCTACAATGTCTCAAGTTACATTCTTGTTTTCCTCTGAAACTACAGACTGATTTTCCATTACAAGTGAACTCCGAGAAGAGTTTCACTATTTTTACTGATGAATAACTGTAACTGCTTTTTCCTTTTGTTTTGTTTTTCCTTCTTTGTGTATTTTGCTTCCTACTATTCATGATCTGAGCAGAATGCTGCTGTGTGGATTTAAGCTATGATTTTTCTGGTTCTCCTTCCTATGTATTCTTCTAGAGCTGAGAGACTATGTTAGATCATTTGCATTTAGAAACTAGAGCTTGCCTTTGACTGTGAATGCATAGCATAAACCTGGCACTCCTGACGATTGCTTTCATTTTTTTTCTGTGACCAAAGAAAATTTTTACACTTACTTTGAACCTCCTGGGTTTTAAGGAAACATTTAAATGCTCCTTTTTTAAATGTCTTCTGTAACAAGTGGAAATAGTCAATCGGTCGGCAAAATATTATTCTAAGATTTATTGCAATATACGGAAAGGAGAACACATTTCAAAAATAAAAACGAACACTTGACTTGCAGAGAAACAGATGGGCATGAATTACACAACTAGCTAGATTGAAAAATAGACCCAAAGTGAATTGAATGCTGGTGGGATGAATATTAAGCTTTTTTTTTTTTTTTCTGCTGAAGTGAGAAAACAGTCCTACTTATAATGGAAAAATATTCTCTCTGTACTGTAGTGTAAGACAAAATCTATCACACTGAAAGAAGATACTACTAGACTGTAGAAATACATGGTCTCACCAGCAGAATGGATTGTGTCACTGAAAGGAGAACTACAAATATAATTTAAAACTCAGCAGTTCTGGAAAAAAAAGAATAAAAGAATGCTTTCAGTACTTACATATTTAAAACTTTTGCTGAACGTGTAGAACAAACAAAGCAAATGCTCTTTAAAAGTGCTAATGTTGCAAATCTTTTTTTTTAAATTGTAAACTTGCTATGAGATTTCATCATATTTTTGTCTCGATAGGTCTTGCTGTTATCGTTAATTACAGTTGTGTTTCCACAAGCATCGAATGTTCCTATAGAATCTATCACTTCATCTTCAGCTTTCAAAGGGCAAGCGCTGTAATAAAACTGAAATTGCTAAATATCCTTTAATTCCCACAGTAATTATTTAAGTATTATTTATATCACTGTAACTCAGAGAGATCTCAGCTGAGACTGAGGGCCTTTGTGCTAGATATTGTCTAAGGGTAAGTTTAATTTTCTTAACCACATCAATCTAGCTCAATTGAGAATGGCCACTTTATAAACTATCAGCTGTGCTTTTGTGAGAGTAGTTTGGAGAGAATGATCTAACTGTTCTATATGCTTGGGGCAACTGAGCTGCTCTAAGTCCCCAGTGAACTGCAGGAAAACATCTTTGTTCTTTCTGGGCACCCAGTGTAGTGCTGGCCATAAAGGTGTGGGAAAAGCACTGGAGGGCTAACTGTAGGACAGGACCCCTGGCATACCACAACATGATCATGTAAGCCTCTGACAAATGGTTATCTGTATTTTTCTACCCATTGGTGAGCACGCTTGATTTTGAAAGACCTATGGTACTGATGTTTGGGCCATTACATGCTGAAGTTACTTGGCTTGGGGATGACACAGGTTATTACTGACATTAGTTTTATAGAAGAGCCAAAATTAGCAAGAGTCTTTGTCCAAAGGGATTACAGTCTAAATAAAGAAACAATAGACAGATGTACTAGGACAAATGAAATATCTTCTTTATTTTCTAGATGAGGAACATGAAGATTAAGAATTAGATTCTCTCTCAGTGCAGGTCAGTGGGAATTTTGCCAGTGACAGCAACTGGATTAGGCTGTTACCCACAAGGATGAAACTGCAGTGGTACAGGCAGTACGTAGTAGAGACAGGAACTGAATGCAGTTTTCTGAATTCTGGAGCAGGAAAAGGACTATAGGAACACTTGTCTTGATTGGAATTTGGCAGGCATGTGACCTCTGTGCTGTACTATACACCACCAATATAATTACATTTATACAGCAAAATGGTCAACTAAAACCATTTCCATCCCAATACTGACATCTGGAACTTGGACCACACCAGAAAGTGCCTTAAGGAACGTGTGTATGCTTCAGGAGGACCATTTTAATAATCACTCCAGCAAGCTCATCGGGGTGCCAGTTGCAATGCATTTTATTACCATCTGGTTCTAATCAATCTTTGTGTGGCACCATGCCTACCATACACAGGTTTCCTGCTGTAAAATGACATGTTACTGCACAGTGGCTACTCATTATTTCAGTCACCGTGTCCTCACAATGTCATGCAGTGCCTGGGGTGTCTTAGAAATTTATGTGCTACAGTGAGGAGCGTGGTGTAAGGGAAATGTTTGTAATGGACTTCACTTCATTACAGCTGGCTGTGGTGGTTTATAGACATGTTCCCCACATTTTATCAATGTTTGAGCATTACAGAGGGCATTTCACTGCAGAGGAATGACCACCACCCTGCAACACACAGTTAAGGATGTGGAATGAAGAGCATCAGGATGCAATACTGATGGAGGGATGATGCTAGTGAAGCTACACAATTCACTTTCCCTGTGCAGACTTTTTGTTTCAACAGGGCACCATGTTGCTAATGCAAAATATTTAAGGAAAAGAAGTTCCTTTATAAAGATGCACAGTGTTTGCCTGTGAATGCTACAAGCTAAGCAAGACAGAGGTTCAAATTTCATCTTGGAGGCCCTTAATTAAGATTCTGATAAAATCATCACCCACACTGAAATATGCAAAAACTAATCTTGGTTGAATGTCAAATACTATGGACTGAGAAATTAAAAGAGAAAAATCTGAAAACTACAGATTATTGACCAACACATTAGACAAAAAACTAAATGTAATGCATGCTTTGAGAGAAAGGGTATGCATAGATAGCAAAACCATGTAATCTGCAGAGAACAATCCTTTTTGCTAGTGGAATTTTACATCTAATGAATCTCTGAATGGTGAATCTTGCAAATATTAGAAACTTTCAGCCTAGTGATTTCAAACTTTCATTTCCACAGAGTCTGTGTATGGCCCCTTATACACAGCATTTAAAATGTGTACAAAAGCTATGGTCTGAATATTCCCAGTAAAAATTTTTATGCAACAAGATGGAAGATGCTCTCCAACATCATAATATTAAAGTCTGTTATAAGGGACTCACTCTGGTTTCAGATGTTATGGTGTAAAATGTCTGCTGAAATAACTGGGATTACAGTAATATAAAAGAGAGGTAAGTGAAATATACGTGTAAAGCAATAATAAAGGTTTTGCTAATGCAAGTGAATTTCAGATGCAGTAAATGTTCGTGGATTTTCCTGTCTCCCCAGATAAAACTATTTTAATAAGATAAATTGACCAAGCACTGATTATACATAGGACTTGGAGGTCCACGCACAAAGCTATTTATTGTATTCAGACACGGGCAGGACATTTTGCTACACTGGACACATTTGCTTTATTGCCCCCAGTGCTCTTTTCTTTGAAGCTCTCTCCCTCCTGGTCTCACTGACCTCCATGTTCTTCTCAGCTGCCAGATGCTTCTTCCAGAGTCTGCCCTGGACCTGTGGAGCACCCAGGGGTGGTGGCCCTCCTATCTGCTGCCTTTCTTGCCCCACTGTGGTAATGAACTTTGATTGTAGCACACATTGCATGCGATTGTAGCTGACAATTCATGTGGATATTGGTGTTCTCTACAAAAAGTATTCTGCCTCTAAACCATGTTTGTCTTAACCTTTTAGGATCCTTTGCTTTATCAAGATAGTTTCACAGTGAGAATCAGGTTTAATCCTGGGTAAATACATATAAAAGATTTTACAAAATCAGTTCTGGCTTATGCCCCTACAGAGGAGAAGAGTTCACAGTAATTATGCCTGTGTCTGAGATTAGTACCAGACCCTGACTGCCATTGAGATGTTGCTGTGGGATACGTTTTCTATTTTATTCTCAGCAAAGTGGTGAGCTGCAAGGGGGATATTACACTTTGTCTTCTCTCTTACTTTTCTGGTAAGTAGAAGGAGGAGGTAAGTAGAAGCTCAGAAGAAGCTTCCTGTTTCAGTATTCTAAAACATCTTATCTGTATGTGTAGTTACAATAATAATTACCAAAGACTGCAGAAATCTTTAATTTGTGTTCCAAATGTAGTTTTGTCCTCAGATGTAAATCAAGGACTTCTAGGGTAAGCATCGTATGTCAGGAACAACCACCCTCATCCTGGAGTATTTGGGTCATTTGCACTATATGATTTTGAAGGTGTTGCTACAGTGGGTGGCACTTTATTCTGCAAAAAAACCCCATTTGATTTATACAGGACTTCTTGCAGAAAGTGCCTAGAAATATACGGTTGTCTGAATACATTTTTTAAGATTATGAAAGTAGTTTGCAGATGTCAAACACTATGTAAATACTGGGACAAAAAATATGAATCCCCAAAAAGATTTTTCATGTATAGAGGTAGGCAGTGACAGTTGATGGTGGGAGCAGTTAGAATCCTTCCCATCTAGAAAGTAGAGCCACTGGGAATATCTGAGCAGGGAATCTGTCCAGTCACTGAGACACAGCCTGTCTGGTCTGTCATTTGAAATACACTCTTCTGCAGTCTTGTGAACATAAAACTCCAGGGAAACTTAAGTGCACAGCAAGCATTTTGCAGGCTTCCTAAGTGTTTTCACATTATACAAGAAAGCCACTTTTGTTCCTCTGGGTTCTTGATTACTGCAACATTTCTCTGGGCCATCCAGATGCATGTGAAATATGGTAGAAAGAGCAGAACTCAGGTGGAGATTATCTCCAACGGAAGGAACTGAAGAGGAGAGAAAGTGTTGTTAGGGAGGTACATCTCATAGCCTATCACCTCAATCTCATTGACCTCTTAAGGGATCTGCTTGGTCACGTACCATGGGATTAATTCCTGGAAGGAAGAGGGGTGCAGGACAGTTGGAACATACTCAAAGATCTCTTCTTCCAAGCTCAGGAACTATGCATCCCAACAAAGAGGAAGACAAGCAAAAACAGCAGGAGGCCTGCATGGATTGATACGAAGATCCTGAACAAACTTAGGATCAAGAAGGAAGCCTATAGAGGGTGGAAGGAAGGATGGGTAACCTGGGAGGAATACAGAGAAATTGCCCGAGAAGCCAGGGATCTGGTTAGGAAAGCCAAGGCCCTGATAGAATTAAATTTGGCCAGAGATGTCAAGGGCAACAAAAAAAGCTTCTATAGGTATGTTGGGGAGAAAAGGAAAACTAGGGAAAATGTGGGCCCTCTCCGGAAGGCAACAGGAGACCTGGTCACCTGGGACATTGAGAAGGCTGAGGTGCTCAATGACTTTTTTGCCTCAGTCTTTACTGGCAAGGACTCGTGCCACACTGCCCAAGTCCTGCAAATCCAAGGATGGGTCCAGGAGAATGAAAAGCTGCCCATTGTAAAAGATCAGGTTTGGGAGCACCTAAGGAACCTGAAGGTGCATAAGTCCATGTGACCTGATGGGATGCATCCACGGGTCCTGGGGCAACTGGTGGATGAAGTTGCAAAGCCTCTATCCATCATATTTGAGAAGTCCTGGCAGTCTGGTGAAGTTCCCGCAGGCTGGAAAAAGGGGAACATAACCCCCATTTTTAAAAAGGGTAACAAGGAAGACTCGGGGAACTACAGGCCGGTCAGTCTCACCTCAGTGCCGGGCAAGATCATGGAGCAGATACTCCTAGAAACTATGCTAAGGCACATGAAGAATGAGGTGATTGGTGACAACCAACATGGCTTCACCAAGGGCAAATCGTGCCTGACCAATCTGGTGGCCTTTTATGATGGGGTTACAACTTTGGTGGACAAGGCTAAAGCAACTGATGTCATCTACCTGGAGTTGTTCAAGGTGTTTGACACCGTCCCACGTGGCATTCTTATCTCCAAATTGGAAACAAGTGGGTTGGATGGATGGACCACTCGGAGGATAAGGAACCGGCTGGATGGTCACACTCAAAGAGTTGTGGTCAACAGCTCAATGTCTGAGTGGAAACCAGTGATGAGTGGTGTCCCTCAAGGTTCGGTATTGGGACTGGTGCTCTTCAACATCTTTGTCAGAGACATGGACAGGGGAATTGAGTGCACCCTCAGCAAGTTTGCTGACAACACCAAGCTGTGTGGTGTGTTTGACACACTGGAGGGACGGGATGCCATCCAGAGGGACCTTGACAGGCTTGAGAGGTGAGTCTGTGCTAACCTCATGAAGTTCAGCAAGGCCAAGTGCAAGGTCCTGCATCTGGGTCAGGGCAACCCCAAGCACAAATACAGGCTGGGCGATGAGTGGCTTGAGACCAGTTCTGAAGAGAAGGACTTGGGACTGGTGGTGGACGAGAAGCTCAACATGAGCCGGCCATGTGCGCTTGCAGCCCAGAAGGCCAACCATATCCTGGGCTGCATCAAGAGAAGCGTGGCCAGCAGGTCGAGGGAGGTGATTCTCCCCCTCTATTCCACTCTCGTAAGGCCCCACCTGGAGTACTGTGTCCAGTTCTTGTGTTGGGAGACCCCAACACAAGAAAGACATCAACCAGCTACAACAAGTCCAGAGAAGGGCCATGACGATGATCCAGGTGCTGGAGCACCTCTCCTATGAGGACAGGCTGAGAGAGTTGGGGCTGTTCAGCCTGGAGAAGAGAAGGCTCCGGGGAGATCTTATAGCGGCCTTCCAATACCTGAAGGGGGCCTACAGGAAAGCTGGGGAAGGACTTTTTACAAGGGCAGTTAATGACAGGACAAGGGAGAATGGCTTTAAGCTGAAAGAGGGTGGGTTTAGATTAGATATTAGGGAGAAATTCTTCACTGTGAGGGTGGTGAGACACTGGCACAGGTTGCCCAGAGAAGTGGTGGATGCCCCATCCCTGGAAGTGTTCAAGGCCAGGTTGGATGAGGCTTTGAGCAACCTGATCTAGTGGAAGGTGTCCCTGCTCATGGCAGCGGGTGTGGAACTAGATGACCTTTAAGGTCCCTTCCAACCCTAACCATTCTATGATTCTATTGTCTATTAACAAGGGCCTGAAATTCAAATTTCCAATTAACATTCCAGCAGAATCTGAATATGAAAGATAGCTATATATCAGCTGAGAAAATGACATTTCCTTCCTTATTGCTTCCCAATATTAAATATCATGTAGGCAGGTTAATTTAAATAAATCTACTAGCAACAGTTCAGTAATTCTTGTAGAAAATGTAGTTAAATTTCCTATTCATACTGTATATGCATGCACAAATGTATTTCCCACATTTTATGTGTTCAGTTCATTGATATACTTTGCTTTTTCATTATATAATTGTGTCACAAAATATTGCAAGCATGTCAGTTTGTAAATGTAGATGCAAAGAAGAGGTACATGCCTATATTTCCAATTCTTATAGAAAGTTAAATTTCAAAGCCCCAGCCAGGAGAAAAATCCTTAACACCCACTGATAGCCACAGGAGTTCTACAAATGCATGAAGGCTAAATTTCAAAGGTTAAAAGCTTTCCTTTCCTTATCAGCTGTCACAGGGAAAGATCTAGTTGCAGTGTTCTGCTAGAGTACCTTTCCAGGCATTTGATCAGATAACTGCACTGGATTTGGGTCTGAAGGTGACAGGCAAAACCCACTAACTTGCAGAACCAGGCAGCCGATGTCTGCAGTCGAGGATACCCACAGTGCCCACCATACTCCTGCTGGCTTCATGTTCTCCATGAGCGTTGAACTTTCAGGAGGCTGAGCTGTGTTTACTGCCGAGCGGACTTTGTCATCCACAGTTCATGTGGGAGGGCACCAAAAAGCTGCGCAGGTGAAGCCCTTGAGAATGCAAACGGTGCCATTCTTGCCGGGCATCCCTTGATGTGTGTCCTTGGAGAGCTGCTAAAGAGGCCAGTGCTCTTTGAAAGCTAGGCCTCCTGTCTAACACCATCGCCAGAATAGAAGTGACTCTGGTCAGTGTTCACCAGTAACATTTTCAAAGGAAAGAAGCTTAAGATTCCTATCTTGCTTTCTCTAATCTAGGGAGGTAAAAAAAAACCCAGCAAATGTAAGAAACAGAAACAACAGCAGTTCTTTGAAAGAGACTATTGTGTATGTTAATTGGGAATTCTGTTCGGAGACTGCACTAATTAAGTACATATATTCTGATTCCTTTTTTACTTTTCTGAACACAGAGCAGATAACCCCAAATATATTCTCTGCTGACAATTATGAATGCATAAGAAGGCTTGCACCATACCCTATTCTGTTTTATAGAACCTAGTGCAGAAATATGGAATTAATTAAAAAACACTAAGTACAGTAAGAGGTCATACTCTCTCATTTGTCCTCAGCACTCAGCAGGTGGTGTGTCACGTACTGAGAACTGGGACATGAAGGCAGACAAACCTAAAACTGATCCCCAGAGTGTAGAGTGCTGCAGCAACGTTTCTCAGGTGTGCTTGTGCAAATCAAGAGTTACACAAGGAAGACCCCTGACTTATGAGTGTCTGGGTCCTGAGCAGGCGTAGGAGTTACAGTCCTTTAAAAGAGTTTTAGATTAATTTCTATGAGGATAATATTTACAAGTGTTTGTAGGATCTGGGACCGCTTCCTTGCTGACAGTGCCCAGGACAGCTTGTGGTCTGTGTGCTGTGGCACGGCAGGAACACATTCACTCAGCTCACGGCAGCTGCATCCCTGCCTGTGTAGATTCATCAGTTGCCTTTTCTTGGCACTGATTTGTGGTGAATGCTGATCATATTCTATTCAGGTTCTTCTAACTTGTCCATCATACTGCATTCTGTGATTACAGCAAAGCTTATTTTACAGTCTGTGTCAGATCCTGGGTTTTTTGCACATGTTATAGAAATATATTTTTTGGTTTGCTCAGTATGTGTGTGAAAGATCCCATGTGCCATAAAAGGTTCCCATTGCATGCTCTGCTTGTAACCACATTAAAGAGACACATGTGTCTGCAGCAATCAGGATGTGTGTTGTGGTTATTTCCTCTTCTGAGGTTTGGGGGTTTTGTGGTTTGGTTTTCAGTTAATTTCTTAAGGTTTTGGGTTTGTTGCCCATTTTGCATGTGAAGGAATTTTTAATTATTGAAACCTTTTGCTCATACAGTCTTTCTGTGGAATTAAATTGTATTGCACTGACCCATAATTTCCTTGCTGAATGCAAGAAGATGGATTAGATGGCTTATTGAGACCCTTGCAACGTTTCATTTCTGCAGCTCTGTGTTGTTACTGCTTGGGGTGTGGGAGCCACGCGAGAGGTGTTGATCTGTGCAGAATGCTTGTCTGTGAATTATAGTTTGTATTTTGCCATCTGGCTGCCTGACAATTAGTCCATCTTTTCATCAAATGAATGGCACATGTCTTCCTTTCCTCAACATGTATGCAAAACTATATATTTTGGAAAGGGTTGTTTTCAGCTTCAAGAAATAGCCAGAAAGCGATGTCTTTCTGCAGTCACGTGTATGTCCTCAGACAAACCTCACCCACATTTGGACCTCGATTAGCCCCTGCATCATACTGTGGTATTATGGACTCCAAGTATTGGATTACTGATTATGTGCTGTTTTGAATTTGCTACATACGTGTATAAGCTGAGGTCTGGATGGTATATTATTGTTCTATATAGCTGCAATTGTAGCGAGATTTCCCTACATTCAATAAATAAAAGAAATACGAGTTTGCCAGCATGTTCTTTCTGCTATGTTCTCATCACTGCTCCAAGTATGTTTCTGTAAGATACATTCCTGATGGCACGCCATGCGTGGGGGCCCTCAGGAGAAGCAGGCTGAGCAGCAGGATAGCATGAAGAGGACCAGGGGAACATGAAGTACACAATCTCAGCTGCTGTGGTACTACTGCTAGGGAAATCTGCAGTTCATTATCATATGTGAACTCAGGAAATAGTGAATTCAGTAAAAATCTACCTCCAACCCATGGGAAAAAAATACATTTTCTGAAACCTTTTTCTTCTCATTTATCAGGAAGCCCTTGGAAAAGGTTGTCCAGAAGGAGATGGAAGGCATTTTCTCACTCTGTGCACTGCCTATCTATTTGGGGATGTTGGCTATCCAAGTTGGTGTTTAAGAGCTATAATTCGTAAGTCACTACCTATATATTAAATGTACAGGGAAAATCTCTTTTATTGAGACATATTTTGAAAAATATATTTTTGATTTATAAAATCAAAGAAGTAGTCTATTTTTTGAGAAGTTAAAAGTTTATTTTTTTAATTTTTCAAGAATGCAACACATTTAAAATTAAAGGCACGTGTTAGCTTTTGAATTATGGCAAATTATTTTTCTCCTATCTAGAAATAATTTTTACTACAAAATATATTCATTTATGAAATTTTCAACAGGTTGGCAACTGCTAAACTGTCTGAAGAGACAAACTAAGAGATGACTTCTGGTCAGCCTTTGTAACTTTGGTAGTGTGAAAATAGTTTTGTAGAAATTGGTTTGAGGGAACATTATCTGCCATCAAAAGGAAATAAATAAAAATGCATCATAAGTCAACATTTACCACACATCTCATGCACTGAATAAGACTTTTAGCTATAACCAATCTAAGCTATATTCAAGTTGACAGTATTAAATATGTATAAAGAAAATTACTATTTTCCTGAACTATCTTGTCCTATCTAGTGGGAGTGAACATGTACTAATTTTCTAGCAAACCTGACTATACGTCGCCTTTCCTTTGGGATATCTTTCCTTTTCTATTGCCAATTGCATTACTATCTTTTGAAATCTAAAATATTATTTATATAGAAAGCCTTTTTTTTTTTTTTAATTATCATGATCATGCTGATCAGGGTAAACCCTTCTTTTTGCAATATGTACATACTACAGAGTAATAGTTCTTCTTTTTTCATTGATATCATTGACCAGAAACGATGGCCAGAAAGAGGGATGACCTTTCTGAAGGGATTTCCTTCTACACAAGCTGAAACAGGGGTGTGGGAAGGTAACAGAACACTTTGCCTTGAGTAAGTACTGCAAGATCTTTCTGGCTCATTTCAGGTTGATGCCTATTGCACTGATTAAACTGTGTCTCCATTTCTTCATTCTGCTCCTACCTATTGTATCCACTGTTATCTCCCATTAACTGTGCAGATGGTAAGGTTTTGGGATAGGGCAGGCTTTTTGTCATAGACATGGACTGCACATGCCAAGTAGGGGCCTTTATCTCTAGTTGGAATTGTAGGCACTGCTACAACACAAATAATACTCTTTGAAACAAATATTAACTCCAATAAAAGTAATGGATATTTTTTTCACAAGTTAGAAGAAATAAAAACAATTTGCTCTTTTTTTTCCTACCCACAAATGCACACACACAGATACACACACATACATAAATACATGGGCAATATCTTCATCTTCTATAGATTTTATATTTGATTAACCTATGCAATCAGATAGGAAATGATAAGGTTAATAGACCATAAAAGCAAAGTATATACATCAGAAAAGAGTGTTCAGGATGCTACAGAAATAAAAAAAAACCTCTCATGTCTCCAGATAAGTACAGATCACATTTTGCTATGATCCCCACTACTTTCTCTCTTTCTATTGTTGTAAAATGTCTCCGATGACAGAATTTAATTGTGGTGTCTAGAATGTCAAATGAGACTTCCTAGAAAGCCAGTCAAGCACCCAATCCTACTGATACATCTTCTTGTGTCCTGGACTTCTGAGTAATAGTGTGTCAAAGCAATGAATCTTAATATGTGATATGGAGACAGAAGGCCATGGACCTTTTGTGGAAGGCTTTGACAGAGCACTGTGCATGCTGCTGTGAAGCCCTTGCTCCCAGTTCCTCTGCCTGCGTGTCTGTTCTCTGACTCCATTTCCCAGATGACCAGCTACCAGCAGATCCCGGGCACAGGGTACTTATTTTGCTGACTTAAGATTTTGAAATGTCTCTTTAGATCAGTATTTAGTTCTGCAGAGATAAAAGCTTCTCTTTTTTCCAGAGTGAGAATTTATACTTGCACAACAATGTTTTGAAAGCTGTGCCTTCCAATACCCAATGCAGCCTTGGACAGACGTGAATCTTTGGGTCCAACTCTCCAAGCAGTTTTGAAAGGAAATTGGATCACTGCTTGCTTGTGACATATATCAAATTATATTAATCCTGTGTTTTAGCGCATTTGCTGGCTGCCTTTGGGACAAGAAGGAGTATTTTTTTCCTTTTCTCTCTTGATGTATAAATTGGTTCCTAGTGTTTTTTGGTTTGACTTCTGTTCCTTTACTGACTGAGCAGCCAACTGGAAATAGGCCACGTGTCTAGACAGGATGCAAAAGCACAATGCTGCACTGCTCCTGGTGCCACTTGAAGTAAGCTTATAGTTAAACTGGTGGCCAGATTTAGGATTAGAAAGATTTTTTCCCCTAATCCAAGTGGAATGGTTAGGGGGTATTTTGTTTGTTTTGTTGTGTTCCTCTACATTGAAAGACACAGTCTTTGTCCAAATCCTGCTATGCTGTAACCTACAATATTAGCAATAACTTTGATTTATCCCACTTCCTTTCTGTAGGTCATTACAGGTTGTTTTTTTTTTTAAATTGTATATATTTTTTGTTTCCAATAAAATCTTGGGCAGTATTACAGCGGGAAGCAGGGGTTTTTTTTAGCCCATTTGGGACTCTGCAGCTGCCTGCTAGTACAGGGGGGTAGATTTGTTGACCTTGGTTGCCATTTCAGACTGATGTTGCTGTAGAAGTTGAATCCCACTTGCAGCACGATCATCACAGTTCACCTTAGATCCATTTATTGCAAAAGTGTGTGGCAGAGTAGAATTCACGCTCTCCATACATAGACACAAAATAGCAATTGCTTTTCAAAGCCATAAGAATGTAACTCCAATAGCCAGGCTGATCACCTTGCCATCTACTTAGAGTGACTGAGGGACATTTCTCTAAAGGAATGATCATAAGCACTATGCCAGACAAGACATCCAAGCAATTAAGAAAGAAACATTTGAAGGCATGTTCAGGTTTGTTGAGATCTTACATTTAATCCAAAAGTATGTTTTCTGAATTGTATAAGATGCATCTAGCAAATAGAATGAACTTTTATAATTTGCTAAAGAAAAAAAACCAGTATGTGAAATGTGAGATCCTTGTACTGTTCAAAATAAACCGTGTTTTTTCAGCTTAAGGAAGATTTCCCCCTTGGAAATCTAGTAAAACAGAAATGGCAATATACAGATGTTTAGTATGTGTGGATTTTTTACATGAGAATGCCTCAGATTTGAATACATAAGGTAACAGCTAGAATCAGTCTGAAAATATTTCTGTTACATTTTTGCTTCATAAACATGTCTATTTTTCATTCACAATCTTATTCCAAATTTCTGTCAAGTCCAGAAATATTTCAGGTAAATTCAGCTAAACAAAGAAATAGTGTTTATTTCATTAAACAGAGATTTCTGCTAATGTCAATCCCATGCAGTCTCTGGCTGAGACACCACTCATTCTGTCCATTGTCTGCAGCTAGTGCCCGTACAAACTCTTGGCAATTGGATAGAGGTGTTGTATTTTAAAAGGTCTTCTGACAGAGGATTAGAATAAGATCACACACTTCAAAATACATGTTTTCGGTTTTGACATTGAAATTGCAGATGATCTCAGACATAAATGAGCACATTAAGTAGTCAGACAAGTCATGGTTTAGGCCCAGCTGGTAACTAAGCACGGTGCAGCTGCTTACTCCCTCCTCTTTCCCCTTGGTGGGATGGGGAGGAGAAAGTATAACAAAAGGTTCATGGGTCAAGACAAAGACAGGGAGGGATCACTCACCAGTTATGGTCACACGTAAAATAGACTTGATTTGGGGAGAAAAAATATAAGTTGTTGCCAATAGAATCAGAATAGGATAATAAGAAATAAAAACAGATTTTAAAAACACCTTCCTCCCACCCCTGCCTTCTTCCTGGGCTCAACTTTGTGCCTGATTTCTCTATCTCCTCACCCCCAACAGTGGCACAGGGGGACAGGGAATAGAGGTTGCAGTCAGTTCATCATGCTGTGGCAGGTTTACCTTGCCTGACTGCCAGGAGCCCACCAAGCCACTCTATCACCCCCCTCCTCAGCAAGATGGGGAGGGGGAAAAACAAGATGGAACAAAAACCCCAAACTCATGGGTTGAGACAAAGACAGTTTAATAGAAGCAAAGCAAAGCTGCACGCACAGAAGCAAAAGAACAAAATATTTATTCTCTACTTCCCATCAGCAGGCGATGTTTGGCCACTTCCCGGGAAGCAGGGCTTCATACGCTTTGCAGTTACACCGGAGGACAAATGGAAATAACAAATGCCCGCCCTTCCCCTTCTATTCCTCATGCTTTTCTTTCTGAGCAGACCTCATAAGGTACGAAATATCCCTTTGGTCAGTTTGGGTCAGCTGTCCTGGCTATGCCCCTTCCCAAGGTTTTCCCCACCCCCAGCCTACTGGAGGGTGGGAAAATGTTGGAGAGGCAGCCTTGGTGCTGTGCTAGCATGGCTCAGTAGCAACTAAAACACTGGTGTGTTATTAACACCTTTCTAGCTACTAATACAAAACACAGCACTCTGAGGGCTGCTATGGGGAAAATAAACTCCATCTCAGCCAGACCCAATACACGTTATCTCTGCCATTCCTTCCTCCTCAGTGGAAAGACTTCTCACGCTCTTCCCCTGCTCCAGCATGGGATCCCTTTCACGCGAGACAGTCCTCCATGAACTTGACTTGGGGAAAAATGAATTTCAATTTATTACCAGTCAGACAAGAGGATGAGAAATAAAACCAAATCTTAAAACACCTCCTCACACCCCTTTCTTTTTCCCAGGCTTAACTTCTCTCCTGATTGCCACCTCGTCCCCGAGCAGCACAGGGGAACAGGGAATGGGGTTGGGGTCAGTTCCTCACACTTTGTTTCTGCTGCTCCTTCCTCCTCAGGGGGAGGATTCCTTCCCCCACACCAGCGTGGGGTCCCTCTCACGGGAGACAGTCCTCCACGAACTTCCCATGACTGACAGCTCTTCACGAACTGCTCCAGCCTGGGTCCATTCCATGGGGTGCAGTCCTTCAGGAAGGGACTGCTCCAGTGCAGGTCCCCCACGAGGTCACAAGTCCTGCCAGCAAACCTGCTCCAGCGTGGGCTCTTCTCTCCACAGGGCCGCAGGTCCTGACAGGAACCTGCTCCAGTGTTGGCTTCCCATGGGGTCACAGCCTCCTTTGGGCATCCATCTGCTCTGACATGGGGTCCTGCATGGGCTGCAGGGGGACAGCCTGCCTCACCATGGTTTTCACCACAAGTTACAGGAAAATCTCTGCTCTGGTGCCTGGGGCACCTCCTCCCCCTCCTTCTTCACTGACCTTGGTGTCTGCAAGGGTTGTTTCTCTCACATCTTCTCACTCCTCTCTAGCTGCATAGTGTGCAGATTTTTTTTCCTCTTCCCCTTTTTTTTCTTAATTATGTTATCCTGCAGAGTTGTTTCTTTCACATCTTCTCACTCCTCTCTCTCTCTAGCTGCAAAAATGTGCTATTTTTTTTTTCTCTTTCCCTTCTTAATGATGTTATCACAGAGGCGTTACTGATGGGCTCAGCCTTGGCCAGCAGCGGGTCCATCTTGGAGGAAGCTTCTGGCATCTTCTCACAGGAGCCACCCCTGTAGCTTCTCCCCCACTATCAAAACTCTACCATGCAAACCCAACACACAAGTTTAGTGAAAGTTAGAAGTCCATGGCACTTTTTAACTTCATCAGGATATTAATTTTGTACTGTCCAGCTTCTAACTGCTTTTATTCTCAGTTTTTATGAATGTTGTAAAAATTCAAGGCTTCTTTTGATTTCAAAAAGAAAGGTGCAAATCTCTTATTGCTAAATAAATAGAAACTTATACATGCTACCAACAGCACTACCTTGGTTTTGCTTTAGCCACAGTATGGGATATAAAAGCAGTCTCACTTAGTCACTTAATCTACTACAGTGCAGAAAGGCATGCTAGAACAGGGAACTGAACCTTTGACACTAGTGTCCAATTTGACATCAACAGAAATGCTTGATGGGAACAGCAATGAGCCATACACTTTTAGAAATATACTTTAGATTAGAAACCTCAAAAGATTTCCCTCGGAGTCTGTCATCTACAGCAAGAACCTGCAGGCTGGCCTGGCAGGGAATGGGAACGGGAACCCGAAGATGTTTTTTCCTCATTTAGGTACTGTGACATTCCCATCCTCAGTTTTGCTATGGCAGAAGTTGGCCTTTCAGAATACTATTTGCCACAACTTATCATCTTTCAGTAAACCATCACTACCTGCAGTGCATCTCCTTTTCGGAACCCGAGTTTTCTGAAACAGCAAGCCTGGCACTGCCTTTTCTGCAGTGTGTAGCAGCTTGTGGTGCATCACTCTGTGCTAATACGGGGCTATAAATCTGCATTTGCCCAGTAATTCCATGCCTAGCTGATGGTAGATATTATCCACAATATTTTAGGATGCCTATTATCATTACTAGTTTCTTGCCTTGCAATGGCTGCTAGGAATACTATTTATGGAAATATGTCATTAGCCCTAAAAGTGTTTATCAGAAGTGATTAATAGGAATAATTGCCTGGTAGGTAAATAAGAAGTTACAGTTGCTTATGAACTGATTTCTAATGATTCGCAGCTCCTGCACATTCAGACACAAAGCTAGAGATCTGTTACTCTGGTGGTAATGACAACCTTGTGACAAACAATGTTTGTGATGTTCTAATTTCTTTTTTTTTTTTAAATGCAGTAGGTGCATCCTTCCTTACTTTGCTGCTCCTCCCTGAACCAGGTCACAGAGCTCCAGATCAGCACAGTGAGACCAAGCGCCACATATCACTGTCCATGTCCTGCTTCAGACTGTGAAGTATCACTTTCAGCACACACATCTCAAGATGACTTGCTTCGTTCCCAGGCCAGGATCCTCCAGAAACTGGAGACCCATGAGCCTAGGTAGCCCAGATACGAACTCAGTCCTGATGCCCCTGCCACCACTGCTGCTGAATCCTTTCATGGTTCCTCTCCCCAGCCTGGCGGCACCAAGCTGCTTCCTCCTTGGAGACTACCCTAGCAACCTTCCTTACAGAGTTCAGCCTTCAAATGGCCAAGCCGCAGGTGACTAGCCCTGGCCTTCCTATGTAAGCATTTTCCAGTACATAGCTGATTTGTTTTTAGTACCAGAGGGCATCCAGAACTCATGTATATGAAATATTCAGTTTCTTTACCTTAAAAATTACTTAAAATCCAGAATTGTGACACAGATGAACAAGGGTCAAAATGATGTACCACTTTTATTATGTCTTTGCCTTTGTTTAAACTTTAAAAACTTGAGGTTGGATCCTTATGTTACAACATTTTAGTTCCAGAAAATTCTGAAATCTAGCTTAAAGGAAATAAAAAATATAATCTTAAATTATTTATTTCTCTCCGCACTCTCTAAGCTGTCATTTCAAAACTGCCTGGGGCAAAGCCCTAAGGAAAACCAGACTGGCAAATGACCAGGGTTTCTTTTTGTTCTGATTAAAGTCAAGTTTGAAAAAAGTGTTGCATTCTACTTTGTTAAGAGCAGGAGCTAGACATTGGGGTGTGTTTTCATCAGGAACATCTATTTGTCTTAATTGCTGCCCAACCATTTTAAAGGACATCTATTCTAAATCCTGTGATGCAAAACTTGGGTTTTTCTGGCACTCTGTATTTATGATGAGCACGTTATTCATCACATAAAGCAGTGAAAAAAAAGAATCTGATTCTGATTTCCCTTTCAGTTAAATAAATCCAAAAAGACTAATGGAATTATTGTAGATTTATGCTCTGGCAACTGCAGGATTTGGTCCAGCAGCTCTATAAATTCTCTAGTTTTCAGCATAGCAAGACAGCTATACATATCATGGAAGCTCTCAACCATCTGGTTTCTCTGAGAATGCAGGAGACTTTTAGGGAGTTGTTTCTGGCTCTAATTGAATATGGTTTGTTATTTCTTTCCCCATTCCTGCCACTGACTACAATGATCTCTTTCTCACAAATTTTAATTACTTCAACACTTGACTGGGTGTTACTTCATTAAATCGAAGAGGCTATATAAAAGGTTGAACTGATTGCAGCTCATGTGAAGAGAAAGAAGCAAAGTCACAAGATCTTCATTCAGCAGAATGGGAGAAAGTTTTGTGGCAGCCAGAGACTGCTAGTACATGAAGGTCTTTGGAAGTAAAGGAGAAACACAAGCTGAGACTGAAATCCTTGATTATAAACCATCAGGGGAGCGATAAGAGTACAGCAATAACAATTGCTGATAATAAGCACTCCCCTTTTGGAAAAACATTGCTGTATAGATCACATATAACCTAAATGACAAATGCTATTCCCTTTTGTGCAAAAATATAACCAAGACTGCACAACTGGCAGCATTAAGAGAAAGAAAAAAAAAAGGAGTTTTTTTTTACAACAGATGTTATTGCACAGGCACATTAAGACCACATGACTTTCCAGAGGTTCTTTGGGAAAGCAAAGAGACTTTTTTCCAAGTAGTTTGCTAGTCTTAGAAAGTTTTTTTGTCAGCTTAAGGCAATGCTAAAGTTTAATCAGAAGTATTTACCTTGTTTGCAGTTAGAACTGCAGCCGAGCTCCTGGTGTATGTTGTTCTTTCATGGTTAGAGTAATGCAGGGAAGGCTGAAGGGATTGACAAGTTCTGAAAAGTCAATAGAGTGCCATAGTGTGTTAGGCAATGTTCAGTCAACCAAACTCTTTGATTAGCTCAGCCTGCCAGTATTCTTTTTCCAGGACAAATTATCTGATGGCTCTGAACCATTTTGACCTTACTTTACCTTTAGGATAACTTTACCCTTCCATTGTTTATCTTCTAAAAAGAAATGCTCTTTTCAGCAAGGAGACTTGCTTTTTTAGAATAATAGCCATGGAGTATCTGGCACAAGCTTTTTCAGCACATTTAGGAAGGTATAGGATGTTTTACAAGAGACCAATCTCGCTAACAAAACTAACACACCAAACACATGGTCCTTAGGGAAAATCTTTTGTGTCAAAGACAGTACTCGTGATCACTGTGGTATTTTTAATACATGAAACAAACCCTTAGCTTTTGAGCATGAGCATTTCACACAGCATGAAGCAAAGAAACTATGTGTTGATCTTGGTTGCCCTTGTGAAACATTACAGACTTTAGAAGTATTATATAAAAATAGGAGCAGTGATTAGCCCAAAGTCTTTGGTGTATCTTGTACAACAGTTCATGAAACGTAGTTTTCCTTATATAGCAACTTTCATGAGTCTTTCATAGCATCTGTAAAATAGTTGAGTTATTTAGGTTCATTTTTTTGGGGGGGGAGGGGGGAGAGAGAAAGAGAGAGAGAAAATGACAAAAACAAGTTAAAGCATTTATAAGAACCTTATGAAGAATGCTCTTATTGAGAAGAGTAGCATAAAGCAGATCTCAGAGCTTTTGTTTTGTCACTACAACATTTTTCTAATGAAACTGAAGAAATGCCTCTGCAAATCCTTATTTGTGAGGGGAAGGGCTGTCCTGAAGAGAAGAAGGTGGAGAGAACCTGGAGGAGAGGCCACTGATCTGAACAAAAGACAACCATTGGCCTAAACAGAGAGAGAGGTCCCCGCAGTCCAGGGTGGTTCAACAGCGGAGCAGATACACACGTGTATGGCCATGGAGGACTCCATGCTGGAGCAGAAAAGCTGAGCCTGAGGGCAAGTGTGATGGAATTGAGACCCCAAGAGTTGCTTGATGCCAGAGCAGGGGTGAGGGGGTGTGCCAGACCCGAGGACCTGTGCATGTCCCCATGCCAGAACTAGGAGCTGAGCCTGAAGAGCTCTGTGACTCCATGCGAAGCTTGCTTTGGAACATCTTGTTTCTGGACTTTCATGACGGGAAGAGCCCTGTGCAGCTGGGGTTGAGGAGAAGGTAGAAACATCGGGAGCAAAATAATTTGAGCCTGGGAAGAAGGGATGGGTGGGGGGAAGGTGTTGTAAGATGTGGTTGTTGTGTCTCATTGTGCTACTCAGATGAATGGCAACTAATTACATTGATTTTTCTTCCCCAAGTTGAGTCTGTTTTGCCCATGACCATAACTGGTGAGTGAGCTGTCTCTATCCTTCATTCCTTTTTTTGTGTCTCCCATCTCATCTCAGTGAGTGAGGGGAGGAAGTGCAGGACCACATGGTCCTACCTGTGAGTTAAACCACCAGAGACTCCTTCGTTTCCTCTTTGCTGTGTGTCCTTCCAATACCCCCCATCAGTCCACAGAACCGACATAATCCAACTGGTTTTGGCTTTGTCCCCTCATTTTGCTTTGCAACAGAACTATGTTGGTAGCCAGTTGCTGCTGATCTTGTTTATTTTCTTAACTGAATGTGCATTAGAGAGTTTGAAAGAAGTCCATTGTTCCAGTATATTGGATTAGGCCAGAGCATATGAATGTTTTTCACAGAGGTATGCATTGGTAGACTAGAAATACTCAACAGAGATTGTGCTGGCTAGCATTAGGAAATACGTTGATTAGATGTCAGTGCAACTTTGTCTTTGAAGTTAAACATATAGCCTCATCTTTTTAAAAACATCACGTGGCAACCAACATACATGCATCCTGTTCTCAATTACTTGTGGGCAGACGACACTGTTGCTAACTGAATGCCTTGTGCCTTTTCTCATTCACCCTCTTTCTGTCCTCCAGAAGGACAATGCCACACCTTCCTCTTTTTTGACAAACCGAAAGGCACATGCTACCCACACAAAGTCACAGTCTGCCCACTAATGCTTAAAGTTTCACCTCTTGTTGTTAGAGACCTATATACACATTTTTCAGAAGTAAATATATTACATATGCTATTATATCTTAATTTGTGCTTCTAGACTATCCATGCCTTTACTGAATACAGGTTTTCTCCTCTACTACTCCTTTATGCTGAACAATTGATAAGTAACCACTGCTCACTTGCAATGTATGTTGGTGTCTCGGTGAATAGTAGTCTCTCGGGGAGCAAATGTGACTGTATAGGATTAGCATAAAGAGGGAGGCCACAAGGAACCCCTGTGTGCCTTCATCTGGAGGCACTTGCCCAGGTCCCAGTCTCTCTTTTGTGTCTGGAAAGCCGTAGCACAGATTAGCCACGCCATGTGGGACATCTCAGCCCCTAGTTTCATGGCGGTACATTTTTATCCATTTGTATTTGTGTAAATGTTGTGTGAGCAATGTTAAACAGGAGCGTCTGAAAGCACTCCAAAAAGGTGCTGGCAAATGATGAGCTATGCTCTTTATTTCTTAGCTGTTTTGAAAACCTCCAGAGCTTCTTGTTTCTCATTTTGGAAATGTTATATTGCATTATATTTGTTATCTTGGCTCTTCGAAAACACTTTACTTCTTCATCTTAGTTTTGCTAGGATTTAAAATTTCATAGCTTTGTTTATATATTGTATTTCTGCCATTGAATATAAATCATATTCTGTCCCTCCCAAGATACTTCCAGATCAGATTTTATGCAAAACAGCTCTTATCCTCTGATTTACTTTGCAGATATGATGAGCCGAGAAACATTAGAAAGCTTTTGAAAACACAGCAGAAACATTTTCCTTTGCAAGGACCTTTGCTTTGGTAAGATGTGTTGAACAGACTGCAGGTATTATCTCTCCCCACACACACTCACAGATGCTCAGCTCTGATCTGTTGGTGTACCGTCACAGACAGTTGCACCCTAACCTTGTTCTGTTGGTGTGGCTTGGGTTTGGGGAAACGCTATTTAAGCACTGTATTTATTTATTTTTTTTTTAACATGGATCATCCAGATAGACAGCATCAGAGAGCAAGGGGGCAACTCCTTGCATAATCATATAATTAACTGCTTAATCCAAGCTTTCTACAGAAGGAATCATTCAAGCAAATGGGTTTATTGAGCCAAAGTGAGTTACTCTAGCCCCTGCAATAGGAAATCTGTTGGAGGCAAGGAGAAGATAAAAAACTGAGAAAGCTGAAGTGCTCAGCTCTGATCTGGACTAGGTTAGAAATAGTTTTGCTTCACAGATAAGTAGCAAAAGCACATCTGGCTCATAATGCTGGGCTTGCTTTTTGCAGGTTGTTTGGTTTTGGTTTTTGTTTTTGTTTTTCAAATTTCACTATGACTAAATAATTAAATTACCTTCACGGTAGTATTGCCACCCCCCTCAATTATCCTGTATTGTAATAGAATTTCATGACAGCTTTGAATATGGAACAATTACTCCTGTTTCTTAAGAGGCAGAGCTTGAAACACTGTTATCTGCATCAACACATTTATTCAAATCAAGAAGATTTTGTGTCAGTGTTTTCTATAGGAGACTCTGAGGGGTTTTTGTGACTATGCCAATATGTTTTCCACCTGGAGAAAGTGGTCTCAAACAATGAAAGAACAAACTAATAGAAAGCAGATTCTGAAGATCCTAGTATCCTGAAATGTATTGCTCTCCTAATTATATGTTGTCTGTGCTCTGTGTTTTTGTTAAATCTCTCTTTATTTAATCTCTCTCTACATAAATCCTCATCATATTAAGTAATTATAAATACTGCAATCGGCTAGTCTCTAATTAGGGGAGGAAAACACTCAGTGGTGCGTGAACTACAGGTTAATGTAGAGTAGTCTGTAAATCACCCTGCCCAGGGCTCAGCAGATTGTATTATACTCCTTAGGCAAGGGCTTTAGAAAGCCTGTGTAACATAATGAAATCAAAACAGTGTATCATTACATGCATATTTGTAATTAATAAGAACAAAGCAAACATTCACTGAGAAAATCAGTGATGTGCTGTTAAAACCACATACCTAAGGTTTAAGATAAGTTTTTATATTACTGAACATGTAGTATGTAAAATAAACATGCAAAAGAGCTGAAAACAGCAAAGAAACAAAGGTTTCTGACTTTAATATCTCCCATTGTATGAAGACAGGAAAATGTAAGTTACATAATAATTCCTGGGGAATAGCTACTTCATTATCTCACCCATTAATTGAATCTTATCAAGGAAGAAATAATTGTATGTTAAAAGAATCTAGCAAAGGCTGCACATTAATATTGCATCTTAAATGAGTGAAATGCCTCACTTCACTTCTGTTTTCTAAAGGGCTAAATCCAGAACCCTAAGGTATGGACATAATTTTATAGGGGGGGTGGGGCAGGGCAGAATTAATAAAAAATCCTTTGCGTTTCATTACTGGGATCCTGTTCCCAGCAGTGCGTGAGATGAGTTCATGTAGGAATGGATTTCGCACACCAACCTGAGAGCAGCTGAACCAGCTAGTGGGCTGTAGGCTTTGTTTCTTCTTTCAGGATTACAATTTTGTTTTGCTTTTATTTTATTCCAGGCTATTTGATGAGTATCATGCCCTCCATATGTTTTTTTGCTAAGTCACTTCCCCTTTACAAATCAAGGAATTACTTCAGTGCTTCAGTTTCCCTTTTAATCATAATTTTCTTCCAACATTTTGAGATTTACAGCCAGAGCTGGGTGTTTTCACCAAGGACTCAATTCCTACACCTGGTTTACAGAGATAAGGCTTGTCCAGCCAGCTGGTGGGGCATCCAGTGAACTGAAAGCAGCTTGGCCTTTCCCCTCTGTCCAAGTTGTGATGGTGCCTTGGTTGCTATAGCTGTTTATGTTTTCATCATTCATTTACCATAAGATTAATAATTTTTTTTTTCAGTCTTGATTTCAGTGATGACTGGTGGTGATGAGTTCCATGAGTGTTTGTGGTGTCACTGACCCAGTTGTGAACCCTTCTTCTTCCTGTTTATATCTCTGCTGAGGCAAGCTAAGCAGAACTGATCATTGCATTTCAGAAAAGATTGATTTACACAATATTAGAGTACTTTCAGTTATATTTTCTACTCCATTCCTTCAATATTCTAACTTTGTCTGTTTTTAGGACCTCACACTGGATAGCAATGACTCCACTGACCTGTGCTCCATGGTGCCAAATACTTTTTTCAGTGCTGATACAATTAATTTAATATTCAGTCACACTATATGAATAGTTAAGTACCTTTCTTTCAATGTATTTTGCATTTCACTTCTTAGCTTTTTAAAAATATTATTGCTCCAAAGCACTTTTTTCTAATATTACCTAATTTTAAACCACAAGTTTTGCTATCCGAAAAAGTAAATTTGTTAGCTGTTTTATCTTATGCCCCTTATCTGATTTCTGATTCAGGATAATATTTTTCCTCTTGCTTCAAACCATAGTGTAACGACCATATGGCTTATTTAACAGGAATTTCATTAGAGAACATGTGAATCCTTGTGCTGATTATAAAGAACAAGGATTTTAGCCTTTACTTCAGGGCTGCACACAGGGAATTCTACTGTATTAGAAAGGTATGTTTTCTGTACACTCCAGCTTTTCCTCTAAAGGGCATTTATAATGCCAGTAGTGAAATGTATTACAGACATTCAATATTTTGTAGCTTGAAATATTTTATTCAGTTCACCTGGCACTGAAGCAAAGCTTATCCCCAGATAATCTACTATGCTTTCTTTCAAATGTTTCCTGCACCCCAGCCCTCCACACCGTTGAAGTACCACAGTAGCTGATTCTACTGTAAGTTCAACATTCATTTTATATTCCTGGCACTACTCCCAGTGGAGTTATGTTAATTTGGAACAGCTAAAATTATGGCCTAATAGTGCTGGTTTGCTGCATATCCTCTACTCCCCAAACAAAACAAAGCATTTCAATACTTAGAGAACACATTTGTCATCTATACAATGCTATTTAATAACACATTGACAGGGAATAGTATGATACCTAGAATGCTGTGATGAGTGCCTTTAATCCGTTTCAATAACAGCTCACAGTGCACTGAGATACCCATTTTATTTTATATAAAGCATATTAATAACACTTCCCAAATGAAATTTAGTAGTGTTCCATTACTCCTGGCTTTTCTTCTCCTGCTTCAGAGGCAGTAGTAGAAAGTGTCAGGTATAGCAGCTTGACATATCCTAATTATCAGTTTTCCTAAGTCAAAGTAATGCTAATAAACTGGAAAGTTTCATGTACTGAAAATCACCTTAACAGGAATGTTCTGTCATTGTGGTAGGAGCAAAGCAGCATCATAGTGTATAACAAAGAAAGGAAATCTGGGACAGGAAGCAAATGAAGACCTCAGTTGCCCATTACCTGTCTTTACATAGGTCAGCCCTCAGCTCTGTGAAGACTCACAGATGCTGCCTGTGTGTGGGAGTTGCCAGTCAGGGAATACATATTTAAGAATCTTTGAATCCATAGAGAGGTATAAAATTCACAAGTAGAAACAAAAAACCTTGATGAGAACCAGGAACATGATTAAGACAAAAGTCTTCACCATTAAAAGAAATATATATAATTTTGGTTTTGAAAATAGACAAGAAGAAGAAGAAATATATAGTTATTTTGATGAATAATCTATTCCCAGTGTGGTCCATTTCTACTCGTTAGTTAAACCTTTGTACATTTTTCCCACTGATAGTCTTCTGATTTAGAGAGATGCCTAAGTTTCCTCCTGAACAGGACAGTCCTCTTGAACTGGGACTCTGTAAATGTCATGTCAATATGAAATTAGATTTTTCATTGACAAGATGAAGAGATGAAGCAATATTTAGCTTAAACATATTGAACTGTGAAGTAGAATGATTGTCTGTTAAATATCAGAAGGTGTGCTATTAAGGAAAAATAGCACAATTATAAAAATATATACTCTGTGTGCATTGCTGACACTTGACTCAAAATCAATCTGAAGTTCTTTCTGCCTAGGTCTTGACGATGAGCACGGGAAATTCCCAAAGCTGAATAAAAAGCAGAAGGCCCAAATGCCTTTATGTAACAGTTTTGCAGTTGGAAACAACATCAGAGAACAAAATGAATCATTCATCCTACATGGAGAGAGAAGCAGAGGTAAATTCAGGTTTTCAGGCTAAGAACTTTAGGCATCTGTGTCATTAGAGGTAGAGGAGGAAAATGCCTCACAGGCTTCTGTGTTGGTGGCAAATCTTCTATATTAAAGAGGAGGAGAAGCTAATTCCTGCATTTATGACTGCAAAATCACTGTCTCAAAGTCAACATCAGATTGTGACAGTTTAACTTATCTGGCAGCCAAACAAGACACAGCCCCTTGCAGATCCAGGAACAAAGATCTGATTCAGAAACAAAGCTTTTGTTCACATGGTGGTGGGTTTTCCAGTCTTGCAGACAAAGGCATTAGAATATCCAATAGCTGGAACTGAAGATAAAGGAAGAAAAAGACAAAATTTAACCCTAAAATGATATGTAATTTCCTGGCTGTAAAAGTAGTTAAATATTTGAGCAGTTTATCAGGAAGCTGTAAATAATAACAACCTCGGGTCTTCAAGAAATGGTTAGGTGCCTTCCTATAAAACGTGCTTTAATCCAGCTTTTGAGCAGAAGTCTGCAGATAAAGAAGGTCAGACCAGCTGATTATACAGGTCCCTACCGTCCATCACCTCCATGAAATAAATCTGTGAAAAGCAGAGCTGAGATTTAATTAGTCACATTTTTAAACTAAAAGTTTTTTATTCATGTTGAGTTTCGCTTCTTTCTTTTGTTCATTAGAGCGATTACCAATTCCATAGAAAAGAACTTACTGTAAATACGAATAAAAGCCCAGCAATAATAGTTTAAAGCTGAAGTATCATTTTACCATAAATATTTAGTGTGGAGTCTGTGGTGGAATTATGTCATTTAAAACAAGTAATGCCTATCATCCACTTACTCTATTTTTTGTTCCTTTTAATATTAATTCATATTTTAATAGTATTGCAAAACATAGCTGCTTCCTGTTTGAAAGATAGTTATTTTCTCTATATTTACACGAATAATTGATTCAGTGAGATGTATTCTATGAATCTGTTTTTAAAAAATTAAATTATTTAGCGAAACATGTTTGCACACGCTGTTTCCAGGGAAGATGTGTCATTAACCCTTTTCCTCATCCTGTGGATAGTTTTGTTCCAAATGTGATTAAAAGACTACTGTCAAGATTTAGACACAAGTATTAATCTTCATACCAATTGCTCAGTTCCATTGTGGAAGTTTCCCACCTTGTGTTCTGCGTGATCTGGAGCAGAACTTTTACTGATAGATGTTCATGCAGTGACTGTCAAGGGAAATTTTGTGAATAAAATTAGAGCTAAAGCAAGAGAGGAAACACACGCATATATATTTATACATCATAGTTATTTTTTCAAAGCAGTTATTAAGAACTTTGCAATTCAGTATAAAACTATCTGTAATTCAATGCAAAATTATCTGATGACACATAGAAATAATATCAGGATTTTGGATAGTTATCTCCATGTGGGTGGCAAACCATGAATCAGTTATGTAATTCATACAAAACTTATGTCTGCAAAATTCTCACACCTCCTGCAGAACATATGATGTTGGGCGATGCCATATACCTTATGGGGGGAGGGAATGCACAATATTTAAGGGAATTTTTAGAAATTCTACTGGAGCTACTTTTCATATCCTTCTCCTTATAAATTGAGATGATTTAACTGTAAAAGTACTGCATAAAATATCTGAAAACAACC
The DNA here is from genome assembly GCA_907165065.1 of Caprimulgus europaeus. The sequence goes on along the minus strand of OU015528.1, from coordinate 21,170,014 downwards.
CACCTTATGCCTTCCAAGTGCATTATTTTGAGACCTACACAGACAACTAGCTATGGGTTCTATTGGGAGGCTGAAGATTTCTCGTAGTCAAAAGGATAAAGCTTCTATTTCTGGGCCTGTAATGTCATGCGATATTACACTTTATTCATGGAAAAACTGTTACAATTTTATATACAGAAAATCTGCTACTAAGATTATAATGTTTGATGAGTATGTGTTTTTGTAAGGAAAAGCCCTTGCTCTGGAAAGAGTTGCTGTTAGCTAATACCAGAAACACATTAAAATATATGTGTCTATATGGTTGATTGTCATATTCACTGAGGCTGCAATGTAACCAGGTATGAATTACATTTAGAGATATGCATCTTTGGAATGACAGCATGAAAGACTCTTAAAATTATTCCCATACTTAGACCCACCTACATCCACTCTAAACAGAACAAACTCAAAGAAGACAAATCTGTTTTGTGGCATCTACTGGCATTTTGTAAGTTAGTTCCACTACACAGTAGAATGAAACTGAAATCTTTCAAAGAGATTCATTAAAACACAATTGAGTGAAAATATTGACAATTCCAGCAATAAAAAGGACATGGCCCAGGATATGCGACAAAGCTTCAAACCTAGATCTACACGCAGTGGCAAAAGCTCTTTAACATAGATAATCTTGAAGCAATTAAAAAGCCTTTGCTGGGCACCTCCCAACTTGTAGGGCCAGTACATTAGTGACCATACTGCTAAAATCTTTCTCTCTCTGTTTTCCGTTTAACATCGTGTTGATACATCTTTGCAAAACATTTGCATTTGATAAATAGTCATTTATTCAGAAATGTCCCAGACAGTTCTAATACAAATTTACTTAATAGACGCTACACTGCATTAAACATCTCCCATCCACACTTAACTTCCATACAGGCCCTATTTCAAGACCTGCACTAGCACCAGTGATACTCAGAAGCATGAAATGCCCATCCTCTTTGAAGACAGAGCAGCCATTTCAACTCTTGTTGCAAAATGCAGGGAACTAAATTAACTGACGATTGCCAGAGAAAAAGGGAGAGCTTTGGATAAGGAAAATAAAACTTTATTTTCTATGATTTTTTTAAAAATCACATTACAGCAATATTTAAAAGTATCTTATATACAAGATGTCCAAATAACGACTGAAAGCTATTTCTATCCTAGCTTCCCCATCACAATGGAATGCCATAGGAAAACAGTGATCAATAGTAATTAGGAAAACCTCACTGTGCACAAAAAAACACAAAACACAATAGTGTTACGAAAAATTCATGCAAAAAGTCTCTAGAGGCACTCCAAAGGCAAAATGAAAAATCTGTAAAATGTAAGCAACTTTTACCAGTCTAATTCAACAACTGACTTTGCTACTTTGCACAGGTCTTGGAGGAATGCTCCAGAATGTGAGATCTTCTGGGGAGGGCACCTTCACCTTCGATGCCTCCCATGTGTCTCCCAGTGCTCTGGGCAATCACAGCAGCAATGCTGGGGACTTGAGAAACTGGTACAAGCAAGAGCAGCCCCGAGGCTACTGTCTTGAAACTGGAAAGTAGATCATCACACAGCTGGTCTAGGACCAAACAGCACTGACATGGCTTACAGCCACCACTGCAAACTGTTCCTGAATTATACTTTTGCCCTTCAGGTACAAGAAGAGGATTTGGGCCATTAGATCCTATTCTGAGATAATCAAGCTGGTTAATAGATAAACTGGCAGTCTCAAACTTCAGAATTCTTAAAAATATTGTTTTATAATTAAAGATATACTTGAAAACAAAGATATATTTGAAAACACAAGCTAAGTGCATAATCCCCTTCCCCCTCAGACATTAAAAACATTATTTTAAAGTGCCTTTGCATATCCTTTAAAGCTATGAAAACTATCTGTTAATAACATTAAATACTATCCAAAGAGCTAAACCACAGTAAATACAACTATTCCTAATATGGCAAGATCTCTCTTCTTTAAGCAGTCTTCTTTGCATCTTTATGGTACTGCAACTCTCAGTATTTGTCTAATAGCAAGTGCATTAGATCTGGTTAAATACCACAAGTAAGGCTTTAGTGGAAAAGACAGCATAATCTCACAGTGCCTGAGGGACCAACAGCTTATGCAAGTGGGATATCATTTTGCCCTTGAGTAAATCATTATGTTCTTTCAGTGCCCTACATATGTATAGATGCATGGTTATGTCTGGAGAGTGTTGTAAAATACCCTCTTTTAGACTTCAAACACTGCAAAAGCTACAGCCACATCATTCCTCCCTCGGGAGTCTGTCCGTTGTGCCATGTGTGCTACTGTGTAGATCTTGGACCACCATTTTCTCTGTTTCCTTTCACCTCCCATCTAATGTGAATATGAACATGCTGACAGGGCTCAGTACTTTCTTATCCAATGTCTATATGGAATCAGCTCTGGAGGATTTTTAACAGTGAGCTCCTCCAAAAAACTAGCAGCTGTTTTGTATAGTTATTCTGTGCACACTGTCAATCTGGTGGCAGGCATTGAATACTGTCCACTGTGGATTGTGTCTGGACTACAATGGACCATATTCTGATGGAGTGCTGTAGAAATTAATTATATTCCACCTATCTTTACTCACCTGAAAGTGGAGATCCAGTCTGAATTAATGATACAATCTTCCTAAAAAATCACTGCAGAGAGATGGGCAGTTGCAGGGGCAGATTCAGATTACGCTAAAACAGGTATCTGAGACAGATGAGAAGAATTGATCTTGGAGGTACCTGGATGCCACCACTGTACATAGAGAGAGCTGAAATGATTCACCAGGACCAAGCATCTATCTTCCAGATGGTCTAATGTGGGTGAGATGAATCCAAGCCTAGCCTTCCAATTCAGATGTTGAAATGATTAAAAGAAAAGCACTTCAATGCAACAGAGAGGTACCTCAGGTGGCATCTTTAGCTCCTTCTCTGAACTCTGTAGGGTGCTGAGGAACTTGCATGATGGAGTGATCCTGAACGTTGTGCAAGGAGGTACCAAGAACTAACCCATAGGAAACCCCAGGCACAGACTGTGTCTGAACAGGCTCTTCTCTGATCTCTTGGGGGAAAAGGTGCCAAACTAGGGATAAATTAGAGGATAGGAGGCAGCAGTCACTCAGCCTGGTAGGATAAATATTTGATCTGTAGAGAGCTCTATTCTAAGCATTACTCAACCCAAATAGTTTCCAGTCCACCTCCTGATTGTGAGTGGTGGTTCTAATGATACAATTGTGGTGGGGCTATTTTCCAGCTCCATTTTTAGGCTGGGCCACTGTGCAGCTAGCAAGGCAGGATGTGAAGGGATAAAAAGAGCCTAAATAAGAGGAACATTGATTTATCCATGCCTAAGTCCCAGTCCCACTGGGTAAGACCCAATCCCATCCCTGCTCCCTGGAGCCCTCATGAATTTTCTGTTTAAGTCACTGGATTAAATACAGGCACAGAACTGGGAGCTTGGATCAGAACAGGTAGTCCTGGTGTCTAAAATCAGAAACAAAACAAAAGCCCTCTTAGACATTCTTTACACAGCTGGAAGGCATCAAAAAGAACTTTTCTATGACAGTTATCACAGACCTTGTAAAATTCAAACAGAATTTATATAAATATTTTTTATTGTTATTGTTTTGCATTAAGGACTCACTTTGGGTCCAGTAATTGGGCTGACAATGGCTCTAAAGCTCTAATAATGACAAGTTTGTGAAACAGGATATCAGGTGCTTCCTAACATGTATGTTTTTGGCATAAAAATCCCTTCAGTAATCTGGGAAGCACCCAGATTAATGGGTAGTAAATTTTTCCCAGCTGCATTTGCCTGAGTCTTCTCCCACCCCACTCCACCTCTTTCCATCCTGTATTTCTGCCAAGCTTGGCCCATAGAGCACACAGGCTCTGTAACATCTGTTTCCACAGAGAGAGGCAATAGTACTGCTGATGTGAGAGCCCTGATGGTCTCATTGTCCTGTGCCATGGCTCTGTCTGCATGGCAAAGCAGACATTTTCAAAAGACTCTTTAGGATAACAGAGGAACCGAGAAAGGATTTTGCTTGAAACAATGTCCTTGAACCTTTCAGAAAATAAATAACACCACCTAGAAGCACATCATCATATATGACAGCCTGTTGGGTGAGTAAAATGATCCAAAAGGGAATGGAATGAAAGCAAAGTCCCAAGAAAATTAACAAAAGGATCTTAGAGCCCAAGTCTTCTTGTGTCTTTGAACATCCCTCCAGAACCCCTGTTTAGCAGTGAGTGGAGGTGACAGTTCAAGGAGCAACCATAAGCTGCTTCATCAGATTTTCCAAGACAGCAGTAAGATGGTGCTTTCAGTGACACACTGTGAAGCTTGTGCTTCAGGGTGTTTGTCTTATGCCCTTAACTTTAAGGGACTTAAAGGAGGCAAGCTCCTCAGGATGAGATGATATCTGGATGTGTGTTTTACCATGCTCTAGGGTCTTAAAGATTATATAGGTCTCTCAGAACTACTGCACTGTAAATCACCATTACCATTTTCTTCCCCCCTCTGACCCTCATCTCCCCCATCTGACCCTCATCTCCCCCTTATAACAGATTATTATTGGTCTGTTATAAAGTAGCTGGCCATTTCAAGCATTCATCTTCCTGTGTTAATGGATTGCAGAGCCTGCACCCAGAACAGGGCCCCACTGTGAACCAGCTCACCCAAGGTGATGTGACCCATTTGAACTCATCTTACTAAACACTGCAGATAAGGCTTAAGAACCAGCTCAGGTGGAATTATATTCTCAAGACCCAAATACTGCTCATTTTGCTACTTGCCAGCAGAACCAACAGAGACTTGCTCTGATTCTCTAGCCCTTTGAAAACTTAATTTGTTGAGTAAAATCAGGTGACAACAATATTTCTTTCATACTTCATATCACCTTATTCAAAATAAGAAGTACTCTTTGGTCTGAAGGATAGAGAAGGTTTCCAGGCACAGAGAGGAAACATCTAAAATGGAGCAGTGGGCTTTTAAGTCACATTGTGCTTGATCAGGATTATAATGTTCTCAGGACTGTGTCCTGAATCCCTTCTTCAAATACTTCAGTGTAATCAGCTTTTTAGGCCTTTCAGCTCCATGCCAAATGGTAATAGTGCCAACGCTGTCCACATGACCCAAATCACCTTCAAATAAGAAATAACAGTATTGTCACCACACCACTCCAATAACACTATGTGGCAATAAGGAAATCAGGCTTCCTAGAATGGTTTGGGTTGGAAGGAACCTTAAAGATCATCTAGTTCCAACCCCCCTGCCATGAGCAGGGACACCTTCCACTATATCAGGTTGCTCAAAGCCTCAGCCAACCCGGCCTTAAACACCTCCAGGGAGTGGGCAGCCACAACTTCCTTGGGCAACCTGTTCTAGTGTCTCACCACCCTCACAGGAAAGAATTTCTTCATAATATCCAATCTAAATGTATCCTCTTGCAGTTTAGAGCCATTACTCCTCATCCTGTCACTACCTGCCCTTGTAAAAAAGTCCCTCCCCAGCCTTCCTGCAGGCCCCTTCAGGTACTGGAAGGCCACTATAAAGTCTCCTTGGGACCTTCTCTTCTCCAGTCAGAATAGCCCTAACCCTCTCAGCCTGTCCTTGTAGGAGAGGTGCTCCAGCCCTCTCATCATCCTCATGGCCCTGCTCTGGACTTGCTCCAGTAGGTCATGTTCTTCTAATGTTGGGGGCTCCAGAACTGGATGCAGTACTCCAGATGGGTTCTCATGAGAGCAGATGGGGAGAATCACCTCCCCTGACCTTCTGGCCATGCTTCTTTTGATGCAGCCCAGGATACAGTTGGCTTTCTGGGTTGTGAGTACACATTGCCGGCTCATGTTGAGCTTCTTGTCCACCAGCATCCCCAAGTCCTTCTCCTCAGGGCTGCTCTCAATCTATTCTCCACCCAGCCTGTATTTGTGCTTGGGGTTGCCTCGACCCAGGTGCAGGATCTTGCATTTGGCCTTTTTGAACTTATGAGGTTTTCATTGGCCCACCTCTCAAGCCTGTTAAGGTCCCTCTGGATGGTGTCCCTTCCTTCCAGCACATTGACTGAAACACACAGCTGGGTGCCATTTGCAAACTTGCTGAGGGTGCACTAAATCTCACTGTCCATGTTGCCAAAAAAGATGTCAAATAGTTCCGGTCCCAATACCGACATCCCAGCCTCTGAGGGATGCCACTCATCACCAGTCTCCACTTGGACATCAAGCCATTGACAGCAACCCTTTGAGTGCGATCATGCAGCCAATTCCTTATCCACTGAGTAGTCCATCCATCCAGACCATGTCTCTCCAACTTAGAGACAAGGATATCGTGCGGGACAGTGTCAAATGCCTTGTATAAGTCCAGGTAGATGACATAATTTGCTCTTCCCTTATCCACCAACACTGTAACTCCATCATAGAAGGCCACCAGATTGGTCAGGCATGATTTGCCCTTGGTGAAGCCATGTTGGCTGTCACCAATCACCTCCTCATTTCCCATGTGCCGTAGCATAGTTTCCAGGAGGATCTGCTCCATGATCTTGCCAGGCACAGAGAAGAGACAGAGGTTTCTTTAACTTACATTGGAAGACAGTCTATCATCATTTTCCTGTTAGAAGCAGGGATACCAAAGCCACAAGGTGAAAAAACATAAATGGGAAATAAGTTTTTCTTGTTGCCCAAAACCAACATCTCTGTCATAGGATATCCTGGTGTTTCTGGATACAGTGGTATTACCAGAAGGTTATCATGTGGCATTACTGCAGTCTGAAACCTACTGGTTTTGCTGTGTGAGTGCATGGAGAATGGACAGAGGCTTTATCCAGAAGACTTCAGTACAGAGGGACGTTAGAAAGCTGCTCCTTGATTGCTTCCTGAGATGCAGTAATTAATTACACTGACACTCCCAGTCCCTCCAGGGCAATGTTAAAATAGGTCAGTGGACACCATGGTGATGTAAACTGAGTGGGTAGACGTTTCCCTGGAGTATTCACAAGTAGCTAAGAGGCGAGGAGATAAGAAACTGATTTCTCATATATAATTGGAAAAATTCTGGTCTTCAGACTTCACTGCCAGCTCACTCAGTTGGATGCCAGTCTTGTTTTGGAGGCAACTGAAAAATCAGTGACTTCTGGTGCTGCTTAGCTGTGGCTGGTGACCAGCATCCTGCATTTCCCAGGCTAGGCTGCTCTCCACTGACAGCTTACACTTGCAGGCCATAGACCACAATGCTTCATGTAGCTAATTACCAGCTCTAAGTTGGCAATCAGCTACTGAAAGAGAGTAAAGACCGTCAGACTGAACCTTGTCTCAGCTGTCACTGGGACTTTAGCCATGAACATTTCAGCTGCCAACAGCCATGAATGATTCCATATGTACAGTAAATTTAGGGTGTCAAAGGCTCTGTCACACTTTAAAGCAAGTGTATTACTGGCACTAGAGGCAAGAATGGACCACCTGGGCCACCACCAATAATATAATGGCTACTCTGATAATTACTGTGAGCATTGACAATTCATTGTGAGATGGCAGACTGCTTGATATGGTGTGTGTTGGAGAAGTTTGGACTACAGAGCTCCCTCTTTGCATCCTGGGCAAGCACAAGGAGAATATTTAGCTGTGACTACGAGGATAGGCTTTCTGTAGCTTGCTACATACAGATTAAAAACTGACATGTAAACACATGTGTTCTGATCAAGCCTAAATTAGAGTCCAGCCTCATAAGTTGTAGAATTACACACACATAGACTTCATGAAATCAATACAAATAAATTTTCTTTCATCTTTTCTTTAGATATCTGTAAACTGACCAGCATAGTTGTGTAGGCTACAGCTGATTTTTAGTGAAAAAAAAAGTCTTTGGAAAAATACAAATTCATTAGAAACTCAACTTTTCATAGGAACATACCACTTATGACAATTTTTTTTTACAGAAAAAGTATGTTTTGCTTTGTTTTGTGGTTTGGTTTTCTTTTTTTTAAATCCAGAATTAAATTCCTTTTCAAATGAGGAAAAACACAGAACTTCCTCAAGACTATAGCAGTATTATCCTTTTTGGGACAGGTTTGCAAGCCTAGGATCAAGTCCTCCTTCTGCACAAAGCATGAGTCTTCAGCATTAGACTTTACTGGGATGATTTAGTTTACTTACACAAAAGAGCTTACAAGAGATTTGTGTTTGCTTTGATATAGAATAAGAATGTTTTTTAAATGTGGAAGGGTTCTGCAGAATGAAAGATCAACTTTCAGCCAGCTCTACTCCTACAGTTCAGGTCCACAACTTTTACACCAGAGCACTGCCACAGCAATAAAAAATACTGGAAAATAAAAAGATGTAAGTAAGTGACTCTCTCTGAAGAGTTCCTGACAATTTGATCTGAATCTCAGTACAATGTCTTTATCACAATACCATCTTTCCTCTCTAAAACTGTCACTGTCACTATAGTGACTGCTGTATAAAAAAAATTCCCCTGCTAATCTTGAAATATGAACATATACCTAAAATAGCCATGCTTACTGTACCAGTAATATCACCCAAGGATTTTGCAGTGCTTTCAGAGAGATCATAAACGTAAAAGTTACAATGAAGAAACATTTTGTATTTGATATAATAAGTCTGCTAGTTGTCGTACTTGAAGTTATGCGGCTTCATCTCCTTAATGAATTAAGATGTTGATATGGAAGAAATAATGTAAGAGAGAGAAAAGATGGAAATTACTTTAGAAGGGAGACATGGCTAGATTGCGAAAGACAAAGTAGAAATTCTTTTCTGCTTTACAGCTGTTACAAGAGCAAGTGGTAGTCATGATAACATGCAATCTCTTTTCATATTGCTGGAAGATAACATAACTGCATTGCCATGAGCAGACACAACCCACCATGTCTTGCTTGCCATTGTTCTCCATGTGGAATTGCTCCTGGATTCTAAAAATCACTGTGAAGTATTGTGAAAAATTGCGTGTCACATGGAAACAGCCAAGGGATAAGGCAGATCCCTTCTGTACAATATATAAGGATCAGCATAAATTAGAGCTAGCACATGATCTGGCCTTCTGTGTGCAAAGAAGGATTTTCTCCCAAAGTAATTAGGCTTTATGTGCAAAAAGCTTTTTTTACATTACTTGTTTATAGATGCCTGATCAGATCCTAATCTCTTTATCATCTTCCTTGACCTAAATGTTGTTGCTGTTGTCTAAAATTTTAGTGTGGTAGCAGGCACAGATAACAGTCAACAGATACATTTATCTCAAATCCTTAATTTTTGTTTCTTCCTTTAATTGTTTCATTACAAATTGTGATATAATAGTTACAGTCAGTTATCTTTGGTCATACAACACTTTAAAATGGTTAAAATTTTGATACCTGAAGTATCAATTTCTGTTTTAAATGTCACTGAAACTCCTTTTGTTGACTTATTTGCCTATAAGTATCCTGCAAGCAATGCTCGACATGAAATAACTTTTTTTCAGCAATAAAATAGATATATGCAGACAGAGAACCAACTTTCCACTTTGTTCCTCCAACTTATTCTAAACTACAAATGCACAATATGGAGGCAAGGAGGCAGGCTGAGACCCACTCTACAAGGATGAAATGGAAGTTAATTACTATCTACCCAATCACTGACTTCTCAGCTGAGAAGGTCAAACAAAAGCAAACACCTGTGATGGCTTTATGGTCAAAATAAATGGTTTGAATTGAAAATGGATTGAAATAACTTAGTTGATTGAATTCAAGAAATAATTATTAGGTAACAATGACCTTCACACTACAACTGTACTGAAAATTAGCTAGAACAAACATCTTATTCTCTGGATCGCAGCTGGAGATGCAGAGCCACATTGCAGACTTTCCGTGCAACTTGGAGTCCTTGCAGCACATTGTGTTGCAGCACAACAAGCTTTCTGTTGCCTTGGCCAGAGCTATTTGGTGCTTCCTTCCTGCTGAGTTACAGAAAGCCCAGCTTCTTCTTCTGGCTTATGAAGCATCTTAGCTTCATAGAACAGCAGGAAGGCATGAGCTGCCTGTCAGTGAATTCCAGGTGAATTCCCAGTCCAAGATTTAGCCCAGCCTCCAGCTGTGTCAGTTGGAAGGGCCACTGGAAGGTCAAGTAAAAAGGTTTTGTGTGTGGGTAGAAAGGACATGAACAAGGACATGAACCTGTATTGTGATGTCTTTAGTGGTTTTAGGCCCCTCCTATTTTCTGTACGTGATCTATCCCATTGCCTGAACACATCTGTTGTCCAGGATTAGTCTGCCTGGACAGAGGTCAGCTGCAGAACTACTGACCTCAACAGCAAAGGGAACCAAGATTTCAGCAAGTGTCATAAGAATAATCTCTGAATCCCAAACACAGTGGGCTGCTGAAGGAGAGAAGAAATAAAAATATGAAGTGATCTTGGAAACAAACCAGAAATTCAATGTATTTGCAGAATTCATTCTCATATTTAGATCTCTGCTCAGAGTATCATTAATGAAATAAAACCAACAAAGAAAAAAAATAGCCTTATGCTTCTGTTACAGGCAAGGAAATCTAGAAAACTTGAGAAACAGAAAGAAGATTGTGCAGGATTATGAGACCAACAGGAGAGGAAAAGCTTCCAAGATTGGATGCATTTGCTCAAGCATAGAACTTCAAGAGGGCTTGGTCCATTTGTTTCAAAATTAAAATAAAAATCTTTCCCCTCCCCAAAAGAATTCTTAAATATATTCCATATCTTCACTGAACAATTTATTGCATACTGTAACACCAGTACATACACTTAATTAAAAGTACTAAAATGTCAGAACTCTATCAAGAAGCAGAGAGATGTTGGCCTGTGTCCCAATTAGTTCTTTTATTAGCTACTTTTGTAAAATAATTTTTAATGAACTGGAGATGTATTTGATCAGGAACTGATTTAAAAGAGCAGGTTATAAACAGTATATTGTTGCAGGGTAGGAGATCAGGTTATGTCCCAAACGAATTAGCTTTGTTAGGCTAAAACACTCTTATAACCTCATTGTGTTAGAAATAATTTTGGTTTTTATGCGGACTTTTTAAACAGTTGTTTTTTCTATGTATTTGCTTTAAATGGATAGGATACCTTTTTAGGATTTTTGGTTTATTATATACTTTGATGTTTGTAAGGGAAAGAATAATGACCTGAACAAAGACTTTGTAGGTTTACCTGAAAACTTGACTAATAAAAGTATTATGCAGAAGGCCTCTGAGAAATATGGAGATAGATAATTCCTCAGCTTTAAAAGAACCCCAACATTAATTCTCTCAATATCTGTTGCAAACCCCTGCTGGGACAGCATGGCTTGTCAGAGTCTCAATTCTGTAAGATGCTGATAATGCAGAAGGGATGATGAGCATCCTTTGCCACGCAGGATTTGGTGGGAGGGGAGGATGGTCCTGGCTTCACTGGAGCACTCCTGCATTTCATGAGTGGCAACCTTATTTCTGCTTACTTTATTTTCTGTGAAAATGGATCTTAAACTCCAGAAGTCGACCTGACATATACCAGTCCATGTTCAGTCTTCTATTTTATATCAAGACTTTACCTCAAAAGAACTAAGAACACATTTAAAATTAGGTACAAGCTTAATTGTTTGTGGTTGTTGTTTTTTGGGTTTTTTTTTGTCTCAGGAGCCAAATCATCTTTGGTTTTAATAATTTATTTTTTTTCTTTAACTGTGAACCAAGTTACACAAACCCAGCCTGGGATCTGAAATCTTACTAGGTTTCTCTCACACAAAGAAGGAAACTAATGATTCTGCAGCTCAGTTTCCAGTCATATTAATGATTTGTGGGTCAGCACATGGCCCTCCCCGTCCCACAGATATTCTGGTTCTCCAGTGCTTACAGGTATGAAAAGAGAACAGGTCTACTGAGAAAAATGGCTGCATTTTTTTTCATATTAGCCATTTTACTGACCACTTTAAATAAGATTACCACATTGAAACTAAGTAAACACTGTACTCCTTCTGTCAAACTTCAGTGATCTACCATGCTTTGAAAATAGCTTGAAACCTCTTTTGGTTTATTTAAAAACTTTATTTCCAGAATATTCCTTGGAGATCTGCCACTTCTTTGACAACCTGGAGAGAAACCCATCAGGCAGTATTTCTGGTAATGTATATAGAGAACAAACCCATATAAAACCTACTTTTCCTCCATTTTTGAGATAGAGTTTAACTTACTGTTTAATATCATTACAGAAAAGGTCTGTTTTTCACTTGACTTAGATGACTTAATAATTTAATGTTGTGATAAGGAAGAGGGTTGATTTGTAGGAAATAGATGCAATCCTTGAAAGAATCAGTAGGGCATCTGAAACATTTCATTTGCTTCTTGAATTTAGAATAATTCTATTTTTGGAAGATCATGTCAGTAATAAACTCTCATTTGAGGGCAGATAGATTCAAATGTATTTTTCATTCTTTTGGTTTAAGATTTATAAGGCTTTGGAAGAGTTATGCATCTGAGTCAGCCTCAGCATAAATCGGTATTGTTCTACCCATGTAATACAGCCTAGTAGTTCCCAATTTTATAAAGCCCCAAAGGGATAATAAAATCATGCTCTTATAATGCAACATGCAGATTTTAAACTAATTCTTATCTTCTGCCTGAGTGAAATGGGATAAAATACCTGTTTTACTGAACTGGGTCTAATAGATTCACTTTACTGAGGGAAGCTGATGCTAGCATTCATTTCCATGGAAACGGAGCTTGCAGAGGCATCTTACATGCTGTGTTTTGGGTTAAGTGGAGCAGAGTTTGGGTCCCACTTTCCACACAATCTAAACTGATTAGGTACTGCAAATACGCAGTGCAAATCTCCACGTTATGACAGTCATCTTCCTTTGGGGACTCAGTACCCCCATGGGAAGGACTCCCACCGACTCACGCCTCTGCGCTTTCCGCAGGCTCTGCCCCTCCCATGCTTGCTGCAGAGCACCAGCTGCCAGCTCCTGCTTGCCTTTTTATCAATGAGTTTATTTTCAGTGGGTTTGAAATTAAGGGATGTTGAATTCTGTGCTGCCCTTTGTGTACTGCCTCTACACTAGCTGGGGTAAGAGGGAGAGGGGGGGATGCAAAGGCAGGGTAATGTTTCAACCTTTTTATCTGCAATTTGTCATTGCAGGCTGGACCTCAGAGGGCAGACCAGCTCAGCTATACATGTGGCATTTCAGCACAATAGTTTTTGTGAGCAAACAATGTCTATCCTCTGCATTTGATGCAGCCTATATTTTGCAAGTGCTCTGATCTCATCTGAATTCCAAACTTTCTCCAGGTGCAAAGAGCCTGAATACGTGAAACCGTCACTATAGGCAGATGCTTAGGAATCTCCCAATTTTTTGACATAATGGTTACTTTGAAAGAAGAGAAAAATAATTGAATTCTCGTACCTTAATGTGTCTTAGTTAGCCAACAAGGACCTTGTGAAAATCCTGTTATTCTTCAAACAGAAAACAGATTACATTCTCTACCTTTGGAAAAAAACAAGGGATCCTGAGTTTCTTTCTCTTTTTGTCTGATTTAATTTAGTTGAATTCCTTCAGGCTTTGATGTTCATTTCTTGTCCTCTTTGAGTGCATTATTAGTGAATTAAATTTTCATTTACTATTATTTATTTGCATTATCTTAATGCATAAAGACCAACATTCCTTTGTCAGAAAAGCTGTCTAAATTGCCAAACAAAGTAAAACGAAAAAAACATGCAAAAGAAATAGAAGACAAGAGGCAGCAGACTAATTCAGACAGGCAGAGAAATCCCAAGAAATGCCGCAACCATATTTGTCAGCAAGACAGGCAGAGGTCTTAGAGCACCATCAGCCTAAACATTCGAGTTCTTGTTAAGTGGGATAGCAAAAAGGAGACTTTGATAGGAAATTTTGCCTAATCTGTCTGGGTGACAGATTAACATTGAGACATTTTTGAAATGGTTTTACATTTACAAAGGACAATCTCTGTTTCAAATGAGCTCTTTAATTAAAGTGATTGTGGGAAAAGAAGGAAGGCTGGACTACAGATAACATCATTGGATGCTGGAGTAGTCTTTGTTTCTTGATGGTAACAAGATATAAAATGCACACATGCATGATCACATACATGTACAAAGAAATGCAGATGTAGTCCAGGGAATGTTATTACCTAGAATAATCTAGAAGCTTCAGCTCTTCATCCTTCTTTACTATTCAATAATATAAGAAATCCAGATTCATATGAAAATGTCATCAGCATTGTTTTCCCAAACTGCATTACACTTCACAAAGGCATCTATCTGTAGGCTGAAAGTGAGCATGGTCTATTTTTCCCTGCAGTAATTTGTTGGAGGGGAGAGCTTCCCATTTCAGAGCTCTCAGGTACTCAACACTGCAGAATACTAAGCGTGGCCTCCCCCATGCACTGTTTCCATGGGGTATCGCATAGAGAGGGAAGGGGCATGAACTGGCAGAAGAAATATGTTTACGAATGTCAAGGATAATTTATTCTGTCTTTACAAGCAAACCTATGGAAAAATATGTCAAAAATATCTCAGCATGAAAAACTGCAGTGTAGTCAGTCCCTTGGCTTGATGTATCAGAAAAATGTATGCATCTCAAGCTGATCCTTCCATGATCTCTCCATCTGTGGCACATCATTTATTCTAGCAGTGTATAAGCTGCATTCATTAATACAATATTCTCACAGGTTCATCATAAATGACTGTTACAGGTATAAACCTAGGGCCATGTTTGATTTTAAATCTGTATTGTCAGTATGCTATTCTACCTTTCAAAAAATAACACTTGACATGGGCATTTTTCAGGTTGCTGGGCTGACACAAAGGCATATAGGCTATACAGGTTTGAATTTTCTTTAGGGTTATGTTTTAATCAATGTGCATTTTTTATTTATGATCCTTATCACATCCAACTGTATAATTAATTTGTATTTATAATACTTCCTACTTGTGTTACAAGATGGTCCCAGCTCCTGATGGGGGGTCTTCTGTAGTAGTAGGCAACTTACTAAACCTGAGCTAGGACACAGAGGCTGCTTCAAATAATTGTACAAGGTTTTAACTTTCTTCTTGAATAAAATTGTATTATATCCTGCTGACACTGATGATTTGCATTTGTGTCCCTTGAAGCCACCTATAGCAACTGACCATGTAGTTACAAGACTAGAGAAAAATCTATGATAGCCCCAGTAACCAGTCATTCTTGATAGGATTTCTCTATGCATCCTCCTCTGCTTTGCCCAGGGGAGAGTTCATTTCACATTGTGTACCAGCAGTCTGGGTGGCTGGTGCATCTATGGAGGCTGCCAAAGTCAGGGCTGGTGCATTCAACCCCCAGCACCTCCCTACACCATCAAATCTATCAGTGGGAATTCAAGCTCTGCTGGTGCTACCTGTCTCTTGTGGCATGCTATATCAAGGAAAGACTGTAGATGAGAACAAGCCAAAGACTGATCTTGGCAGCGATATGGCACAGCAGTGGGACTGCTGCTTGGAGGAGTCCCGGTGCCCCCATGGGGCCCAGCCCTCCTCCCAGCCTGTGTCCGTTGAAGGTCTCCTCCTCACCAGACACAGGAGGCTGAGGAGGGATGCATGAGGCCAGAGAAGGGCACATCCCTTGAAGCATCCAGCGTGGTGACTTGGTGCACATGTCCATGCACAGGACTCACTGCAGCTGTGCTGGGATGCTGGACCCACTTCACCATGAGTGCTGTGTGTGTGCACAAACCTCTCTGTTCTCCTCTCCTCCTCCCTAATTCTTCCCTTCTCCTCACAACCGTGTACATCCATGTCATTCCAGCTCTGCCTCTTCTTTTCCTCCCCTGCCCTTTTCTACTCAGTACATCACATTTTAATTTCCATTTATTTGTTACTCTGCTGTGCAACCCACCTGAAAGAAAGTGCTTTAAGATAAATAAATGACATTACCTTGTTGATTTTCACATTACACACTTTTCCTACAACTATTTCACTTTTAAGGTTCTTCAAGACAGATCCTATGTACTCTTCTGTGTACAAATGACTTGTCCATAGTCAGTTCTTAGGTACAGCTGCACCATATATATATAACTAATAAATAAATAACAGTATTTGCAAAGGACTCTGAACAGCTAAGGCTCTAGATTTTGTACAAAGATTTTCCATGTGTGATTATCAGACTACACACATGCTCTAGAAATCTTCTCAGCTCTGTGAAAGCCTTTGGCTGACCACAGCTCCTGGTTTTCCAAGCTCCATCTTTGGATATCTAACACAACTGCTTGTTCTAGCTTTGAACTACTCTAATGTTATAAATACTTCTACTTCTTGGACTCTTGAACAAATTACATCTATGATGATGATAAATTATGGTTTGCAAAGTTCTCAAGGGGTTTCAATGATTACTTTGTTGATGGTTTATCCTATTTCCTACTTCATTATGCAAAAGATTATTTTTTTAAATAGAGCTAAATAGAAAGCACTGATGTGTTTGAGAAGAGCTGGCGAATGATACTTGAAAACTAATACCCTCACATAATTTGAATCCCATATAGCAAAGGGTATGCTATATTTTCCAAAACAGACAGAAGAATTATTTACCCTGTTTTTAACACAATGAAAAATTATGGGCCATGGAATAAAATAAATTATGCTGATAGAGGAAATAATGATAGAGGCTGTAATTTATATGGCATTCTCAAAATCTTATGTCTTTGCTGGATATATCTCAGGCTTGTACTGACATACTGAAACCTCCATCACACATGCCAACAATCAAAGAACTTGAGCTTGACACAGATTTCAAACCAGGCTGGTCTCCAGTCCCTAGGGACAGGCTGGGAACTGGCTACCGCTTTCAACTGGTGATGACTGCGCACTTTGAAATAGAGATGCAAACTAAATCATACAAGTGCCGATAACTTTCCAGAGACTTTCTTTTCTTAGCCCACATACCCAGAAAGGCAGGCAATTTTCTTAATAATTCACCAAGGAAAGGGTTGTAGAGCACCTTAACCCACTGCAGCGCACAGGCTGTGAGCTCTGCCCCCAGACAGCCTGAGGACACACAGGTAACTGCGGCATCAGGAGGCTACGGTCAAACGGATAGTGTTGAACTCTTCCTCTTCTCACCCTTACCATAAGAAAGAGAGTGATTATGAGAAAAGGGAAAGATTTTTTTCAAATGTTTTCTCCAGAAAGCAGATTGCATGCTCTCTGTAGACCAGTGGGAAGACATTTTATCTTTCATAATTTAGGGACCTTAGAGACCTTAAATTTTCTAAGGAAAGCTCTGGTCTCTAAAGTGGCTAGGGCCTGAGTATAAAACCATGAATATTCTTCTAATAAAGACTTCTCCGTTTTGATTTTTCTACTCTCAGCCAGTTACTGTGTTAGCAATTCTGAAGTCTGTTCTCGAATAATTTATATTTAAACATGACTTACTGCATGCAGTGAAGTTTACTTTATTGAATTTACTATGACTAAACTGAAACTTTCTCAAAATGTCTTTCTTTTCAGCATTCCTACTTTCTCCTTAGGCTATTCTATTAAGTTCAGTTCTCAAAAAGGAAATATCAATGACAGTAACATGTGAAGATCTCAACTAAATTTGTGATTCCTCAGTGCTGAAAAATTTAGCAACCCTGTAGTGTGAATCTGTCCCTTCCCAAAGCCATGTACAGTCTATATTAGCAAAATCATTGATATCTTTTTTACATTTCAACATTTTCTCTAGTTTTGATTTGACAAAAAGGAGAGAGGGGAGCTGACCACCATGAAATTATCAGTTGCAGCAGAAAAAGAACAAAGAATAGACCTGTGTCCTGGTTTCATTCCAGCTTTCAGGCATTAGAAAGCTGCTGGTGTTTAAGGAATTTCACTAAGTGCCACGCCAGAATATGGTGTTGCACTGAAACTAAACACATATTTTAGGACTCCTAAATCTAACTTTTTTGGAGAGTGAAAAACACATTTCTAGTGACTCATATACTTCCTCCTCCTCATGCTGATTGAAGGGATACGCAGGACTACAGAAACGGCTAGGCTCTATTTCACATCAAGACTTGAATTGCATTAGCTGTATCTGGGGAAAAGAGTTTATACCCAGTATCAGTGTGCTTATGTAAGTAAAACATATTCTGAAACAGGAAGGGAATAAAATTTATTCCTAAAAACATTTTCATACCAATATTCTTGTGTTGAAGCTAGGAATTTTACAGATATAATTATTTTAGTATATAAAAAAAATCTGAAATGCAAAGGCATCCTTTGTCTAATGATTGGTTCGTTAAAGATTAAGACAAAACTTTGAGACATGTATAATTCAGACAGCAACAGAAAAGGTCTTTGGTTCCTTGATCCTCTGGAAAATACTCTACCCAATGCATACTTGTTCCATCCTGCCCTTTTTGCTAAACTGGAACTATTTACATCTTGAGCCTTAATCTTTCTTTGGAGATAATAACATGGGACCAAATTCTGCTCCCAGCTATAGCAGTATTAATCGGGAGTAAGACACTTGAAGTGGGATTCTTTTTTATACAACATACTTTTTAATATATTCAGTGTTTGCAGGTTTTATTTGGAAATCCCACTTTCATCATCTTAAAGCATCTTGCTAACAACTAAAATACTAAGTAATAATAACAATAGCTGGCAGTGCAACAACATACTGCTCTCTGCGGGTCTGACTGCTCTTTGAAAAGGAGCAGGATTGCTAACCCATAGGAGGATACTCCAATACACAAGACTGATATGAATTAAAGAGTAGAAACCACCACTGTAAAAGGATTGTGACAAGTCCCTGGGGCACCACAGCACAGCTCCCATGGGTCTAAGGGAGGGCAGCAGGGTTGTTCTGACAATAGCTTACAGCTTTTCTGCCTCTACCTTTCCCAGGGACAACACAGGAGCTGCTGTCACCTGCCCCTGCCTGGAGCTACTTGGCACACATGCAGCTATACCAGCACTTTTGGAAAGCAGCTGAGGGTGGTGTTTGTCTCCAGCAGCGGTGTGGGGAGAAGTGCAGGGGGCACATGGCTGCACACCTGGCCCAGGCACAGCGCTGGGCAGCACTGCTACCTCTGCCAGCATTCACCCTTCCAAAACAGCCTCCCTAATCACACACTGCACCACCTCAATCACTGTGTTTGGTTTTGGGACCTTTACTACAAGAAAGATATGGAAGTGCTGGAGTGTGTCCAAAGAAGGACAATGTGTTATGAGAAGTGGCTGAGGGAACTGAGGTTGTTTAGTCTGGCAAAAAGGAGGCTGAGAGGAGACTTCATCACTCTCCACAGCTACCTGAAAAGAGGGTGTAGCAAGGTGGGAGTTGGTCTCTTCTCACAAGTAACAAGGGACAGGACAAGAGGAAATGGCCTCAAGTTGCACCAGGGAAGGATTTGACTGGATATTAGGAAAAATTTATTCACTTAAAGGATTATCAAGCATTGTAACAGGCTGCCCAGGGAAGTGGTAGAGTCACTATCCCTGAAGGTATTTAAAAGACATGTACCACAGAATCATAGAATGGTTTGGGTTGGAAGGGACCTTAAAGATCATCTAGTTCCAACTCCCCTGTCATGAGCAGGGACACCTTCCACTAGATCAGGCTGCTCAAAGCCTCATCCAACCTGGCCTTAAACGCTTCCAGGGAGGGGACATCTACAACTTCCTTGGGCAACCTGTTCCAGTGTCTCACCATCCTCACAGGAAATAATTTCTTTCTAATATCTAATCTAAACCTACCCTCTTCCAGTTTAAAGCCATTACCCCTTGTTCTATCACTACCTGCCCTTGTAAAAAGTCCCTCCCCAGCTTTCTTGTAGCCCCTTCAGCTATTGGAAGGCTGCTATAGGATCTCCCTGGAGCCTTCTCTTCTCCAGACAGAATAGCCCTAACCCTCTCAGCCTGTCCTCGTAGGAGAGGTGCTCCAGCCCTCTGAGCATCCTCATGGCCCTCCTCTGGACTTGTTCTAACAGGTCCATGTCTTTCTTGTGTTAGGGGCTCCAGAACTGGACACAGGACTCCAGGTGGGGCCTTACGAGAGCGGAGTAGAGGGGGAGAATCACCTCCCTCGACCTGCTGGCCACGCTTCTCTTGATGCAGCCCGGGATACGGTTGGCCTTCTGGGCTGCAAGCACACATGGCTGGCAAATGTAGATGAGGTGCTTAGGGAAATGGCTTAGCGGTGGACTTGGCAGTGTTAGGTTTATGGTTGGACTCAAAGATCTTAAAGGTCTCTTCCTCACCTGTATGTTGAAAATCTCCGAGGGTGGAAATTCCACTATGTCTCAAAGAAATGTGACCCAGTGCTTACCCATTCTCAGTATGAAGATGTTTCTCCATACAGATAGTCAGAATAGCCCATCCTCCAACATGTGACTGTAGCTTCCCTTCCTTTCCCTTCCCTCTCCTTCTCTCTGAGGAGAGCTTGGCTCTGTCTTCTCTATAACCTACTTTTAGTTGAAAACAGCAGTAAGATGCCTCCTTAATTTTCCTCTTAACCTTCTCCTCTCCAGGTCAAGCAAGCCCAGATCTCTCAGTCTCTCCCAACACGTGTGCTCCAGCCAGTGAATTTGCTTCAGCTTATGAACATCTCTCCTGTATGTGGGAGACTAAAACTGGACCCAGTGCTCTGAGTAATGAATAGAGGTCAATGATCAGTTTTATCGGCCTATAACCATTCTCAAAGCCACTTACTTGCCAACTACTATACAAATATATTCAGCTTATAAATAAGCACAGTTGTCCTGGATTTTATGTCAGTATTCTTGAGAGTCCCAGCAAAACCTAAAATTAGACAGGCTTGCTTGCCTAGGTGAGGGAGGTAGATCTGATAATAGGTTTCACAGAATAGTCCTTTGTCCTGCCTGTGATTCCAGAAGGATGTTGCTAGAGCTACAGAGAGTTTCGTTCATTTCCAGGATCATTTCACAATTCCCAGGCTCCTATTTTCTACTAGCGCAGTTCCCTTTTCTTTTCTATCAACTGGGCTTGCTCAGCAGTTCGTATCGACTTTGCTGACATTTAGTCTCTCAGCCTATGTGCCTGGTTCCATTTTGAGCTCATTTCAGCTCAAAAGACTTTAAAAAATAAATCTAGCATTGTCTGTCTTGGGGCCCGACTGTTAGTTAAAACCCCATGTGGTTGCAGCTAAAAGTGCTCTTTCAGAAGATGCCAATTAGAATCTCCCCAGATAAAGTATTTCCAGAGGACTAGGAGAGAGATGAGACAAGTAGTTGAGTGAATGCAGAGTGCATTAAAAGGTACAGACTGCCAGCAGAAAGCAGGAAACATCAAATAGGTTCAGGAATGACCTGTTGACTGATGTTGAGGAGCTCTGTCAGGCAAACAGCTGGCATGATGGCAAGGGAGGTAAAAGGGTGACATGAAGAGGGTGGCCATGGAGACAGAGGACAGAGGTGCGCCTCTGTTGACTGAGACAGGCAGGATGACTTGTTTGGATGGTGAGGACTGCAGCCAGCACAGCCTCTGGATAGCCAAGCTTTGCCCTGTTTCCTATGTGCAACCCACAGAGCCAGGGGCAGCAGTTGCACAGCTTCTGGTTTGCACCAAGGCATTCTGGTTTTGGATGATTCCTGACTCTATATCTTTTGATAAAAGCAAACTTTTTGACTCTTTATTTGCCTGGGCAGCTGGGATGACTGCAGAGGTCTCTGCCCTTCAGCAAGCTTTGGCTATGGCTTCACAACACAGAGTGCTCGGCAGGAGTACCAGCTCCAGGCACCCATGTCCTGCCTGCTGCTCAGTTCCTGCCATGGTGTGCTGCCTCCCTGTTGCACTCAGACAACAGCTTGCACTAAAGAAAATGAGCTTTAAAGACATCCCCAAAGGATTCCAAAAACCAAATTCACAAAACCACAGCCTCGCTCCCCTACTCAGGGCAGCAGGCTCACCTCTGCCCCTCCTTCTGCCACTGTCAGAGTCTCTATCCAAACCTTAGTGGTTTTTACTACCATACTGTGGTGTGGATATGAAGCCTTCCTGCAATATCTGGCAAGATTCTTAAAAGTGATTTGTCAGTCCATCTGAGGGAACATAGCTGTGATGGCTGTGTCACTGCTTGCTGATTAGATGTACTCAACCTTAGTGACTGGTGATCCCATTGATATGGAAGGAGAGGCTTTGCGTCTCCCATTTTGTACTTGAAGTGGGAAATCCTCTGGAAGAATTTCATGCATATCAGATGTCCAGACTTTGTATTAACCACTAAACTTCTCCTCATCTGCTACCTGTCTCCCCCTCTAGTCTTAGATAAGTGGACATGTGCTAGTAGATAGAAACAGGAATAAGATCACTCCCCTCAGATGCCTCCTTTGCCCCAGAACTTTTGCTAAGTTAATATCAATACAGGAGATGGACCCAGCAACTTGGCTCTCTGTGTTTTTAATTCTTCAGAGCAGTCCCTAGCACAGGTTGGTCTGGGTATACTACAACTCATAAACCATTAAAGGATGTCAAGGTTCTCCTGGGTATGTTTCTGGAACTATCAGGAACCAAGCCAGGGACTATCTGCAATAGACAATATGCATATTGCTACCCCATTCTGAAGAGTAAAAAATTTTAATAATATGGATGCAGGCTCTTTTGTGTCTTTTGGCCTCAGAGGAAGGCTTTGGGGATCTTTAAAACAATTGCAATCTTTTTCTAGCGCTGGGATCTGATCCTGCAATTTGCCCTCCTACAATTTGCCCTTCCCAGTTTCCTTTTCCCCTAGTTTTGGGTAAAATTCTTCTGCTGTTGGCTTAGTATTCATGCCTTCCTGGCTGTCACTAATAGCAGAGCTGCCTGCTACAATTTTGTTAACAGTTTCACAGCTGCAGACATCTTTCTAAAAATATAATATGCTTAGACTAAGCAACTCTATGAGACCCATACCTTTCCTACTTAAGAAGGAAGTATGAAAGATAGGGAGAAACAAAAAGAAGAAAAATAGGAAAGAAGAAAAAAACCCCACACAACAAAAAGAAAGCTAGACCTAAATGTTCCCTTCAAGTAAACCAAAAAACTTGGAAAATGTGAAATAGATGGAACATGGAGACCGAGAAATTTAGAGGTATTAAAAAAAAGTTCCTTAAAAATTGATCATTATTTAACCCAAATTTTGGAAAATATTACATTCTAATTTTAGCAACAGGGCTGAAGAAACACTTCTGATCCAGAAAACTCTTGGGGTTTTTTTGTTGTTCGTTAGTTTGGGTTTTTTTTCTTCAGTTTAGCAGTTCTATACTGAGGCAAAAGAATTGCATCCAGGGGAGCTAACGAAAACCTGAGCTGTGCAAGTGTCACAGGGAGGAGAATGAGGGCCAAAATGAGGGCCTGTGTTTCAGTGAAAGTGACAGATTATATATATATATATATATATATATATATATATATATATCTTTTCTTCTAGGCAAGAATTTAAACAAATAGACAATGTTTGGGACAAATGAAAAGTTGATATCTCCAGGCAAGCTGACCACAAAAGTTAACAGTCCAGAGATTTGCTTGTCTTCTAGAAATAACACAGAAACAGATTCTTTTGACAGCTACAAAGTGAAGTGATTGCACATAGCAAACATATTTAAGCTTTGAAAGTTTAATCTTCACTTGAAAATCTTTTCTAGCTGTTATCTTTGCTCACATAAGCATTTCCCAGTAATACATCAACTTCTTCTGTGTCTTGGGCTGGAGACTGAAACTCTGAGTTTGCCTAGTGCTCCCAGGAACAAGCCTGTGGATACTCCCTGTCCTGTTAACGCATTGGTGATGTATTTTAATCCAACTGCTGTAATCTAAGTGTATTGGATTGTTCTTTTTCATAGCAATACTTTTTATCAGCTCTAGAGAAAAAGAGTTCTCCAGTTACTCCATAGTTTTATATGGCTAGAGTTACTTGGTGTTATATATTTACCTGATACACATACATATTAGTAAATAAGAATCATAAGAAAACCTATCTGGTTATTTGCCCCGGGAGATTTAAATAGAGCCAGGAATTTACTCTACGGAGTGACTTGCAAAGAAATTGCTTGTTCTGTGCAATATTTGCTCTTTTCATTAGCAATTTGGATGAGAATATCACTTTAATCACGGGTACAGAACCACTGTCTACTTTATTCGGTTGTTATTGAGAAACAATCTCAGATTGTCACTGCCTACTCATGCCATATTTCTGCTTGATGGATGCGTCTGCAAAGATAAAAAATACTCTTGACATTCATTAAATTCTTTGATAATTTGTTAAAATATTTGATAATTTTTTTACATTAAACTTAACCTGAAGTTTGCAGAAATCTGATGAGTATTCACTTATGTGAATGTCATCTTAGTGTTAACGTTTGCCTTCTAAACAGAAGCTCATGACTACAAATAAGTAGGTCTGTCTGGCTTTAAGAAGGCATACAGGATGTGACAGGCTGGTACCGTGCTCGCTGACAATGCATAGGAATAACAGAAGGTCAGTTAATTTTGCTACCAGATGTTCTGCAAACAGAGAGGAAAGCACACATACCTAGTTTGTGCTAAGATTATGTGGTGGGTTGACCCTAACTGGATGCTAGGTGCCCACCAAAGCCCACTCTATCACTCCCTCTCCTCAACTGGACAGGGGGACAAAAATATAACGAAAGGCTCATGGGTCGAGATAAGGACAGAGAGAGATCACTCACCAATTACTGGCATGGGCAAAACAAACTCAACTTGGGGAAAAATGAATTTCAATTTATTACCAATCAGACAACAAGTTGCAGGGCAATCTCTGCTCTGGTGCCTGGAGCACCTCCTCCCCCTCCTTCTTCACTGACCTTGGTGTCTGCAAGGGTTGTTTCTCTCACATCTTCTCACTCCTCTCTCTCCAGCTGCAAAGTGTGCAGCTTTTTTTTCCTCTTCCCCTTTTTTTTTCTTAAGGATGTTATCACAGAGGCGTTACTGATGGGCTCGGCCTTGGCCAGCGGCGGATCCGTCTTGTAGCCGGCTGGCATCGGCTGTGTCTGACATGAGGGAAGCTTCTGGCAGCTTCTCTCACAGAAGCCACCCCATGTCCCCCCCACCTGCTACCAAAACCTTGCCACACAAACCCAATACAGTCATTAATTGCAACCTTTTGCTCAAACAACATCCTGAATATAAAAAAAATAAAATGTTAGTGAAGACATTGCTTTTAGTCCAACCTGATTTTCAAATACAGACTTTCAGAACTGTAGTTCATGCTTGATAATCACTACATAGACAAAGTCGCTGTGTATAACACCTAGATAGAGACAGAATTGGAACCACCAGCCTATTTTCTTTCTGAAAAAGTCTTTCTGAATTCTTTTCTTTAGAGTAGCTGTAAGAGCAAAACTTCCCAGTGAAAAGTTTCATCAGGCTTACACTTCAACATCTGCAATGCAATTTGATAGCTCAGGTAGCTACATTTTTCCTTGTTTAACATGACATTTTTGTCTTGGGCTTAAAAATATTGAGTTGGATGTTATGCTTTGCTATCCAGTTCTTGGCACAAAAGAATCAGATATACCTTTATCTCTGTGATTCTTAGGGGCATCTGGGATCACTTCTAGTCTGCAATGCAAGATAAATGCACTGCTCAGGCTGATTCCTTTACTTTATGGACCAAGATGCTGTCATTCATGTGATTATTCTTCGTTAAGATTATTTTTGCACCAACAGTCATGACAGGTTGCAGAGTCATGCCAGCTATCTTTCTTGTACAGTATCAAGCAGCTGCATCAGAAAGAGACTATCTTGTGTTTCCAGTTCCATTTAATAATAAGTGCACTTTTGTGCTTCACCATCTGAGATACATGTTCTTGCAAGACTGGGAAGCCTGACACATGGAGAAATTGGAAATCCTGAAATTTTACCCTATTTCTGAATTAGAAACACTTCCTCCCTTCAAAAAGTTTGAAATCCTCCCTAGGGGAAATTTATGCAAAAACATTAATCTTTTCAGTGAAATGGTGTTCTGCTTCAATTTCACCTTCTTAAAACTCATATTTTGGTAAGCAGATATAACACTCTGCAGGAACAATATGCTCATATTAGTATATTTTTGAAATTATCTAAAAGGTCATTTTAAAATTTTTAATTGGAATGGTTTGTTCTGTGTAATAGTTCTGGAAGTTTTTCCTTAAAAACTGGCAGTTTCTGAGGGTGTTTGTCTCTGATGGAATTGAATTCTGCAAGAGGAAGCAATTCAGTTGGAGTTCCACTCTACTGTGAACCTGCTGCTCCCAGGTACCAAAGCAGGCAAATTACACGTGTGCCCACCTTTTATTTTACTGTGGTTTGCTGTACAAATACACCACAGCATCTATCAGCCAAATAGAAAATGGAGCAAAACTGTAATTGCAGTCTATTGGTTTTAGTTAAAACGCTATTAAATGTCTGTGGGCGAAGCCCTGTAACAAGAAGTATCTGTCATAAATATCAGGTCAGTCATACTTCTTATTCCTCTAACTTCTTCAAAAACAGGCCAATCCTGACTTAGCCCCAGTTTTAACAAATCTCTATCCCATCTGGACACCAGCCTTCTTCCAATGAGCTCCACGATGCTAGGGAAGGAGGGGAAGGAAGGATTTGTTTCCATAATTGTTAGTGCAGATTTAGCCACATCACTCCCCACAGATGACCTTGGTTTTGGCACATCCCCAGGACTGCCTCACTGAAGTTTCACATGGCTGATAATGCACAGGGGAGTCACTGACAGGCTTTCCTGGAAAGGCCTTATATTGTCTGTCAGTATATTTTGAAGATGTCTCCTTTCTGTTCTGAGTAACATGGAGAAATTATCTTGTGGTGATACAACATTATGGTGATGCAAGTGCATGGCTGAACACAGACTAAAGGTGACCTTTGAGAATCCTAAACAAAAAAACTCAGTCAAATATTATACACTCAAGCCACAGTGCCCACTTAGTGCCTTTCTAGAGGCAGATAGGCTGGTAGCAATCTCATCATTTCCTGCCCTGCCCTGTGATGCTGTCACCTGGATGGATACCGATGTCACCTATTGCAGTGGTTGATGAGATGTGTAGGGTGCCCAAGGTGCAAAAGTCCTTCTTACATGCCAAGACAGGTCAGGAAACATGCCAGACTTTTCACTATGCCTCATTCCTGGCATGTAAAGACAATTCAGGAGTAGTCTCTGGGTATTCTGGCCACCAAATTGCAGGTGTCCATGCTGCCGCGATAGGGATGCAAAGGACGGTACCATGGTCCAGTCTATTCTGTGGGTATTACAGACTAGCCTCTGAGCCCAGCTCTCATCAGAGCTTACCCCTCTCACCATCACGTACCTCTGAGCAGAGTCACCTGATTAACTAACCCACAGAGCAGCACTAACAGTGATTACCTTGGCAGGGCTGAGTTATTTTCAGTGCTTGCAATTCTGTCGCCTCCAGGTATAATTACAGAGCGATCAAAACCAGCCAACTGTCTCCAAGCAATATTTCTGCAGAAAACAGGTCTTGAAATAGGCTATACATGCTCTCCTATCTCAAGTGTAACTCAGGTTGACCTCAAAGAACTATTACACAACCTCTCTGTGTTTCTCTCCCTAACCTGGCAAACCTCAGCCCCTCCTCTTTTGTATTATTACTGGTTATTAACTGTAGAGTGATTCTCTGAAGTTTTCATTTCCAGGCCTATCAGCTGGCTGGCTTTGAGGCAGGACCTCCAGCAAGCGTGATAAATTGCCTCCTCTCTCTTTGCTGGGAAGTTGGCTCTTGAAAGCTTGTATAATGTTTCCTGGGCTCTCCCCCACCTGCTCCCTCCAGTCAGGGCAGGACTACAAATTCATGAAGGAAAGTCTTGTAGTCTAAAAGCTTCTTTTCACTGACTAAGTCATATACAGTTTTCATGGGATTGCTTCTCTGTACTCCTATGCTGCTACACAAAATTGTCAACAGACCAAAACTACACAGCAAATAGCCTGCTGTGGGCAAAGAAATAAACAGATGCTTTTACATTTAGCCAAAAGTAGGATAAAAAGAAAAACTAGAACACAAAAAATTAGTTCAAGAGGTGATGATGAGTTGGAGTGTCTGATTGTGTAAGTCAGAAATAAAGGTGTCCTTTTGGCTAACATTAGCTGAAGCTGAGCAGCTCTGTTACTCAGTTTGTAAGAGAGACTGAAATTTTCAAACCACATAGTTAATATGCTTTCTGTGATATTACAGCTTCTCAGAAAAGTGAAAAAGCAGATTTCAACTAGTATTGTAGCAATTATTCATACTTTAAAAAGAAATGTCAATGGGGAAACATTCTCTGGGTGCTGAAGTAGTTTCCAACTGACAAATTTGTCTCTTGGAAACGATACCCATCAACCTACACAGCACAGATGAGATCCCAAATGAGCTAATGTAAGAAGATGCAAAACCCCTTGCTTTCACCAGTGTAGTTGTGAACTGATATGCAAATCCTAGCTGTTTTACTTTTGCCAGCATGGGAGACCTCTGATGAAAACACACTAATTGTATTCAAAATTAAGACCAGTGAGGCTGTGCAGAAAGACCACTTATTAATAATTTTATCAGTTGTTGCACAGTGCCTAATAAAGTAATTTTCTTCATACGTCTGCTCTCTGACTGTAGGTAACAAGAAACATTTTCTACTTCCAAACACTTGCATCTGTATTATGCCTGTGGCTCCAGAGGTGCTTTCTGTTCTTTGAAGCTTTCATTTCAAACATGTTACCTGATTTTGTGAAAGGCACTGTAAGTTTATTGAAGTGAACTTAATTTTTCACAGTTGTAAAATACCAAATACATTTTATTTGAAGAAAAAAAACACACCTTAAGGTAAAAATAGAAATACCAAGAACTGCTAGGGCCTTCCTTGCCTGTAGAGAGATTAAAGCAGTCTCTGAAATGCATTTGCAAAGGGAGAGTGAGCAAACTGGTCATTTTTTGTTTAATTGCTGTAACAGCCATGCCTTGTTTGCCTTTTCATTATTTGAAGTCTTGGCCATAATATGAAGCTGTGGAATAGGAAGCATTGAAGAAAATGGAGGAAAGACAAAAAAATGAATGAAAATGTTTGTGAAGTAGTTGGAAGATGGCTGCATGCCAATGATACTGCTCAAAGCATCTAGACTCTGACTGGCAAGAATGACAAAACTTCACCAGCAGGCTGATGAAAGAGAGAAAGTAGAGGGCCTAACACAGCCAAAATGTTGTGGGGTTTTTTTCCCAACAGCAGAATGCAGCAGTTCAAAAAGACAGGAAATGGAGAATAATAGTGTGGTTTTTGTGTATATGAAGAAAGAATGAAGCCACTGATCAGGCTAGATAGAAAAAATAGGCTAAATAAAAGTAAGTATTATCATATGTGCCTCAAATATGGACCGATAATTTGTTGATGGCAGCAAAATAAAAGAAGCAAACTTAGATAAATTCTTCTCTATCCACATTAATGTTGAATGGGGTAATTTACAGAGCACTGCTGCCCCGATTAGCTATCCCTGCTCTGTGCTTCTAAATCAAGGAGGACTCATTTGTTCAAAGTGCTACCTGAATGCATGGGGACAGTTGCAATAGATCCACATTTCTGTAACATTACATTTTAGCTAATAATCCTAACCAGATGTGAGGTAGCCTGTGAAAAACTGGTTTGAGTATATTAATAGTATGCTTATTTAATTTACTTGTTAATTCTCCTATAGGGATATTTAAGGTTTTCTCTTTGTGGTATTAATTTGTGACACTATAGGTGGGAAAATAGTAAATTAATCATTAATCATAAGAAAATCACCAACGCCAAAAATTTGCAGTAACCCCATGAATCATTTCCTAAATTTTAAGCATACAGTTTTTGCTTTGCTTCCAACAACAGGAAAATGAGACACGACCT
The DNA here is from genome assembly GCA_907165065.1 of Caprimulgus europaeus. Next base: position 21,140,166 of record OU015528.1, on the reverse strand, counting down.
GGTTAAGAATAGTTTTTTTGCTTTTCCAAAAAGATCTTAAGAATACACACCACTAAATTATTGGAATATAGGGGAAGTACTGTGCACTGTTGATCAGGCAGTTATTTTGATTAAGACTTCCACCGCAGGTACATTGCACGTTTTTGTTATACATGCTCTCGTCTAAGTCACCACGCTGCCTATTTTCCATTTTGGGCCTCAGATATGCAAAGCAACAATTATGCAGCTATATAAGGTTGAACACAATCTGTTGTCTGAAAAAGGCCCCAAGACAATATGTTTTCAGTTTTATCGTCTAGATGCTGATTGGGGTTTATTGAATATGCCCTGCCTGAAGCCCATGGGAGGAAAGTACGGAGTTTATGGTGCACATTTCATAACTTGTGTGTCCCATAGTCATACCCTTGTAAATCCTTTTCACTACTTCTCTGTTCTTCAGTAGGGCCTTGTTATACTTATAGATTGCACAATCTCTTTTTAACCCTGTCACTATCATCATAATGGAGAATGATAATGATGTTTTGCCATGAACGAGTTTTTAACAGTCCCTGCTTTCTAAAATTCAAATTAATACGTTTTTTTGTGTATCAGTCTCTCTCCTGTTCCAAATCACTTAATCTGTGTCAGAAAAGGCATAGCTTTTGAGTGGCCACTAGCTCTGTGGCGAGCTGCCTCTGCACCCTCTTAGGGAATGTGTATGTGCAAACAGCCCCTGGGGTGGGAATGACTGCATGCACTGTAAATGCACCTGTGTCTCTATTTTTTTTTTCTTTTTGTGGTATATCCAAACTACTTAATTCTTCTTACTAGCTCAACTGTCATTTTTTTACTTTTGGAGCTTTGGACTTTCTAGGAGTGCTTAATAATCAGTTTTCTGAGCTGTTTGTCCTTGAGGATTTTTCTTGGTTTTCAAGGACATTACTTTTAGCGTGTGCTGGCCAATTCTGTTCTTGGTTTCAGGTCCCCAGATGTGAAGTTACTGACACTTAGCAGCATTTTATTTGCTTTCAGGAAAGGCAAGCACTACTGTTTGGAATGATTTTTACAGAGACATTGATCCAGAAAAGCGTAGGCAGGGAACCAGTTTCTTTAGTGTTCAGACTTCTAAGAAGAATGATGCCACAGCTAAAAGTAAGCATCCCTCTCCTATTTTCCACCCCAAGATCTTAGTGTTATCTATATTATAGAAAAAGGACTTGCCACCACATTTGCATTTTATTTAGCTTGTTGCTACCCAGTGTTGTTGCTTTGAAAAAGAATTAATATGTAGCAATGGAAAGTGCATGGACACAGTGATTTCACTAGAATCTATCTTCCAGCTCAGGAGCAGAGGAAGGAAATCCAGACATCAGATATGGCAGGTAGCGTGGCAGATGGTATTACGGCCTCAAAGGCAGTGGAAGTTCGGCAGAGAGACTCAGCTGTGTGAGAACAAGCTGGGGGAGATCTTGAACAGCTATAAAGTCAGTAGTATGGCTGGCTTGGAAGAGATAGAAAAGCATGACTGGAGAAGCAGTGTAGAGGAAGGAGAGAGAACACAAAAGCAGCTGAGGTGTTTACTGGAAAGTGATCTTCACAGTAGCAAGGCCAGAGGGTGATGGCATGGTGAAGGCAAGTGTAACTGGGGAACTGTTTTGGAAGAGAGCAGAAGGCAAAAGAAATGGAAGTATAAGGAAGAATATGAGACAGAAATAGCGAGCACTTTTCAGGTTTTACAGAAATCAGAGCCACTTGTCTGGTGGATTTGTATTCAAAGCATTCTGGAAAAGCTATCTGTACTGCCATTGATTTTATCTGCCTTTATATCCCTTTAAAAACCCATTGCAATGAGAAACACGGATTAATATTTGAACCTACCTCACCTTATTTCAACATTTTCATTAAAAGTAGACTTAGTAGCTCAAAGTACCATAATCTAAGGCAGAACAAAGCTGAACATTGGTTTGTTTGGTTGCCTTTCTTTCCTACCACATATCTGACATTCGGGATCACTATGTATTCTGCAAGTCCTCATGCTTACTGTGACAAGTTCTCTAAGTAAGCTGTGAGGGTTCCTCTTCATGGTAGTCAGACCTTCTTTTATATTCTGCAGTTTTAAGATACAATTTAATAGCTGGTTATGGACAACAGGTGTATATCAGAAAAAAATGTCAGTGTTGAGAAATGTAAAACAGGCACATAGGCTGCAAAAAACAAGGAACAATCTGTCTTCCCTTTGAAATGTCCTTAGCTGTGCAGCTCAGTTTTGTCTTGCAACAGGTCCCACTCTTCAAGAAAGAAGTAGTTCCACTCAGGACAAGAAATGAGAATAATCAGGCGGATAGAGAATTTGACCTGTGAGGGGAAAAAAAAGGAAGAAAATGCAGTTCAGCTGGTGAAGTACATCAAAACAGTTGCAAAGATGGAGGAGTAAACTGCCCTGTGTCTGTAGTAGAAATGACAAAATTGCAATTGATGACTCAAGTTACACTTTGGAGCAAAAAAGAGATCTGAGGGGCTGTGGAGCCTGGAAAATACTGTCCAGTAAATACTGTCTGAGGAGCCTGTGTCATTGGAAAGGTTGAAGAATAGTTCAGACAAGAGATATGTCCTAAATAAATATATTTAACCTTATGTGGTACAGATATGCAAAAGAAACCTATTGATATATACTCTGGGTTTGGTTTTCAGGAGTAATAAATACAGGATGTTATGCTGTACAAATTATGCACTGACACAACACTATGCAAAGGAAACCTCTGCATCTACTGTTGAGTATATGCAGATGATTTGTTCTCTTGTCAGACACTATCTATTAATGAAAAACAGAGAAAGAAGTAAAAGAGGTCAAACACAATCTTGGTCTGAAGCAGCTCTTCCTCTTCCACTGATTGCAATCTGGGATTTTTCTGATCTGTACATGATGGAATGTTACTTGCCAACACTGTTTGATGGGTTAGAAATCTGGATTATATTAGTAGATGATTTTGTAGATGATTAACTCAAAGGATTGTCTGCCTTTTCCTGGATGATTTCCATTCCTTGTATATTCATCTCTTTTCTTTTGCCCAATAGATATTTTTCTTAACTTTTTGCACCAAGATTTTTAATAAATATCTTCCTAAACTAGTTATTCCTTCTGTAGATCTATGCTACAGCTTTCAAGATTTCTGCAAATGTATTGCTACCTTGCAAACTTTAGATTGAAAGCAAAAACCTCCCCTCAAAACAATCAAATAAAAAACAAATCGGTTATAGCAGTGATATATCACAGGGGTTCTTTGCTGGTTGCTTGGCAATAGAAATGTAGGCATGTGACTCCCACCTCCATCTCGCAGGCACCACTTGCAGATATTTTGTCTTGGCCTTTCTTCTTTTGTTCTTACCTCTCTGTGGGAGTGTTAGTTATGAAAGGGTTTCAGCCTGCTTTTGTTTTCTCCGTATTTACATCTCACTGATTTCTTTAGAAGACTGCTGTATATAGAGAAATGTGACAAAAGGCAGCTGGGGATTAGAAGGGCAGTGGGAGATCAATGCCACCTAAGTTTAGGCACCTAACTGAGATGGCTAAGATACCTGCTCATGTGCAATGTCCCTGTGTCAGTGAGGAGATGAAGACAGCACCAGAAAGCCATTCAGTACCTTGGACCTGAGTCACCACCTGGAGCTATCTGTACATCAGCCACTGGCCTCAGAAGACCAGGAGAGGAGAGTATGACACTTCTCACCTAGGCAACTCAGTGTCAGTAGTCAGCTGGGCACTCCTGCTCCAAAGGCACCTACTGCAGTCCTTTCTGCGCAGAGAGGCAGGGTCTCCAAGCAGATCACAGAATCAGAAAATCATAGAATGGTTTGGGTTGGAAGGGACCTTTAAAGGTCATCTAGTCCAACCCCTCTGCAGTGAGCAGGGACATCTTCAACTACATCAGGTTGCTCAGAGAATGACAACGCCCTTGTCCTTGGGAATGTTCACTGCAGGGTCAAGATGCGATCCAGTTCTGAGCTCCTGGGTTGGACCAGTGTCAACTGGATCATTTCCACATTTCACTCACTGTGCCTTCTCTGATAAGGCAGCTCTTGGTAGCACTTGGACCAGTCTGCTCTTCTTTCTACTGCCATAAAAAGTGGTTTTGCTCCATACCACTTTCCCAGTGAACTTGTCTATCCTTCTGGGTACAAAAAGATTTGTGGGAACGCAGACAGAAGGTACCCCTGTGACTTAGCCTGCAATGTCACTGCAAGATAGCTGAATCATCAGTTCAAAGAAAAGGAATTTGTGGTGTCAAGCTTACACGTACATTTGTACCATCCAGTGAAAACACCTCATGTCTGGGTGAATGGAAGAGCAGGAGCAAGAGTTGAGAAAGAAAAGGGCTTCAACTTCACTTAAGGCAAGAGGGTCAACTCAAAGCACTTTGTCCTCACCTACTCCTCCCTCTCATGCCCACCATTGCTCCCCAGGCAGGACCTTCTCATCCACTGCAGTTTTCAGCAGTGAAGGTAAACAAGTTCTCATTTTGGTTTATCCCCATGCACTGTACTGAAAGCTTTATCATTCCAAGAACTGATTCAGAAAGCTGATTACACATGCTTGCCTTAAGGACAGGAGAAACTTTAGCTGCCCAAATTTAATCCACCATCACAAGCCTGTCAGGGCACAAAGTCAGCAGTGGAGACATACCTAAAGGTTTACAGAGATACACATCACCCAGGAAGTTAAATCCTGACACTTTCCTTGTTTAATCCATCATGTATAAATGGTTGCTTTTCACCTCTTCTTCTGTTTGAGAAATGTGTGCAGGCAGATTGCGACATCCTCAGATACGCTCCTTATTCAAAATGATTTCCAAATTGGTTTGCAGAATGTTTCCCAAGTGCAGAGCCTGTGTGAGTGTTTTGTAACAAAGCACTGGTTATTCCTGCTTTGTTGGTTGGTTAACTCATGCATTGCTGGATTTGCCTCGGGATTAGAGGACGCAGTGGAAGGCAAATGGCAAGCTCTCCCTGCCGTTGTAAAATATACTGCTGGAAATGTATTGCCAGCTGAAATATCCCTCTAGACTGAGTGTGCAAGTTAATAGACTGTCTTCATTTAGATGTGAATGTGAGAGTGTCATGAACTCAGAACTTGGTTTGGGATTCATGTAATTATTTATAGGCATGTGTTTAGACTTTGCTCAGCTCTGCTGGTTTATCTGTACAATCGCTCAGTTAGGTGGCAATGCAGGTGGCAAGGTGGCAGCTCTGTAGCCTAATTTATTCATCAGAATGTGCATTGGTTTCTTGATTCAGTTTCTGGAGAAATATTTAAACCTCCAGCTGGCATGATGTAAAGTAACATTCTAAAATAAAAAGGTGCATGTTCTGGAGGGAAGCTGACTGCACACAAAACCTTGGCATACGGCAGAATAAAGAGCCTCTCAGGCACTGTGTTGCTGAATCTGGGCAAGACTCATGCAAGGAGATAGGATCAACTGGCATCCACAGACGTGGTGTTTCAGTGCAAGCTGCTGAACCCCTCTCACAGAGTGACCTTTGCTAAGTACTAGCAGCAGAAGAGGAGATCAGGCCCCAGTCTACCTCTCTGGTGACAGCCCTGAATTGCCATTTCCTACTTTTGTGTGTGTGAGCATGTGCTTGCAGTCCAGCATGGTGATTCTGCTGCACCTGCAGTGCTCCAGGATTGCCAGGAGCTAGGCCAAGCACAGCCTCAGCACAAACTGCTGTGTATATAGTCAAAAGCCATTTCCTCCATAGCCACAGGACACTCAGAGATCCACAAACACTGAATCAGGCCATATACTTTCATTATGTCCCTTGTATTGGTCAAAATGTGGGTTTTTTAAGAAAAAATACCTCAAATAGCTCACATTTAGAGTCCACATTGTTTAAAATTATGTTAAAACCAGATGAAATAAATACTGTAGCAAATACAATCATCTATCAAAAAATGCCAAAACAGTTAAAAAGGAGTTTATGGTTAACCAATAATGTCAAATATTAAATTCTGTAGTGCTCCTTAAGAAAATTCTCCCCTGGCCAATATGTTTATCTTTTTAATACCATTTTTTCTCAGTGTGTCTAATGTGACTTATGGTGAGTCACTAAAGGACTCAGTTTTGAAATTGCCTCCAAAAGATCTTTTGAAAATCCATCTTGGTTTACAAGCTCCATCTTTTGTTTATCATTACCTGAGAGGAGCCCCATCACTTCTATCCCACAAATTCCAGCTAAGCTTTCATATCCTTTCATTCCACAGTAGCATGGAAAAACCATAGTTCCTGTTTTGTATTTTTCCATTTGCAAAAGTTTTTACTGCAGCTTAGTATAGAGACAAATATAGTGGTGATACACCCAAATAGAAGGGATTTATTCAAGGATGGATATAGCTGCTTCTGCCTCAAGAAAGACAGTGGTGCTTTTCCTTCATCATCCCTGCAGTTTTCTGAGGCTAGTTTGGGACTCGACGTGGTGCTGGGCACATCACAGTGGTGTTACCACTATAGCTTTCTGCCAGGTAGGTTTAAGCTACACAAGGTGGCCTTTAGCCAGCACAGTCCTGTCTGTGCACCCTCAGCCTTGTCTGCCTGCTTGGGCTCCTGGCCTGCCTCTCAGGAAGGTGACAGAGACCTGGCTCCACCTCCAGGGTCTCCCATCAGCATGGTAATATGTGAGAGCTGTTTAATAAATTCCTATGCTGGCTTTTAGAAAAGGGGAGCTAATTGGTTTTACCTGTGAGACAATATAATCTATTCCATTGGCATAATATATTAATCCAGTTTGGAATTTGGTACTAACCCAAGTATGTCCTGGGACCTGGTAGAACAAGAACATTGCTGTCCCATTATATGCACACAGTCATTTTCACCTCACTTTCCAGGGTCCAGAAAATAATCCCCTGGGACTATAATACTCTCCAGCACTGTACTTGGGCATAATATCTGTATTGGGTTTGCGTGGCAAGGTTTTTGGTAGCAGTGGGGGAGGGGACATGGGGTGGCTTCTGTGAGAGAAGTTGCCAGAAGCTTCCCCCATGTCCGACCCAACACAGCCAATGCCAGCGGCTACAGGAATGGACCCGCCGCTGGCCACGGCCGAGCCAATCAGTAACGCCTCTGTGATAACATAATTAAGAAAAAAAAAAGGAAGGGAGGAAAAAAAGCTGCACACTTTGCAGCTAGAGAGAGGAGTGAGAAGATGTAAGAGAAAACAACTTTGCAGACACCAAGGTCAGTGAAGAAGGAGGGGGAGGATGGGCTCTGGCGCCGGAGCAGAGATTCCCCCCCCAACAAGTGGTGAAGACCATGGTGAAGCAGGCTGTCCCCCTGCAGCCCATGGAGGTCCATGGTGGTGCAGATGACCACCTGTAGCCCGTGGAGGACCCCACACCGGAGCAGGTGGATGCCCGAAGGAGGCTGTGACCCCGCGGGAAGCCCGCGCTGGAGCAGGTTCCTGTCAGGACCTGTAGCCCGTGGAGAGAGGAGCCCACGCCGGAGCAGGTTTGCTGGCAGGACTTGTGACCCCGTGGGGGACCTGCGCTGGAGCAGTCCCTTCCTGAAGGACTGCACACCATGGAATGGACCCAGACTGGAGCAGCTCGTGAAGAGCTGTCAGTCATGGGAAGGACTCACGTTGGAGCAGTTGGTGGAGGACTGTCTCCCGTGAGAGGGACCCCACGCTGGTGCGGGGGAAGGAGACCTCCCCCTGAGGAGGAAGCAGCAGCAGAAACACCGTGTGATGAACTGACCCTAACCCCATTCCCTGTCCCCCTGTGCTGCTGGGGGGAGGAGGTGGAAAATCGGGAAAGAGATTAAGCCCGGGAAGCAGGGAGGGATGGGGGAGGTGTTTTAAGATTTGGTTTTACTTCTCATTCTCCTCTGATTTTGATTTGTAATAAAGTAAATTTGTTTTTTTTCCCCCAAGTCGAGTCTGTTTTGCCCGTGCCAGTAATTGGTGAGTGATCTCTCTCCGTCCTTATCTCCACCCACGAGCTTTTAGTTATAATTTTCTCCCCCTGCCCATTTGAGGAGGGGAAGTGATAGAGTGGGCTTTGGTGGGCATCCGGTCTCTAGCCAGGGTCAACCCACCACAATATCAAAACAAATTTTAAAAGACCAGCACTTGCATTCTGCAGCACATCTTCCTGCAGCACTATGGGATTCCTATCATCTTCACATCCAGTTCATAATCACACACTCCTGGCTTTCCTGGCACAGCCAGATACAGAGAAGATGGTTATTAGGTTATGTAATTAAAGGCTAATCACCAGAAATACAAAGGCCTGGCAAGAAACAGATGAACAATGGAGCAGAGGAGCCCCAGCAACCCACTAACCAGGAAAACGGCGCACACTGAATTTGCTGCTCTGAAGACTGTCCAAGGAGAAGTGTTCACCCATCATCTCTGATGTGAAACCCACCAAGATGAGTTAACCAAAGAAACCATCTCCTCAGAACACCTTGTAGACTGCCTGGGGTTATTGCCTACAGGGACACAGGACTCACTACTGGATGCTGGGAAGGGAAATTTGGGGATTGTATGAAACATTATATTAAGTTTTAAGGAGATTGTAGGAAGGGGTGAGACATGGGATATTTAGGAGATGGAACAAAGGTGAGGAAAGCAAGGCATCAGGGTGGATTGGGGAGGAACAAGCAAGTGAGAACAGAGGCAAAAGGGGACAAAAGGGGTGGTTAGCTAACAGGTTGTTAGTCAGTGCACTTGTCTGACTGAGCCCTGTGCTTCATCACCACAGTCTAATCAATATTCTGGTTAAATCCAATTTATAACAATCTTCTGTTCTCAATAGGAATGTGTGAATGCTAGTGAGCTTCAAGACGGATTTCTGGACAAGTAGGATAAGACGTAGGTGTACCAGCAACAAGAGCAGGATTGTATCTTCCATGTCTAGTATGTCTGTGTGCCAGCACCTGGGGGGATCAGGGAATCTGAGACCTGCTACTGGAATGATCCATACTGTGTTTCTATATATATACATTTATCCATAAAATATTTATATATATAGAGACACAAACACATTTTTCACTAGTGGGCTTCAATCCTAATCAGCTGGAGAGGAGGAACAGTATGAGGCAGGCTGTGCTCTCTGTGGGTGCTGTGTGTCTATGTGGGTGCTGGTAAGGCACTGTTTCTACCCATGAGGCTGTCCGTGAGTGTATGTGAGCATACTCTCAGCCTCTCCACTGCCTGGACTTTGCTATCAAAATGCCTTTCTGACTTCAGAGTCCAAAGAAGAGGAAGTGTATATTAAATGCATATAGAGATCTGAATATATATAATGCATACATAAGCTTTGAGAGATCACAGTAAAAGCAGGACCACAAAGCAGACACCTCTAGTTGGTGCAGTAGTGCATGATGCCAGTGAGCATGCTGCTTTATATCAGCAATTTTCTCCTGGCCATTATTTTCTGTGGCATTTAATAACATTTTGGAAAGCTTACTTGCTGGAAGGAAAACACTATGAACCTTTGGCAGGGTTGAGGTCGGCTCCTGGGAGCGCACAAGGACAAACTGCAAGCAGAGGATGGCAAGAAACAGCTCTTCAAAAACTTGTCTTCATCCTGCTGCAGAGCTATGAAAGCCACCTCAATTGGCCCTGCTCTCTTACCCTTATAAGCGACCATTAATCCCCCATGTGTTAAGAGAGCAAACGGAACTCCTCTGCAAAACTTCTGTGCTGAGGAAAAGCTGGCTTTTTAAAAGGGAGCTTATGCCTAATTTTGTGGATGGAGAAGTTGTTCTGATATGATTGTCCACTATTTGTATTCATCAAGCATTAACTCATGAGAAAAGTATCATTATTCCAATATAACCTTTCCAAGCCTGGCAGCCTTATGTAGTGACTTCTTATTACAGCAAAGTCTTTTGAAATAAGGATGAGGATTGGCCCCTCCCCATTCACCCTCCTCATCCTATTTTTTACATTTTTAAGAAAGTTTCTAAGAAGACAAAATAGGTAGTAAGGCCTGTTATTGGGGTTTCTCAGAGAGGCAGCTTGGAAGGTGCCTTTTTGAAACACAATCTCATGAATAGTGGAAACTGTCCAGGAGTAAATAAAAACTTGAGCAACAAGTATAACAAACAAAATTGTTTTTCCCCAGAAACAAATTGCAAGCCTTCTGGTCCCACCCTTGCTTCTCCACCTGCCATCAGGCTCTGCTGTCATACTACATGGTCCTTTCATAACGCTCAAAGCCAACAAGAAAAATCTCATTTCATTTCCAAAATGGATCTCAGCTCAATTCCAGCTTTTAAGATTAGCTTCCATCACTTTTTCATGAGCATTAGTGGCACCAGCCTGCGTAACCTTTCCCAGTACTCGTTTCACGCGTATGAAAGTACACAGATGGCCAATTATGCCAGTGACTGCACTGAATTATTATGTATAATTAGAGACGGGAGCAAGTTGCTAAGCTGAGAAAAAGTCAGATCTGATTCTATCAGCCTTGTGGATTTATGGGCTTGGGGAGGGCAGCTGGTTAGTCCCTTATCTGTACATGTGATGCTTCAGCACAGACAATTCACATTATGAATGTAGGCAGGGAACAAGGAGGTGATGTGAGGCGCAGAGGAGAAGGTGATGCACTGCTGCCAGGAGGGCAGGGGAGGAGCTGGGGGCAGTAGGGGGATGATGGGTGCCAGCTGAGGGGCACGAGGGAGAGCTCAGCCTGGGCTGCTTCAGAGCATGGGCAGGGGGAGGCACAGGACATCAGTTTTTCTCTTCATAACTCTTGTTATGATAAAGGTATAGATTGCTTAGCTTCTTGCAAGTATTTCACATTGAGAGAGAAAAAAACACACCATAGGAAAAGGGAGGTAGTGTTATTATTTATATAAATAAGATGGCTGAGGAGTAAGCCCACTTCTCCTACCCAATCTTGAAATGAATTAGTGGCATTAATTTCCACCCTGCTATGTTCTGCAAGAAACACAAGATTACACTTTTCACTTCAGGATCAAGTAGAAAGACTTGACTGTGAAAAATCAAAGCTTTTATACAACTGCAAAGTCTGAATCAATGCTAAAAAGAATTACATGCAGACTGGTATTTTGTTCTCTTCTTTCAAGTTTATTCCAGTACAAAGGTAATTAATTCTTCAAGTTTAACCTTGCCTGTTTTATACTAAAATCTGGGTGACTCACTGGAAGTTGCTAAGTTTTTCAAATTCATGTGCATGAAAGCAATTAACAGCAGAAATGAATGCTTCTCAAAACATACTCATTTTAATTTGATAGCTTTTATTTAATATCATTTCAGATACTATGGTGTTGCTAATCAGACACCAAAATACAACTATGGTATATTTTATAGCAATGACATCCCAAAAGAAAAGCTTCCTAGTCCCTTAAAAGATGTCCAGTGTGACCTTCTACTGAAAGGAGGGAAAGATTGCTGATTTCATGAACCACCTATAAAGTGAGTGGAAGGTGCTTGACAATTATGTTTCAACAGAATGGGCTACTGTTTACTTCTAGACACGTTTTGCAATAGTGGCATCTACATTTAAGGTGGCAAAATGTTAAATATTTGACAAAGCTCCCTCAAGACTGTTTACTGGGTATACTTATTAAATTTCTATAGCAAATATTTAAATATATTGCTCTAATAATTTTTACAATATTCTATTTCCTCTCGACTTGGTCAAATGCAGCATTTTTCAGCCAATGGACACATGAAAACACTTGTCTCCAAATTTCCTTCCCATTTTTGAGTTCTGATCTTTGAAGAGCCATTAATTACATACATTTTAATGTTATATTTATGAAAAACACCTAGGATGAAAAAGAAATTATAAGGAATGTGCTCAGCACAATTTTAAGGTCAACTTAAAAAAAGCCCATAATCATAAGAACTGCAAACCTCAAAAAGCAATACAGTGTGGCATGTAGTATTCTATTTAATCTTGTTAATACATAGCTACATAGATGTAATTCTCCCTGCCATGACAAATCTAAATCGAGCAATATCTCAAACATTTAACACCTAAGCAACTCCTTATGATACACATCATGTAATAAGCACCATGCCGCCCAAGTTAAATAATATCTCTGAAAACAAAGAAAAAAAAACAAAGGCAAAAAAAATTTACAAAACTCTACAGTCTCAGCATTAGTTTTACATGGGTCTGAAGCTTGTTACATGCAGCCTGGATTGCTACTGTTGCTGAATATTATCAGTGAGCTCCACTAGCACGGTTTCTGCCTGCATATTAACAGTAATCAATTACAGCTCTGCTATTGTAATTGCTCTCTGTTCTCTCATTCTCTCCCTCCCTCTCTGAGGTTATGAGCATGGATTGCAGTACCTATAGTCATGACAATAGGTGAAGTAATTATCTGTTCCAAACATCATTAGATCAGCTAAAGAAGAGTGTGACCAAACCAGCTTTGCATTACCCCTCAAATACTGCCTGGCTTAAGCTTCTCCTTTCATGTATAGCTGTGGAGCCACAAGTCCAAGCTTTTCTTGTGATCCAGAAAGGTCATTTTAATTCTCTGCAGATTGGCTTTCCATCCAGAGATGGAAATCTCACCCTTAGTTTCCAAGGGAGCCTAATGCTTCTGGCTCCCAGGTCCAGGGTATCCTGGTGTGTACCAAGCTCAAAAAGGGGAATAAAATAAGCAGAGCTAGCCAGATGACTGTCTTTTATTTAAATTTGCCTTATTTTTGAAAGAAAAGCAAAGCTTTGCTGTGGCACAAAGGCTAACAATAAGAACATTTTTGTGGGAAGGAAAGCCTGCAAAAATTCTGCTTTGGAAGGATGCAGACATTTTCTCAGCTTGCTTCCTGGGCTGCCCAGCTCTTCTGGCTGCCTGCTACGTAGGCGGGCTCCCACAGAGCTGAAAGCCGTCTCTGCAGAAAGAGATGGCTGGGGAGCATGAGGGAGAAAGCCTGAAGCCTGCTGACTACCAGGAAGAGAGATTGACTGAGGGACTGCTGCTCTCTCCTTCCCTGGGCTGATATTAAGACCTCGGGCAGCAGATATCCAGTTAACTAGCAATCTACTGTCTGGGTGTCCAAGAGGCTGCTGCTGCCATCAGGAAAGCCAACGTTTGAGATGAGAGCTGTGGATACAGTCAGCTGGGATCCATGAGCGCTGGCTTTGGTGGCAACTTGCCTTATGTACTGCTCATATACCAGCTATCCCCCACAACTATTGGCTGAGGAACTTGGAAACGCCAGCCCGCCTCCATCCCACCGTAAACAAGCAGATAGAGAAGGCATCAAAGACCGTGACAGGGAAGGTTGAACTGTCAGAATAGTTGGCTTGAGAAACTCTTTTTCAACAAACTGGTGTTTCTCAATGGAAATTTGTTTCATAAGGAAGATCTTGATCACTCCCTATAACAGACACAGTAAGGCTGAGCGATAAACTTAGCATGTGTACATTTAAGGGAAAAATGAGCGTTGTTTAGTTGCAGTGAGCATGACCATGCCAGACCTTACCAGGTATCTGATGGCCAAGAATCTACCACCGAGAGCAAATGTGGGCAGTGGGATGCATAATGAATCTGGAGCAGCGATCCACAACAGTCTGTGCTCTCCTGCTAGTGGAGGTGCCATGGTTTGATGAGCTGGGTTGACCAGTTTTGTCCATTAGGAACCTAATAAGTTCTGGAAGAGTTATCACACAGCTGGTATCACCTTCTGAAAGTTTCAATAAAAAAGTTATTTGCTAAATAAAAGGGAGATGACTGTGGCTAGTCATCTAGTTCCTGTTTAAATTAGATTAGCTGCACCTGGACATTTCAAAATTTAAGCTGCATTTTTTTTCCCTGATGCTATTAACTGCATAAATGTGGCTCAAGACAAAAATTAAGATCAAAACTTCAGGATCATTATATTTACTGCCTGAAAATAAATTATAACTTATAAACTATCTAGCAGTGAGAATACTTTTAGTAGCACCTGACATCCTTCTGCTATACTTTATACTAGGCAACAAGACCTCTCATCTCCTTTATTTCTTGTTTTATCTCTTTTATATCTATTTTTATACTTTTGTTTCTTTCTTTTTCTTCTCAAAGGCCTAAGATAAGCATATTCAACAAATGTATTTTTAGCTTAGGCTTCTGATTGCACTCCTGCAGGACAAAGGAATTGTAGACCTGCTCGCAAATATTACGTTACTTCTTTTAGTTGTCTTTATGCAATTTTGGATTAGGCTTTCAGTATCTACCTGCAGGGAATTCATGCTGAGCCATAAAAGCCTACTACAGCAGTGACTGGTGGGGCACTAAAAATACTTTAGTCTGAAACAGCTTGATTCAGCTCTTTATCAGGCACTAAGAAAAGCGTGCTGCATAATATCTTACAGGAGAATGATGATTTTCAGAGGACAAACACAATAGCCCTGAAAGTGAAAGAAGGAGAAAAAAGACAATGGGACAAGCTAAGCACTGGATGTTCCCTTCCATAAAAGAGGAAAGTCTTCACAAAGCTACTCTATGTAGTTAAGAGAAGCTACCCTAAAAAAAAGTATCTCCAGTTCAACACTTCTTCACAAACTTGGTCTGCACTGGCCATAGTTCTCTTACTCCTTTCTCTAATTCAGCTTCAGATTTCCTCTTCCTCCCTCTGTGTCTCATCACTTCATCTCTCTGTTATTTCTCAGACTGTTTTTTATGATTTCTCATCTGTTCTCCTCTCTCACCTTCTGATCCTCTCTCCTGCTGATGGGCCAATACATCAGTGATTAATTAAGCTTCATGCTTCAGCCTTGATTCATGTGTCCTTCTCTGCCCTCATAAGACCTCCCCTTCTAACTGATACCTGTTTTTCTTACTTCTGCTCCCATCCTGCAGACTAGACTATCTTCATATGAATTTCACTTGACCTAATTTATTTTAGCCATCTTCTATCTATCTCTGTTTCTCTAATTTAGCTGACAGTTGAGCCAACATCAACAGTCCAACATATTTTTACTTCTTAGACCTACTCACAAACAGTCCTGTTGCCTGAAACACAGAAGGGCTTTTCTGACTCTTCCTTGCCAATGGCAATGCTGGGGAGCTCTTTCTCTCATAATACAGCATTGTTGTAGGTTTACGTGGGTCCATCACTTGCTAATTCCTCCTCTCTGTGCATGCATATTGATGCGACATAGGGTCATATTGTCACCAATAGAAATAAATGCCTTTACGCCTTTCAAGAATTATAATAACTCATAGTCAGCTCAAGAGTAGATATGACTCAGGATCACAGTTCTCAGTTTGTGAGATGAAATTCAGATTGTTTCTGTTGTTAAAAATGAATAAAAATATTTGGAGATTTTTAAAGATAAAAACATTCATGCCTGTCTATGATTTTCAATTCAGGTCTCAAACTTGGGCCGGGAACAAGCTTAAGTGTGAGTCTATCTGCCTTTTCTTGCAATTATTCCTTCCAGAGGTCAAGTAGTGGATATAAAATATCACCAGCCATGAAGAACAATAATTCTGATACAGCAATATTTTTACCAACCACTGGTATGGTTGGACTCTATGATCTCAGAGGTCTTTCCCAACCAGGCGATTCTATGATTACCTGCCATTACATGGTGTGACATGATTTAAACCTGAGGTTTTGACTAAGCAGAAACTATTCTCCTCATTTTTTCATATAGTTTGATGTTTCTACACTTTAGAAGCAATACATTGTGCATCTGATCTTTCACAAAATAACACAACTAGCAAGGAAAGTTAGCAACAGCAAAAAGGATATCTGATGCATCATTTAGAAAAAGTGAGTTTTAAATGGACTAAATAAGTGAGTGCTGAGGGGCTGTGTCTCTAGCACGTCAGGCCTTCCATTGAAAAAAGAGCAGGTTCTATAATCAACACACTATTATTAATTTTTATTAATAATCTTAATTTGTCCAAGTAATTCTGGTCAGGAAAGTATCTGGGGGGTTTGTTAGCCTGAAGTCTGCCTGCTGCTGCTGTGCTTCCCCAGGGCTTGAGGTCACTTCTGGCTGCTCCTTTCAGTCAGTCCTGTGGCCCTGGGGCAGCTGCCCTGGAGCCTTTCCTAGCTCTCATCCTGAGGAACACTTAGCTGCATTTGAGCTAGCACAGGTTCCAGGGAAGAGGAACCCCTGAGCATCCCTAAGCATCCACAACAGCACAATATTAAAAGACACCCATATGCTGAAGAGAGGCATTAAGCAACTTGTCCTTCAGATATTGCTGGAGGCCCCTCTAGAGGGTGACTGACCCTGGGCTGGAAAAAAAAGAATAATAATATGAGGAGCAGGAGTTTTTAAATGCTCCAGCTTGCATGAAATGGAAGCTATTAAAAATCATAAGAAAGGAAATGCCAGAGCCCCACACAAGGTCTACACAAAGTTCAGACTGTACAAACTAAACGTTGTGCAACACCACCACCATATTCAGTATATCTTATTTGAATGAAGTGTAAATAGAGTTAGTTCATTTATTAAGTGGAGTCTTCCTTCTCTGTTATGGTTATGTGTAAATATCTTGTTTTCTTTCTAAATAGTAAAATAAATTAGAGACCCTCCCATGTCGTGCTTGCAACCACCCTTCCCTCTTCCAAGAAGCAGCACCTGAATAAAAACACAGTACATCGAGCAGCTCTATAGAAGGCATCTTTATTTAATACAATAAACTTTTTACACAGTGTTAGCATAGGGCAATAGTGGAAGCTCTGATAACAGTAAGTTTTACATTATCCATGAAAGAGCTAAGTAAAAAGCAGGGCCTCCAGGCTCCACTGTTGCTACTTACAAGGTAACAAACCCAGAACCATTTATTTTTAATGCTGTTTCTAACAGGGCAAGTGGAAAATCAAATTTGAGGGTTTTGGGTAAGCATCAGAACTGAATAAGTCAGGAAAGGAACTTGCTGGCTCTCTGCCATTAGCCCAGAAGCCCAAAATATTATACAGTCCTTAACAAAATATTTGAAGAAGTCAGAAAAAAAAAAAAAAAAAAATCACATAAGACTTTGTTAGGAAGTTTGATATATATTTTACCTCCTCCTTATATACTCCTCCTAAATTCTGACACCTATGAACACAGTTACAGCAGTCTGAAAAGTTAGCAGCAGCACCCAGAACAGCAAGAGATTTGGCAGAGTCATGCTAAACCCAATGGCAACAATGATCATGTTATTATCTGATGTCAACATTAAATAATAGCCATTGTCACAAGACAACAATGAACCTCTTAAAAATGAACAACTTGTCCTCAGCAATTTGCTCCACGTATCTAAAGTGGAGATATCTACAGCTACCCATGTGATGAATCTCACATGTAAGAGTTTTCATTTATAGAAAAGGTTCCTTTGAACACATATGTTGTGTGGGGTTGAATCTGACCTCTGTGACACACCTCTTCCAGTCCATGTATTTGCAACTGATGCTTAAGTGACTCATCAGACACTTATCACTGCTTAACAGTGACATTAGGGCTGTTGTCATTCATGCTTAGGAAATTCTTAAGAGCCTGTTTTGGCTCATCTCCAGCTTTGCCCATTGATAAGAAATTATTTATCTGAGAAGGGGTCCCTGAACACCACAAGAATGGTGAGTGAACAGCTGCAGTACAAAATGGGACAGTATCTGTAAAGGTCAAAGACCTTCAGTGAAAGTTGCTGAACTATTGTGTAAATGAAAAATTAGTCCTTGATCAGAAGCTGACCAAGGTCAACTCTCAAGATGCAGGGTTCAAACGAGTCCAAGAATTTCCAGGACATTTATTGGGCTGGGAAAACTGAGCCTGCATGTTGGAGGGTCAGTGGGTTCCTTCTGCTTACTGAGTTCTGTTTGCTTTCAGAAATACTATAAAAAATGACTTTGTTACATCCTGTCAAGTGGTGTTAATCCATGGTCACTGTGGCAAAGCCTTCCTGCAGAGATATACACCTAACTAGCCGAGTCCTTTCAAGACTCAGGAACTCTGAATTTGAGTGTGTACCCTTTGCATGATTTCTGAAGGAGGAGGATTTGTCAAAATTCTGAGCCATATCTGGTGAAGAAACTGAAATCTTGAAGAAATATTACTGCCAGTTCAGGGTTTTGGCAAATCTTTCTAATTTGGAAACCGTTTTGTCACATCCTTTGTACAACACAGGAACCTAACTTGAGAATTATAATTTACTTTTGTAAAAATCTCCAGAGGCTACCATCAAGTCTAAGCTGGCAAGTAACCAGGCCTTTTGTCCTAGATGTTTTGTTCACCATCACATACTGTATCCATTGCTCCATTCTTGCAAACCTTAACTGCTCACAATGAAAGCCTTCAGTGAACGCCCTTGGCAGGACCCGACTTATTTTAGCTGAATTAATCAATGTTATCACTAGTGTCTGGCCACTTTTCAAGTGTGGTTAGCTCAGAAGACCACAAGTGAACTTTTGTAAATCAATATCAACCACATTAAATATTTTCAGGATAAGATAACCCACAAGAATGCATACTAGCTAACCTTTCCAATTTTTTTAATGATTATTTTGTTTGGGTTTAAGCATGTCTTGTGGTGCTTCAGCTAATCAGAGATCAGTGACTTCCCTGAAAATGCAGTGGAAGATGAAAAAAACAACAAGGATTGTTGACCTGGCATTGTTGGCAAACTACTACATTCCTTGTAATGGTTTCAGCCTACCTAGATTACTGGTGCCTGTAAACAACAGCTCTAATAAGATCATTACAAACTACACTTTCAATAACCGCACTTTCCAAGAAAAGGAAAGAAACCATTGAGACCAAAAAAGAAAAAATGCAAGAACTTCCTGAACTCTGAGCCAGTCAGTCTGCATCACTGACATGTACTCATAGCCTGGTCAATGAGATGCTCTTATCTCTGAGATTGTCTTCTGCCAACTTACCATATTTTCCATAGAAACTTTTGGTTACCATGCTTTTCATCAATTAGCTGAGGGGACAATCCAAAGTGCTGAGGACAAATCCAGTGATATATTGAGGCTAGCTCCTTGTCTGAGCTCTGAAGTCAGCTTTTCCTGCAGCACTTCAGTGAAAAACACTTGTTTATGCTTTTACCATTGTAAGCTGAACTAAGAGTGATCATTTGGGAGGCTGAATCTTGAAGGCTGCAATTAATTACCTTCAAGTTGAAGGCATTTAAAGATGTAAAGATCTAACTCTTGTGTAAGAGTTAAATAAAGATTTAACTCTTGTGTAAGCTAACAAGGAGATAAACTGTAAGCCACACTGCATCAAAGTAATGCAAACTACTAGTCAAGTAGGCAAGTACTGTTGGTACTTGCCCACCTTAACCTGTACAGGTTATCTCAGCAAAAAGGAGGGAAATACTGCAAGAGTCATGTATTAAAAAACAAGGAGTTGAAAATGCAAGACTAGAATAAATAAATATTGTGTCAAGGAATAATTTTTGTCCTTGGTTACATAAGACAGCCTGGAAAAATCATGTTGAGCTGAAATTTCTTCAAGGATGATGTGCTCCAGAACTTGTGACTCCATCACAGAAAGAAAGGAGTTTCTTTCAGCTTGAGGAATGATCTTGCAACAAATCATCTGTTTTCTTTCTTTGACCTCTTTATTAAGAGGTGGAATTTTCAATTAGTAAAAATAGGACTGAAAACTTGGTCTATATTTGTCTCACCTTATTGCAGAAGTTTCACAAAGATTCCAGTACAGTAAACAAGACATAGACACTATGTATCTGGCAAAAAACTGAGATGATTGTACAAGTTCCAAAAAAAACCATTTAGAAGTCTAAAGCACTGTTCAAGCAGAAGATGTGGAGGTGCAAGATAGTGGTTCAAAAAGAAAAAATTTTGCTCCTCCTCTGATGCTTGAGAGTCTTTCTGTAACTAAGCCTTATCCAAAAAACTTATTTGGGTGCCAAGTGCTCTGCTGTCACAAATGGCCAGAGGTATTACTTTCTTGCTTGACCTGAACATCTGATATGAAACCGTATCTAAGATTCCTTGGGACTCAAAATAGGCATGAGTCTCAGGAGACCCATTTGGAGGCCTGATCTGCACATATTGCACACACACACTGAATTTAATGAAATGGCAGCAGTAACTGCCATTAATGGCAGTGGCAGCAGTAACTGATGATCACTGTTTATACAATACCTAAGTTATTAGGGCAGTTGCCAAGTATATAGGAGGCTGAAGACACAGCTCCACATTTTCCACTTCCCGGCCTTCTTTTACCCACTCAGCCATTATCGAAGAGATAGGAGACAGCCTAGACAGGAGTTTGTCTTTTTGAAGGATTGAGCCACTTGGTGGACTCCCAAAAAGACAGCCTTACCTAAGCACAGGGAGGCATCCCCTCACCCAGTAGTGCCTGGCTACTGTGACTCTTGTTCTGAGGTGCTTGTGGTGCCCAGGCAGGCTCTGAGGCATCTGGGCTCTCCCAGGAGCAGGGAGCCTTTGCTTTGGGTGCTGCAGCAATGGGTGACATAGCCTTCAGCTCCAGTCTGGGAGCTGCCTCCAGGATCAACTCGTAGAGGGATTGCTCTGTTGCATCCTGCCAGTGAATTAATGGGGGATGGCACCCTGGGGCAGAGGTAGCTCAGGGAGGAACGCTGTTGGTGAAAGCTGTCAAACTACAGCATCTCTTTACCTATAATCTCTTATTTTTTCCTTCTTATGATCACTACAAGAACTTGTGGTTTCACAGCCTCTCAGATGCAGTGTGCTGAGAACGGCCATGCCCGGCTGCTGCAGTATCCCAAAGGACATTTCTGCACCAGCAGAAAATATGAAATGAGCCTTGGGGTTTCTCTAGGTAGCTGAACTGTGCTGCCAAAACCACCATCTGCAAAAGCCAGAGTGGAATGAGTGTGTCAGAAACCATGTAATTTCAATATTTCTGATTTTAAAAAAACAGCAAAAAAACCCCAACCCTTGGAGGAAATAATACAAAAATTGCCAAATATTTAAGGCCAAGTCATGTTTCCATAAAAGTCAGTGGGAGATTTGCCACAGAATTTTAAAAGACAAGGATTAGACTCTAAATAGCTCATTTATGAGGAACAAGTGATATTTTAATGTACCAGTATTTTTCCAAACTGTTTTAGGAAAATTATTAATAACTGAAGAAACCTGAAAAAACCCCCAAAACCTTGAAAAATGCTTAATTACCATAGCAACGCCTGTCTTACTGTCAAACACCGTAACTCCAGAGAGACACAGCTGCCATGACCAGACAGCTTCTTTTAAAATTTGCCGATTGCTAAAATCAAAGAATTATATTGTATAACCCTCTTTAAATACAATAACAAAAATAACTTCTCTTGACATTAATCACAGTCTGCACAATGGTTTTCCACATTTTTCCACACACAAATGGAGATCACCTTTACTTAAAGCTTTTAAGGGTCTTCTTGTTACAAAACAAAATATGTATGGAATTGAGTTAAATAATTAATGATATTGCAAGATCTGTAGGGAATCTTTCCTTCCATGACTCAGTCTCACTGAGGGAGACAAACAGTCTGAATCCCCTCAATATTAAAATCCTACACTTTCACTCTATGTCATTGACTTGCTGCATGGAACATAAATGTTAGGAAATGGATGCAGCAGTAGGTACCTATGTGTTATTACCAAAATGTGTTATGAATATTCTTATCCTAACAAATTTAGAACACAATTTGAAGTGGTCAGATCCATCACAGATGACAAGATCCATAAATTCACAGTCTTAACATTGATCTCTTACAACTTCTGACTGTTTTTATAAGTCACTGAAATTTTGTCAACTTGAAGCAATTTTGGCATGGATTAATTAAATCTTTGAGAGAAAAACCATGGGAAAACCTGCCATACACGTATCTGTTGGCCAACGTGAGTTCCACCAAAGTTGAGGATATTGATGCTGCAGGTGACAGCAGAGGGTGGAGGTGGCGGGCCAGCTATGACATAGCAGGGACACCTTCGCACAGTGTAGTCTTCAAACTCAATTATTCCCAGTTATTTTTGAATGCTGAGGAGCAGAGACCCTATTATAAAAAAAGAATCTCCTGATATGCATGAAGTACTGTAGGGGACAATAATACAACTTTGTGGAGAAAGCAAGCTGGTTTACTTTATTTCTGGCTATTTATAGCTCACTTGAACACTTTGACAATTGCAAACAATTCTGTACACTAGCTATTTAAACACCCTGCTGAATGTATCCCAACAGGAACTTGAGGGGTTTATTAATTTTCTAGCTAGAGAGAATTAAACTTGTGAATCACTGAAGAATGTGCCAAAGGAAGTCAGTCACTGAATTTTTAAACTTTCACTTTTCATAAATGATCTCTTACTTAGATTGTTACCCCTATTGCCCCTCTCCTCTTCACATGCAAGTCAGTAATTTTACATACAAAAACCCCCACCAAAACCCTCACCTAACACTTCAGCATAAGAAATTGCAATGCCTCATATTGGAACTTTGCTTTGTTTAAAATCTAGGCTCTTCTGAGCACTGTGTTAAAAGGAATAACGTCTTGGAGGGATGACTCCATAGTCCCAGCTTCACCACACTACAGAGAAGCTTTAATTCAGCCATTACTGTCACCAAGGGAATGGAAGTTAATTCTAGCTACCACCTTCTCAGATACAGACTTCTGGTAAAAAAATGTATAGTCTATTTTTGAAACCTCTGTAAATATCTCTAATGACTTTTGCTGCTGCCTAGATCAGTTTCCTGAGTAGCACACTCCAGATAGCCTAAATTAAAATATGTTTGATATTATATGTCATTAGTAATTGAGCACTCTTACCTTTTTAGATACAAGACATCTTTACATGATTTGCATTTGAAAGGGATGAGTCATTTTCAGCTTTGAGAGAATTTAACCCACACGACTTCTGCATAACTTTGCATTCCACGTAAAAATTCTCTCTCTCCTGCCATACTTTTCATGCCTTTTTACTCTTAGGTTTTCCCAATATCTCTTGCTCTGACTGTTTGTCCATATCTCTCATGAGTACTGCTTGGGAACTTCCAGAAGGAAAATGAAAGCTCAGTCCTGCTCTGTTTTTCTGCAAATCACTTCACCAATATCTGCTGGGGATTATCAATGGAAGATAAGAAAATAATTTATTTACTACATAAAAGGCAAAGTAAAAATAAGATTTATCTTCTACCTGATTAGTATTTGTGCTAACTTAGAACTAGACATCTTTCTTTTAATTAAATACTCATGCTTCATCTCCTATGGAGCTCCACGTAAATCTGTCTCTATATGGAGCAAACAAAAAAGTGCCCTAGACCTTCTGCTCATTTTAGCCTTTTTAGTAGATTCATTGTCTGCTTCTTCTTCTCCAGTAGAAATCAACACTGAAAAAAATAGAAGCAAGTAATCTCTTCTGTGTAGGTAAATAAAAGCAACTCTTGAAGAAGGATCAGAAGTCACCTTATATACCTCTCACTAGTGCTGTCAGTGCAAGGATGTTCTCTGTGCTGTGTACAGGATCTAAAGGATAAATTTTGCCACTGAAGGTGTTGCCCTGTCTGTATGTAATGTCCTACGGCAAAACAAGGCAATGCACACCGTCTGATGGTTAACACCACACCCCTTTTTCATGTTGTACAGTCCTGTCTTTGTTTTGTTTTGTTTTTCCAGATTTCCCAACTGTAATTCTTACTTCCTGATTTCTCAAGTCTTCATCTTAATTGCATTAAAGATCAAACTTTGAGTAGAAAATCTCAGGAAATGTACTGGTTGCAGTGTAGTGTACTGGCTGTATTTTAGCCAGTCTATGATAACACCAAGTACTGCATGTCTGATTTTTGCTGTTGTTATATTATGTTTAACTACATTTCTTGCTTTATTTGTCTGAGGTGAGTCGGATCAGGTATGAAGAACAAACTGCCTCTTCTGAAGAGATTTGACCCTCATTCTTTGCTGAGCCCTACTGGTAGCAGGTATTGCTGCAGCAGAATCCTGGCCTCCCTTCTATAAAGTTGTATTGTGAAAGGGGACAACTAGATAGTCCTCAAACATGATCTATCCCATTCATCTATACATCAAGAGAAGCAACACAAAATTATCTACGAATGCTCTAGAAACATCTACAATAAATTACTACAGCATTTTTGTGGGCCACAAATTGTAAGAAACACTATTTCTAATCATGTTTGCTATGCACTTCTTTTCTATAAAAAGACATGAAAGTGGCAAATAAGGTAGTGTTTTTATGCATGCAGCATTGTATCATGACTTCTCCCTGCATAATCTAGCATAGTCATCAGAAGTCATCACTTTTGCAACAATACCTGTGCATTTTCATTTAGCTGTTGTACCAGCAGCTTCTTACTCTGTTGCTGGGTTACTTGTGCTAGAAACAAGGACGTGAGGCTTCTCTGGACTTCAGTTTGTGTTGCAGGGATCGCTGTTTTCAAGAGATGTCATTGAAGTAGAACAACCAGCAGAACCAAGTCTCAAAAGCTGTTTTCAGCACCTCCACTGAAGCTATTTTCTACCACTTCTGTTCTAGTAGACTGAAGACCAGCCTATAATACATAAAATGACCACAGGATTCCTCTGTTTATCTAGTCTATCTGTATGGGTGGTTTTTTTCCAACATTAATTTCCCTTGGTCAAGGTTTGATCTAGTCAAGCTGCCAGTTAAACCATATTGTCTCACAAAGATCTAAAATCAGGTTTTATTAAGTGTAGGCATATCTAATATTCTCACAAGTTCAACAAATTGATTCTGTTCTAAATCTTCTATCAACTGCACTACTTCATTTAAATTTACATACTTAACACTATCCCTTAAAAGTCATGGGGTTGAAGAAGGGTGTAAAATCAAATTTGTATATTTTGATAACAAATTTAGATGAACTTTGTTGTGCACTTCCTAAAAGATGCAAGAAAAAAAGAGCATAAATAGAAACAAAAACGAACATAAACAATCAGAATCACAGAGAAAAACATGTGACCTTAATTCAGAGGGTTATCTGATGTGACCTCTGCATACCCTATTGCTTCAGTGTGATATCTTTCAGAGTTATTCTTCTCTATGCTGTTCCAGGCCTGAAATCTGTTTTATCATTGTTGTTGCTTTGGTCAGAGCAAGTCAATCTTAATTAAAAAAAGAAGAAAAGAAGCAAAAAAAAAAAAAAAAAGGAAATTTGCTTCGCAATGTTTTTTACAGGTTACAATGAGACCACTACTGCAGGTGGTAACAGTCACAGTTCTTATCTGGAACTTGGCATTATTTATCTATTGAAATCTCCTATAGGTTAACCTGTAACACCTCCCAGTAAAGAAAAACAGCTCAAATTCATTCATTATATAATTTCTTCACTTCCTAAGGTTTAGGCTATATAAACTAGCCTCAGGCCAGGCTCATCCCCCACATCCCCTGAACTGCTATAAAGCAAACTAGATTACCAGATCAATTCATAAACTGACCTTTGGTTGTGTGACCACAGCTCTTTTCACCCACTCAGACCAGAAACCCCAGCACTCAGAAGGAACAAGATGGGTTGCTCCTAGACTACTACTGCTTTTAAAGAGTATTTTGATTTTATAAAAAGGTGCTACAACAGAGTCTTTATTTAGATGATCAAATACTATTTGTTCCTCAAGAATCCTGGCACATGCAGTCAGTGCTGATCTATGTCAAATAAAGGTTGTGAACCAGAGGAAAATACTGTTCCCCAACACCTGCCTCTTTCGTTCCATACATGAGTGCTGCCGTGGATAGCTGGGATTGTGTCCCTGCATCGCTCCTCAACTCCTGCATGATGCTGAGAAAGTCACCCAAACCACAGTTTTCAAAAGTGGCCACAAGTTGTGCATTTCTCATTTTCTGGGTATCTAATATGAAACAGCTGGGGATGAATTTGCAGGAGTAGTGAGTACTCACAACTCCAGCTGGACCTGGTTCCCACTGCATAAAACTTCATAAAAAGGTTAAGTGCTCTAAAACATGAATTCCAAGCTGGCTATCTAAAAGCAGCAGGCATTTCTGATAATGGGATATTATCACAAACCATTTCTACAGGAATGCAGTGAAGATAAGTTCACTAATATTTGTGACTCAGATCAAATATGTAGAGATTAATGGAACAGATGTCTTTCAGATGCCCATTCATAGTATAGGATCCACAACTCTGAATTAGTAGTCTGCAAGAGACCAAATGGTTTTGTGTAAAACTAGTGCAAAAACTGAACCCCTTCTCCCACCACATGTATATATAGTGTTATTCACACAAGCAAGGAGAGTTGAGGAAAGCAAGAGAAATAAACACATTCCAGGCTAAACTACTTGTATTTGTAAATTAAAACAAGTGTGGCAACACTGCAAGACAGACCTCTTTTTTTCAGAAAAGTCAGGTGTTTCTCCAGTTTAAAAAGCATGTGAAGCTCTTTCACAGAACATGAGAAAAGAGAGGCACCTCTCAGAGCATTCAGCATGTCAGGTTACCTAATGCCAACATCCAGGCCATGCAAAGAGTGACTGCTTTCACATTCTGGGTCTGAGTATGTATCTGTATCCTACTCAGGCAAAGCTGGGGGCTCAGCTCTGTGCACCCTGGTCTCCACTGAAAGGAAGCCCAGCTGAGCATCAAAGCAGCAGTCATACTAACTTTTCATAAATGACTAATATTATTTAAGGAATCAACAATTACATGTAGACACAAGCTAAGCTAACTGGAAAGATACAGGGAACAAGCTCATATCATAAAACCTACCTATCCCAGCAAGACTGCGGGAAGCTGGGGTTAAATTCCTTTTGCTGCCTGAGGGAATCTGACCTGATGTCTCCCACCTTGAGGTGAATAGCTGATCACTAAAGATCAGCTATTTTAAGTCATGAAGGTGAGGCATCCCATTATTTCTGTTCAAACTGTTCCACTTTGCATGGAATGAATATTCATTGGGCTCCTGAGAGAATGAAAGTGCAAAAAATGTGCCCATAACTGGGTTGTTGGGGTGCTTAGTGGGGAAGGTGGGTGAAAGGAATATTCTTTTGGAACGTGAGAGCATAGCTGGCTGAGCAGCAGTAGAGCAAGGGTACTGACAGTCTGTGTGTGGGGCTGAGGTGCTCACACTGGTGATAAGACTGAATTTGAAAGCTTAAATCTGATTGTGGCTGCAGCCCTCAGACACAGTACCTGGAAATTAATAGTTGTCTGTTTAGTGCCAGATAATGTGAGGAAAATACAGTGTGAAACCACTCACAGAATAATGAGAAAAACTGTTCTGCAGCTGTGCAAATGAAATTTCTCCCTCTAAACTACCCTTATATATAGATCTAGGACTAAAAATTATACCATCAGAAAAGTAATTAAGTAGAATGCAAAGGTCTGATAATAGACTGTCCTAAATTCAGCAGAAAGCCCTTCATCTAGACATACTAAAAAGTAGATTAAATAACTGTTCACATGAACTCTTCCAATAAGGTATTTTTCCCTTTAGGCTGTTGCTTTAATGACTGTGTAATTATTGGAATTACCTGGGTTTGAAGGAACACTAGCATTTTTAACAGTGACAGTATCTTTTGTCTTACTGTAACTTTTTTTTTCCACTCTCTGATGCCTTACTATTGGATCAAACTTTTGAGTCGTGAAGTGGGTGATGAATTAATCTCTGGTGAAAAGGCATTCGTTTAAGCCTATTTATTCTGACTTCTGCTGGCTTTCCTCAGGAATGAATCTGTCCCACCGAATTTATTGTGAAGTTACTTAGAGAGATGTGGACAAAGTTAGACTGTACAGGTAAAGAAATAAATTTCTGTATATTGCCCTGAAATGCACTTGCTACATAGAAGGGTATTTGGGTATGGCTTCTTTTATGGACAAAATCTACAGAATTTAACAAAAGGGAACAGCACTGTTTTAAAATTTAACAGCAAAAACACTTAATGGAATCTGTACGCATTATCTATTAGACCATTTGGAATTATATTTTAAAAAATAAAGAAAACATTCAGTTCCTAGATTATTTTAGTACTAGTTGGGAACCACACAACATTCACAAGAATAAGTGGCCAGTTCGCATTGACTGAGATCAGTGACAGCTCCACTAAGGAGAAAGATCTCCCTGCTTTGAGTGCAGCCCATTTGGTTGGAAAGAGAGTGAGGTTTTAACTAAGGAACACCAGGGGGGCCTGTGCTTTTCCAGTTTAGTCAAAGTTCATTGCAGATCTTCTGGCTGCCAAAAACCAGCAGGTTTTCTTCTGTTTGCATGTATGTAGCTGGTTTGGCACTGCAACTTCATTTCATATGGAAGAGCAGCAGCAGCCACTGCCTTCACATAAGCTTTGCTTTATAGTTTAGTTTTACTAATACTGGACGCACCAGATTAATAACCTCTTCTTTACATCGCAGACTGGTAAATTACAGTTGGGTTTCTCTCTAAGAAATGTTCCTAGATTCAGACCACTGTTTTGATACTTTTAATTTACCTACAGAACTTTCATGCCTTTCATCTTCCATGAAGTGCACCTTATAGCCAATGGCAACGTGATCTGAGGACTGTGTAGGAAGAATTTAGGTTATATTTTTTTCAGGTTATTTGAAAAAAAATATCTATGGCTCAGCATGCTCTCGTATTCTGAAAGAAAGATTTTTGAGTGCCCAGGGAGAAAATATCTCTAGCAAGAATTATTTAAGAGGCAGAGACAGAGGGTTACATCAGAAGAGGGAGATTATCCCAAGCTTTTGTTTTGCTGGTAGAAATCTAGTCTACCTCAGAGCCCTCTAGGACTGCCTTTAGCACAGCATTAGTAGATTTTATGAAACGCAATTATACAATAGGAAATATTTCTTTTGTTCCTGCTTATAGATTCTTATTCCATCTAGAGACTGGTAAATGTGAACCTTCCCCTCTCCAAGGACACCCATGTGTTCTGTATAGGAACCAGAATTTACATTTGTCTACGTTATTTTGTATAACTTAATTTTAATGCACTTAATTCACTTTGAGACTTGTTGTCCTAAAACCAGAGAGACACAGGTCTGGGAAGGACAACAGGAGGCTCCCCTGTCCCTCCACTGTTCCCAACAGTGAGGGAACTGCCCTTAAACACATCCAATAAAAGACATTCAGACATTTTCTTGAAAGCTGCTCCAGTACTTCAACAGCCAAAATATTCCTTCTTAAAAGATTGCACTAATAGTGCAATTTAGAGTAGACAATATTTACTTGAAATAATTCATTGTCCTTCTTTATTGATCTTAAAAAATAACTGCTCATTATTCTTTTTATAATTATCATTTTTTCAAACTGTAAGACTTATCTTGTCCCCTGTTAATCTTCCTTTTTATAGTCGAAAGGAACAGAGTTACCTTTCTCTGGGAATTGTGTTTTCTAAACCCTTTAGCATTTTTTGCACTCTTCTCTGGCTTTTCTCCAAGTCATCATCCTTTTTAAAATGTGGTGTCTAAAAGTGGACACAGTGGTCTGAGACCCAGTTGGCTCCCAAGTAGAGCAGAATAATTACTTCTCAAGGGTTGTGTACAATATTCCTATTAATGTATCTTCGACCATGAACTTTTTTTTTTTTGTAAAAATATCATGTTGTTACTCATAGCTAGTTTGTGATTCACTACAACCCTCAGATCCTTTTCTGTGTAAAGTCATTCCTGGTACATTTGTCTATTTGCATTTGTCTTTCTTGGATTTAATCTGCTTCTCATTTCACATTGTGTCTGATTTTTCAGACTCATTTTATTTCCAGTTCTGATCTTGTCACCAAAGTAGAAGCAACTTATGCCTTTGTATTGTCTGTAGATTTGCTAAATATATTAATTTAATTTCATCATTCAATCATTAATAAAAATACTTAGAAGAAATGGGACTCCATGTGAGGTGCCCCTCCAGCTTAACTTGAATCACAGAAAATTATTGTTGGCAGTCATTCAGTAACAATGACATGCAGAGGAGGTGGTTCAGCACTTACTTTATTTGGGTGTGGGTAAATAACCCCAGTGGCTGGGGTAGTGCCTAGCTCTCATCCAGAGAAATTAGATTTTTCTTAGCATTGTAGTATATGTCCCCTTTCCCCAACATCCACCTTTCCAGAAAAGTTATACAGTTAGACTCTTCTCAGTGGTATCCAGTGACGGGTAATGGTCACAAACTGAAATATAGGAAACTTACATTTAAACTCGTGAGAAAACTTTTTTTTTTTAAATTATCTGTGAGGGTGGCCAAACACCATAACAAGTTTCCCAGAAAGGTTGTGGAGCCTCCATTTTGGTGACACTCAAAACCTTAATGGACACGGCCCTTAGCAACCTGCTGTAGCTGACCCTGCTTGAGAAGGGGCTTGGACTAGAGACCTCCTGAGGTCTCTTCCAGCTTCAACCATGCTGTGATTCTATGAATTTATGAGACAATGTTATTTATTTTATACATCCTTGGTCGAATTCAGACAGTGTTTTGCAAGCAGCTTTAACTTTTTAGAATAATAATTTTAAGTTGCCTGATCTGCAGTCGTTCTATTGAAAAAAATCTGAAGGCCAGTCTGGGGATTAGATTAGATATTTTGCCAGTCTCTGCAATACTGTGAATGACACATAACATTTCAAACAGCATTTCCAACTCTGTAATTGACTCCTCTGGAGACTGAGTGCACATCTTTTTAACCCTAGATCAAAGTCTTTCTCCCAGAGTTTGAGCACTAGTATCAGACAGTTTCCCTGTTACAGCCTCCCTCTTTCCACCATTCCACCTTTAAAAAGCAGCATGTCATTTTTAAGGAAGCTGAAGCCCAATGCCAACACTATTAGTAGAGATCTACATTCAAATTCATGACTCATATGACTCAGGGTAGGCCTCTGCAGTCAAATGGGAGTATTGGCAACCATCACTTGTGACCTGGACTCCATCCCCTGTGTTCCCAGAACCTCACAGTCACTTCATTAGTGCCCACATGGATGAGTAACATGAATAGCATGAGTCACAGTCAGGGACTGGATATGCCTCAACAGTCTTTCCACTGTGCCTAAGGTTTTTGGATTAGTCAAGAAGCCCATGTCCCAGCAGGGTGGTCAGACTGGCAGATGGGCGTCTCTGGCCCCATTACAAGAGAGTCTCTGATCACAGCCATCCATGAGAAGTTTGTCACTGGAGCAGCACAGTAAATAATAGGATCATACCTTACTGGAGAGCTGGGCCAAAATGTATTTGTTTTGAAGCTGGAATTTTTCAACATTTATCTCTCCTTTCTTTACCTTTTTTCCCTGC
The DNA here is from genome assembly GCA_907165065.1 of Caprimulgus europaeus. The sequence continues at coordinate 21,109,030 of OU015528.1, read as the reverse complement.
TGAAGTCAGTGAGGAACCTCTGGCTTCTGACTTCACTAGGCACAGGACCTGACTCTTAAATGAACCCACAGCTTTTGCTTATTACTAACTTGGAGACTGATGGACTGTCCAAAATACTTTCAGCTAGTCTTGTAACCTGATTTTGATACTTGGCAGAAATTTTTAAAGTATTCATGCTTCTTTTTGCTCTCTTTTCTACCAGACTGTTTTTCGGCATTTTTCTGCATTTGTGCCAGTGTTTCTGGTTGTGAAACTCTGTAAAACCCACTTAACTATAATGGAGAGTTTAAAATTATCTGTTTAGACAGTTACTAAAATGTAATACAAGCACATGTTCCTGAACAGCAGTGGAATAACAGGGTGTGGGGGAAAAAAAAAAAACATTTAACACAACTCCCTCTACACATTTATCTTAGTTACAGAGCTGAAATCCACAGTATGTCAGCTATGATATAATTCCGTAACAGTGCCTCTTCTTTTTCTCTCATATGTTAACATCATTGTTTTCCCACTTAACTGGTAAACCTGCCTAGTAATTTCCTTAAAAGGCTAAATGGGGCTTTTCTGTTAAATCTTCCCTTGGAATTTAGGTATCTGTAAATGCATCTCTTCTATTGTCAGACCTTCACATTTCCTTGTCCCAAAGAAAATAATTTTATATTAAGACATCAGCTCTTCTACCCTACAAGTGAGATAGCGATGGGAAGGCCTCATTTGCAAGTCTTGCCAGCGTGTAGGTACGAGGCAGACACTGGATGGTTCAGTACCAATTCTTTCTGCAGAAGAGTAAGAACTTGGAGCACGTTACCACTGGAAACTGAGGTGACAAGGTGTTGTAAGCACCTAAAGTAGCTTAGGAGGGTTTTGTGAAATACTTAATGATATGTGATTTAGGCACCCTGAAAGGTAGTTAGGTAACAAGTTTTCCAGTGAACCTGACCTCTTGTCCTAGGTATTTTATCATAGTAGTCAATCTTAAGCTAAATGAGGAAATGGTGAAGCATTAGCCTGACCCCTGAGGGCAGAGAGTAACCACACAATATTCAAACCTATCACTGTTTGTTTCTTCCAAGAATTCATTTTGATCTTATGATCTTACATCTTTAAAACTCCTGTGTTTCCTTACAAAAGTTTATTGAAATGTTAGTTTTAGTAAAAATTGGCTGCCTAGAGCTTTTTTAACTAGCAGTGTGACCCTCTAGTGAGGCTAATTGACATTACTTCTATCTGACTTGAGGGCATATAGATTCACATTTCTAATTAATATCATCCACATGACTAGTTTATTAGGAGCTGGAAAAATCAAACCTGCAAGATAAACACAAAAGCATATGTGATTTTCCTCCTTTTCCTGATAAAGTTCACAATAACTGCACAGATAGAAGGGTGTGTGTGGACTAGCAAGAGCAAAATGGAATAAAACTCTAATAGTAATTTCTGGAACTATTTTCCTGCTAAGATGCTTCTGTCTAACTGCAATAAACTCTACAGATAGCTCCCTCCCACTTCCAAAAAGAGCAAGCAATCTTGCACATTTATATCAGCAAGTCGTGAATTCCATGAAGCACTTTGTTTTGAATGCTCTACACTATTGCTCTCCTAGCTAGAAGTTATATTGGGCCAAAGCATTCGCACATTTCTAAGACAAATCTCCTGCTACAGCACTGAAGGCACATCCCCATTACCACATAGTGCTTAGCTATTTCAGGAATGAAGAGTTTTAAGAGCTCCCTAAGGTTAAATATGGCATCCTGTGTGCAAGCCGTGTTGCTATGGTGACATTCATACTTGCATCACTCAGTTGTTTAATATAGGCCTATGGCCTTCTGTTTTCTAATTGCTGATGAACTATCAAACTGTCTTAGATTAACTGTACAAAGGTGATGTGAATCATATTTCAGAACACCTAAATGTGGTACAATTAAACCTGAGGTAAAGGCATCACCACAAAGCTCATTTAAGTCAGATCTTAGGTTGAAGCAGCACCTTTTAATTCGAAGCAATATTGTTGCAATGTAGTATACACAAAATATGTTCCAGGAGGTAAGCTGGAAGTAGGAGTTACAGTTACAAAAGCAAGACATCAAATGTCACGAAAGTATATTGTTATCACTAAAAAAGGCTAGCATGAAAAACTGGCTGTTTCCAAGATCCTGGTCTCAGTCTTTTGTGTTGTCTTGGCCTCCACTCACTGGGAGTTGAACCTCACCAACTTGGAAATGAAAAAATAAGTTCCATCAGATATTTAAATTAATAATATTTTTATTTATTTTCACATTTCTTGTTTATATCTTTATTTACAATTCAAAGTAGGATGCTGTCTTAGAAAGGTTTCCAAGAAAGTGACATGTGATGTCTTGTCTATGTTTCTGATAATGATCTTGTGAGATAGCAATTGACTTCAGGCATTAAATAAGTACACAACTTCTTGACAGGGATCTTAACAGAGATCACAGCTCTCCCCACAGATGGGGCTTTGTTTCTTTTTCACCTCTAGCTAGAAATAATCAACAGATATGTGAAAAAATAATATTTTCTAAAACTGTTAGGCCTTTTGTTTTAGGGAGAGCATTGTGATGTTTACGTTGTGCTGGGGAGGCAGAATGTTTTTAGGCAGCTGGTGTAATGAAGTAGTCCTGGTGCATTGTTAAGAGGAAAAATATAACCAGAGTAGACATTTGTCAAAGACCTTTTTATCCACAGCAAAAAAAAGGTCTCTGATTGCATTTTTCACAAGCTCCAGAACATGCTGGAAGTGAAGGCTTTTCTGCTTCATCTTCTCAGGATTTGGGCTTTTCCCTTAAGATTCTGTGTCACTTCATATCTTTTGCTACCCTGTGACTTCTGGTCAAATGCAGCCAAAAGAGAAAATCTGAGACACATACTTCGTTCCCTGTCATATGACAAAAAAATATTCTAGGGCAACACCTTTTTTTTTTTTTTTGGTCTGACATTTAACACGTTAGAGCTCCCTCAACACCAGCTTGCAAAACCATTTTGTATATAACTGCATGTTTCCCCTGATTAGGTGTATCCAGGCACATTTTCGTTTGTCGTAACAAGCACAATCTGCTAAATACTTTCCAAACACTTTATAATTACCTTTCTTCTGAGGAAGTCAGAATTTAGGCCCAGAACCGTAACTGTTAGTTCTTGGAAGAGGAACAAAAAGAGATAATTTATACCAAAGAAACCCCTGACTATTCTCCAGTTCATTGAGGTGAAAAGGGGCCTTAAATGTGGATGAGGTCAATATATTCTTATCCCCAGGATGCTGTTCATTACCTTTCATGAGAACATTAAGCTGCAGGTCACTTTTTTCCTTAATTTCAAAGTTTCTGTAGCTAATGCTTATAAAAGAATAACTTAATACTGTCTGTTGAAGAAGTCTGTAATACATTTGGAATGTATTTTCTTAAATTTTATTTTTTATTAGTGCAGTAAGTGGAGAGTGGATAGCCTGAGATATCTGATTCTCAATAGATCAAGAGGCATATTTTTAGGAAAGGAAATTTTTAAAATACTGCAGATTTCAGCTTTCACAAGAACATCTAGTTTCATCCTTTAATGCATCTTCCTCCAGAAACCTGAGGAATTTTCAGTTCAAAGACTAACAAAATATTTTCTGTGAAATATGTGACTATATAGATCCTAAACAAAAATTAAGCATTATTATTTGAGAAAAGAACAGTATTTACGATTGTTACTGCTTTAAGCTGTTGTCTTCAGTGTCCGATGTTTATACATCACATGCTGCAACCTAATAACTGGACTTGAAAGCTTGATTCATAATCTTGGTTGCATGTATCTTGCAGTAGCAAATTGAAAGGGGTTCTTAAGAAAGTGGAGACTGATTATCAAAGTGTGGCAGGTAGTGAATGGGCTGTTTGCTGGGGAAAGAATAAGCACATGTATGCAAAAGCAGTAGTATCACTGTACCATTTAAGGACAAGGTTTGGGAATCAGACATCCCAGACTGATTAGCAAACCCTCTAGTCTCAGGAGAGAGTTAGTAATGAGATACAGCTCTAATCTCATGTTTGTACACGCTTGCTGTAAATATAAGATGCCCTGTATGGAAAGGCTTCAGGATTAATTCTACAAATTGCCAGGGTAGAAAGAGCATTTTACCTCTCACTACAGTAAAGATTCGCTAGTAGTTTAGACAAGCCATGACAAACAAGCCATGTTTACCACTGAGAGAGGAGATAACTGTAAATGGGGCATGACGATTTGCATACAAGGGAAAGCGGTCTATATTTCTCTGTCTTGAAATTACTTTCATATATAAGCTTAGTATCAACAGATAGTTTTCTTTAACTTTTGTCAGAAGGCTATTAGTAAAAATTTACAACAGTGTTTAGTGTGCATTTTTAAAATGAGTACTTTGGTTTGCTTTAAATGTAATATCTCTTGTATTACAGATTCAGAATACCTGGGTAAAATTAAAATATACCAACCCTATAAGGATGTACACATTAGTATCAGTGTCCAGGGCAACACTCAGCAAAATGCAAATACTTTGCTCCAGAATATTAAACAAGTACCTAGGCATTCCTCTACTGAGGTGTTTTGGGAGCTGGAAATGGAGAAGTGTATTCTCAAGACCAGCATTATTCATATAACTCTTCTGTTGTATAGATGTTTCCTGGGGAGAGGACTGGAGCCTTGTGGATTTAGAATCATCAAACCATTTTTTTTGGAAAAGACCTTTATGATCACAAGGCCCAACCATAAGCCTAACCCTGCCAAGTCTCACTAAACCATGTCCCTAAGTGCCCCATCTACATGTCTTTTAAATACCACCAGGGAAGGTGACCACCACTTCCCTGGGCAGCCCGTTCCAATGCTTGATAACGCTTTCAGTGAAGAATTTTTTCCTAATATCCAATCTAAACCTCGCCTGGCACAACTTGAGGCCATTTCCTCTTGTCCTGTCACTTGTTACTTGGGAGAAGAGACCAACATCCACCTCGTTACAACCACCTTTCAGGTAGTTTTGGAGAATGCCAAAAAGTAATGCACTTCTAGGGCTTGTGGGAAGACTGGTGAGATGAGCTGCAAGTCTGTTGTAGGGACACTCAACTTTCAGCAATTTGATGGGGAATGAGGAGTAATATTTGGATTTGCAACACCTAACTTGAGGCTCCTGCTCTGAATTTTTCTCTGGCAGAACTGACCTCTGCCTATTGACTATACAAAGAGTAGGGAGAAAATATCTTATTTTAGTGGACTTAGTTGCTTGCTCAATTGTCACCAGTCAAGACTTAGAAGAAAATAAACATGGTGATTTGATTGTCATTCCAGTAGCAGATTTTAGCATTTAGAAGCACTGTTTTTTGGTATGAAGTCATGAAGGCTGCCTCTCTCCTTTTAAAGGGTGGACCTTCTACATCTGCCTGGAGTAGATGGTAAAGGAACAATACGGGGTAGCTTGAGCAGTCACTGCCAGTTTTGTACCCATTCAACAGATAAATACAGGATGACAGTCTCCAGCTTTGTCAGCTTGAACTTTCAAAAGCATTTAAACTCCTGAAAAAAATTCCAATAAAATAGCATTCTTTAGGTTAATGCCAGAAATCTCGCACCATGGTGAACAGTTAGTACTAAAATCAGACTCCCTGCTGTCTTCCAATGTAAAAATAACTTAGTACATCTGAGTATGCTACAGAAGACAACAAATCCTAACAGTTTCTTAGAGTTAATGAGGCAACTACTGGATACTAGATAAAGATGTGTTTCTAACAATGTATTTAAAGAATAAGTAATGGGATGGATGTGTACCTGTTCTACCTTTTCTGTTTCACAACAACTATTTTTAAAAATTACATGGACTTGATATCCACGTAAGTTCCTTCTCACTCTCATGAATTAGACAGATACATCTTAAAACAAACAAACAAAAATGCCATTTAAAATCTACAGTGACATAGTCACAAATATATTGCATTAAGATTTTATAATGGGGACTGTATTATCATGGTATCGGAAAGATTTTTCCATGCTTTCTACCATCATACTTGCAAGAGCTTAAGTAACAGTGGGCCCTTCCACCCTGGTTATGTTGGGGAAAACTCCAGAGACCCCACTGCCAACTCAAAGGCAACAAGAAGTATCTTTGAAGAATATTGTCAGGACAGCAACACTTTGAAATCATTCTTATGTACAGCAATAGTCCTTGCTCAAAATACTTCTTCATATAAAACAGATACAGGAAAAGAGAATAACAGTATTTACACAGAAATTTGCTCAGGTCACTGAGGAAGGCTGGTAAAGACCTTGGAACAAGACTTCATTAGGCCATCGTTCCTCTCAGTTTCTGCTGATAAATGCCTGCTCTAAATTGAATTATGAGTTAATTAGCTTTCAGAAGACTGACTCAGAAGGCTTAGAAGCTGTAGCCCACCAACTTGAAATAGAGCTCTTAGATGTAGCATATTAATCATAATGGAAAAAGAAAGAAAGAAAAAAAAAAAAGATTCTTTTAACTCTTTTTTTTTTTTGAAAGAATAGCCATTTACAAATCAAGACATGTAACTAGTTTCCAAAGCAACAGTAACTAAGAGAAATCAGTCATGGTTTTTTTTCACTGTTTGACAACAGGGTTAACAAATGGAGGCATGAAATACTCTATCCAAACCCATAGCAGGATTGTCGTGATTGATAATTAACTATTTTATATATGGAAGGAATTGCCAGAATAATATTAGCATAAGAAAACATAAAGAACACCATGCAAAACACTTCTCAATTGAAGCAAGTGTTACAAAAAGATAATGTACACTTCACTTTGTAGCACATGTAAAAGGTGAATTTGAGGATCAATTATATTTTTATTTTGACAGTAGTATCTTGGTATTTAAGTGTAAATAGCTTCTTATTAAATAACAGAGAGATGAGTCAAAAGGACAATTAAGAGCTAGAAGCAGACCTCACAGGCAATGCCTGGTAGGAAGAGCTTTCAGTGGAGTTCAAGGGTCTGATATCTTGCATAAAGACAAACTTCTGCTGGAACCTGACTTGTATCTTTAGTATATATGCAAATGTCTAAGAATCCCTACTCATTTTTACAATTCAGAGCAGAGCACCATATTCAATCAGCAGCGGGGGCTTATGCTTTTAACAGCTTGATGAAAATATTCCTACTGGAGCAGTCTTTTTGCAGGAAATTAGGGCTTTGGTTAATTTTCCAAGGTCTACTTTTCATTCTCCGATTGATTTTTCTGTCATCAGATACAGGATAAATGGAGAAACTGGACCAAAAAGAGAATTAACTACTGCTTGCAAAATAAAACAATAAAGCAGTCACTGAAAAACTTTCACAGAATATGTGTGTGCATGTGTCTGTGTATAGATATCGGTCCTCAAGTTTTTTTGAAAAATGCAACTAGCTATTCTTTAGCCAATTAGCTATAATGTTCATCATTAGTTACTACTATCCTATGTAGCCACCTAATGTACTGGGCACATAGCTATTAAAATATGCAGGATTAACAGTGGTGATGGAAACCTTTATACAGAATACTTCAAAATAACAGAAACTAAAGAAACACTTTTCCCCAAATCACTTGGGAAATTTAATCCACTACAGAGTCAAGCCATATAGTTGTGCCATACCCTGCCCGTTACAGATCTAGGTCCTTAGAAAAATATTAGCTGTGCAACTATCCATCAAATAAATGACTCAGTCCTGCAGAAGCCTACCAAAAACAATGGTCTCATCTGTAGTTTGTGCTAGCTTGTAAGAGCTGTCTGGTCTTGAATGCCAGTAATACCCCATCGGGCACTGCAATTGTCACATGGGACTTCACACAGAATCACAGAATGTTGGGGATTGGAAGGGACCTCAAAGATCATCTAGTCCAATCCCCCTGCCGGAGCAGGAACACCTAGTTACTGACTTCATCAGTAACTGAGGGTCTCTCAGGATTTCACAAACAGAAGTCTTCTGAGTGGGATCCCTCTTTGCCCTCTTGGATGACAAGCATGATGCTCCCTTCTGCACACCTTGCTTGTGCCTCTGATGGCTCCAGTGTTACCAAAAGCTCAATTAGTTCAGGGAACAAGAGCAAGAAAAAAGACAAACAGGACAAGTAACATCTCCACTGACCACCTTATTCTAAAAGAAAGTGTCTGACTTCTCATTCCCACTTAAACAGACCATCATTACGTTTTCCCAAGCCCCGGGGATGCCATTTCGATACCACTTCCCTGGGAGGTGGTATCACTATGCCTCTGCTATGCAGGAGCTGGCTGGCCCTGAAGGCTTGATCATGGAGCTCCTCTGAGACCTGAGTTGTGCAGAGGAGAGACAGCCCTCTCAGCTGGCTTTGTGGCCAACAGGATCTTCCCCCAAGGACTTATCAGACACAAAAGTCTATGGCTTTTGGGCCTGATACATCAGGCTGAGGATTTAAAGGGTGTTGGTATAAGGACAGGCATGACTTACAGGCCTGTCCTGTTATACAAGAAGAGCTCAAACCTTTAGGATGTCCCATCAGGATTAAGCCTCCAAAACTTGTGTTGAAAATCAGATTTCCACTCCATGGATACCTTTAGTAATAGCCATAAGGTTGATCTGATCTGGGAGAGTACACCAGGATCTAATCACTCTTGTAAAGTACATGCTTGAACTTGCTCTGAGGTGCAAGTTGAGCTGAGATTTTCTTCCAAGCTCAAGAACCAGCTCTCCCCTGTCCTGGTTCCAAGGTCAACCCTGAGCTACGATAATGAAGACATGGGAAATTTGGACTCTCAGCAGGCTGGTGAAGTCCAGATTAATTTCAAGAGCAAACATACAGGGGCCTTTCCCCTTCACTGTTAACAGAGTCTGATTTTTCCAAGGCTTAATGCTCACTTCTTGCAGAAGGAAAACCCTTTAATGTAGCAACATGCTGCACGTCTGATGAAGTGTGTTTAGGGACATTCAAAGCAAAGAATACTGAATAAATGTAACAAAAAGTGCTATCACAGCTATGTGCACTTGTGGGACAAAATTAAAGGGAAAGGGTTTCCAGCTGAGGCCACAGTAACTTGGTAATTGAAATGTTATCCACAGCATCCTTTAAACAATGAGCCAAATGCTAGAGACCTTATTTCAAACACTGTTTATTATTTCCTTTGAAGCCTTATGCAAGTAATGGTTAGAATAAAAAATGAGCTGTTAATTTTAGGATTTTTCCCACTGTTTGTATACAATTTTCTTTTTTAAATATAAGGAGAAAAGGAAACAAAAGTTTCACAATGAGAACAAACTGAAATACAAGAACTTCTGTGGGAGACTGAAATAGCAGCAGGGTTAAAAGCAGAAAATACATGCATCCCACAGACTCCTTTTTTGCCTCTGAGGCCTCTCATTCAAGTACTGATTAGGACCACTGTGGCTTTGTTTATGGCATCTGACAAGCTTAAAGCCTCTGGCTGTAGGACTGCATTAGGTATTTTTTTAAGTGTTTTTTGAAGCTCTAGGGACCAATAAAACAGTATTAGGAATCAAATTCAGCTCTTCCACATTTGCTCAACACTCCATCTATATTGTTAATGTAGACATAAATTTGTGTGTATGTGTAGGCATGGATTTTAACTATATTGCTAACTTTATTTAACTATCAGAATTGGTAAGATCTGCTGTTTATATTGGGGAACTCCAGACAATTTCAGGACATGTGATGTGACACTTATGTCTTCTTGTTTTATAAAACTGACAACAGATATAATTTTTGTTAGTTACTGTCCTAGTTTTTAGCTGGAACAGAGCTGAGTTTCTTTTCCAGTAGTTAGAATAGTGCTGCATTTTGCTTTTCAGCCTGGGATTTGCTATGAGAGAAACACTGATAACATACCAGTGTTTTCATTTTTGTCGCTGGAAGTGAATGACTTTGTGTTCTGTTAGTCTACAAGTGCAAGATCTAAGGGGGTGAGGAGTATTTAAATTAATAAGCTAAATTGGCATTTGGATATGCCAATGGGATATTCCATATCATATCACGTCATGCCCGGTATATTAGTGAGGGTCTCTTCCTCTTTTAGCTCTCTCTGGCTTTTGCTCAGGCTCTCGCTCTCTCAGGATTGCGGTTTCGGTTCAGGATTGTTGCTCCTCCGGGATCGTTATCTGGGAACGGGCTCGGCAGGTGGTGAGCAGTTGCACTGGGTATCACTCCTTTGCATAATTTGTTACTGTTACCATTATCACTACTATTTTAATATTAGTATTATTTTAATTTTTCTTTTATTTCTATTATTAAACTGTTCTTATCTCAATCTACAAGCCTCCTTATCCTTACCCCCAATCCTCTTCCCTATCCCCTGGGGGTGGGAGGGGGGAAGTGGGTGAATGGCTGTGTTGGCTGCTAGCCAAGGGCTAGCCTAGTGAAATTATCACAGTTACATTTAACGATTATTAATAGCATGTTAGCTTAAATTAAATAGTTTCTTTTTCATATTTAAGGATTTGGGGGGAATTTTTAAGTATTTGTGGAAGAGAATGTATTTTTAAGGCTTGTTTCGGCACCACTGGAGCCAAGAATTTATCATCAGCCTTAACATCTGTAGGACTGAAGTCCCAAAATTCAAATTGTTTACAGCTGACATCTTGCCCTCTAGTGGTATTTTTTTAAAGCCACTGCTGAATAAAAACCAGATGGACCTCAGTATTTTAAATTTATGAAAAATAGGAATTGACTAATGTCACAGCTCGAGAAGCAAGTAAGTATAAAAATTTCCTAACTATTCTAATTTCCCCTAGCATAGCAGGCAAGAGAAACTTAACCACTGTATCCCTGAATCAGGAAATAAAAGCCTTGATATAGTAATTGATCAAACAGATAGATAATATTCTTTAAAACTTTCTATGTCCTACCTAATTTAACGGATGTTCACTTCAGAATACAAGTTTAAATAGCTTATGCTTTCAGAATTAAAATCTATGAGACCAAAATTTGCAAGAGTGTCTATTAATCTAGTAGACAGAACAGTGAGACTGAACTCAAGACAGTTAACCGTCTGATCTTTACAGTATTCTAAGTATGCATGTACAACATGTCTCAAGGCTGGCAACTTAAATAATGAACCACTCCTTTTAAAAATTTTGCCTTGACTGCAGCTGAAGTACATTTCTGTTGGAGGCAATGCCATTGTATGCAGTTTAAATATATGTATACATAATTATTTTATATATAAGGTATATAAGTACATACTATATATAATCCTTTTTATATATAAATGAATGGTAAAAAAGGTTCAGGTCCACCTTTTGTTTCCAAGTAATGGTAGGATAATCAGAACATTTTCAAAGACCTATCCAAATATCATTCCTGCAGTGAAGTTGGGACTACTAGTACAAATGGAGAAAATTAAAAAAATAATGGTACCCCAGCATAAGCATTTGACCCCTAGCACTCTAGCTATTGACTTTATCACCAAGTTTCTTGCTCATACTCTGATATAAACTATGCAGCACTAGTACTAATTATGCTAAGAGACAGGAAGCTATCATGCAGTTATCCACAGGCTCTGGATAATAAATATTCTTGGACAAATGAGTGTGGACATAGCTTTATACTAACAAAGAGAGAAAAGAACGGAATGGGCTGCGCTTATCATGGGAGAGCCAAAAAGGAGATCTAGAGAAGGCTGTGGTTATGCATAATTGGCCTCAAGAGGCACCTTACTGATGGATGTGTCTTCTAAAGGCTCTGCAATGAGCTGAATTTCACTGAAAGTGCCTAACATGTTTCCTTTTACCTGCACTGGTTCTGTAGGACTACCTCGATTCCAGTAGGACCCTGGCAAAGTTGCTGTAGTCAGATGGAGCTTAAAGCTCCATGGTGAGTTCTGTGGCTCTAAAGGTGAAAGCCTACACAAAAAGGAAGTAATAGTCTTCCTTGGTCTGAGCTGTAGGACAGAAAAGGCAGCAGACTTCCTTGCTTACCACCTAGCCTTTGGCTTTGTTTAAAGCTGAGAAGACACCACCAGTCAGTGTCTCATGTGCTGGCCTGAGAGGAGGAGACAGATTTAACGTTTAGCAAACTGCAGCCTTTAGAGACCTCCATTTCAGTTTTGTGGGCTTTGTTTCTGTGAGCAGAGGAAGCCACTATATAGCTCAGAAATATAGGACAAGTGATTACTGTGTGTCAGATCTGTGGAGTGGGTGGGAAGAGTTCATCTGCATATGCAGTAACAGCCCATTAAATGCAGTAAACTACCTGCAAAATTTGCATAGTGAAAAGAGGGAATTTCATTTTTCCCTCTCTGTTTGGGAGAGACAAAAACCACTGAATAGATCTTAGCAGTTGTCATCTTAAGAGGATTCTGTTCACTTTAGGGGAAGCACCTGTTAACTCTTCAGTGGGGCTAGGCTTTTGCCTTGCACTCATCAGCTGCCCTCGGGCTCTTAATTCCAGATATCAAAAAAAAAAAAAAAATTCCTAGACTAGGAGAAAATTTCATTCAAGATTTTATGCAGCAAATCTTCACTGCTACATTGGCCCTACTTAAGTTAAACACTTGTAGAGTCATGTAAGTGCAACAGAAAATATCAGAACAGAGATCTTCAACATGGTTGTGAAATAAATGTTTTAATTCAAAAGTCAAGATGCAGGAATTCATTGTCAGACAGTACCATACAATAATGCTTTGCCATCTAGTTTGGGTGATCCTAGGTTATCTGTCATTTGACATTTAAATTATGTCAAGGAACTGACAGAAATTCATATTTTCACTGTTACTTCCAAGAGAGTCCTTAAGTGATTTGCCATCTCTTTCATATATTTGCAGTATGTAATTATTTTAAAGCAGAAAGAACACTATGCCTTTGTGCATCTCCTTTTGACAGTAGTCATCTTGGATTTCAGTAGAAATTACTCAGATTGAAAGGGATGTGTTATTGTAATTGACTCCTATTTATATGCCCCAAAATATCATGCACTGTGGGTGGCACGGGAACCTCCACCAACATGCTGATTTGTTCTGTTACTACATGTTCTTTGAGATTATCAACAGCCTGAAAAAAATGAATCTGCCATATGTCTATACTCAGCCATTCTCCATTTGGTTGAACGTACAATTCCTATTTTACAGAGCTCTGGATTTTACTCTCTTGAATCATGCTGAATGGAAGGACTTAGCACCCACGTAAATCCAACAATCTAAAGCCAAGGAGGACAATTATGATCGTCCATCTGACCTTCTGCACCACATATAACTGTATCTAATCAAAGCCCTATCAATTTGTGGTTGAAGCAGAGTATTTACTTCAGGAAGATGTCCACCATTTTAGTCAGCTGCAGAGAGCCTGAAAGTATGGGGCAGAGTATCAAACATTTTTCTAAAGAAAATGGAATCAAGCAGCAGACCTAACTATGTAATCTCACCCACAGAAAATTACACTTTTGGGACTGTTGAGATAAATCAGAGTTTTCGCAGCATTGCACTGGGTTTGAAGTACATCCTTAAATACTGTGCAACGTTGCTGGAGCATGTAATGTCCTTGTGTATCCTTTTCTTTTCTCTCTCTTGTAGTCACACAAAGACATAAGAGTAAAGGAAATTATGAGTACAAGAAAAGTGTGGCATTGTCAACTAGTGTGTGATGTCAACTGAGGGCAGTCAGATCAGCTGCCCGCAGGAGTATTTCTGGTCTATTCACTGATTTGTTGGGGAGCAGAATCCCTGTAGTCAGGGTCAATACCTTTTCTGGTTTGACATATTACATCAAAGCACAAATACAAATGTGACTTTGCTATCAACCATTACAGGATGCATCACATTAACTCTCTTTCCTAACAGATAAGAAAAGCTATACCCAAATAAGGTCTGACCAGATCTTAAACACCATCATGGTGGAAAGTTGAGGTTCTGGCACTATTTCTCAGGTTCTGTTGGTGTTCTTTGATGACATGAAGTGGGAATCTCATTTTCCATTGTTTTTTTCTCTCTTTTCTTGTTCCCCTTCCATCATTACATGCTCTGCAGAATTAGACTTTACCAGTCTGCCACAACTGTTGTCACTTTGCAATCCTGCTGCTTGTTATGGTGTTCAGAACTGCTTCACTCCAGTCTATTTTACCACTAGACCATTTTCAAGGCAAGTAATATTCTTTGTTACAACATCAGCTTCTCTTTGGTCCCACACTCATGAACTTCCTTAGCCTTCAATATTACCTGAACAGCAACACCTGTTCTTGATCCTATAAAGTGCTTTTGTACTCTCAATGTGCTGCAAAAGCTTTCATGAATCTCCACCTACAATAACAGACATGAGTTCTGTAGGCTGCACCTTGGTTTGGGCCATGTTCTGTAAGAAAGAACAGTGTCTTCTATTTAACGGTGCAAAGCTCACCTTCAATTTTCTCCTTGCTCACTGTACAAGAGTGAACCAGCTACAAGATACAAAGCAGCTTACACCAGCCCCACCAGCAAACCTTCCTCCCAGCTGCCCAGTAATGAGCTGGGGGGAGCCAGGAGCAGGGGAAGAGAGCAGCAATTCCTGTGGGGGATGCCAATGCACACACTCAGTACAGAAGCAGGGCTCCATGGCAGGGACAATGGCACCTTGAGGACAGGGAGCTCATGGGAGGAGGACTGCGGGTGCAAAGAGTTGGTCAGGCAATGACAAGCAGAAACAAGTGAAAGCCAGCTATAGGATTTTGGAGGAGAAAAGTTAGACCTTCCACACCTGAACTGACTGGAGTGGAAGTAATTTTTGAAGGGAAGAGGGAGAGGAAGCATTTTGGCTGAGAGGTGGAAGACAGAGAATAATGGCTTGGTGCAGGCCAAGGCATATGAAAGTCTAAACTATCAGAGTTCCAAATGTAAGGAAACTTGGGAACTGCTAGTTTAGTGAAATGACCATAGAGTAAGATTGAGCTCTAATCTTTGGGCAAGGAATTGCTTAGATGGGATTAATTATGTCTATCTACCTATTTCAAAGGGCTGCTGCGAGGATTAATTAGTCATTGTTTGTAGATTTCTTTGAAGACGAAAATGTAGAACCATATAATTAAATGAAATCATTAGACATAAGGTTATGTGACTTTGATGTTTTCAAAAAATGCATACATTAATACCATAACATCTACTTCCATTTTATTCTTAGGCATATTTGTAATCCTGGATAAGGAATTAACAGTGCCTGTAAAACATTCCTACACAGTGGTTACATGAATGAAATCTGTTTTATAAATAAGGCTATATTAAAATTATAAAGATTAAAGCAATCAAACTTAGGTTTACATATCAAGCTTCCTGTTGATATTCAAAGACTTAGTGAATCTGAGATAAACCACTGATGTTTTAAAGTACTGTTTTATCTACAGAAACCAAATTTCTGGTTGCTTTCCAGCACTTAAGAATTGTGGCTGATGTCTCTCACTGCAGCAGTGGAACTTCACTGGTGAGAAAAGAATTACCAATGCACATGTGATAAGGATTACTGTCTAGCACTGGAGCCGTGCCTGCTGGGGTGACGTGCTAGCCAATGTGCACGCATTTCACTGTCTTATCCGGGACAGGCTCGGGTCAGAATGTATGGGAAAGGTGATGAATCTTACCCAGCTACCACTTAAATAAACTGAAAGATTGTGGCCAGCAGGTCGAGGGAGGTGTTTCTCCCTCTATACTCCGTTCTTGTAAGGCCCCACCTGGAGTACTGTGTCCAGTTCTGAAGCCCACAACACAAGAAAGACATGGACCTGTTAGAACGAGTCCAGAGGAGGCCACGAGGATGATCCGAGGGTTGGAGCCCCTCTCCTACGAGGACAGGCTGAGAGAGTTGGAGCTGTTCAGCCTGGAGAACAGAAGATCTTATAGAGGGAGATCTTATAGAGGCCTTCCAATACCTGAAGGGGCCTACAGGAAACCTGGGGAAGGACTTTTCATAAGGGCAGTTAATGACAGGACAAGGGGTAATGGCTTTAAGCTGGAAGAGGGTGGGTTTAGGTTAGATATTAGGAAGAAATTATTTCCTGTGGGGGTGGTGAGACACTGGAACAGGTTGTCCAGAGAAGCTGTGGCTGCCTCCTCCCTGCAAGTGTTCAAGGCCAGATTGGATGGGGCTTTGAGCAACCTGGTCTGGTGGGGGTTGTCCCTGCTGATGGCAGGGGGGTTGGAGCTAGATGATCTTTAAGGTCCCTTCCAACCCAAACCATTCTGTGATTCTATGACTCTCTGATATTCTGGTTGGCACACGGCCTCAGAAAACATGAACTGTGAAAGACATACTAAATCAAAAGACACTACACAATTTTATGTCATCCTCTCAGGCCAAATGGGTTAATATCTATGAGAGAATCATGTATTTGAAGTTCAGTGGTTTTTTGGTTCTGCACTCCTACTCACATCAGTGTAACAGAGGTTCCTGTGTAGTTTTGCACCATGGCATAACACTGAGTAACTTTATAGCTATGGCAGAAACAGTTTCTGGTGATAATGAAGAATTTGTCAAAATAAATTACTCTGAAACCATCATGGAAAGCTGCTGTGGAAAGTTTCTAGATTAGACTTGTTATCAAAGACTTTTTTTTCCTCTTTTTTTCTTTATTAAATGGAACACTTTAAATGTTTCTGGACACAACAGCTCCACCACCACAATTTGCTCCTTTGTAGGTGTTGCTTAGCATTCATACAATTACAACACAAGTTAAGTTTTGTTTTGAATTGGTTGTTTTCTAAAAAGCTTTTGTGCACTGATTTATTGAACTTGGTGGGGAGGGGGTAGTGAGAGGGAGTGTTAGATTCCTTCAGGGTTCAATCATCCCACCTAATTTTTCACAGCTCCTGAGATCCATACCACCCCCTGGTAGGACCCATCTGCTGGTAGGAAATGGTGCCTAGGACACTGTATTTCTCATTTACAGTTCCTGAATAGAAACAGAAGCTAGCAAAATGGCTGAAGAGAAATAAAAGATAACTATGTTTATATTTAACTATCTTTAGATCGCATGCAGAAAGCTTCCTATACTGTACGATGTCAAACTATGTCAGAAGGCAGCTGTTATGCAAGTCTATCATATCCTGTGGAAGCAAAGCTAAAGAAGACCTCAGCCAGGGAACTCATGTTTTCTCCCTCCATTAGCACCTGTTTGGATGCTCCCTTCTACAGCCTCTTTTTCTTTCTCCTTCTAACCTCCACCCTTGACTCTTGCTCCCCCTCGGGAAATTTATTGGTTCTTAATTTATTAAGGGGACAATGTCAATACTCAATCCCCCAAAATCTTCACTACTTTCACCTCCTCAAACAGTTGGTATGCCGGTTGAGGCCAGGCACAGGCATCCCTCTCCTTCCTGCAAGCATGCCTGTTAATGAGGACCACTCCCTATACTCCAGTCCACACTAAGGCAAAATGTTCTCTCTCACTTGGTAAGGTCTGTTCAAATCTCATGAGCATGAAGCCTTACCATATACTGAAACCTGTAATACATACAAGCATATAGATATGCCTATATGCTTTGCCACACCTCACACAATTATATCCATGCAGTACTGGCTCTTGCTTGAAACTGGACTTAGCAATAATTAATCACATGGAAGTGGTGAGGTTTGGTGTGACAGAACCCTGAAGCAATCTTTGAGGCACACTGTGACAGACTTATTATTTGTGAGAATGTCAATAGGTAGTGTATACTTGGTATAGCTCTTGATGAAAGGGGTTTTCCTCAGGAGCACAGGGAAGAAACCAGTCAGTACTTCCTCTTCTCATCCAGACTGCTTAGTTACAATTCACACGCCCGTATGCCTAACCCCGTGCATTATAGACACTGTCAGTACAGAGATTTCCTGGGTAAACAACTGCAGTAAGCGAACTGAATGCATAAAGGAGGTCTCTTTTATAGAAAAAAAATATAGAAAAGGGGTGCTAAGCATTCCAGACACAAAGAGTCTGGTTTTCTACTACTCTATACCAGCACAGAGTGGGAAAAAAATGGCTGTAAAAAGAAGGAAGGTCAAAATTCTCTATCTACTTGCACACCATGTGCAATCTCTGCATCTTGTTCTCTGAGCCATCACTACAAATATAGAGCACAGAAACATGTTGCTATGGAGGCTGAGAAGAAAGGAGAGGTAAATTGAAACACTCTGATTTTATAGGATCAGAATGAGGCCTACCCTGCATAGATGTAAATTGCCAAGTAAAATGCAAAGAACTGGATTTAGCTGCCTCCAGTACCTGGGCTTAGACACTCAGTCCCTCCAGTAGCTGACCCTGGGTCCTCAGTTGCATCATGCATGGAGATGCCCACACAAACATACACAGGGGTCTGATCTCTCAGTCAACCCCAGACCCCAAAGTCTCTCTGCAATATTGGCTGGGACCGCTACTCCCTCCCACAAACAGCTCCTCCAGTTGTCTCACTCTCAGAGACACATGGTCACGCCTGACTCCCAGGTCACTTCAACTACTTCTTTGCAAGCCTAGGTTGATATTCAGGAGTGATCACACACTGACCTAAAAACCCTCACCCACCGCAGCTGCTAACACTGCAGACGGGCCCCCTGTGACTCTGTGGTCCCACTCCAGTTCCTGGCCTCTCAGAGCTCCATACACACAGAAAAACACCCTGCACCCAGGAAAATAAAAAAGGAGTTTCATGAGAAGACAGAACAAACTGTGCTGATTAAGTGCAGGGCATGCTCAGAAAAGCCTTCTGACCAGTCACCTGTTCACGTGCAACTGCTCCCTTTTAGCCCCTTATCCCTGTTTTCCCAAACTTCCTCTGTCCCCTCCTTTCCCTGCTTGTGGTTCCCCCCCTAAAGTTTTGTGCAATCCCCAAATGCTCCTCCCCTGCCACCCATGTGTCCTGTACTCCCAGGAACTAAACTCCTTCAGTCTCTCAGGTGCTGGAAGACACGCTCCCATCTTGCAGACACCACTTTCTCTCTGTGTAACACAGCAGATCTGGATCCTGACAAAAGTCAGCAGGAAATGGAAGCCTCTGCCCCTTACAGATTCCCCTGCCAGTACAGTGTCATCCTGACACCCAAATACTGTATCCATGTTCTCAGATGCTCTAGAGCATTTAGATCTTGCTTGCACCTGACACACAGTGATAGCTTGCTTTGCATTCCTTGGTAACTACCTGGAGTGAAAAAAGTTAAAGACTTGCATGCAAAAATAATACCCAATATGAAACAATACACTGGGGTTGTAACCCCCCCATCCTCTAAAATAAATGTACTAGCATGGTTCAAAATCTATTTATAAGAGCATTAGCTGGCATAATCTTGTTGCCAGCTTCCTTCACACCCTTTTTATTTCTATGTTCAAACATTTGCCTTTGGAATCCTCACACTGCATACAGGGCCCTTGCTGGACAATGTCTAAACCCAGAAGAGCAATTGTACCCTTCCAAACTGAGGCTTTGTTCAGCTAGAACACTACTGATTAACCACCAATTTGGCACAACAATGCTTTAAACTAAAAACCAGACCTGCTTCAGAAAACCTGGCATTATACTTGGCATTGTGTGTTCTAACGTATACATATATGGTGCTGTGACATACGGTTTCTAAAGCTGAGCATTTTCCTGGAAAGACTGTGTCCCTGAGATGTGAGGGATGCATGTTTCAGGAATTTTTAGAGACAACTTTCAGCTAGATATGTATATCCTGGACACAATGCTTCCTGTAAAAATAACTTCTCTCGTACAAGAGTGGTGCAGCATATTTAAAAAAAAAAAAAAGGAAAAAAAATAAAAGCCTGTATTCAATAAGTGTTTAAACAAATTTGCTAGCAGTGACTGGAGATAAGTTACCAGCTCTGCCTCATCTGGAAACTGAAGATAATCATGTGTCCCTCACCAAACACATTTTCATAGTACAATCACGTCACGCTTGTATTTCAAGATTTTCAGAGTCTTGAAATGAATTTCAAAAATCACTGCCAGGCAAACTCTTTGAAAGGAATTTCCTTAACCATGGGTAATGTTTTGCTTTATCATACCAAATACATTTTGGATATTAACAATACGATGAAGTTTTATAAAAAGATCTCCATTATTTACAATAGTTGCTACTCAAGTGACATTGCTCATTTCATCTAAGTAATCACAGCTCTTAGGCTAAAACTGGGGAGCAATATTATGCAGTAGCTGAAAAAGAAATAGATTAGACTATATATATGTAAGAGCTTTCCAATTTAATATCATACTTGCATTTCTAACACAATGATAATGCTCCCTAGGTACAGACTCAAAATCAGATTGAAATCACCATGGGTTTGTACATGCACATAATGAACGCTGGATATATTCTTTGAAAAATAATCATAACACCCTCTTGCCAAAAAATAGCAACACATTTAAAAATTATTTCCTCTATAACGCAGCCCCTTTTCCATGTGCAGAACAGATCACCTCCTGCTTAAATACCACAATCGTGACTACAAAATACCAGAGTCAGCCAATACTAAAAACACTTACGTGCTGTATATGTTCATAATAAAGAACAAAAATATGAAAGCACTTGCAAAAACAGATTGTGCACGTTAGCTCTGGGGCAGCAGAGGTTTGCACAATGACAGTCTTATCTTGATATTGTGCTTCAATTTGCAGTGGCCTGTTTTGCTTAGGAGACGCACCTGACTCATCACTTATCTGACCTAAAAGAAGACAGACCATTTTTTCAAAGATATATAAACACTCTAATATGTCATGTCAGTGTTAACAGGAATGGCAATGAATATTATTTCCATTCTAATGATCTTTTCAGACGTATTTAATTCTCTATTTTTCTCTTTTTTTTTTTCTTTTTTATTTAATTGAAAGACAGACAAGCATGTGAGGCAGATTATAATAGTGCTTTACCTCATGTGTGGCATACTGCTCTCCATATCCCACTCTGGAACTTCTTCTCCTGAGGCTGAAAGAGAATAAAGGTGATTAACAAAGTACTGGAGTCTCTGCAAAGGGGAAGAGAAGGGGCAAGATGAGGAATGCTCATACATGCTCTGTACCAAATTACACGCTGAGGTGGAAAGCAGGAGAACCTTCCTCACAGACCAAAAGGGTGTTGTAAAATAATCTACAAAAAATTGCCTAGAATGTAGTTCAGAAATCTTAATTTGGTTGCTACTGATGGTACACAGCAGCCTTAGGCAAATCACTTTTCTTTGTATCCTGTCTGTATACTGGAGATGTTCATACCTGCTTCTTTCTGCACTTTCTCTTGGCTTTTCACCATGTGAATTCCTTGCAGACGAGATTTTTGTCTCTCTTTGCATGCTTATGTAGAGAGTTTAGCATTATCAGGCTTTAATATTGACTGATGCCTTCTGGTGTCATTGTAATACCAATATTTAAAAATTAGCTGACTTCTACTTACAGTTTCACCACTGACTTCAAAAGAAATTCTGCTATTTCAGTGAATGTCTATGTGATTTGGCTTACAGATTTAGTAAATAATTAGAATAATATTTACCAATCATTCTGAGATATGGCAATGCACAATGTACAGAGTACTTCTAGTCCCTGCAATAAGTGAAGCATGCAAATCCCCAGAACATCAGTAATAGCAGCATGTTCAGCACAAGTTGAGTAAAATGTGAAAAAAAAAATAGCATTATATTTGGAAATTTGATGCCTTCAGGATGGTTTCAATATTCAGTGACATACATACTTTTGTCAATGACTGTAAAGGGAGGGAGTGCATATGAATGACATTTCACTCATTCCTCTTTATATTCAATTAGATGTGACTGATATGTTAAGGGGTTTTCAGTAAGAACATAGGGACCAGCAGGAATGGCTTTCAATAGCATTAATCAATAATGCAATAGCACAGTGGTTGATAATGAAAAGGGAGCAGTTGCTAATGGTTAGCACTATGCTCTCTGAGACACTGCTCTTCTCTCATGTGAGATATTGTAGAGTGATGGTAACCCTTCTACATCATAGCCAGGTAAGCATGCACTCCAACAGAAGAACATTTCTGAAGGCCTTTTATCATTTCCCTTCCTACTACTAGAGTTGCAAAACTAACTTGCATTTTCAGGCATTAGATGTAACCCATCCAAATAGCCCAGAAATTTTAGGGTATGAGTTTACCTGTGCCATTTATCACTCCAGAGTGACAAATAGGCCTTGGACACATGATCATGTTAATGCGAGGAGAACAAATTTTGTCTTGAGATTTAAAGGAAAAAAAAACCTGTGAGCACAATGTAACTTCTTCCTGTGACATAGATCAGCCTCAAAGAAAAAGCTTTACCCATGGGGATACCTCTTCAAACAAGAAATACATCTTGTCATGACCCAAAGCCCCAGTCTTTTGTTTACAAAGGCATTCCTCAATTTACACCAACATTCAAGTCAACAGAAAGACTTCATTGTGCTGCTGATCGTTCTTCCCCCTATTAATCTCTGCAATTGTGATCCCTCTTCCCCTCCAGATACCCTTGCACTGGCTGCAGCCCAGATTCCAGGGTGCAGTACATACTGTTATCATCTTCACACTAAAGGCCTCAACACTGAGCCCAGCACTGGTGCCAGCTGCCTGCCTGAGTGAATCATGAGCTACCACAGCTGGGACAAGCAAACTCACTGAAGCTGTTTCTTCTGCCTGTTAAGTTGACTGACCTCAGTAGCTGAACACTAATAGCTAAAAAGACTTATCACTAGAAGGAATCTCAAGTGCCAGCAGAAACACTAACCAGAGAATGTGAAGGGAGGACCTGACAGGACCAATTGAAAGAGCTAGCACATTGTCTGGTGGTGGACAAGTATGCCAATTGCAATTACCAAGGAAACTCTAGGGGTTGTAAGAAGAAATATCCAGTTGGAGCAGTAGCTGGCAAAATCCTACCTAGAAATAATGACAAAACAGACAGCCCTCTTCAAGGCTACGTAGAAAGCATAGCATCTGACCTCCTCATGTTCCACCTCTCTTCACTGCTGTTGGTGCAACTCCGCTTGCTAGTGCTTCAAGTTCTGCCTTTCACAGTATATTCTACTGAAAAAAAATGGACTCCTCCCTGCCCTTTGGTCTTATGCCTTTTATTAGACAAACCACAGTTCAGTACCGTTAAAAGGAAGGCAGATTCTCCTATTTATCTTCCTCTCCTGTTGATAATTTTTAACTGAAATGTTTCTAACATGAAGGATTTCGGCACCTCTTCTAGACAGGACCAAATACACAGCGTATTCTTTTCCCACTTCCGTAATTGGTTTAAAGGTCCTGGTGCCAAAAGACTGCTCTGTGGTACAATGAATAATCTACTTCACAAAATAATTATGCCATGTAAGTTACAAAGCAGAATTATATTGATTTTTTAGTGCAAACTACATTATATCTGTCAGCACACAGCATGTAAGTCACCTCTTAACAGAGCCCTTTGACTATGTGCCGTTTCTTTTACGTGGTGATCGTGGTGCTGCAGAGCAAATGAAATAAGAAGTGGAATGGGGTCAAATGGGCATTGCTACAAAGAGTATTAAGAACCTTATATTTAAAACTGGAAGATCTAGTCATCTTAACACAGGCTAAAGATTAGGATCAGTGCTTTTACAGGAAGATGAATTATACTTTGAAAAGTAGGGAATCTGTCAGAATGAAAAGCCTGCTTCATGAGAGCAATTTAGCAAATGCAATTTCAACTATGACTGTAAGAAATTATGAACCTCACACGCTAGTAAATGTCAGTGACTTGAAGCTTATTATTCATTTTATGTACAACAGAATTGTCTTAATACCCTGCTCAGAGCAGCTGAAAACAAGAATTATTTTGTTCTGTAATTCTGTAGTTGTATGTACATGACCCATCAACAATGGCATTTTTCCTACCAATAGTTCATAATATCCCCTAAAATTATTATCTAAAAGGATAATGGTACTGAATTTTTACAGCTGTTTTCAGTTTCTTCTGGTAAAAAAATAAACAAACAACCAACAACGACAACCCCCCCACAAAAACAGAAAAGTTTCCCTGCAAACAGAAACATGCAAAGTTATTTTTTATGCTAACACATTAAGTAAGCATGTAGTCATTTAGTTTGCTATCATATTTTGCATATTTTAGCAAAAATTGCTGCAAAAATATACACTTTCTCATATAAAGGAGCTCTGCGAGTAAAATTAGGTTTTTTGGTAATGTTTCCCATGATAGCAGTAGTTGCTATCAAAACAAACAAAATTTAGATAAGGTGTTTGTTAACACTGAGTTTCTAAAGATAAATAAAAGGCACTTGGGGACTACTAATACTATAGATTTGATTCTAATGCATTATAACTTATATTCCAAGACTAGGAGCAATTTTCAGACCACTAAGCTTTTATAAAATTTTCCAGTTGTTTCAATGCAATTCTCTGTCATTTGATATAATCTACTACATGAAACACATCTCAACTTAGACTACAGCTAGTGATGCATGAGGTGAGCAAGACCTTTCTACTTTTCCCCAGCTACCAGATAAAATCTGTGTCCTAGCATTGCTGATAATGGATCTCTAGAGTCCCTACAGACTCAGAAGAATGAAGCAGAGGTGAAGAGATGTTGCTGTTTTTCCTGGACACATAAACAGAAATCAGTCATGTTTAGTCAGCTTGGGTGTGTATAAACTAAAGACAAGCTAAAGGGTCAGGCTCTTTTTTATCAAATGGCATTCTGGGAATGTAGGTAAAAATCAGAGAGATTTAAATCTTTGAGTATGAGAAGATACTCCTGTTAGAAGGATTAAGTCAATTATATGTGTGAGATTTGGGCGTGCTTAGTTCTCTTCTGGAGTCTGTACTGTCTGATTCTTCTTCTTCAGTACGTACCACTCCATTATTCCCTACCTCAGGTGCCTTTTTTCTCGAGCAGCAACCAGGGGAACGTAATTTTTGTTGAGCAGGCTGACAGATGTTACCAATTTTGAGGGTTTTGTTACAAGAAATTTCTTAAAGCTTCTGTTCCAACAGTCAGGTGATTATACCAGATTTTCAGCTTTCAAGGAAACCTGAGAAGTAGGTCTTGCACCCTCCTCCATCTGATCTGACAGGGACATGGCTTAAGATGCCATGGCACAGCAGTACTGGTCAGGCATCTTCTCTCATGAGAATTCCACAAAGCCACTTCACCCTTCAGCATGGCTGGGTTTATAAAACCTGGCTACATAACAAGTTTACACATAGTAGCTGCTTGTACATACACCCTACAACTACCATTGCAGGGTTTCCTTCCTGCCCTGGCAGGCTATAAGGAAGCAGGAAAGTATCCAGAGACACTCCGGGCACAATTGCTCAGTTATATATTCTGCAGAAAGTATAACATACAGCAATCACTTGCCACAGCAACCTTAATGTATGGAGAATCAGTTGTAGAAATGCACACATTTTAATTCCAGAAGTAAATTATTATTATTGCAAATTAATTATTAAATTATTATCATTATTATTTTCAAATAAGCTATACCTAGACAGTGTAAGAGAAAGTGAAAGCCGTTTTACAAAGGTGTTTTGTTTCTTCAGTTAATTGAGAGCTTAATGAGCATTAGGCTCATATTCAGTTATTTAGTCTATACTCATTATTTAGAGTGAGCAGCTCTGCAGAAACTGAAGGGAAGAAACAGGCAAAAGGGTACCTAGCTGCAGGTTGCTGATCCTAAAACCAGTGTTACATTGACAACTATGATCACCAGGAATAAAATCTGTCTGGCCTAATATAAGTGTAAACCTGTGAAATGTCTGTGCCTGAATTAGTCACCCTAGGCTCACTTTAGAGGTACTGGAGAAACATGGACATCTTTAGAGGAAAATGCATCTCATCCTGTGGTAAAAAATTAATTATTTTTCTCTGTAAAGAAGACCAGGGTGACATGTTCAGTCTTAAGATACTGGATTTCTACATCTAAAGTTAGGACTCAAGTGATCTTGACCAGCTACAGAGAACCAATGCTCAAGGCTGCTTACTCATCTCATCTAAAAGGCCCTTGGATCTCTGTACGGAGACCTTGTAACAGCAACCAGAGGCTGAGATTTCCCTCTACTGGACACGTAGTTTAAACACAGTTTCAGACTCGCTTGGTGCTCTCTTGCCTAATGAACCAACGTTTCCCCTGCATGTGGCACAGCTTCAACCAAAATGCCAATTATGGCCTCGGGTTCTAATTTAGCCTACCCAATTTTGTTACCTAGGAGGAGAGGCAGGCAATATCTTCCCCCTAAAAAAAAACCCCAAACAAAACAAAAACCCCCAAACAACAACACCCCCCCCCCCCCCCCCCCCCCCCAAAACCCCATAAGGGAATTAAAGTGGAGTTTTCCACTTCCTGCGTGGCGGTTTATTATGTAAGAGGACAATGACAGTAGTGGTGGCTTCAAACAGAAGGATGAACCTCGATTAGGACTGTGCAAAGAATGGCACAGCTGCTTGCCTTCAGGAAAAGGTGGAGAGAGCCTGCCTAGATGAAACAAGGAATTCTCTTTTCAGAGTTCCTTTATGCTGAGAGTGCCAACTGCTGTAAAACACCTAGTTTGGCAAAGCCTGGGTACTCAACTTCAGGAGCCCAGACTTAAGCCTTACTCTTTGAGTCTTAGTCCTCCTTTATAAAATAAGAAAAAATAGTTTTTCTCTGCTTTTCAAGGACACTTAAAATAAACAGGTAGTTCAGAGATTCTCAGAGGATCAGACACTGAGGTAATGTCACTGTGAAAGTATTTTAAGGTTTTATCCTACATCCTCGTATCCTAATGATCTCATATTCTTGGCCTTTGAAAATGTCTATCATTACAGGGAGAAGGAAGAGTATGAAAAGGAAAATGTCAAACCACACAAACCACACACCAAAAAAAAAAAATCTTCATCATCTTGCATGGAAGATACAATCATTACTTACAATCCTGGTATAAGGTTTAGAGGCAGTTGTTAAGCTTTTTATAATAAAAACTTAATAAGATGGGTATTATGTAATGCCCAATTCCAAAAGTATTTTACGTTCTCTGACATCTCTTGTCATGGTTTTTTATAAAAGCTGAGCCATTAGACAAATTCCTGAGAGACTGCTTTGGTGGAGTTACCTTCAGAGGTGCCGGGAAATGTCTATTCATTTTTTCTGGCTAATTGGCCTTAAAAATTTCATTTTGCTTTTTCTGTAGTTGTGATGGCTACAATGTCAAAGGAAACAATCAACACATTAGAAGGGGATGAAACAACAGCATTCTGCTGTCCAGAAATGGTATTCCACACAGGAATTAAACTGTAGGCTGAACATCAAGTTCCAGTTTTCTTGACAATTTGTCCCTGGAGTCCTTATTGAAATAAAAGCAATGTGATAACTCTATCCTAGCAAAACCAGGACAGTAAGTAGGACTAGTACTGACAGGGATGATCTAAAATCAAAGTAGCATCTAAATAGTAAAATTAAAAAAAAAAAAAATCACAAGATATTTTTGCAGTTGAAAGGCAGACACGTGGAAGTCACGGAATGCAGAAAGGAGACATCTTAAGTAACACCAGTTTGGCCTTTGAATATATTACAATGCAGAGGGTGTCTGTATGTACAACATATTGCAGTATGCTTCTGATAGCCTATTGTATGCTAACAGTAATTGCATTATCTCCCACAGGCAAAGACGGCTAAAGCACCTGCATGAGTTTTGTAGCTTAACTTGGTTCATTTTCTGAATGTCTGAACTTGATTTCCCCGAGATGTTTCTTCTTGTGTGAAGTACCAATTCAGGTCCCTACGTCCCTCTGAACCGTCTTCCAGTGCCACCACTGAACCCAGCGGATTCGCTGCAATGCTCTCTTGCTCATGACTCTGAAGAGATGAAGGCAACACGGTGTGCATCATGTAGACTAAACAGAAAGTATGGAAGAAAGTGCTAATCAGGGATGCATCAGAGGAAATAACGGGCCACCAGAAGAGAAAGAGAAGAATGCTAGGGACAGGTAGAATTATACCAACATGGAGAAGCATGAGCTCTCCAGGACATCTCTATTTGCCATTCCCACATTTACAGATTACTGCGAAAGAAGGCTCCTGATAAGCATAAGAATCGCCACGTACTGAACACCGCACATCTTTGTGAGAAGACGGACAGTTCTGCAGGGGTTGCAGAGAGCGGGGCCGCTGCGTTTATCGCTGCAGCTCTCACACACCCCTCGCTCGCAGGCCGCAGCCCGGCCTGGCGCCCATGCGCAGCTCAGTGTGGAACACCACCCCGCGGAATGCGCCATGTGCCGCGGAGGGGGCAGCGTAACGCCCCACGAGCGGCCCTCGGCGGTAGCTACTTGGTACAGCCCACTCGCACCGCCTCTCCGCGCATGCGCAAATAAAAGGGTCCGTCTTCGCGCTGCCGCGCTCGCGCCGTTTGGAACGCGGCATTGCCGCGGAGCTTCCCAGCGGGGTGGTGCGCATGCGCATCGGGCCGTGCGTCAGCAGCGCGCGCCGGAGCTGCCGTCGCGAGTCTCGCCGCTGCTGTCTCGCGGGAGGTGGCTGCCGGCGCCGGTGAGAGGCGAAGCGCGGGAGCCGCCGCCATGACCTCTGCTTTGGAGAATTACATCAACCGTATCCTTGCGGCGGGCAGCCCTAGGGGCGGGGGGAGCGGGCCCTCTCTCTCCTTCGGGCCCGCGGGATGAGGGGAGGCCAGGCGCGGGGGCCCAGCGGCTCGGCGCTGCTGAGGGCCGGGCGGCGCCCAGCCCCAGGGGGCTGGTGGCTGCAGCGTGGCGCGGAGCTGAGTGCCAGGGCTGCTGCGGGCATCGGGTACCTCCGGGCCCGGCAAGGCGTGAGCTGCGAGGAGATCCGCAGCCCTGCGCAGGCTGCTGAAGGGCCTGTGAAAAGCGTATTGTCTGGGGCCTCTGGCCTCCTGCATCTCGCTCCCGCGGGCGGGAGCGTTGCTTGGTCCTTCCTGGTTAGCGATGTCGGTTTCTTTTGACGTGAGCCTGGCTTGGCATGTAGACTGGAGGTTACAGGAGACCCAGAAAATAGGGTTCCCCGTAGCCTCAAGTGCTGCAGACCTGATCCTTGCTTAATCTGTGATGAGGGATGAGATTTGCAGTAGGCCTGGTCCCTTAAAGGGTTCTTAACATGTGTTTGGTTATCAGTGCTATATCATTGGCTCAAAAACTGTGAGTTAGTGTGCCTGAAACCCTTTTTCTTGCCTGGTTTTTGTGGTCCTAATAACCTATGGACAATTGCAGTTTTATTCACAAACAGTAAGGTACTAACTTAAAATAATTCAGGATGGTAGATATGTGATCATCAAAATGGGATAGTCATAGCTTCAGCGAGGGGATGTAGAATGCCAGACTCTGGATCCCCACTGTTATTAAGGACTTAGGTTGAAGTGTTTATAAAACTGGTTATGTTATTTCAAGTTTAGAGTAGTACAATTAATGGGAAGACGGGTGAACTCAAATCTTCAGTCTGCTTTTAATAGTGTTTATGGTTGTGTATGGCTGTCCATGATTGGGTAAAGTGAAACTTTAAAACACATTGTCATAAAAAAGACTGTGTTGTCAAATATTGCTATCAACTGTGCTGCGTGGTTTGGTTTTTTTATTTTTTTAAAGCCTATGTTGATAGGCTTTTCTAGCTCTTAATGGCTCTTAAAATGTCTGTTACACATGAATGTTTCAGAAAATGTTAAATTTTCTATTTCAGATCTCTCTAAACATTTCCTTAATGAACTGTCAGGTACTGTTGCAGTTATTACTTCTGATGGAAGAATGATTGTGGTGAGACTTGTATTTTTTAACGTTTTCCCCCATAAAGACTTTCCATTATGGCAATAAAGAAAACATGCTACAGTATCATCACTTACATGTTCACACCTTTACAAACTTGTTTCTTAAAGCTTTATGGCCATTATTGTATACTGTATGATTTAAACACTTACTAGTTCTTGCCTGTCAGCTCTGTCCATGGATAAACTTGTGCGTGCAAATGCTTTGACTTTTTGTCAAATTGCCTTTTCTGTAGGAATGCACAAGAAAATGTATTTTTTTTTCTGTTCTGTACTTTGATTTATTTCTAAAACGTCCTCTTTGTTCAGTAACAACTTTCATGCTAAAAAACACTTTTTCCGTACGGTTATAGGAAAACATCAGCGGATAATTGCTGAATAATTTTTGTGGGATCTGTTTAAGCCTGAAAAGTTGAGGATTGCCCCTGTATTTTATTCTTTGGTGTTTTGAGTTTACCTTCCTAGTACGATCATTGCATGAGCATTATATCTTCCTATCTGTGTGTACTTAGCTTCATGTGGCCTCTGAAAAGCAGAAACAGTACTTTTAGCAGAAGTGTTCTAGCTTCACCAAATCATCTGTCTGGTTGAAGTCAGTCTGGTAAACTTTGTATTGTGATACAAGATAATCTCTACCAAAAAAACCTGAATGGAATTAATATATGTGAATCCTTAAGTGATTAGATTATATAAACTGATATTATCACTATTTGAGTGATGGTGTTTTACATGAGTTTAAATTTCTTAATCAATTACTAATGGCAAATTACACAGATTAGTTATGTTATCATTTTTCCAAATGCATATGAAGTGACAGAGAAATTCTTTTTGTGTGTTTTTTGGGGCTTTTTGTGGGTTTTCTTTAGTAATTTTGTGGAACCAAACTAATCTTTAAAGAGACACCACTTAAAATTACATATTGAGAATGGTTTCAATACTGTTGGCCACAAGAATCTAATTTTTCTATTCATTTATTTAGTCAATTATTTATTTGGTTTCTGAAAACTTCCATATAAGCAAGACTAAAATAGTGTAGAAATAGTAAAATTAGTATAGTCTAGAGTCCTGCCATTAGTAATAGGGAAACTTTCATTATTTTAATGTTAAAGATTACTATAGGTTTTCACATGAAAAAGTAGTAAATATATAGAGAGATACTTTTCTTGATTGTTGCTTTTAAAGTTTATTCTCCAGCTGTTTAAGTCTATCAATAAAACCTAAACAGAGCATCTAGTGCCATAGTATTACCACCTTGGTTAACATATCCTTGATAGCAAGATGATACATGTGAAAGGTAATTGGGCTGCTTTATTTTTGTGTGTTTTTTCAGGGAACCCTCAAAGGTTTTGATCAGACCATTAACTTGATTTTGGATGAAAGCCATGAACGAGTGTTCAGTTCTTCACAAGGAGTTGAGCAAGTAGTGCTGGGATTATACATTGTAAGAGGTGATAATGTGTAAGTATGGCATTGTTTAAAACAAATAAAAATTTAGTGTGTGTGTGTATATATTGTATATCTTTGTCTTGCTAGCCCCAGACATCTTACATCTTTGTATTTCTGGGCAGCACTAATTGTACTGTCAAAGCTGAGGGATATTAAATAGCAAATATCTGTGCTTCTGTTACAGAAGTGATTGCCTTGTAATGTTAAGATACTGTTGGTCTAGATTTACTGAGCTGTAAATTAACCAGCTCATGTACTGACAGCAAGCTAAGAAAGGTCAGTATTTTCCTTTCTTGAGTCCAGGCATTGTGTAGATGTTCTTTATTCCAGTCTGTAAGTGGCAGGATCTGTCGACAGATGAAAAGATAGAAGAATGAACGAAAGATGATACAGAACTTGTGTGCAGGAGATCAGCAATCTGGTATGCAAAGTTAACTTCTAGGAATTGTAGGAATGTTTGGATGAGATTTTCAAAGAGAACACTAATCTGGAAAATGCATGAAGGTTCTGGCTTGACAGTGTAACAACTGGACAGTCAAAGCCAGTGTAGTGACAGGTCAAAGGTGTGAGTTGATATTTGATGTAAAATGCCATGAAAAAATTGTAGTAAAAGCTCATTAAATGCAGAGAAAAGTAGCTGATGTGCCAAACAGATGGGAGGGTTACAAGAGAAGTGAAAAGAAGGCCTGGTACGAGGGTCGTCTGCTAGGAAGATAATTTTTGCAGCAGCATTCTGAAACTGATAGCAAAAAATAAATTATTTTTTATCAGAACCAGAAAAAGAGTATTTCACAGTTACCAACATGTGAGCCTGGACAGGAATTTTAATCTCCTAATTCTAATGGATATTTCTGTACAAAGAAATGTCAAGACTTAGATTGGTATCTCAATGTGTTTATCTAACATAATTGAGGAAGCGAGTAATTTTGGAAGGCTTTCATCACTTGACTTCAGCTTTTCAGCAAAAATAAATAAACTGTCAAACATACAAAAGTAGGGCTAAGCATGCTACTCTCACAGTAACTTTTCATTCAAATAGTACAAATGTGTATAAAAAGCCAAATAATTGTTTAATACTCTTCTTGATGAGGACAAACTTTTTAGCAGGGCCTGTAGTGACAGAACAATGGTTTTACACTAAAAGAGGGTAGACTTAGACTAGGTATAACGAGGAAAATTTTACAGTGAGGATGGTGAAACACTGGAACAGATTTCCTAGAGAGGGAGTTGAACCACATTGCTGGAAACATTGAAGGTCAGGCTGTACAGGGCTCTGAGCAAGCTGATCTAGTTGAAGATGTCCCTGCTCACTGCAGTGGGGTTGGAACTAGATGACCTTTAAAGGTCCCTTCCAACCCAAACCATTCTGTGATTTTGTTCTTCCTATAAGGATGCTGAATTTCAGTATGTTAGAAGTTGTGTGAATACAGAATTATTCCTTCTAATGAATATGTTTTCAAATTTGTCAAGTTTACAAAAAAAATAGAATACTTTATGTGAAAGAATGGTTTGAGCACAGCTATAGATGTAATTGGTTGTTGTGAAAAGAGGAGTGGTATAAGGGGATGGGGAAATACTCCATTTAATTTTGTCTAGCTTTTTCTGTTCTTGAAAAAGGAAGATAATCTGTCAACGAGTTATGTATAAAGGTATTTCATTGCACACTGTAAAACTTAATTGTGGAGTTTATTGCTGCAGGGTGTAGCAAAGACCAAAAACCTTTATTTGTTCAGAAAGTTATTAGATGGGTTAATAGAGCACAGTTTTTAATGGCTTTTAAGTCCTTTTGTGGTTACAGCTACTAGCTTGTAAGTGCTGAATAGAACGGTACACCAGAAAGATTAGACTCTTTGTTCTTATGTTCCTTCTGGCTTAGTTCCCAACTTGAGCTAGTATGACTTGTATTATCTTCACCTTCTTCTCTCTTTAAGGCAGTTTTACTGAGTCCATTAGTGTTTTAGTCCAGGTAAGTCTTAACATAGCATAGGTGAAATAATATATATTCTTTCTTGCATAAATTAATAACATTTCCCTGTGCTGTGCTGAAGCAAATTCTTGCTTATGTCATGCTGTATACACTTACAAATTGCTACAGTTAGACATTACTCTTGAAAAGCTATTCTTTCTCTGAAAGTATTTGGTTCTTATAACCTATGTCTCCTAAAAAAAAAAAATCCTTTAGACTCTACCTGTGGCCATCAGAATTTGAAGTTCAAAGGATAGAGCTCTACAATTTAAAAAAAAAAAAGGTTAATTTTGTGGCTTCCCAGATTTGCAGCAGAGGATTTCAACAAATATTTTTTTATTGCAGTGCTGTCATTGGTGAAATTGATGAAGAGACAGATTCAGCTCTCGACTTGGGGAATATTCGAGCAGAACCTTTAAATTCAGTTGTGCATTGAAAAGATGAAAGTGCACAGGGACTTTGTAAATCTTTCGTTGTACAGACCTATTTAACAACATGGACAATTTTTACAAATTGTGTTTAATTTGTTTAGCTACCAGTTTTTTATGATGATTATGTTGTAGTTTTGCATGTAAATTAAAGTTTCTACATTTTACTAAAAGCGCCTTAAGTGAATTTACTTTGGGGTTTCATGCTGGATAATTTCACTGTAAAATACATACTGGGAAATGCAGCAGTATCGATGATATTGTCCATATATACACCTCGTTCTTAAAATAATATCTCATTCCTAAAGGTAAACCAAGGCTTTTTGTGTTAGCTCAGAATTATTTGGAGGTAGATTGTGCAACAGTCAATTTAACCACTTTAAATGGAGCTCTGGCTGTAAGTAGAAAACTGTTTTTTTGTGGGGGTTTTTTTGTGTGTGCAGTGTGGAAATCAAGCACGTTAAAAGCTTTCACAGTCAAATTAGTGACATGCATGTAGTAGGGATTTTTGCTGTTCGTCAAACATTGTTCTCTAGTCCCCAAGACTATACTCGAGGTGCAGGAGTTCTTAGGGCCTGAATGCTTGCAGACAAGTTAAACTGGAGAAAGACCGACCAGGAACACAGAACCTAAACCAAATATAGACATTTATTTGAAGCATTAAATTCCAGACCAACTCATTCTCTGTCTCCTCTCCACAGCTGTCATGTTGCTCAAAATTTGGGTAAGATCTATAGAAGAATTGTGTGTTTGCTAATGTTTAACCATTGCCTTGCTAGAGTATAGTTTAGAAGACACAGGAGTACTTTAGATAGATAGAGAAATTATTTCTTTTGAATGAAATTAAGACATAATATTGAACATAAGGATCACAGGTGACCATAGTAGACCTCTTCTTATACATCAGCAACAGCCCAGGTAAGTGGGACAAGCTCTGTGCACCAGTATATTGTGTTCCAGGCCACATCCTGTTCACTGCCCAGCAGAAATACTGGTATGGTGGCAGTGAGAGGAAGTTGGTACTATTGAACAAAGTTGTTTTCCTTGTCTTCTAACATGCCAACAGGTCCAGTATTTCTTCCCCTCCACCCATATAAATGTGCTGTCAGAAAAAGAAAAACTTTTAATGTTCATATTTGTTTTTTATATTTATTTTAATATTGAGTGGGATTTGTTACTTTTCATTGCACGTTCACTGGAAACCAAATACATTGAACTTAATATATTTTTCTCCATGAAATCAGGCTCTCAGTTCCTGTAGCTTCCAGCTTGTTTTCTGAGGTTGTTCTTGGTGGAGCATGTGAAGCCTAGCAAACCTTTTTCTTCTTTATCCATCTTGTGCCCTAGTAATGTCTTGTAGTTTTCTGTCCACGTTTCTGCATGGTATTGCTGAGCAGACACTGATTAAGGCAAATGTGATTACTGAAAGTCAGTAAATCTGGCTGTAATTCTGTATGTCAAAAGAATCAGCCAGCTTTATTACAGTCAACATAATGTATAATGAAAAGCCCTTTTGCTACTGAAACACTGATAATGGCACAAGAGAAAATAAAGTATAGAAAGTGAATTGTATTAATAAAGGACAAATAAAGCAATTATGTAAATTATGTAAATTATCTACTTTAGGACTTGGCAGAAAAAAATGCAGAGGCAAAGAGTGGATCGGGATGAGCTGATTTTAAATGCACTACTTTGCCTTGGATGTATTAGGAAAGTTGTAGTTGAGATACATAGGTTGAATGCTTACAGAAGCACTGGAATGACTAAGGAAATCTGTTGCTTTATAGCTGAGGAAGTATGTTTGCAGCTGAGGTATGGAATGTTAATGCATATGGAGACATCTGCCTCGAGCACATCATTTGCAATGGTCCTGTGTTTGATTGAGAACTTAAAAATATGATGACCTGCTGATGTTAGTTGAAACTATTTTCTCTGTCCTTAAAGTGATGATTTCCCATGCAAAGCTGTGTAACTGAGGTGGTGAAGCTGATTAGTAAAGTCCAGGGAGGGACCAGATGAGAATTCCAAGTAGTTCAGGAATTACTGAAGCAGGAAAAACACAATCTGGGGAAAAAAAAAAAAGTTTCACACAGTTAGGTGTTTAAAACACAGATTGCAGCAAACCCTGTCTTCTTCCCTTCAGGTGAGTGACCTCAGCTCTTATGTGTCTTTCTGGACCTGTGAAATTGTGTGTGCAGGGTGAGGACGGGCTTAAAGAAGTTAAAATGTGTCTCCTCTCATAGGTCAACCTAAATTTAGGACATTCTACAGGGGATTGAGAAAGATAAGTTTAAACTCCCTTTCAGAAGAGTATCCTAAGAAAAACTGGCTGCATACAGCCCAGATGGGTTGATACACAGTGCCTTGTCAAACTGATTCTCCTGCAGTGAGATAGGCAAAGGATGGCCAGCTCAGGTCTGAGTGGGACTGTGGGCAGTAACTCAGCCCTGCCCAGACAGAGCCTGCTCAGAAGCGGAATTCTGTCTGAAACCCGAGAACTGGCAGCTCTGGAGTTTGCTTCATGTTTAGACAGCAGCAATGTAAAGCTTTTCAGAGTTGTGATTTTTGGCTTGCAGTCAAATTGTGTTTCAATTTCTGCACCAAATTTTGCTTCAGTTTGATGCTCTTGGTTTTGGCCTGGATTTGACCAAAGCTGCTTCTGGATGGACTGGTGAAGGCATCAAAGGCAGGAGACCCAGTCAGAAAGGATTTCCTGAAATCAAATCTAGGCCTTGTTATGCTTTTAAAAATTATGAGATGAAATTATAGCCTTGTGAATTTACAGGAGCTCTATAGTGGATAATGCAGATCCCTGTAAGTATATGGTGGAGAGGAAGCAGTCAGACAGTATTTGATGCAGGAAGTTGAATTATAACTAGTCTGAAGCAGTATTTTTATTGAATCAAACCTGTTGTGCAATCCAGCAAAAAAATAGGTCACCAACCAATTTTTTGTATTGTTAATTTCATAAAATGAATCAAAATAGGAAAAAATAAATGGGGCTGAAACCAGGAACTGGACAGAGAGTGATGGATTTGTATTAGTCATTCTAAAAAAGAAAGCTAGAGAATGTTGGTCCCCAGAGGAGAAGAGCTAGTGTGGAAGCTCAGCAAGTGTGGAGGTTGGGTATGTGCCTTGACTCCAGGTGAACCCATGCTGCAGCTAGTGTGGCAAGTGTAGGAAGTAGTGAAAAGGTAAAACACAAAGGAAGAAGTAGAGCTGAATTTTTGAGGGGAAAATTTATCTCCTCAGATGTAGATGAGGTATGAAAGAGGACTGGAATGGAAAAAGCACCACAGATCATTATTGTGTTGAGCAGGGATATGCCAATTGGAGTGTGCCAGGTTCTCCTTGAAGGTTCTCCTTGCCGTTTCCCACTAACTATATAGATGCAGTAAAGCAAATGACTCCTAGGAGATGAGGAGTACTATTGTCTGCAAAAAGCCTTTTCTTTATTCTTGTTGGAGGGAAAAGTACTTTCAACAAAAAAAGAGTAACTCTCAGACTTGAAGGCACTCCCAGTGAGTTGTGACCACTGTGGCCATATGACTTGTCAGCTGGTTCTTAGGGTACATGAAGAGCCCTGCTCAGACAGGAAAAAGGGGTTGTAGTGCACAGTGTTCTTGAAACTTGTTTCCTGCAAAGAGTCTAGATTGAAGATCCAGTAAATAACAGGTGATGTTCAGTAAAATCCAGTGTGTCCTTGCAGAGTAATAAAGCAATTTTACAATAATGAGCAGGGCAGAGAAAGGTGATACTAAGGACAAAAGGAAGTAATGCTGAATTGGAGGTAATCGTCATATTCCATTAAGTTTCCTGCATTGCCCTAGGTTGGTCACTTCCTCCTTTTGTTTGTTTAATAGAGATCTTGGAGTGAAAGGACAAGTGTTTACTAGTACTGGAAAAGGATGTCTCCAGTGAAATGACTGAGCTGGCTTATAAAGAGATTAATTAAATTAATTTGGTGTGCCTGAAGCAACACAGAAGCCTTTTTCTGTGGTCCAAGGGGAGCTTCCCTAATTGCAATCCATGTGAAGTGCCTCCATGTCCACTTCATATATTTGCTGTTTAAATTCTTCAAATATTACATGGCCTACAGGTAGGTTACTGGATTGAAAGAACATGGATTCTGTTTTGAGGACTTATTCCGAGAGTGGAGAACTTCTGTATGAGTCAACCTTTGCTATCAACTTTAGCCTGTTTTTCTTAGTCCATGACATAGTGTTTATCCTTCAATCCATTTTATAAGTAAAGCAACTGAGAAACATGTCTAACACACGGTAATAAAGCTGAAGATGAAATGCTAGTGGTTTGCATGGCAGGTTTACCTCATGGCCACCACCATACTACTTTCAAGATCTGTGTGCTTGAGTAGGTTATTTTTATCTGCGGTAACGTAATTCCTGCTTTTAGACTCTGCTGCATGAAGCTGCACTCAGCACCGAGAATTCTGTTCTGTGGATTCATACAGAAATAATCCTGCATGGTCAGGGTCGTGTTCTCAGTGCATTGGTGAGAAAGGATTTAATTTATTCCACAGTTCATGTGACAAATACCAAGCCATGAGCTGTTCCTTTAGGAATTAAATGGCAACAACCATGAAGGCACTTTTCAAGAAGGTAAAAGCCTCAGTTAAAGAGGCTTGGAAACTACAAATGAGAGTCATGCCTGTGAGACATAGAGGTGGTTTGTGCTTGCTAGTTATATTTGGTCTGTGGTACATTTTGGCACCTGTGTATGCATCTCTACTAATTTTTACTAATTGTGTTCTTATTTCTGCTTTCCAGTTGGGGAAGCTGCAGTTTATTGATTAGAATAATGAAAATAAGTCTGTGAATCATCTTTCTTTTTAATAGTGGAAGAGAGTTACTCAGTTACAGTAGAGATCCAGAAAAGCTGTCATATCAGTCTCTCCTTCCCCTGTTGCTTAAAGGATAAGGCATACTTCATGTATCAGGTATTCACAGACAAAAAAACTGTGAAACCTAGATGTGCCAGAAGGTGGTATCTGTACAGACCAAGCCTTGAGGTGAGGGAGGGAAAACCGGTACTCGGCTTAGGTTAAAACCATATGACAGAAAGTAGTAAAATCCAGGTATTTGTCCTGGAAATCCTATTCCCAATGGCCTCTTCTAGCGTGCTATATTCTGTCTCAGGGTCCTTTTCAGGGGCTTTTTTAAAAAAAAGTTTACAGTAACGTTTACATTAATGGCAGAAATGCTGACATTACTTCCAGTAGCAGCATTTGCCCTGAAGAAAATAAAAGCTCCACTGATGAAGGTGGATATCAAAGCTGAACACAAAATAGCATTCAGACTTTTGCCAAGAACTCCTTGCTAGCACTAAAATCCTGACCTTATCTAGGCGGCAATATCTTCCTTCCTGGAGCTTTGCAGCACGTTCCAGGAACAAGCTGCTGCCGTTCAGCCTTACATCAGTAACGGTGCCACTGAGTGCCAAGAGATTTCACTCCCCGCTGAACTTCTTGTCTGCTACTTGCACTTTTAGATAAAAGGTGTTTTGTTACTGGAGGGAGAACAAGCGCATGTGCCTGTACCAGTTTTGCCCACTGGAACATCTTTAATGGCTCTCCCACCATCTTCTTTTTGTTTTATACTCTAGATTTATCTTTGAATCAGTGTCAGTTTTTCCAGCAGTGATGATTACAGTGCTCTGCATAAAAGCTGGAGTGGAAATTATGTAGGTGAAGAAGTGGAAGAAGCTGGATTTGAAGTAGTGAAATTAATAAAAAATAGAAGTAAGCAGGATAGAAATCCATTGAATGTGAACAAAGTTAGGTTTTACAGCAGTGCTCATTATAGCCAAGCTCTCTTTAACACAGATACAATTATTGTGTGTATCATTCATATTATGAGAAATACTGAGAAATTGTGAGAAAACACTATCTACTCAGAAATATTTTAAGGCACTAAGATTTCATATGGAAGCTTCCTTCCTGAAGTATTATTTTAAAGTTATGGTTCTTGCTTTGGATTTTTGTGTGTAAATCTTTGGGAATTCTCACTTGTATAATTTCAGACTTCAACTCTGTTTATGATGCAGATGGACACCTGTATGGAGATTAGCACTGTGATGTTTCTGCAAACTGTCTGACCAGAGTTGCTGGTGGTATATGGCAAGG
Organism: Caprimulgus europaeus; assembly: GCA_907165065.1. Next base: position 21,069,392 of record OU015528.1, on the reverse strand, counting down.
ATCTGCACTGTTTTGCACTGCTGGGACATGCAGGTGACATAGTGTCCTCAGGTAAAGGGGACAGATTGCTAAATCGTATTGAAGGCAACAGACCAGGAAAAAACACGCAGCAATAAAACCCCTACCTCTTTACAATTTCAAACTCATTTTATAGTATTATTTTCAAAGAATAAAACCAGTTCTTACTAACTGCCACCTAAGTACGACTGCATCTGTACCATTTAATCTGTACAGACTGGATTTACAGGAATTCTGTTTTGCAGCGAGTTGGTGTGCTGAACAGAAGCCAAGGCAGGAAGTGATTATGGGTAAGGAGCTGATGCTGATTGAAAATGAGTGATGCTGTGGAGGAAATATCACACAATAGAACCTCAGTTAGTTGGGAAATAGATTTCAAAACCAGGGCACATTAGGATGTAAACAGTCAATAGGACTGGGACCCGCCTTTCTCCTAACAATCAGATCATGAGCAGTAGGAGCGTGCAGAATGATTTCAATGATTAAACTGCAAGTGCAAAGTGCGTGAAAGTGCATGCTCATCAACACCAAACGGAAACAGCCCTCTTGCTTTTTGCCATGGCTCTTCTACTGCTTGTCTTAACTTCTCCTGGCTACAAGAGTCAGGTGCAAGTGCAGCTTAAATCTAGGAAGTGGAATGTTCAAGGTCTTTGAAAAGGCAGGTTTAAGATTTTGTGTAACTCTAGGGGGTAGGATCGCTCTCTGGAATTGCACTTTGGATTTTCAAGACTGCTTCCCTGAGAAGTTGTCAGCTCACATTCAATTAAAATTGTCACGATCTGAGCAGAAACAGTCTCTGATGAGAAATGGACCAGAATTCAAAGATTTGGTAGAGTTAGCTATTATAATTTGTGATGATTGTTATGTAGGTGAAAGGGACAGCTTCCTGTTTTATCCAGAGGCTAGTTTAACATTGTGCATAGTTTATTACATCTATCAAGTAGTTTTGAGTTTTATGCTCTAACTTTTGATTCTACCATTTTTCAGAAGTCCAGCAGGTGCAGAAAGCAATGAGAAAGATAAACTTCAACCTGGGAGTCACACTGTCATTTGTGGATAAGGTATGTATGATGTTCTACAACCACATTGTGTTTATCAGTAGATTTTGGTTTGTTCTAATTACGCTTTTTCTGACTATCAACAGCAAAGTGCGGATGCTAGCAGAATTGCCCTTAGCTGAAAGAGAATTGCCAGGCCACCCTACTCCTAATGCCACTTTTTAACACACAGATGTACCCAGAGCAACGTCGAGATCCTCAGTTCTTCCTGCCTGGCCCTTCATCACCTTGGGCTTTTAAGCTGCTGAACATTATTTATGAAATCACCAAAGTTTCCAACTGGAAAAAGTTTGCAACAGGAAATGTAGCTGTATGCACAGGATTTTGATAATACAACTGGAGACAAAAAGTAACTTTTCTCTAAAGCTGTGGCAGTCAGCAGTTCATCACTGGCAGTAGTGTCTAGGTAGATGACACAAGCATTCATAAACGTGAAGGAGGCGAGTTGTTTTTTTTTTTTCTTGTTTACAAAGACACCTAGAGCTCCACTCTACATAGAGGGACCGTTGTAGACATACGAGAATGGGTCTCTAAGGTGGGAGCTGAATTTTTATGCTGTATCTACAGTTAAGACAGAAATAGCAAGATAAGATAAAAAAATGAAAGTTGTCATTGTCATATGTGACACACTTACGAGCTGTGCTCATAAGGTTTGACTAGAATGTAGTCCAAATTATCCTGAATAAAAGATGGACTGTGCTTCTTGCCTGTATAAGTCACCGTCCTTGTTGTGCTTATAGCAGTGATTAAATTAATATCAATAGTAAATAATGATTAAAAATTCATCATAGTTAACAGATAGTAGAATGGTCAGCTACTATAGCAACCTCAGCTAAAGTAATGCTTAAGCTTAGGGAAAGGTGGTGCTATCTATGAAAAGCAAGTTGCCTATTCAAGGCTGACAGTGTCAAGAAATAGAGTTATCAGCTTAATTTGCAAGTTCAAACAGTGAACACCATCTGCTACTGGCAATATGTAACTGATGGGCAGGAGGAGGCATAAGCCAAACTGATGGTACAGTAAAGACTAAATAACTGGTTGTCAACTCCTTGTTTTAGGGGACTTTTCTAGGTGACATGATACCTCCCTGTCAGTTAGCAGAGGTCTATTGTAATGATGATTTTCATAATCTTCTCAAACTAGCTGCAATAGGAAGAGTCATGCAAAGACATAATTGCAAGCAGATTAAGAAGCAGTCTTTCACAGTGCTATTTCTTTAAGCATTCTGCACTGTTAAATCTGTTTCATAAGTTAAAAGAAGTCAGTGAGCAAATAGCAACATTAGGTTAACAGACATTGGGATGAGGAAAGATTGGGACAGACACAAAGAGTGTAAATTGACATGGGCCAAAGGTCTTCTTGCCAATTATGTGACCTTTTATGGGTAAATAATGGGTACAAGTGACACAGTGGTGAGAATCCTGACCCCTGTGCAGGCTGGAAGGTGTTGAGACACTGAGGAGTTAAGTGCTGGGTTATCATATTTATGTGATAAAAGCTCCTCTGCTTGAGGATAGTGAGGGTGGGGCGAAAGGGACACTGCAATAAAACCTGGGCTGCACCCAGGCCTATCACAGGAGCCATCAGCCCATCAAAGGCCCATCTACACCAGCCCAGGGGAGCAGAGAAGCCCAAGAGTAGTCAGGAACCCAAATTAGGGTTTCTAACATACCTTAGCAAAGAAATTAAGAAACACATTTGATTTCTCTTTGGAGAGATCAGGAAGTTCCAAAAGCTGAACTTCACTGTTACAGTGAAAACCAGAGAAAGCCTTGCTTAAGTCAAGGTAAGCAACATGCACTGCTCTCTCTTTATCCACTGAATTACTCATGTCATCATAGAAGGCTACCAGATTAGCACAGCATCATTTGCCCCCTTGGCAAAGCCCCACTGACTCCTCCCCATCACCTTGTTGTCCCCAACATCTTTGGAAATGGCTTCCAGGAGGATGTGCTCCATCACCTTCCCATGCAGTAAGATGAGGCTGGACTGGCCAGTAGTTCCTCAGCTCCTATTTCTCACCCTTCTTTAAGACAGGATAGATATTCCCTGTCTTCCAGGCATCAGGAGCTTCCCCCGAGTGCCATGGCCTCTCCAAGATCATCAAGAGGAGCCTCACAGTGACATGAGAAGGACTTTCAAGTGAAGGAATTGACTGGACTTCTCTTTACTCCCTCAGCCCCCACCCCATTGTAACTGCTGTCAACTCCTGTTACACCAGATGCCAACATTGAATTTCTGTTCTGCTGCTCCACTAGCCAAGAACTTTCCTCTCTCACCGACAACTGGCAGCACACAGCAGTCAGGAACAAACTTGAAAACAGGTCATGCCTGAGTTTAATCACAATGACAACACAAAGTGAAGGCCAAGATGTTCTACATCTGCTTTCTCTGTGGATTGATGCTAGAAAGTACCAAAAGCTGAACTTCTCTAACCACTCTGGTGCAGGCCAGAGAAATTTCTTAAAACTTTTTCCCTATGCAGGCTACAAATTGGCCAGCTTCCCACGGGATTAAAACCTGTGGGATCTGCCAGTGTTTCACAGCTACCAGAAGCTCACACACTACCTTCTGCCCAGACCACAAGATTCCTCTAAAATACAGGAAGAGTCTGGGAACTGATTATCAGCAACACCTCAACTCTAGTCCCTGAAATTAACGCAACTGCTCTTCAGGCCTCCCCAGAGGAAAAGGACACAAAGGCATGCTGGCCATTTGCCTGGCCTCCAGGACATGCTAAAGATGTAGCTGTGAACAGAGGTGAAGTGAGCAGAGGAGAGCTCTGGAGAGTTACATGGGCAGGGAAGGGGGTGGAAAGCAAAGTCAAGAAGGGGAACAATAAAACAGAGCCATACGCTAGATTACAAAGTTTATTAAATATCAAGTTAAAACAGAATATCTGGAATTAAATACAGTGTATTAGCTTCACAAAAATGTGTTAATATAAAAAAGAACAGTGTCACAGCAGCATTCATTGCTTTTGTCACTGCCTGTTAACTCAAGTCCTTCAATTAGTGGGTAAAACCCCCAAATTCTTCCAGTCTTAATTCATCTCAGTACAACCATTCTTACTTTTCCAGAATTGGGACTTTCTTCTGATCACTAGTGACTTTTGTAGATGTGAAATGACAACTGCAGATCTTGAGTAACAACAGGTAACTCCCTTAAGTAAAACTGCTTGTTGACACAAATGTCCCACAACACTGGCTAACATCTGGGCTACAGCCACCGTATCATCAGCTGTTAGCAGCAACAAAAAAATAGGCTATCCTATCACATGAGTTTTGGAAAGTACCAAGGAGACTGAAAGACCATATAATAACCTTCCTTTTTTTCCCCCTTATATGAAGTGTATCAGGTGCACCACAGGTGTTGACAGAAGAACTGCAAATGTCTAAAGCTGCAGCAATTTTTAATGCAAAATTCAACATGAATACCCTGAGAGGCAGTGGGCACAAACTGAAACACAGAAGGTTCTGTCTGAGCATCAGGAAACACTTTACTTCAAGGGTGAATGAGCACTGGCACAGGTTGCCCATGGAGGCTGTGGAGTCTCCATCCTTGGAGATATTCAAAAGCCAACATGGGCAACTGGCTCTAGGTGGTCCTCCTTTAGCAGGGGGGCTGGACCAGATGACCTCCAGAGGTGCCCTCCAACCTCACCCATTCTGTGGTTCTGTGATACAAAGCAAACACATCAAAAAGACCACATAATGACTTCCTTGGCACTACTATACACTCACAGTAATTTTAAACCTAAGGCGCATAAAGTGACAGCAATGTAAAGTGCCCTATTCTCCAGCTTGAACACTGGCAAAACTTCCACTTTATCAGCAGAAATACTCACTGCAGCAGGCTCAAAGCACATCAAATAATGTCCTAAGCTTTAAAATAACACTGGAAACATTAAAAAAAACATAGGATTGAAAGGACTAAATAATGCATCTACCTTAATAAAAAACATTTTAACAATGCAAAATAAAACAACTATGCATCAATAAACCAACAGATAAGCGTAATGTGCTTGACATCCATTTAATAGAATTTATATTCAGACTGCAAGAAACAGGCTTTCACATCTGAACTGTGAGATGGGAAACCATAGGTGCACTGTGTAAACAAAATTATTTCCAGAGCCTTTCCCTAGCATTTTGTTCAAATCAGATAATTTTTTGTTAAAACATCACGGTAGTCCTGTATTGCCCTGCAAAGGGGATCCTGGTCAACATGGAAATTTTTTGAAGATCCATTAGTAGATACCATGGGAGAAGCCCCAGCAGATCCAGTTTCAAGTTCAGCAGTGGCTAGGGAGAAAAGAGACAAGATTCCTGGTGTTACTTTTACAGTAGACAGGGCCAAGTAAGTCACTGTATAAACATGGGTAACTGCAGAGAGCACAACCAGAAAGATTTAAAAACTTCCAAGGGAACACAACAATGAAAGGTCTAGGCACAAAGGAAGATACCTATTTTTTCCACATTTGCTTATCAGTCAACAGTGTTTCTAAAGCTAGTGAAAGAAATTCCAGAGGCTAGACACTGAACAATGTCAGGGAATCCACAAATGACTCCTGCTTACACCAGTGCTAAATTTAGCCCCCTGCAGACCTCTTCAACCTCAAGTGTCTGCTGTCCTTAAACGTTCAAACTAGTGATTTACTGGAACACTACTCCTAAAAAACAACTTCTGCATTTGCTGTGACAAACTTTAAAAGAATAAGCCTGTGAAAACACAAACACCTTTGCACTGCAGTCAGGCCAGGATAAATTTCCCGGCCTCGCACCCTCTCTGAGGGGCGTCTTTATAATTTGCCCTGGTAAACTCCTCTTTCCTCCATTAAAACACATACTCAATGAAAGCAAACCCACCTTTGCCATCTTCCTCCAGCCACCTTTTTTCAGACAAAACATACTCTGTGACTCCTAGCAGATACACAATTATGTTCAAAAATGCACATGGATACAATACAATGGCTTCGTGTCCATTCAGACACATGGGAAGAGCTATGGAAGCTACAGCTGAACAAGCTCTATGTGATTAAAAGCATACAGGAACAGAAGGAAATGGTCTCAGGGGCTACCTGCTGTGAAATAGCACCAGCCACTGCAAAGTGGTGACTCTGGAGGAGTAATCATAATGAAATAGGCGGAATTCCTCTTTGGTCAGCTGGCCTCATTATTATAGAGCATGTTTTATGCTATGTATATTGCAAGCATTCAACTCATCTTATGTTTGCCTAAACACTACTGACTTATGTTTTCTTAAAGAAAGGATATATTTTGTCACTGATTATATTCTTGATTGTTCAAAAAAGATTGCAACATATAAACTACAAATACAAGCAATGAATGAGACATAGCAAAAATCAAAAACTAGCAGCAGAAAATGTCTATGGTTTAGTGCCGAATGCAATCAGCGTACATGGAAGGAGAAGCGATGGCTGAAGTCTAAAAAACCTTATCTCATGGCTTTTTTTGTTTGATGTTTGTGCTTGAGGATTAACTCTAGTGAAAGGTGACTTCAGTTTAAGCCAAGTGTATCTGTGTGGGGGAAATAGGTAAATAGGTCGGTTTTCTCTGTGCTTATTTTTTCCCTCCCTGCCCCCAGGCAACTGCATAACATTCTACACAAGATTTTGGTAAGCAGGAAGTTTTCACATTCAAGTCTAAACTGGAAAGCTAGCAGAAAAAAACCTCCCTGTGCTTAGCACAGGAACTTGACAGCTTTCAAGCCCTTATTTTCAAGAGTGAGAACACTCCTAACAAAATAACACATTACCCTGTTCGAGTTCTTTAGTGATTTTTTCATCCAGTTCCCGTCGTACCTAGAATTATATAGAAAATATACAGTTAATATTTTAACTGTTACATTTTCTGTAATATTAAACTTCTAAAACATTCTTAAAACCCACATATAATGTGATAACAACTAAACAGAACATCATCTTGGTTTGGGGTTTGATTTTTAATGAAAAGAAACTCTCGGTCAGCCAGGCTGTAGGATTCTAACTGCTCAGCAACATTAACTGTAGCAAAAAATCTGTAAATCATCAGCTGGATTGTAACTGGGCATTCAAAAAATATAGAGGAAGAAAGCACAGTGGAGTTATTACAATGAAGATATGGCTAAAGTCTATCATCAAATACAGAATGTCATTTTAGTGCTGAGATATGCACAAATGCATCCATAGGGACACACTCAGTCGAGGCTGGTTTCTGTGACTTCATAAGAGAAGAGGTGCAACAGTAGCTGCTGCAGGAGTGACATATACCATTGTATATTGGCATGAGCCAATATTCTTTTCTCCACCTTAAGATGGAAAATTGAAAGAGCTTGAACAAGCCAAGATTTTTCTTTATTGTTATTGCAAATACCATAGCATATATATATATAAACATAAAAACACACACAATTTTCTCTTAGTACAAAGTTCACAAGAAAAGATAGCAACAGCTGCTGCTTCTACACAGCAAGTGCTGTGTGTTTTATTATGTAACTGCAATCAGCTTGGATGACTAGAAGGAGCACTTACTCCTTTCTCCCCTAGAATGAGGCTATTGCTACCAATTAAGTTACTCTCACTTAGCATTCTGACCTCAAAGTCTTCATAAGAAGAAATCAGATCTTTTGAAGAGTGACACTCTAAGCACTATATGCTGCTGGTTATATTTGATGATACTTGCAACTCCTACATTTTTCCATTGACTCTGTGACACATAAAAGTGGATTTCAAAATAGATACCATACAGCTTCCAGGCCTACGACGGCCATGAAGATGTTGAAGGGCTTGGACCACGTGAGCTACATGGAGAGGCTCAGAGTGCTGCAACTGTTTCTTTACTGTAGTAGAGAAAGGTCAGTGGGATTTTATCTATGTGTATAAAAATCTGGTGGGGGGAGTAAAGAAGATTGAGCCCGACTCTTCAGTGGTGCCAAGTAAAAGAACAAGAGGAATAAGCACAAATCAAAATAGAGGAAATTCCATTTTAAAATTAGGATTTTTTTTTTATTTTTTAAAAATTGTTAGCATGGTCAAACAGTGGGACAAGTTGCCCAGAAAAAGTCTGTGGAGTGTCCATCCTTGGAGACGTACAAAACCTGGCTGGACATAACCCTGAGCAACCTGCTATGGCTGACTCTGCTTTGAGCAGGAGTGGGGCTGGACTAGATGATCGTCATAGGCCTCTTCCACCTTCACCTATTCTGTGATTCTCTGATTTTAGTACTGAATCCCTAGGGGAATAATTTTTTTTTATTTATTTATTAAATAAGCAGGCTCACCTAGCAACATACCAACCAGAAAAAGAAATGAAACACTGTACAATGTACTCAACAGGCCACAGAGAGCAAGAGCCTCAGGAAGGGAAGCACTCTGCATACCCTCAGAACAGAAGCAGTAACAGGCACCAACTCCAAGGGCCAAAGAAGTGGGGCCACAAACCAGCAAAGTGGAGGGAAGGGCTCTCTCTCCAGGACTACAGGGATAGCCATGACCAAATTCATCAACTACTCCAGGAGAAGAACCACTTAGTGGTACTTTGTTTGAGTAGTCTGTGTCTTCACAGCTAGAAGAGGGGAGCACAGAGCTGAAAGAACAATGGAAAAGGAGCCCCTAAATTCCCAAACCTCTCATTGTTCTCAAGCACGTACCAGCAGTAGTAAAATCCTGGGGAGAAGGGACCCCCCTAACACATGAGACACAGGTAACAGAAAAAAAGAGGAAAAGTAATGCCTAGAACAAAAGACGACCCAAAACCAGGACCAATCCTAAGCGAAGCAGTAGTTGAGGTGTTAAAAGAAACCACTTTCCCTGGTTTCCAGAGCCTTCACAATAATCAGAAGGTCCATGGCACCCTCCACAACACATGCGGATGAATCAAGAAAAGAAAAAGATATTGTGTTCCCCTTACTAATTTTATTAAAATCTTTGTGATTTTCATCCACACCTGCGGAAACAGAAACAGGTGGAAATAAAGCCAACACACTGGTTTCTGAAAAGGGCATGAAGAGCCAGGCAAAATACACCTTTGAGGACTATAACTTGCCTCCACTGTTCTCCTTCCCCCTAGCCCCCTAGAAAACCCATCACACCTGACTATTGCAAACCATCTAGGCAGGTACTTCTCATCTCACTGCACATCTCTTCAGGCAGTAACATACTGGGTTCCCTTGCAGCAGTCACCTTCTCTACAATTCTTTTTCAGAAAGCAGTGTTGACTTACTACTTACCCACATAGGCTGCTTGAGCACAAAGATGGATTCTGTAAGACTTCATGAGATGATACTCAGAGTCTAGGAACTCGGCTGCAGAACAGTATTGGTACTCCACACACAACTGCTGTTACTACTAAGAACTTTTTGCATATCAGAACTGGCAAGGAGGGTGAACCAGCCTACTGCTATAGTTTAAAAAAGTTCCATTTTAACAGACGATATCCATCCAGTGTCATTTTACAGACAGTTAACTGCCACAGAAGCCATAACACTACAAATACATAAAGCATGGAAGTACTCTGCAAGCAGTAATTCTTTCACTTGGACAACTAACAAGTTCTAAATATTTGCAGCGTTAGGAAAATGTGAATGCATCAGGGAGTTATAACCAAAACCTAATAGCATAAGTCGAAAAAACATTTCCAGTATAAAATACCACCCAACATTAAACAATACTGGCTACAAACCTTGTACTGTATCTGGCTGCAGAGAAAAGAGAGAACAGATTTTTGATTAAGGAGCTGAAGAAGAAAGAAAAACAGCCTTAAGTTCTAAGGTCTTTGGCAAGAAATAAGAACATGGCCTACAGGTAAATGAAGCATGTAAAAAAGGTAACAACACAAAGAGTGCTACAATAGAAGGGTGCAGATGGGAAACAAAATCAGAAAAAGAACAGAAATTGAGAGATAAGAGTAGGAAGCAGATACTCCTTTTCTCACATTATGTAGGAAAACTGGTTTCATCTAGCAGAGTTCACTATAATTTTTTATGTCAAGACACTCACTCATTTTCACCAGCCTTTGGCAGAGCTGTTAGGATTTACGCTTAACAACTGTTAAACCTAACAACAGGACTCCAGTCTCAAAATCTCCTTGCAGGAGACAATAATTATTGCCTTAGTGTATGGACTAAGGCAGCAGTTCCCAAATTATGGCACAGAGACCACTAACAGTACCTCGTATTTGTGTTTCATCTGCTTGATTCAGTTTAGTTCTGGATGATGACATGCCAATTTATAAGCAGTTTAGGGTCAGTAGATCAGATCATAAAAAGACAAAAAGACCCCATCAAAGATCTCTTTATTCAAAGGACAGGCAATGCATAAGTACATCCTTCTGACACAAATCCTACTATGAAACAAATTTCAGCCAACCTCCTTCTAGAACATAATGAACTGCTAGTCACTATAGTCACTGTTTATAATTACATGCACAGAGTTTTTCAAGTATTTCTAATTTATTCCTCACTACTGGAGCTCTAATAAAAGTAAAAACAAACAAAAAACCTCAAAGGCATTTGTATGTGATTGGGATTTTACTGATTAAGGATCTTGTGTCAATACAAATTTTTTTGTATTTTTCAAGTTACTTTTGCACTTCCATTTCATGGTTATTAATTTCTGTAGCATATATATTTGATAAGGGGAAGAGGCTATACAGTAATGGAACACTTTTTTAATGATCTTTTTTAAGAATAAAATGCTCATTTTTTTCTGAACTTGCAACATGACCATCTTCAAAATATAAGGCTATATGCATAATCACTGACATGCGCCTCTCATGTTAAGTAGCGATTTAGGAAAACTGTGAAATCTTGCAAGCCTCTAAGACAAATTCTTTAGTTATATCTAAAAGAAGCAACTGTGTCCACTTGCCAGAGGAGCACTTCTTCCTCATTTGCAATCAACAGCATTTACCAATGTTTTTTTCCAGCAGTTGCATAGACAAAGAATTAATACCATCATTTTGAATGATAGCAGTGTGAAGTATTTCCACCTCCTTGCCCCTGAAACTATTTCAAAGCTTTTGCACAAACCAAATTTAAACAAGCATGCTCCTCTTAAGAACAGCACATCCTCTACTTCAAATAGCCTTTCTCACCTTGAGGAAGCTACTGGGAGAAACACCAAATCTTCACAGAAAGCTTTGACTAAAAAAAGAAGTGCAAAACAACTACCTGAGGCACACTGCAATTTAAGCTCCTTAACTCCCTGTCATTATGAGCTTTAGTGGCACGATCATTTGTAATCTCCAGCCAAGAAGGCACTGCTCAGCTTGAATTTAAAGGCAAGACAAATTCTGTAGAAGAGAACCAGGTTACTGGAAAAAATCTGAGGCATAACTGAAGTGAACAGTGAAGTGAAGAAAAGGCTCAGAGTCATAGAAACTCCTGTCTTTAAATAATCTGGTGAACAGGCAGAATACTAAGCAGCACAACCAGCAAACACTCCAAAATAGACTAAAACTGTAATCTCTAAATTCTTTCCTCACGCTCCAACTTGCCTCCTGAATGGCATAGGACTCCTGCAGAAATGACAGCACAGAGGGTGCATCTGGTAACTTTGTGTTTGGAAACTGATCGAGGTTCACCACCCATTACTGTAGGCAGTTTTTCCCCTTTTATTACTTCCTGACTTAAAGCCTTATTTTCCAATTCAATACTTTTTTTTTTTTTTTAGATGCCCATGTCAGGAATCCTGTACTTTCAGTTCCTCAGACATATGGTATGGATTCAAACCCTGTTAATGACATACTGCACCTAGCTGAGGAAACTTAAGCCAGCAATTCTAAGTGAAACATCCACTTAGATACTACTAAGTAGTTAGCAACCACTGCACCTCTGGGAACCCTGTTTCTTTTTTCTGAAATGGGAGATCAGGTTTTAAGACTTTTCTGAATACATTGAACATTGAGTGACTTGAGGAGGCTACAGACAGTGCCATTACAATTAGTCTCAGTTGTTCCCTAGGAAGAAATATCTCCAAAGAATGTGCAGATGGATTTAGTAACAGGGAGGATAAATTCACGCTGGTGAGCGTCCCAGAGACCAATCTTCTGCTTTGATTGGGGGAAAACAGGCATGCTGAGATTTTCAGCTTTTTCTTAAGAGAACATGGTAGAAATGGTAAGAAATGGGTTAAGTTCTCTGAGGATTTAACAATAGTTTTACTAACCTTCATTCAAGCAATACAATTTTGGAATGTAATACTATATTAGAATTAAAAGCTAATCCCGAGAGGACAAACTGTGTATAGCAAGAACAAATTATCCTCAGCTCCTCTGTTGACAACAAACTAAAAGTCTGTAGGTTGTAAACAAGATCAGACAAAACTTGAGAGGACTAAATCCTACTCACAAAACTGCCCTAGGAAGGAGAAAAAATTAGGTACATAAGGAAGCCCCCAAACTAACAGACAAAAATCTACCTGACATCAGTAATTGGAGACTGGGGAAATGTCATACATAATTTTTCTTCAACTTCCTTGAGAGTCTGCTCAAGGCTGATGGGTATGTGTTGATTCTGTTTTTTTGACCTTCAAAGTGAAGCCTCAAAAAACAGTACCAAAACCTAAAAGCATTTCCCAGCATAGCAATCCATCACAAAATATGAGACATGTATACTCTGAAAAGAAACTGTATGGGTGCTGTTGAAGTCAGGACACTGACAACAGTATCACCATTCTCAGATCTAATACACACTTTTCTTGGAATCAGCTCAAATGTTTTTCACAAGTAGATTTGGGAACCATTTTTCACAGATGCCTAGATAGTTCCAATGTATTCTGGAAAATTAAAATGGAAAGGACTACCTGAAGAATATTGCTGTAAATTCAGTTAAGAAGCACTGAATACTCCCATTTTCTTTCCCTTCACTGTCATCTTTTCCCGTTTTATCTTCTTCTTCTTCAAAAAAGGCACAACTGTCAACCCTTTTCTTTTAAAATAGGGCAGCTTTTTGCCTAGAAGTGGGATGGCTTTCTCCTTTGCCTTTTTCTTCTTTTAACACCTTGCTCCCATCTCTCCTTTCTTTTCCTCGCTTGTTCCCTGCTCCCTTCCCCTCTTGTTCCCTTGTCCTGGCCTTTTCCTTATTTCACTTTTGCAGTGGGTCCCTGAATTTTGCCTCCTTTCTGCTGCTTGCATGCATAATAGCCCCTGCAGATGGTACAGTACTAATTGCCTCAGGAGTTCTTGCTGTAATGTATGTCCATCCCTCTAACCTGAAAAACACATTCACAGTGATACAGAAAAGTTAATCTCTGTAACTGCCACTGCTATACATTACCTACACTTCTTTGTCTGTTTACCTTTTTTTTTTTTCCTTAAACCAGGTGCAGTATAGAGACACATTGTTTAAATGGGTTCTTTTCAATGTGGGTGGGACCACTGAACTGAGATGAACTTAGAAGTGAGCGAAAACTTCTCACATTCATTCAACAACAGAACACGAGTGATAGAACCCTGACTGAATAGAGAAGCTTGTCCATGCCTCAATCCTATGCTAGGTGGGAAACTGACTACAACTATTGCCATCTGGTTTCCAGACCTCATGATACAGAGTTCACCATTCTGTGAGGGATGTGCTATCACACTGACTGCTAATTACAGGGCATACTTTGACCAGAAGTATTGCAGAGGTTGCAGCATTGCTGCAAAATTAGAAAGCTGTGAAGACTCTCTGAGTAGTAGTTAATTTTACCTTTTCATGTAATAACACATAGTAGGAACTACAAAAACAAATGCCTCCTACACATAGTATACATCCCACACTGAAGTATAAAGTGAGAAGTTACACGATCCTGTTCGTGTCTTCTTATTTTTGTAGCATACTTTCGTTGGTATCAGTGTGCTACAGTTATAGTGAAGAAACTGCTAGAATGTAGATCAGTGAAGAATGAAAAGCTGTCTCAAAGAAAGATGGCTGATGGGATTTTGCAGTCACCACAAAGTTAGCTGTTTTAAATAGGTCATGCATACTATACATTAAAATTTAATTAAAAGCTTAGCTGAGAACTTTCTATATCACAGTATTCTTTATCACTGTTTCTCACTATAAATGGATTTTAACTTTAGGCTAAAAAGCATAACCTTGCTTATGGACACCCTTTAGCAGTAGTTGAGAACAGTATTTCAAAATACTTACCTTAGCCACATAGGCTTCAACCCTGTTTCTGGATGATAATGCATTCCCAGTTGGGCTTATGAAGCTTCCTCCTAGACTTAGACTTCTGTTCAGTGCCAAATTGTTGCCAAGATGTCCCAGTTCAGTTGAATATAGAACTGGACTTGCAGCCAGACCTCCACTGACCATGCTGCTTGCGATTAAAGACTTGCTTCTATGGCGCTCCTGAAGGAGCTTAGCGTTGGCTTCTGCTAGTCTCTCATTAGCTCTGAAACATCCAAAAAATTATCTTTGGTAGTAACACTTCTGCAAAGTTACCTTCCAGGTCTTCAATTATTCGACTTCTGAAAGTGGAATGGATTAAGAGCATCCAAAACAAGAACATAATTTGATCTGAAGTTTTTGGAGAACCTATTTCTAACCTAGTCTAACCTAGACTAGCCTAGTCACACAACCTACACTAACTAACAGCAAGAGTTATCAACACTTAGGACTTCTCAATATCAGGGCTTCAAAGCAATCTGTGATGCCATGTGTTTACATAGCTTCTTCTGAAAAGTACTTCACCTGCATAAGAACTCTGGGCTACCCTCCCTTTTTGCTTCACAGAATCAAGTTCTGTTCTCTAAAGGGCCTATCCTTATTCAAGCAGTAAAGGAGATTAAATTTATCTTTTCTGCCATACACAGAATAAGAAGAGAAGATTATTAGAGACTGGCAAAAAGACTGCCTGTTAAAACACAACCAACTTAAATACCCTTTTAGTGCCGTGATCAGTGGTGTTACTGCTCTAACACTAAAGAGAAATTAATATAGTTCTAGTGAAGGGGAAGGGTCATAAGGTACCTTCCTCACAAATATGTCATCTTATGCTTACATACATAATGCTGACCAGATGTAGAAGAGGGATTTTAGGAGGAAACTGCATGAGGAAAAAGTAGTATCTTATTACCACTCCAAAAAAGGCATGGACTTACCTTTCCAGTTTATTTGCTAGACATCTTCTAATTTTCACTTCCTCCAGATAAAGCTCTTTGTACCTTTCCGCTTCTGCCTGCGTGGATTCTTTTTGAAGAACATTGTCTTGTTGGGTATTTTTTATCCTGTCCAATTCACATTCAAGATCTCTAATTCTGTGTTTTAGCTGGTTTCTCAGGGAAGCATGATGACTGGCTCTGATTTGCTCTAATCTCTCCTGGGAGGCTGCCTGTGTCTGAAGCAAATAATGCACTTTCAAGCACCGTAAAGAAAAAGAGAACTTTCCCCACCAGTCAATTGCATGTACCCAATTTCAAAGGTCCAGCTTTACTCCGTAAGGCAACTGTGCCTCCTCACTACCATCAGCAATCAAGGCAGAACCCTGGAACTACCACTTTAAATAATTATTTTCACTCAGAAAGAATCCCTCTCTTCACACTATTATTCATCAAATCTACTAATGAAAGAACACTATCAGTGTAGAACAGGGCATATAGAAAAGGATTCCTCAAAGAAATTAAGAGGATCCCTCACCTCCATTCCCCACGTCCTGCAACTTTGTTGACTTCTTTTCTGAGCACTTTCCCCTATGCAATGACAAAGCAGGACCTGTATGCCTGGCCATGACAACTGTAAGTTGCAATACCCATTCAATGATGAACAGCGACAACAAGGGCAGTGGACAGCAATATTCCCCCAAGAACTGCAAAATGGAAATCTACCTCAGGAAAGCTTTTGATTCAGGGACCTGCAGACACATTACACACATATGAAAGCCTTCTTGCCCAACCATATTCCCTTCTCCCACTACCC
This sequence comes from Caprimulgus europaeus, assembly GCA_907165065.1. The sequence continues at coordinate 21,053,412 of OU015528.1, read as the reverse complement.
CTCAGGAAAGACAGAAGTACAGCACTCATACACAGAACCAGGCACCAAAAAAAAAAAAAGGGAAAAAAAAAAAGACAACCACAACAAAAGTATATAATAGAGACTACAGACACACAGGAGAAATTAACTTACCTGCAAAAATAGATTGACTTCCTGTAGTTTTTGCGTTATTTCTTGTCCAGCTCGTTCTTCCATCTCTCTTTTATATTGTTCTATTTGGCTGTGATCCACCATGCTAGTCTCTAAACGATGTTTGAGGTTAGCCACTTCTTCTTTCAGCTGGCATTTGCTCTTCTCCAGTTTTTCATGGTTCCCACGCATGGTGGACAACTCTTCTCGCAAATCCTGATTTTGTGCTTCTAGCTGCGTGCATTTTTTAGACTCTATCTCCAGCTGCTGAGAAAGTTCACCAACCTGTAGACAGGAAAAAAAAAAAAAAAAAAAAAAAAAAAAAAAAAGGGGAACTCGGATCTAAAATCAGTCAGTTCTGTGAAAATCAGTAAAGGCATCAGCCATCGAGTCTGTATTTAACATCTGCTGACTCAGTATTAAACCCAAAGTGAAATCAGGCTGCTCTTTTAAAAGAGGAACAGCTTTCACATAATTTCTGGTAGGATTCCTGAGGTTCCCATTCTTTCTCAGTTCTTCTGCAGTAGGTCACTGACTAATTGGTACCAAATTAGTAGAATTTTACTCATACAGCTAGGCTGAAAAGCACTAGGGCTGTTCTTCTGTGAGTTACTCATATGCTTATGGGAAATCAAACACACCCACACCTAGCCACTTTCTGGTTTCATCAGAAACAACATGTATTATACTTTAGAATAATTTTACATGTTATCAACACAGTTAAAGCTTCCTTACATAAATGAAAAGACAAGAAAAAGATACTCTTGTTTTCCATTACACTGAAAGATTTGTAAATAGTGGTTCAGAACACAGCTTTTAGAGCAGTGGTGGAGGAAGATGAATTATCTTTAGGTCAAAACTGCAGGTTATTTTTGAAAATTTGCAGGAAATATCACTTTCAATAGGTCCCAATGGTAAACGACAGCTCTGTCCTCCTCTTCCCCACTCCAGAAACATACCTTTTCTATAGCTACTGAACATAAAACACGATGTCCTGTCTTTTATTAAGAAAGAAGTGGAGGAAACTAGCATAGTAAACACTTGAAAGAGTCTCTAACAGAAAGTAGAAACTTTAGACTTAAAATTGTCTAAACGTAATGCCTTTCCCCTGTCATTTAAAATAACTCTTCCAACAGAAACACAAAACCACTACTAACTTTTGGGCTAAAAGTGAGCCACTGCAAAGGCAGCTGGCTCCTCCTACAATAATACCTTCTAAAAACAAACACCTCTGAAACATGGCTGCTTTAGCAGCAAATCCAAGTAATAAGCAGAGAAGTAGATAAAAGGTTACCTGCTACTGAACAGCCAAAGCAACCTCAAAAACACTTCTGGGAACTCTACTTCTAGGTCCCCATGACAAGGGAAAGATGGGCTGAGACAGCTACTAGTGAGCAGTTAAGTTACAGAACTTTTCCTGCATCACCTCACCACATTGTGCTCTGGGAATTAATGACTCAACTTAGAAAAGCAAAACCTGAACTGCCTCCTGCTCAACTCATGCCTCAGATGGGGCTCAAGGGGTAGGCAAAGCCAGCCTCCTACAGTTATTCTGAGTTATGGCAGTGTTACTCCCCTCTCCTCCAGAGGAGGAATTAATCTGTCAGAAGATGCTGTCACGGCCTCAAGCTGCAGCCAGGCCTGTGCTTGGCGTCACTGCTCTCAGCCTTGACCCTCACTCGTGGATGTGACATCCTGGTAGGACTGCAGACCTGCCTGTCCCTGTGGCCTGACCTGGTGATCTGCACTCTTGTCTGACCACCCTTATTGTCACCAGATCTGTTCCCTGGCCTGTGAGGTCATGGACCCTGCCAGCCTTGCTGCGACTCTTGGCTCACCCTTCCTCTAAAGGACAGCCTGGCCTTGCAGATACTGCTTTGCACATAATGTTTTAATCTTTACCCATAATGATAACTACATCAGTATTAGTTATAGTCATCTACTACTGTAATGGTAGAAGAAACATTAAGAAAAGACTAACTGCATGAGTTTCAGTAGGGCCAAATGCCAGGTCCTGCACTTTGGCCACAACAACCCCTGGCAGCACTACAGGCTTGGGGAGGAGTGGCTGGAGAGCTGATCAGCAGAGAGGGACCTGGTGCTGCTGAATGATAGCTGGCTGAACATGAGTCAGCAGTGTGCCCAGGTGGCCAAGAAGGCCAACAGCATCCCGGCCTGTATCAGGAATAGTGTGGCCAGTAGGACCAGGAAGTTATCTTACCTGGTACTCTGCACTGGTAAGGCCGCACCATGAATACGGTGTCCAGTTTTGGGCTCCTCACTACAAGCAGGACATGGAGGTGCTGGAGCATGCCCAGACAAGGGCAATGAAACTGGCGAAGGGTCTAAAGCACATGTCCTAAGAGGAGTGGCTGAGAGAACTGGGGTTGTTCAGGCTGGAGAAAAGGAGGCTGAGGGGAGATCTTATTACTCTCTACAACTACCTGAAAGGAGGGTGTAGAGAGGTGAAAGTCAGGTTGTTCAAGCAAGTAGCAAGCAATAGGACAAGAGGAAACAGTCCCTTGCGCCAAGGGAAGTTTAGATTGGACATTAAGAAGAATTTATTTACTGAAAGGGGTATCAGGCATTGGAACAAGTGGCCCAGGGCAATGGTGGAGTCCCCACCCCTGGAGGTATTTAAGAGTTGTGTAGACATAGTGCTTAGGGACATGGTTTAGTTGCAGACTTGTCAGTGTGAGGTGGACTTGATGATCCTAAAGGTCTTTTCTAATCTAGGCAACTCAGTGATTCTGTGAAAAGTCAATCAACTCCAAAATACAGCCAAGGTTAAAAAAAAAAAAATCAACAAATTGAAAAGAAGTACAGGGAAAGAATAACACAGCTTTCAAAAGAAAAAACACTACCACCAAAAAACACACCAACAAACCAGAGCTCACCTTTGTTCTCAATCTACCAACTTCATTGACCATTTCAGAGTATCTGTTCTTCATTTCTCCCTGCAAATTAAGCTGGGACTCTCTCTCTCTCTCCTCATACACACGTAGTTTCTTCATAGCTCTGCTCAGAAGTCTTTTCAACCTGCACAGCAAATATTTCAAGAAAACAATGAAGCAAAGGAACAACCAGCCTTTTTCACATACCCTCACGTAAACAGCGCAGCCGTGGCTTGCTTCATTTTTAATGTGCTTGATACACAAGAATTACCAAGGGAAAAATGTGGTTTTTAGCATCAGCTCTTCCATTTCCAGCCTATTAGAAGGGCCCATGTCCTTAACCTAGATTAAATCATTGTAAAAATAGTTATGCAATTCATCAGACAGGTGACTTTATCATCCTAGACATAAAGGCATTTTAAGAAGATACTGAACCTTTTTCTTCCCTAAATAAATATTCCTAAAATTTAGTTATGTTTCCTTGCATCACTTAAATTGAGAACATTGTAAAGCATCCAGAGATGTTACGTAAAGTATTAAAACACAGCTGGGATTAAAAGGATGCCACTTGAGATAGAAGGTTTTTCCTAATAATTAAAAACCATTTAAAACCTTGTGATAAATTATGAATGTTGTTATTTCATAGTAGTTAGTTCTTTGGGTGATTTTAGAGGCTTTGTATATAGCTGAACTATCTTGTCCAAAGAGAAGGAAAATCTATAGAAAAGTTATGATATTATTTTAGGAATATGTTGAATGGTTTAAACAGGGCACATCTGATTTGTTGCACTGACAAGCACACATTTGTGAAGCAGGAATGAAAACCAAACCAAAGGAAAATGACAACATATTCCGTGGAGGGAACTCCCACCTCTCCTTTCTTCTAGTATTTCATGCTGCTTTTATCAATAAACTGAGTGTCTTCCCTGGTAAAGGTATCATGATATTATTCTTATTGAGTTCATGGTAATATCTACTCTAAATTTGATTTTATTGTGATATTCTTCAAAGCTGAAAAAGACATGCTAGCTATCCTGAAAACAGATAATTTGCTGGTGAGCTAAGTCACTGGATTTAAGTAATCAGAACTGTGTTAGAATGTGCTAATCAATGTCCCCAAGCAGTGCTTTTTCCAGTTTGTCTCAAACAAATAGTCTATGTACTTCTATCAGGTAACTGAACCAGGTCCCCTCGCATACAGTGTCACAGGAATTCAAACGACAGTCCTTGCAGATCCAGTCCTTGTAGATCCTACAAAGTGAGTCATTATTAGCATAATTATTTGTGTGTTCTTCAACCAAGGATGTCATCACATTTTCTTAAACATAATATAGGTTAAAAATAATCTGTTATTGATTGGTTCTGAAAGAGAAAGGTCTCAAGTTTCATATGCAGTGTTTGCCTTCAGTGGTGGTTTTCTTTACACATTAGATAGCACTCATAACCTTGTAGACACTGTGAATACTGAGCTTTCCCGTGCCACAAAGCACTTGGAGGGTCCAAGTTTCACCTGAAAGAAGGAATGAACTACTTCCTGCCCCTCAGGAGAATTGCAGGGCAACCTGCATCTGCAGTTCTTTTGGCAGCTATTGAAAACTATGGGCTCATGTAGAGAAGGGGCTTGCAAGAGCTAACATGAGGCTTGAATTTGCTCCCAAACAGTTATGTACACCTGTTTTTACACTGAAGTTCAGCAAAGCTTCTACTGACTTCAGAAGTTCAGCTGACTTCTATGCAGATACCTCTTCAGCATACTAAAAAGCCATACCTCTTACAGTCTTTCTGCAATTCAATGTTTCTTCTCATTTCTTGGTCCAGACGCAGTTCGACTGGGCGTTTCAACTCTACCAGCTTCTTCACCTTCTTTCTTTCACTCTCACACTTTCAAAATAGAAAAAATGACAGACATAGCATAGGAAGAGTATCTGCATGCAGTATGTGCATCTAGCATTCTCCACAGAGAAGCTGCAGTACACCTCTATCTGTTAGCCAAGTCCCAAAGAATACCGAGGAAGAGAATTTCTGAGAATATTTAATCACTTCAGGTTTCACATCAAACAGGCCAACACCTAACAACAGAAATAGATGCCCCCACGGAAGCAATGGCCACCCTCTTCTAATGCTTCAAGGCACAAAAGCGTAAAAGATGCTGGTGAACACTTTTTGGCACTCTCTGCTCATAACAGGGATTATTTAGGTGTGCACATCATGGGAAAACATAGATCAATCTGAAGCTTTCATGGAATATTCAATGACCACCAGGCAGGGGCTTGTGGAGGAATTTGATCTTTTGGAATGCTTCAATGTTTTATTGCCCTCTGCCATTATGTCCACATCTTCTTTGTGGGTATTTACTTATCCACATCTTGTTCTTCCTCTTGGTGCTTTCTCAGTCAAACCAGAGGAGAGCTGGCAGCTGTTTTGACTTTGTACTTCCACTTTTTCCTCTACAGAAAAGAAGAAAAGGGAAAGACTGCCCCTTGGAAACTGGCAGCCATTTCTTGTTTCCTAAGCACTAGTTCATTTGCCTAAAATTTTTTCAGTATGTTTTTCTGCAAGGCTTTTAAACTCATTCTACCCTGAAAACACGCAGCAGCTCCTTCATGCATTGCACTGGAAAAATGAAGCATTTTAACCCTGCCCAGAAACCACAGGGTCAGAAGACAGCCTGAAGGAATCCAAGAAAGAACTAGGGAACTGCAGCCTTGCTAGATGTGCTCAGTTGATAGCAAACCACACTGGGGACTGTTCCCAACAGAACCACTCCAGAATTTACACAAAGATACCCAGCTAGCTTCTATTTGCTTTCTGGATCACCCCCCCCCCTCAAATCACAAGATAACTCAGAGCCTGAATAGCAAAGATAACAGAAAAAGCTGAGTATGTAAGAACTCGACAAAAACATGAACACACTTCTCTTGGATGTTGGCTAGGCATCTGGAGAATTTTCTGGGCTCACCTGTTCCAAGAGTTCAGCCTTTTCCCTGTCAAGCTGAGCAACACGCTCTTCAAGGTGGGATCTTGACTTCAATTGCTCTTCCCACATGCTGTGCAAGTCCTTTGATGTCATAGTCAGCACATTCTGTTTTTGCATCTGTGAAAGCAACAGCGGCAAAAGAAAAAACTAAGGTGAGTGGAAAGGTAACACTGCAATAGAGAAACAGGCCCCGTTGCCTGGCTCTTCTCTCCCCATCCAAGATCTACAGTTAAGGTTAACGCAGAGTATAAAATATACCTCAGGAAATATAACCAAGGAGAGTAATTAAAGCTGGTGGAAAGAGTGACCACTCTAGAAGTGACGAAATTAAATTAGTTTTGGGGGATAAGAAGACAAGTGCACACACACACAAAATAATCCTACAGCTTTCTTCCAAAGGTCCTCCAGATTTCCTAATGATACATACTTTATAATATAATAATTCCTCTAGTGCCCACCACAGAAAATACTCTACCCTCACGGCTTCTGTAACAACTCTACATCTCCTGAGAGCAAGAAAATGTTTTCAAATCGGCAATGCTATTGACGCTTCTACTCAAAGGGACAACTATTTGCCCAACAGATTTGAGTGGAATAGAACTTGCCGATTCAGTTCAAGTATAAAGAATGCAAGATGACCAGATGTTTTTAGTGGTTTTCTGTAAGAAAAGGAAACAAACAAGCAAAAGAGATGTCTACCAATCTACAGTAAGTAATGAAAACTTTAGCACAAACGGTTACATCAAAAATCCTTAGGGTGTACAAGTTTCTCAAGTGTCCTGACAAAGCAAGTGAAATGCTGGGTCTTATGACAGAAGCTAACATGGTCTCAAGGGAACCTCTGACAAAGCTGCAAAGGTAACATGGATGTACCAAGACTAGTCTCCTCTCTCATCTTTCAGCTGCAGATCTCCCTGTTGCCCATAACATCCATCCTATCCATCATCTGCCATCATTTAACCCCAGTAAGCAGCTAAGCAACACACAGCCACCTGCTCACTCCCCTCTGGTGGGATGGGGGGAGAGAATTCATCAGATGAATCATACTGATGAACACAAGTATTTTGCACACCACAACACAGATACAAAACACAGCAGCAAGGGAACAAGGAAATTTACAGCCTTTTCCCTGGAAGTGTCTTGCCCTAAAACCAGAAGGGTATTTGTCAGCTGAATTATGCCTACACAGCCCACTTGAACTTTTCATCAGTTATCGGCACACCAAAAATTCAAAGACTAAACCAGTCATTCACACAAGACATTCATGTACCTGCTGATGGTGGTGGTCCTCTGCAGCCGCCTGTGTTGTCCGTAAGCTAGTTATCAAGTCTTCTAGGCGGTTATGAACCTAGAAAAGCATTAAAAGAAGAAGACACACTATGACCTTCCAGACTGAAGTTTACACCTCATTACCAAAAAGAAATATTACATACACTTCTTAATCTCTTTATGCCTATAGTATTTACATCCAGCACCAATGATCAAAATGGTCTTAGTTTAATGCCACTGTAAAATTCTTAGCAATCATCACCTCTGCTGTTTGCTTCAGGGACAAAGAATACCATGCAGGATACAAAGAATCTTCAATGAAAACGGGCAAGAGCAGCTTTTCCCATCCACAGTACATTTGAAAACCATGCCTTATTAAACAAAAAGGAAGAACCAGCATCATGACTACCTTCCCTTTTCTGTTAACAGTACAACACAAAGTTCAAATTTCACACGTTGTTATTTTCAAAATCTCTTCAGCATTAATTAACAACTGCAGTGATAACAAGAACCCTAGTTCACTGTTTATAATACAAAAATAATTTGCTTCATACAGGCCACAGATGAAAGCATCTTATCTGAGCTAAAATTAACCACTGCATAGAGATAGTGGAAAATTCTAAGGCTCACAGAGAGTTCTGAAAAAGATGCCACAGGTATTCCTCCTCACTGTTTCATGAAAACAAACACACATCAATTGGCCAAAGGAAAAACAATTCTGTACAACAGCAGCTCTCAGGAGTATGATTTTTGATCCAGTCTAATAATGCCAGTCAGGCTTCTGGCACAAAGTGCTTGGCATCAATATCCCCTGTGGAATTTCCACAAGTTAATTTGATGAATACCTTTAACGATACACATTGCAACAAGTGTCTGAACCACAATATGATGTCTGGCAGAAAGCACCAGAGGAAACTCGAGGTCGACCCCTGGGTTTTGGAGTCGTGGATACAGAGGATCAGAGGCTCGATATACTCCGACTGAAAAAGAGGTATTGGCAGCATATGAGAGAGTTTGAGCTGCTTCAGAAGTGATCAGTACCGAAGCACAGCTCCTCCTGGCACCCCGATTGCCCGTACTGGGCTGCATGTTCAAAGGGAGCATTCCCCCTACACACCACGCAGCTGATGCCACATGGAGTAAGTGGGTTGCACTGATCACACAATGAGCTTGAATTAGAAACCTCAGTCGACCAGGAACCATAGAAGTGATCACGAATTGGCCAGAAGGCAAGGATTTTGGAATGTCACCAGAGGAAGAGGTAACACATGCTGAAGAGGCTCCACCATATAATGAATTACCAGATGATGAGAAACGATATGCCCTGTTCACTGATGGTTCCTGTTGTATTGTAGGAAAACATCGGAAGTGGAAAGCTGCTGTGTGGAGTCCCACCCAACAAGTCGCAGAGACTGCTGAAGGAAAAGGTGAATCAAGCCAGTCTGCAGAGGTAAAAGCCATCCAGCTGGCCTTAGACATTGCTGAACGAGAAAAATGGCCAATGCTCTACCTCTACACTGACTCATGGATGGTAGCAAATGCCCTGTGGGGGTGGCTACAACAATGGAAAAAGAGCAACTGGCAGAGGCAAACCCATCTGGGCTGCTGAATTATGGCAAGACATTGCTGCTCGGCTAGAGAGACTGGTTGTAAAGACACATCATGTAGATGCCCATGTGCCCAAAAGTCGAGCTACCGAAGAACATAAAAATAATCATCAGGTGGATCAGGCTGCTAAGATCAAAGTGTCTCAAGTAGACCTGGTCTGGCAACATAAGGGTGAAAAATTTTTAGCCCGATGGGCCCATGATGCCTCAGGCCACCAAGGAAGAGATGCAACATATAGATGGGCTCGTGATCGAGGGGTGGACTCAACCATGGACACTACTGCACAAGTCATTCATGACTGTGAAACATGTGCTGTGATTAAGCAAGCCAAGAGGTTAAAACCTATTTGGTATGGAGGGCGGTGGTTAAAATATAAATATGGGGAGGCCAGGCAGGTTGACTATATCACACTCCCACAAACCCATAATGGTAAGCGCTATGTGCTTACAATGGTGGAAGCAACCACCGGACGTTGGAGACCTATGCTGTGCCCCATGCCACTGCCCAAAACACCATTCTAGGCCTTGAAAAGCGGGTCTTGTGGCAACATGGCACCCCAGCCAGAACTGAGTCAGACAACGGGACTCATTTCTGAAACAATCTCATAGACACTTGGGCCAAAGAACACGGCATTGAGTGGGTGTACCACATCCCCTGTCATGCACCGGCCTCTGGGAAAGTCGAACGATGCAATGGGCTGCTGAAAACCACATTCACAGGTGCGATCCGGCTGCGATCCAGCTACTGACCTGCTCCGTCTCCGACCTGGGCTGGTTCACCCCTCCTTAGTCAACCTGGTGTCCCTGGCTCCCCGGGGCTCACCATACTGATGCTGGCCTTAGCACGGACACCCACTCGGCACAGCGCACTGCAGCCCAGATCTCCTGGGCTCAAGCGATCCGTCGGGCCCAGCCTCCCGTGTAACTGGGACTACAGGTGCGCGTCACCACAATGAAGCAAAAAACTTACAGCAGTGCATTAGTGTCAAATCCCTATCTTTTGGAGCATTAAGTAGGACTTGCTATTGTAGCATGGGAAAACTCTGAAAACCAGAAGCCTGGGAATGGACCAAGCTGCTTTCTGAGCAGCCTATATTCAGCAAAACACAGGAGCTGAGTGCCCCTAGGCCCTCCAGGCAAACCTCATCTTAACATTTCCCCACAGAAATAGGTAACTAGGCTCAGGAGCTCAGAAAAAGGGAAGTTTATGACCAGCTTACTGAGGCAGAGGCTTGCAGGTCTCTCTGAAGGGCTTCAATCCTCTTGCTTTGTTGCTCGACTGTGGCTTCCAATCTGGCATTTTCAATTTCAAGGCTTAAAAAGAAATACGGGTCTTATTATGGAAATCCACCAGAGCACCAATTCTGGAAGAACTGTGTGAAATAACGTAAACTAATCCAAAAGCACCCTTCAAAATTGTGTATTAACTTGGTGTGATGCAACAAGGCTATCCTGCTGTTCCCACACAGTCCCAAAAAGCGACAGACACTTTGCTTCACTGAGTTGCTCTCTTACTGTTGCACGTGTTCTTCCAGTTGTTTTATAGTGGTATTAGTCCCAGAAGATGCCAGCAGGAGGTCCTGCAGTTTCTGGGAAGAAGCTATTACTTCTCTGTCCTTATTCTCCAAGGCAATCTTCAAGTCACGGACGCAGTGCTCAGACTGGAGATGCTGTTCTTCCAGCTCCCGCAACTGGAAAGTGACAGTAAGAATGCAGAGTCGTCAGGTGAGCTTGGACACAGAGGAGTCAGCTGCTGCTGAAGAATTCAAGCATGGCACGTATCTGCGCATACCCTCTGTGCAAAGGACTGCAATCATTTCAAGTACATCCAAACCTTCACTTCTGCTAGCAAATGAACACAAACTGTGTTACGTCATCATCTTTTATAATGGCCTCTCCCATCCCTCCACCGATTTCCTATAGCACGGTTGGAAGCACCGACACTGCCCCTCCTACCCCTTTGGTGACTTATGACACTCTTTGGATCCACTTGTTTGCTCCTCTGTTGAAAATCCGAATGAAAAAGTTCATCCTTCCCCTGAAGGGACTTTACAACTCCCTCATAAGGAGATTAAAATGATTTCTCTTTCAGAACTCCGAGGCTTCTATACTTTAATTTTTGTAAGAATACGGCAAAAGGTGGTCCCCATAACGTTGGAATGCAGCTTATGATGCACTTGTAAGAAGGCTCCCTAAGGATGGCAAATAACAGCAAGGCCAAAGAAGGTGGTGGGGGGAAGCAATGCGGAAAAAGTTACAAAAGCATTCAGAATTGTTACCTCGTGGCAAGGGTTGGGGGGAAAGCATAGACAGCACAAAAAAGCCCACATTAAGCAGTCCAGTATTTCTGCTGTTCAGAAATCAGACAACCTGCTTGGCCATACCAAATTCAATAAGCTACAGACGCATCAGTTCGCAAAGCACCTTAGCAAATACAAAACTTGGTCCAAGTAAAGACATCGTATCCTCACATCAAAGATATGGACACCAAGTTTATAAAAGAGTGCAATTCATTCACATATCAGTAAATCTACCCTGTTGAATATTTTTTAGAGTTTTAGGACAATATTTGCTCCTACTTTAAGCAGTCACTATCAGATTTATTTATTTACAGTTATACACATTAGGTACCTTGGTTTTAGCCTTTTCTAATTCCTTCTGCAAGCGCAGCTTGTCTTGCTCCAAGTCACTGCGGTAGCGTGTAGAAACTTCAAGCGAAGCTTCTGACATAGATTGCTTTTTAAGAGCATCAGCAAGCTCCTGCTGCAGCTGTCTGACCGTGCCCTAGTGAAACAGTTAAATAAGCATGAAGAAAGTTTTAAGAAAATGAAATATGGCTTTTCTTTAACTTATTTGATTACACAATCAGACCGGTCTTTGGACTGAACTCAAAGGTATGAAATTTTGCCTTCCACCAGCAGGTATCTGCATAGATTATGACCTCTCTTAATCTTTCTCAGCTGAGCAGCTCCAAGTTATCAGCAGCTATTCGTGAGGATTTCTGTTTCCTAATACATAACAAAGGCTCAAGTATTACTCTTCTTCTCAGAACAATACACAAGCACATACTGAAATAATTGTTTTTTTCCTAATAAAATCCAAAGAATCCTGTTGCAATGTAAGAGCCATAGTTTGACTGCAGATATTACTGTGATAACCAAAGACAGGATTCTGTATTAGATCGTTCTTTGTTCTATTCCTCCATTATACAAATATAATTAAATGAAAAAAAAAAACATATATATATATATAAAGCTCTTTTGAGATACACCTTAAGTATATGTTGAATCACATCCACTTGCAGTCTTCTTACTGACTTCATTTTACAGTAACAACCGCCTTTATACTGACAGAATAGGTTTACACAAATCTGGATAGTTCATATAAATATCTATCTATCTTCTGTTATTTTGGTAGTAAGAATACAAAGCAATTCACAGATCAAAATGACTGACAGCACTGCTGGAGTTCTACCCCTTCTCCCTTAAAGTAACTGACAAATGAAGAATGTGGTTATCTGACACATACAGATACTGACTTCACTCAGATTCTGGTTTTGTTACGAAGAAGGAAATGTAATTTTAAATCACTATTCAAATCATTAAGGGAGACAAGCCTTATTCCAGAGTGTCTGAATACTGAGTGTGATTAGTTCCTATTTTCCAGAAAGTAAAGGAAGATTAAACAAAATGGGTAAGGTAACTTTTAATCATCGCTATACCTGGAATTGGTAGAATACTCTATCAATAGAGAAGACACTACCTACTCAGAGGAACATATATAATAATGCACTCTCCCATTATCTATAGCTTTTCAACCTGTTCCTCACTCCTACCCTGACCTTATTCTCTTCCACCCTTTTTCTTGACATAAACCATCTACATGCAGAAATGGGAATAACACTTGGTTCATGCATGTTTGAGTGACATAAAATTATGCTAGTGCTCTGCATAGAAGCATGTTTCATACTCATACATACTTATATACTGCATGAATTTGCAGAAAGGCAGTTTAACTGATGTCCTAATGAGTCTTCTGTCTGGTTAATTAGTCTTTCACAAAGCCACAAAGAAAGAACACATTTAAATATGGCTACACATCATAAAACACAGAAGAGGAAGATAAGGTCAGTGTCTGAAATTAACTTCTCAAGCAGCAGGCAGGCCCCTTAGAACCACCAAAACAAATAGATAAATTAACACCTAGACACTACCAATACTCTTCAATTTTGAAAGCAACTTACAGAGATGCAATTTTTTGTCTCTGTAGGAGTTTAATATAAATCCATCCCCCATCATTTCACTTGCCTGCATCTTCATTCCTCAGTTCCTGTATACTGGATGGTTCTTCCTTTTATACCACTCTTATTTGTGTCAGTGCAATACACATACAAAACCCATCAAATATATAAAATAATTTTATAGGACATAAAATGGACTAAGGAAAAGAGATTTTTAAAGTTCTAGAGAAGAATCACCTTTTCTGACCAAAGCTTACACTTCGATACCTTTTTTCTGTTCTCTGCTCAGATCTGACCAGTAACATCCTGTTTGTCAAAAGCTTCCACAATTCCAAGAGAAACACAACAAATCAAAACAAATCACCATTAAGATGCATATAACTTACACCTGGTACATTCTGGAAACATAAAATAATTTCAGGAACTGACAAACTTTAAATTACTCTTTCTAAGTGTATACTTTACCTCTCTTTCTACTTTGTCAGTCTCATATTTAAAGACTTGCTCTCTTAAATCAGTACACTTAGCATTTAATTCCTTGTTTCTCTCTTCCACTATGTAAACTTGCTTTTCAGTATCAGCTCTGAGTTTGTTGAAAATATCATTAAACCGGTCCTGCACATCATTCACTACTTTTTCTTTGATGATCCCCTTGTTCTGCACATCTTCCAGTTGTTGACGGAGTAACAGGTTTTCACTCTGAAGCTGGGCCAATCGCTCCTGCATGGATTCCTGCTTTATTATAAATTTGCTTACTTGATCTTTCTCAAGTTGTCGAGCTTGATCACATTCCTTTGCCTGACACTGGACTTGACTTAATTCTTTTTGTGTCATTTCTAAAAGCAATGTTTTTTCTCTAAGAGTTTGTTTCAACTGGTGAAGCTCATTTTCTAGACTATTAGCTTTGCTTTCAGCTTTACTCAGCTGCTGCGACAAGTTCTTGTTGGTTTCTCGCACATCAGAGAGGTCATGATGGAGCTTCTCTTTCAAGCGAAGCCATTCATCACGTTCTCTCTGAAACGTTCGTTCAACATCACTTTTTGACGACTGATGACGTTCAAGTTCTTGAACAGTAGTGTTCAGGCGGGAACGAAATGATTCAATTTCTGTCTCTAGTTTGTCTTTGCTTTCTTTTGTCTGCTCAAGTTTGGAAGTTAGCACTGCAGATTCTGTCTTTAATAAGTTCAGCTGTCCGTTGTACTGAAAAACTGTTTGCGTCAAGGCTTCCTCATTCAGTTTAAGTTCCTTTTTGAGATCTTCATTTTTTTCTTTCAAGGCCTCATTTTCCTCTAAATATTTTCCTTCTTCTTCCTGGTGCCTAAGTCTTACTTGATCAAGTTCTAGTCTTAGCATAGCAATCTCATCTTGTAGTAACTGATTTTTGTACAACAGATCCTTTTCCCGCTCCGTGTCAGATTCCTGAATGACAGGGAACATGAATAAACAGCCAGTTGGGAAATGAATCTACAAAAACACTTCAGCATTAAACTGTGTTTTAACATTTCTAATACATCTGAAGCATGACTTCAAAGATGATAGCAAAATTTCAGGTAATACATAAGTTACTCTATGAACCTATGCATATGTGTACCATGTATGCACACAATGGAAGTGTAACATACCCTTAAAACCTAAATTAACATCCCAAATATACAGTGCCTTTTTCTTAAACCAGCAACCAAATAATAAAATAATTTTAAATACCTCAAGTATAAACTTTTTAAAATGACAGTGCTTTCTTGTACATGCATGCCTTTAAAATATTCCCTTTAAGGTTAACTTAAGTCTGGTAAAAACAAGCCTGAAAAGGGTATTTTCCTTCTCAAATGTCTTCTTAATGCTTATCCTTTTGTATTACTGAAAGTTAGCTATAAAACTTAATCATCCCTGGACTGCAATAGTCTTGTATATTTCCTGTTTATTATATATATATATATAACTTTTTTTCCACTTAAACTCTATTGGGCAGCACAACCAAGAACAAATACTTCTTCCAAGCACTGCAAATTCTTAGTAAATTCAGTAAACTCTTTTCAAGATTTTTTTTTTAATACAGTGTTTAAGATGGAATAATTGGAGGAGAAATAGCAAATTCCTATAGAGAGTTTAATTCATTGCTGATCTTCCTTCATAAAATTTTATTACGTGCAGGTGGAAATGAAAGACACTTTAAGTAAGTAAGTTCGATAAGTAATTAAAAAACAAGTATTGGGAACACAAATAGTGATTGTGGGACTCAATTTGGAACACAAGCGTGAAACAACTTTCTTCCTGGTCAACCTTGACGTAAGTAGCCAGGTGTTTCACTAGAAACCTTACAAATAGATGATAAAATGTCTATGAAATTAAAAATAACAGATGGCTTAAGAAATAGCATAAATAGAGTCTTGTATTAGTTTCCTACTTGCACATGCAATCCAGGTACATACAGGACTGATACTGCTTTCCAGAACTTTTAAAGACATAAGGGAAAACAGAAAAGGTATTTTCACAGTTAAGTTACACTGGTAAACTGTAAATGATCCATCAAGAAGCAGAAATAGTTATATAAGATTTATTATGATTTTAGAAGAAACATGTTGAAATTTAATTAATTAGAAAAAAAATCTGCTTACCTCTGACTTTTTTCCTATAGTTCTTCTTGTCTCTTCTTCTAGTTCCTTTTGTCTCCAAAGGTGGCTGTTCAAAATTCCTTCTTGCAAGGCTCTAGCACTCTTTTCCTGAGAGAGCTGTCTCTGTGTTTCATCACACTCTTCCTCAACCTACAGTTAATACAATTAAACTACTCACATCTTGAGAAAAATCAGAGTTAGCAACATATTCCCATTCTCCTTTGTATTCTTGCAAATATTTTTACTTCCCCACAGTTACAATAATCCATCTATAAATAATAAATTTTAATTTTCTTCTGAAAAATTGAGAATACAGAATGTTTTGTAGTAATTTAGAAAAATAATTCAGAGTCAGGCTTTGCCTGATACAAATGAAACCTGGATTTTGAAAAAGGAGAAAAGGAAACAAAAAAACCCCCCAAACCTAAACCAACCAACAGACCACTCGTGAACCAACTGTTCTCAACTGTCCTCAAAATTTAACAATAGTTATCCAATGCCTCTTCCACGAACAAAGTACATCCTTCCTTAAGCATCCTGGAATACAATGCCAATAAAAAGGAGCAGAAAATAAAAAGTGTTTATTTCATTACTTAATATACCTGTTTCAAGAGCTTTCTCAGTGTTATTAACTCAGTTTCTAAATTCCTTGAGCGTAACTCAAGTTGCTGTTTCTCTTCCAGCTCTTTGCAATACTCATCTTCTTTCCTTCTGAGTTTTTCTCTAGTTTTCTCATGTAGCGTTTCTGCTCTGAGCCTCTTTTCCTCTTCTTGTTTCAAAGTAAATCTAGGATTTAACAGAGTATTTGAGAAATTAAAGCACTGATATAAAAACTAGATATTGCACATTATGAACTTGCAGAGACAACTCCAATCATAAAAATGTTAAATCTTTTCAGATTTCATATTTTTACTGTAATTTTTAACTTTTAAAAGAATTCTAACTTCATCCCATTATCCATGGTATCAGTTGTACAAGACATGGAAATAAACCATTGCATGATTTATCATTTATTCATAAGTTTACATAGGTAAATATAAAGTGGTATGCCCATTTCTATAATTTCTTTTAAAATCTTCGTATGACAGATACTTCGTTCAAAAGAAGTTCACTGTCTTATCAGATCAAAGCATCATAAACTTTTATTATGATATACATATATTTTCTTAATATGCTGAGCACTGCCTTCATATCATGGATTCAGTGACTGCAAATAATACTGATTGAACAGCACACCACCAGGAGCTGTGCTTCAGGAGGTGCATGACTCCATGGGAAGCTTGCTTTGGAACACCTTGTTCCTGGACTTCCAGGCCAGGAAGAACAGCAGAGGTGAACTAACAGAACCCCCATTCCCTGTCCGCCTGTGCAGCTGAGGTTGGGGAGAAGGTAGAGAAATGAGGAGCAAAATGATTTGAGCCTGGGAAGATGGGAGGGGTGGGGGGAAGGTGTTGTAAGGTGTGGTTGTTGTTTACTCAGATGACTTGCAAAGAATTATATTGATTTTCTTCCCCAAGTTGAGTCTATTTTGCCTGTGACCATAACAGGTGAGTGAGCTGCCCCTGTCCTTCATTCCCAATCCCGTGCCCCTTTGTTGTGACTCCCGTCCCATCTCGCTGGGTGGGGGGAGTGAGTGCAGGACCGCATGGTCCCACTGTGGTTAAACGACCATAGAGAAACAACAGCAATTTAATTTTTAAGCTAATTTAAAATGAAAGTTAATTTATAAGTAATTTTAAAGCTAATTTCTAACTTCTTTGCTAACTGAAACAATCAGCAATTAGCACCAATATGGCAAAAATTGGTCCATGGTGTGCCCATGGTACCCAAAGAAAGTAATTTTATGTTTGATAATTATTTTGAATATTTTTTTTCCGGTATCCTCACAACAGTCAACAAAAGAAAAAAAAAATTGCCTATTAACATAAGGAAGAGCTGCCAGTTGAAAATCTGCTTTAGAAATTCTGCAAAACAAGTATCAGCAACCACTAAAAAATTATTGGAAGGACTGACAGTAGCATTTGTATTTGAATGGTTTATATTGTAAGGAAAAAGCTTTACATATAATTTTTTAGTGTAATTTCACAAAAAGTATAACTTTTACAAGTGTAAAGTTAACATTGCTTGAGAATTCCTTTAGAATTAAAATATTAATTATTTGTAATTGATAGATATTTGAGAATTTTTAAAAATAGCTGGAGTGAAATCCAGGCCAAGTTGGGACTACGTTTGTCTTCGTCATAAACCTCTTCTGCACACTAGGAGGCATGACTCCTCAAAGCTCAGTTCCGTCAGCCTCTTCTCACAGGGCTGGTGCTCCTGCTCCCTGAGCAGCATGGTAGCTCTCTGTTGAACTTACACGTTTAATTAAGATCTCTCCTGTACTAGGACACCAAAAATTAGACCCAGTGCTCTAGACACATTTCAGCAAGTGCTGAATAGAGGCAGATAACAACTCCTCTCAATCTCCTGGCTCTGCTGCTCTTAATACAGCCCAGAATGCTGTTGGCCTTCTCAGCTGCCAGCTCATACTGCCTCATGTTGAGCTTGCCCTCTGCCAAGACCACCAGTGTCTTCTCAGCATACCCCCCAGTCAGAACATCCCACAGTACTTCATAACAAGGGGATCTTCCTTCTCAAGTGCAGGGCTTTGCTTTTGTCCTTGCTGAATTTCATTTGGTACCTGCTGGCCATTCTTGTCAGAGTGATATAAACAGTAATTAAAAACCTCACAGCATCCAGGCCTAGCTCAGGAGTATAGGGAAAGGGGCAATCTTGAAAATGACCATTCAAATAAACAAACAAGCAAGCAAACGAATACACTAAGTTCTGTTCTGAGTTGCACTCTGTGGAGTTATCAACATTCCTAATATTATACAACAACAGAACCTGCAAAGACAAAAATCAAAAAATATATATCATATAAATCTCTCTTATAATTCTCATTTTCCCATTGTTCTTTTCTTTTGCTATTAAAAAAAAAGTTAAAACAACATCCAGAAGATTTTACATAGAGCTAATATCCAAGCATTTTTTTGCCTTCTGACCTTATGTTCTTTATAGCACAACTTGCCCATGGGATTCAAAAAACCCAAATCCAAAATATTAGAAACTTCTCATTCTATCGCCTGTACCATCAGCATCTTATGGAACATAAACACTGATAAGATAACACAATATGAGAATGCAAGGTTACATACTTAAGGCTTTGGATTTCACTTTTCCATTCCACTTCTTGGTGAGCCAATATAGATTTCAAATCTTGAGTCTCTTCTGCTATTAATTGTGACTCCTCCTTTTCACTTTTCAGTTTCCTTACTTCTCTCCAGACAGCAGTATACCGCTTTTTTTCATGTTCTATTATCTGTTCATATTCAAGAAGTATGTTTTGAATTTTCAACAAAATAGCAGAACCTATTTTGAGACAGAAAAGACACAAAGCTGCACATACGCCCAAATACTTTCCAATGTGTAAATTATTTAATGCTTTGCTGTTTTGGGTGTAGGTGACAAGGTTTTAGTAGTGGAAAGACCGGAGGTAGTGGGAAGGTCTCTGAGAACAAGCCAGAATTTGCTCCATGCAAACATGGAGTTTGAATGGACTCACCACAGGGCACACTTGAGCCTCTTACCCATGCTGGTGGCACCTCAGGGAAAACATATTTAGGAAAGGGCAAAACACCAGACAGGCAGAGGAGAAGGGGCCCTGTGAACATCCAGATCAGTGAAGGAGTAGGAGAAGGTGCTCCAGGTGTCAGAGCAGAGATTCCCCTGTAGCCCATGGAAACACCATGGTAGAGCAGGTATTTCCCTGCAGCCCCTGGAGAGGACCATGCTGGAGCAGATACCACGATGCAGTGGTGTGGAGGACCTCACGACAGAGCAGGTGGATATGAAGTGCATGCAGCCCATGGAAGCACTCACACTGGAGTAGGGGAAAAGCATGAGGAAGGAATGGCAGAGGGAAACTGCTATGTCCTGACTGCCTCCTTGTGCTGCCTGGGAGGGGTGGGGGAGTCAGGAGTGAAGGACTGCAGTTGGAACTTTAGAAGGGGGTGGTAGGAAGGTGTTCTTTTATGTTTTCTTTTTGTTTCTCACTACCCAAATTTATTTTAATTGTTAACAAATTCAGCTTCCCCAGGTGGAGTCTGTTTTGCCTGTGACAGTAACTGGCAAGTGATAGCCCTGCCTTTGTACTGACCCTCGAGATTTTTCATCCTATTTTGTCCTCTTGAGGAGGGGCAGTGACAGAGCAGCTGGGTGGGAGTTTTGCCATTAGCCAAGGTCAACTCTTTCCTAACAAAATTTTAGCATAGTTGAATAGTGAAGTAAGCAATGCTTATGTTTATATAATGCTATGTTTATATATGCAAGCATCTCATAACAGTTGATTTTATACATATATATAAAATTTTTTTAAGCAAAGCTGTTATTTTGCTGCACTATTTGTCATTAGCTATTGAAGGAATATAAAGAAGAAAAAGATCTTCCTAACTTTTGATGACTGCATCAGAAGGAGCTAAACTGTACTTTGCAAGAGCCTGCTTCTCCAGGTCTGAGTAGGCAGAGAACCAATGACAAAGTAAGGCATGTTTGCTGACAGTACAGACAAGCATCTAAGGTCAGTGAGATAATGTCACATCTTTTGATGGGGATCTCTAATCATAAAAGAATATTATATTGAATTATGAAACTAAAATATCTAGGAGCACATACAAAGAAATGTGCTGGTTTTGGCTGGGAGAGAGTTCACTTCCTTCACAGTAGCTAGTATGGAGCTATATTTTGGATTTGTGCTGGCAACAGAGTTGATAACACAGGGATGTATGTTTATTGTTGAGCAGTGCTTACACAGAGTCAAGGCCTTTTCTGCTCCTCACACTGCCCCACCAGCAAGTAGGGTGGGGGTGCACAAAAAGTTGGGAGGGAACATAGCTGGGACAGCTGATCCCTATTGACCAAAGGGATATTCCATACCATCTGACATCAGCATACAAAGCTGGGGGAAGAAGGAATAGGAGGATGTTTGGAGTGATAGCATTTGTCTTCCCAAGTAAACGTTATGCATGATGGAGCCCTGCTTTCCTGGAGGTGGCTGAACGCCTGCCTGCTGATGGGAAGTAGTGAATGAATTCCTTGTTTTGCTTTGCTTGCGTGCACAGCTTTAGCTTTATCTATTAAACTGTCTTTATCCCAACCCATGAGTTTTCTCACTTTTACTTTCTGATTCTGTCCCCAGTCCCACCAGGGTGGAGTGAGTAAGCGGCTGTGTGGTGCTTAGTTGCTGGCTGGGGTTAAAGCACAACAAGAAATTGTGTTTTTAAAAGAGGAACTTGTAACAGCTGAAGACAAAGTGACTTGAAAACATACCTGTATGATCCACACTGAGCTGTTCTAACAGCAACATAGCCTCTTTGTAGGTTGAAGTCGGTAATTCGACATCCTCTGAAGTTGTGTCAGATGAGTGAGTTAAATCAAGGTCATCAGTTACATCCATTTGTATGCTGACCTACAAACAAAACAGTATTTCCTGTACACAGCTATACAGTATTACAGATTATTTCAAATGCATGAATGATTCATTCTCTCATTCACAGCCCACAGATTTGGTTTGAATATGATAAAGCTGCATGCTAACAGCAATTTGTGCATCTGGTTGATCACTACATAAACTGTTCCCATCTGAGTGATTCAAAGCTGATACAAACTATTTATCAAGAAACTAATTTTACAGTACCTTGTTCTTTTCACTTCCTGTTTTTGTTTCAGGTCTGGAAAACAGAAATTTATTTAAGTACTGGAATGCTTATATTGCATTAGGAACAATATCCAAAGTTGCTCTGAAAAAATCCATTTCAGAAGTGAATTAAACTAAAACTTAATATAAGAATTTTGTTAGATGTAGTTGAAGACTGAAATAATTTGTGTACTATTATGTCTGTTGGAAGGCTATTTTTTCCCAACAAGATATTAAATAAATACTTAAAATAACTGTTCTCTGCAACTCACTTAAAGTAGTAGGAATCTTACAGTAACAGAGATGTAGATATACAAATATACAGTTATGTGCATTCCCTGTTTAATACTAGAGGTTTAGCTGTCTTCAGTATGGAGAATCCTTCTCTTATAAGGTCAAAGAACCATAATTTTGAATTCTCTTGTGTACTGGGTCTGGCTGGGACGGCATTACTTTTCTTTACAGCAGAGCACACAGTGCTGTGTGTGTTAGATTTCTGACTAAAACAGTGTTGATAACACACCAGTGTTTTCGCTCTTGCTGAACAGCGCTTGCATAGTGTCAGCACCTTCTGTTTCCCACTTGCCTCTCACACAGGTAAATTCAGGGTGGGCAAAAAGTTGGAAGGCAACATAACTCGGGTTTGGGGAGGGGGGGAAAGGCAGAAAAACCTGAGATACCTGCAGTGAAAGAGTAATTTTCTTTTTTATAAGTCTCTCCTCTCCTTTTAAAAAAATATAAAATAGATATATATGTATATATATTTACGCACATGCACACACTCAGGTAATTATTCAGAATCCGTGCACATCTGACTATCATTAACTTGGCTACTATGTTCAAAGCACTCTAAGCAAAGAAGTAGTGTTTTTGAGCAGGAAAGGGCATCAGGTAGTATTGTCACATGAAAGAACAAGAATCATTGTATACATCAGGTTTACAAAACTTACCTTTAGCTTTCAGGTCAATTTTTATCATTAAGTAAGTTTTATTTATAACACTCCTTATATTCAGTACCTTCCTTCATCTTGAGATGTTTCACTGAAAGTGCTGTCATCTGGTACTTGAAAATGATTCCCACTGGAAGTGCTCATCTGCTGATTAGTCCTCTGCTTTGAAGTCTGTCTTTTATTTTTCTTTGCAACTTTGGCATTCAGGGCAAATTTACTACATTAAACAGAAAGAAAAAAAAGAAATCACCAGATGAGAAGCTAAAGCTAAATATTTCTGTAAAACAGACATGATGATGTCCAGAAACAACTGAGAAAAAATTTATATGATAAAACACAGACATGACTCCAAATATCATGGAAGATACCCAAATATTTAAAAAACATTATCCTAGGAATGAGGGGGAAATGTGGAATCTGAGATACATTCCAGCTTCCCTGAATCTATCTAATATCTCTATTAGAGGAATTTCCTAGAGCACAGATTCCTTTGAAGGACAGACAGGAAAAAATGCCTGCTTAGGGTTACACAAAAATATCTATGCCTTCTTTAAACTTTTGAGATCAGTTTGGTAATATCATCTTTTCCCTTTTCCTGAAAGAGCATCTGAACATGAACTCATGGAGATCACTAAAATCAAATAGAAAAGGGAGAAAGTAAAGTAAACTGCAAGTTTCTACCTTTCTCTTCTGGATGGTCATTTCCTACAAAAACCCCTGTTTTTTCCAGTTTTAACTCTGGTTCTGAAGATGTGTTTTGCCTCAGTAGTGACAAGGAAACCCAATGGAATTTGGTTGGTTATTTTTTTCTTTTTGAAAAGCAGGTAATAAATTTGAACTTCCAACATGAGCTTACTTTTTTCTAAAAATTTTTTTGCTTCTTAAATGTTTGAGAAGCAGTGGGCTACTCAGTATGGCTCTCAGCACTGAGAAAAATACTTCAACTACTACAATATTAGAAAACCTAAAAGATACACAAGTAGTACTACAAATAAAAATCAGATTATTTCCTTAGTTTACCCCTTCATTGGCATTTTAATAAATTTTGGTCTCTCCTCAGATGAAAGGTTCTTTTTGTCTTTTTCTTCTATAGTGTTTTCATTCTCCATTTTCAAACAGTCACTCTTCCTTAGAGTAAGCTTTTGTTTCATTTGCTGATTAGTAACGTTGCCTGGTGGTGTATTTAATTTGTCAAGATCTTCCTGTTTCACCACCTCCTGCATTTTGAAACATCTTTGTTTGCTTTTTTCCTTCTCAACCTATAAAAAGAAAGTTAAGCTTCATATATTTCTCAGTATTTCTAGAAGAAACACAATATCCAAGATTGTATAATTCAGGTTTTACTGCTGAAATAATGTAAAATGAAAAAAAAAATATAGAGAAGCGTTTTCACAACATTACACTACAAAGTATATTAAGTAACTGAAAGTACTTTGATTTCACTCATGATTAAAGATATAGCAAAAACATAGCCCTTAGAAAGAAAGCAATAGTGTATCTTAAAACATGAACAACAAAAATGTGAAAGCGTTACTGATGGACAAAGAATTAGAAAGATTGCACAGTGTTAGTTTAGTTCAGAAAAATTAGTTAGTTCAGAAAAAATGAAATGCAAGTGTGCTGGGCTACTGCCTCCTTAATGGAGATGGAGGGGTGGGGAAGATTCCAAAGCCACAGGCAGAAATGGTTTGATAGCAAACAGAAATTTTAGTGAAGGGCACTGAAGACACACCATGCAGAAATCACAGCAAATGAATAGATTAGTCAAGACCCTGTTCAGAAGCTATTTTCATTCTTTGATTCAGAATCAGAACTGATGTAATTGTGTGCATTTCTTTTTATGTCAATGAAGTGATAACTACTTACACTGAAAATGAGTGCCACCTATTGTTAAACTAGAACAATAATGCATTCTGTATTTTCCAAAAATGGGGAAAAGGACAACTCTCCACTGCTCTCTTTAAATGTAAATAATGTATTTCCATTAAAATAAAAACCAATTCGCACAAAGCATCTTCCCTTAATGATGAATAGCTAAAGTGAACAGGACCATTGGTATGAAGAAAGACTAAAGAATAAGGAGTAGCAGGTGAACTTCTACCTCTTTTTGCAGCTGTACCTTCTCTTTCTCCAAAGCCAGGAATACTATTTGCAGCATTCCTACCTTACTCTTAAATCTTTCCATATCTTTTTTCAGTTCTTCATCAAGATTCCTTTTCAACATGCCACATGATTGCTGAGCATTTGCAAAAAGACTTTCAGCTTCTGTTTCTCCTATTTTATTATTGTGGATAAGGCAGTCCCTGGGAACATCATCATTAAATTCAGAGTCTTTTCCAAGTTTCCTCTCTGTTACAAAAAGTGTGTTTTCATCACTTGCAGAAACAGGTCTTATTTTAGGAAGAATATTAGAAACATTATCCGAAATACTTGTTTTTAATCTATGCCTTGGGGAGTATTCAGGACTTCCCTCTGCATTTCTACTACTTCCATTTTCATTCTCTTCCATTTCCATAGTAGGCATTTTCTTTTCCTCTCCCTTTGCTAGCGGCACCTTTGCTTTATCTGTATTGTTTGTGCCATCTTCTTCATGTGTACTCCAGGTATCTTCCATGTTTGCATTTAAGTTATTTTGATCAGGAAGGACACCAAGACTTGGAATTAAAATTTCCATTTTGGGTACTTTTCCACCTAAAAGTTTAATATCTCCAAATTCACCTTTACTTTCTAACTTACTTGATTCTGTTTCATGAGATGAAACACGAGAACTCTTCAGTTCTTCACTGAAGCCATCTTCTGACATTTCGTCCACAAGGGAAGTAGTTTTCCCAGTTTCATTAATTTCACCAAACAGCTGCTTCAGCTCTGCTGTAATGTTTTTAAAATTTGTTTTCAATTCCCTTTTCTCATTTTCAACCCACATTCTTTCATATCTTTCTTCCCAAGGCTTTAGACTTAACTGCTTGTCAGCACTGTGCGATTCCTCATTTTCTGCTAGAGCTTCCTGAAGTGAAATTTCTGCTTTGTCAGTCAGATTTTCATGTGTTGTTTTTTCTATCAAGTTGGTAGTTTCTAAAATATATTTACCCTTAAGTAAACAGGTACAGACAGAAAGATTACCAAGAAAAAGGAAGTTACAGTTAATCTAGGTAATTTCTGTTGCAAACTCATCCTATCATATAGCAGAAATAAGACATTTTAAAAATAATTTTTGTAATAAAAACCAAGGGATACTAAACAAAAGTTTCACTGGATTGTAATTTACTTAAAAATAGAAGGATTTACTTTAGAGACAACAGCTTTTCTTGGATTAGATTTGTCCAGACATTAGGGTTGCTTTTACCTTTTAGCCTGCCCGCTTTCTATAACTGGTGGCATTTGTAATAAAGCAATTTATTTTTTCATGTTTTATTGCTTTAATGCCATTTTTCATTGTAACTGCCTGCATTTTCTCACCCTCCTTCCTCCAGCATTTTACAGTCCCCTGACAGCTAAGCTAATACAATGTGAATGAAAATGATAAGCTTTTGGATGGACATAAGCTATGTCCATCACATAGAGAATTGGATAAGTTAGGACTATTTCTTCACCCAAGATTCAGAAATATTAAATTTAATTCCAAGCTCCAAGTAAAAGCATTTATTAGGGCAACCTGTCCATTCCTTCCCTCATGCCAAAATTAGGAACCCAAGGTTGTATGAAAAAAGTACTATGTCTCAATCCCACCCAGCTTCCTCATGTCTCCACGCAATGCTCTGTTCCTCAACAGTCCTGACTGGTCCTGCCATGTGTCACACTCCTCCCAACATGCTCCCTGTCCACATGCCTCCTTAGCTCATAGTGACTTCTAAATAGGGCCTGCAGCTTTGGTGTCCCAATGGGCTAAGACCATCCAAATCTTCACTCTCTTTTCTTGTTAGCCAGGCCCTTTTCTCCCTCTGCAAAAATTCCTCCTTTCAGAACAGGGAAGGAGCACATCAGCCAGCCACCATCTGTCTCGACCTCTCCATTCCCAAGTTCATTGCCCAACTACTACCACCTTCCAACAGGCTTAAGTTCTGTGCTCTGTCAGTTAAAATTATGTGCTTCTTTCATGGTGCCTGTGTGTGGGGTGGAAATAATTTGCTCCACTATCCCTTGAGGTATTACAGAAGACTCCAGATCCCTGTATCCAACCCTGTCCTGTACACCCAACACAAACAGGATACCTGCCTTATTCCCCTCTACAATGCCCACTGAAAATAATCATTTTCAAACACTTAATAACCAATGTGGTTAATAAGTGTTTGTTGTGGCAAAACAAGTACATATTTTGCAGAGGCAAGGAAAGTATCAGAAAGGTCACCAAATTTCAAGTTTTTTTGTTTGATCTTTCTCTTACAAAGAGGAGGCATGTCTAATCAAACAGATCAGCATATTACAGACAAATCTCCCTCTTTATTTTAATGTGCATTTTGCATACGGAAAAAAAAACGCATTTGACTGCACTGTTTCTCAGCACTTGCACAAAAGAAAAAAAAACACTGACCAAAATTTAAGCAAACCAGATGGAAACAAGTCAGTGTAACAGGAAGTATTCAATGTAACGACAAGGATTCTACCCCATCGTAAGAAGACTGTATCCAACTTTACTTCAGACTGTAATAGAACTTGCATTTACAGGACTCTCCCCTCAGCATTACTTACTGACTGTTAAGTTTTCTTTACCTTAGTGTACGATACAATTTCCCAATTCAAACTCTAATTAAAAATAGGTTTTACATACCTGCACTCCATAGTTTTCAACTGCATCCTTGATGTCTTCTTTTTCAGCTGATGATGACATATGAAAGGTAGATCCTGAGTACTCACCTACAGTGAAAAACATATTTTTTATAACCAGCATTACTTAATAGTACTTATTTACACCTAGAGTGCATCTTGAATCATTGTATTTGTGAAAAAATTCTTAGCACAAAATAACATATCCCCTCAAACTTATGAGCTCCTAGAGAGAAAATTATCATGATACAGTTTTAAGATGCATCTGTATGAATTCCTATCTTCCAGGGCATTTTACTTTTTAATATCTAAAGGAAATTTGCTGAAAATCACTATAAATGATCACAAATAACCATTCCTGTTTCTTAAAGGTGATTGATCTCTATCTGACATGCTGAATTTCTCCAGCAATTTTAATTTCCCTGTGTTGTGCACAGAAAAACACAAACAACAAAATCACAGGCTTGAAATCTTGAAGGCCTAGCTTTACTCCATGCATGAAACAAATCTGTCTCTAGACATGGATCAGGACTGAGTATTTTAGTCAAAACGCTGCCTCATCTGCTGCAGAAGACATGGATGGGACACTGAATGAACGACAGGCTTGTGAAATGTTGGGAAACAATCCATGATCCAGAAGTTTCACTTGTACTGTTGAAAACTGGATTACATTCT
Organism: Caprimulgus europaeus; assembly: GCA_907165065.1. The sequence continues at coordinate 21,025,561 of OU015528.1, read as the reverse complement.
TTCCTCTCTTAGAAACTCTAAGTAATATTGGACAGGTCACAAACTCCTCAGAAGCAGTCACTCAGTCTGAGCCCCCCATTAGGGAGTGCCTATCTTGAATCTCTGTTACGTCCGAGAATTGCACTACAGATAGGCCCAGACACAATTTAGAAGCAGCAACTCATTGTCATTGTTTGTGTGGAACTGAACACTTTGAAGTATCAAATATTCAGAAAGAAACAAGTCCCAGCAGCTCAAGTATGGCATCTTAAAACAGAGATAGAGGATTTTCACTTTAATTACCTTGCACCTCCTTTCCTGTTCCAGTTCAAGAAGGACAGGGAAGTGCTTGAAAGAGTCCAGCACAGAGCCACAAAGACGATTAAGGGAGTGGAGCATCTCCCTTATGAGGAAAGGCTGAGGGAGCTGCGTCTCTTTAGCTTGGAGGAGAGGAGACTGAGGGGTGATCTCATTAATGTTTATAAATATATGAAGGGTGAGTGTCAGGAGGATGGAGCCAGGCTCTTCTCAGTGATATCCAATGATAGGACAAGGGGCAACGGGTGTAAGCTGGGGCATAGGAGGTTCCATGTAAACATAAGGAAAAACTTTTTTACTGTGAGAGTGACAGGCCACTGGAACAGGCTGCCCAGAGAGGTTGTGGAGTCTTCTCTGGAGACATTCAAAACCCACCTGGACATGTTCCTGTGTGACCTACTGTAGGTGATCCTGCTCTCACAAGGGGGTTGAACAAGACAATCTTTTGAGGTCCCTTCCAATCCCCAACGTTCTGTGATTCTGTGTAATAGCTTTTCTATACATAAAGCTTCACTGCTAAAGAAGGACACAATGCTCTTCTTACAAGAAAAGTGAGCAAGACAGGGAGAAAATAGGTATCATCATAAAAATACAAAAGAGTCCAGTACTAATGAGTCACAGAGCCAACCTCCCTTCTGGCATTTTCTGCTTTAGGCGACTCCTTTTGCAAGTTTTAATTTCTTAAAGGTGATTACATTATATACAAGCTTAGGTAAAGTTACAACTTGTTCATCTGAATTGGGAAGCTAAGCTCCTCAGCCATACAAGTCTCCAGAGGCTGATTTTAACCTTAAGTTACACAGTGTGAAATAACATTCTCCTCCCACCATAATCATTGGTGGGTGCAACTTCCTATATTTTTTGTAGATTTGTTTTTTGGGTATTTTAGCGCAAGGCATTTATTCCAACACACATTAGTCATTAGTGGGCTGACAGCACTTATTTCACAGGGTTGTTATGATGGTCTATTGATGACCATGATGCATTTCAGACAGTCTGATGACTCTTAAAGATAATGATAACAACAATAATTAATGATTATCTAACAATAATATTCTATAAGGAAAACAGGCATTTTTCTCTTTTTCTTGTTTTCCCAAGATCACAGAGTACTTTTAGCCTTTACTGATGCTTGTAGGTATCCCAATACCAAGCTCTTTGCTGGTGAAGATGAAGGCTTCAACCAGCATTAGAAATACAGGACAGATGGGCCGGTGGTTAAGGAATATGTGTAGATAGCACCATGGAAGGTACTGTAGAGTGTCACAAATTATTAATACCAAGATGCTTGGAATAAGTAAACACTTAGTTCCTATACAAATAACCTCCACAATTTGGAGATCAACGTCTTCCTTTCCTCCAATAGTTACATACAGTTTTTGTAGATGGGCCCTTATCCCTCTTACTAGAATTGTAATGTGGCGGGATAATCTGAACCAGCAAGGCCCTCCCTCACTGAGCATACAGTTCTGGGAATGCCAGCTGGAAGGGGTGGCCAGAAGCATTTGAGTCTGATGAAATCCAAGAGAAACATCTGCACAGATGTCACACCAATTTGTAACATCCTATCAGAAAACAAAAGGAAAAGAACTCTGGAGAGCAGAACTAGGCACAGACAGGCACCAATATGGTGGTAATTTGCACATAAGGCTCTTGGGTGCTAACAGTACCTCCTAGAATGACAGGAGTCTAGACACACCAGTGGGCTCGGAGTTTCTACTACTCCTAGAAGCCTCTCCACTTCAAGTACAGCAGGAGGGGGGGTCAACCAGGACTGCTCCTACACTGTTTCCATAAAGGTGTGCTTATTGCATTTCTTCTGTCACTTCATCAATGTTAATTCAGGTTGCAAACTGCAACACACACAGAGCTTTCTATACAGCCTGATGTGTGTGAGCACTCCCACCATGTAACACAGACACTACAATTTTGCTTAAAAGATAGTATTTTGCTTCAAATACAAGTACCCTGTGGATGCAGGAGAGCTGTAACACCTTTCCTGAAGAATACTGCACAACACAGACCGAATAAGCTTTTCTGGTCAACTGTACAAAAGCAGACCTGCCAGCACCCAGAGTTTTGTACTGGCCTTCTAAATATGCAAATCACATTCTCTGTTCAGAGTGTGTAGGTGTCTTAAAGTTTTTGATTCTGTTTCACAGTACAGACACTTTAAAATCAGGTGCTATACTGCTATAATCAAAAGCAACCTCAACTCCTAGTCAGTCTAGCTCATCATGGTCAACTAGAAAGTTTTCAGTAGCAGCTATTTAAGTACAAAGTCTCTGTCTTTAGATAAGATTTTAGGATCTTTGGAGCCCATAAGATTTCTTTTCTACAGGGTTTAATCAATCTTGAAATTTCTGTATGATGGGCACAGAACAATGAAAAAGGCAGGAAAGATGAAATGCAACAGTATTCTTCCATCTGCAAAATTCCAGTTCTCATTGTGTCAGTAACTCTAATCAGTAATTATTTTTCCAGCCACTGGAAATAATTCAAAAACATAAACTAGTCGCATTAACTGTTGCAAGTAAAATTTCTTCTTTCCTTGGAGGAGTAATTAATGACTATTTTCTGTATTATTGGCTTTTGTTAACACTATGAAAGAGTGATGACTCCTCATTGTCAAGACTTTTTCACTTTTAGTGCAGGGAGAAGTTTTTAGTTAAAACACTGATAAAACTGGCAGAAGCTTCTGAAGAGCCTGCTGTTTACAAAAATGTATATCAAAAATTCAAAGTAAATTAAACGCCAGTATTTTTGCAAGTCATTTATTACTAGCATGTATTTTATTACCTGCAGTAGGGTTAGGTGTATGAGGCTTAGTACCTAAGATGCAAATATACTGAAATCCATGTGCATACAAAAGATGCAAATACCTGACCTTTTACTTTGCCTGTTCTCTAGCTAGCATCAAAAGATGACTTTTAGTGTTCTTTCCAATTAGCCTTTACCTCTCCTCTCTCTTCTGAAATTTCCATTCTCATAAACTGTTACATAATGACTTTTTGCAGATTACAGTGCAAAGCAGCTACTCTTCTATACAGAAAACATGAGAACACCAATACTTAATTTTGACCCAAAAATAGATTTTAAGAAGTTATTACTGAGTGAGTAACAGAGTAAATAGAATGGGAAATTTTATCTCTCATTTAACATTTAATTGTGCAAGATACTGTATCTGTTTTCCAGACTTATGAAATAAACTTGTGGAGGATAGCATTCAGCCCTTTTAGAGCTAGAAATATTTGTTGCAGGAATCATGATGCCTTGCTGAAGCCATCTAAATTGCTTAAACCCAAATCCAAACATAAAAGTTTGAAAGAAATTTTCAGATGTACCTCTTAACACCTGATCTTCAAGATAACATATAGGTGAAAACCAACATGACATAAATGAATAAAGACACACAGGAAAAATAGCTGACATAAAATGAGCTATGAAAAGGCAATCTTTCCTTTCTGTGTTTGCAATATAACATACTGTTCCACTGTGGGACAACATTTCACATTACTGTGTAATATAGACAAAACCAAAACTCAAGCTTTAACTAAACAACTTTTAACAAATCTCTATGCATCTTACAAAAAACACTACCACCACAAAATAAAGGGCAAAAGAGGTCCTGTTATTGCTTTATCCATTATGAATATGAAAGCGAGGGGAGGAGCGAGAGGAGGAGGAGAAGAGTAAGAGGAGGAGGAGAGGGGTATTTTTCCTAGAGAGAAGTTTAATCTCTATTATTGTCAAATGAACAACGTTGTGGTGGGGTTTTTTTCCCTCCCCTGAAACAAGGATGCCAAAGAACTTGGAACTACTTGTATTCTGTACTTAGAAGCTGCAAGTTCACATACTTGCCTACCTATCTGTTCACCTCTCTCTGGCTCACAGTTTCAATAGCTGATTGTAAAAACTCTAAAAACTGAATCGGGAATTGTTTCTCATCTCATTAAAAAATACGCAAGTCAATAAACATTAGAACAAAGAAACTAAAAAACTGCTAAGGTCATATATATCCTCTCTTCAATATATAGTGGACCAACCAGCTGTTTCATCTTTAGGCTTGTTTACAAAAAGAGAATTCCTGACAACATGCTGACGCTGTTATTTCCTCCCACCTTGTCTTTCTTCCCCACTTCCTTCCCCTACCTCTGAACCTGCTGTCAGTTTCCAGAAACAAGGGAAGGAAGCCTCACAGGAATGTATTTGCTATATGTTTCAAAACAACTGCCAGACAGATAGAGAGATGTCAGGCAAGTAATTCCCGCTAAGTATAGCTACAATATGAGCACAAGAATTATTCTTTCTGTCTCAGCTGCAGCTCCTGGCCAGCTTAGCTTGCAGATCCCTAGCCTGGAATCAGCCACAGCACATGTTCAGAGAATCAGGAATATCAGGATGGGCTTTTTTGAGAAACTGGAAGGAAAGCAAACTTCAGGACTGTCTGAAAAGGGGAGATGACAGCAGGTATGGTGGAAAAAGCCTACATCATGGAAGGATATTTACAGTGTTGAATGGTAGACTAGAGGAGGGAGGAGACACACATGCATAGAGGCATATTTCAGTAGACCTTCTCCCAGAACACCTTGCTAGAACCACTAATCTAACATTAGGAAAAATTTGCAAGTACAATGTGTCTGTGCATAAAAGAACATTACAACAAAACCATTGTGAATACCTTCAATATTCTCTGCATCTCCTAAACCAAATTCCTCCAATAGATCTGCAAAACAAATAAATCAGATGCTTTATTAAATACTCCTATCCAGAAAGATTATGAAGGTAAACCCAGAACCACATGAAGTGAACATTACCTGATTTCTGCTGCCTTATTTTAGGAGATGTTTCATTAATTTCCAAAACAGATTCAGGAGTCTTCAGCTATGAGACACACAATGCAATGATGAAAAAAACAAATTCAAAGTATCTAGGTACTACTTAATGAGCAAAAGAAGTAGTCAGTCTGATAGGAACAAATACTTACCTGGGTATTGATGGGTTTCTCCAAAAAACCTGAAGATGAAAAATGTTTTGGGAAGTGTTACTTTATTTAATTGAAGGTATCTTTTACTCTATTCAACATCAGTAGTTTCTACAACTAAGTATTAGTTGCAAGCATTATTTCATCAAAAGTACAATACCTAACATCAATTTACCTCATCATACAGTATTTGTACTAGTATACAAGAAATGGACAATGCATACTTCCCACTGTGCACCTTGGATTTAAAAAATAATAATCATAGAACTAGGACAATACATGTGAAGCAATAAGGTCATGCTTGTTAACAGAACAAGATAAAAATATTTGGTCCTTTTGAAGAACTGAATCTTGCTTTACAAAAGGATTATTTCAAAAGCCAAAGCTGGTGTGCTATAATGAATGACCATAAAATAGTTCAACAGCACTATGACTGTGATTAACCTGCAAGTATTTAATGTTGAGGAGTATTTTCCTTTCCAGAGATGAGACAGAGAAAGCATAGGTGTAGATAAAGAAACTTCGTACGTGTATCATTCAATGAGGTAAAATCAAGATAGTTCTCATCAGATTATTCTGGTTTAGCTTGCAAGGAAACAAAAGAAATAAATGTTGTTTGGTAGTAATCTGCATTTATAGCATAGTTCCAAATACTTTTTCTTTTTTTTAAACTGATGGCCAACATTAAATAATTTCCAGACCCACACAATCTAGTGGCCCATCTATATTTCCTCAAATCCTCTACTTCAGTCATCTTACAGTCTGAGTCTTCCCATGAAAGAAGTATATGCAATGTTACTAAGAATGGCTCCACAGCAAAATTTTTATATTTACACACACACAAAAAAAATCATTAAAAACCCTTCAGTATTTGATTTCAGTAAATTTGTGGTCTAGCAGTACGGAAATACCTTAGAAAGATTACCATACTGTGTTGAGTTTGTGTGTGGGGGGAGGGGAAGGGTTGTTTTTTGGTAGTGAGGGAAGGGGCTATCTTGTGAGAGCAACAGCTCCCCTGGCTCCAAGGCAGAGACCCCACAGCCCAGACTGAGCCAATTAGCGCTAAATTAGCACTAGAGAAACACCTCTGCAAATCCATATTTGGGAGGGCAAGGACTGTCTTGAAGAAAGAAGCCGGTGAGGTGAACCTGGAGGAGAGGCCATTGACATGAATAAAAGCTGACCATCAGCCTAACCAAAGAGAGAGCTTCATTGCCAGGAAGAGGAGAAGGTGGAGGACAGAGAACGTCAGGCACCCAGTTCAACTGCATGGAGGAGGAGGGAAAGGAGGTCCCTGCGGCCCATGGAAGTTCAACAGTGGAGCAGATACACACGTGTAGGCCATGGAGGACTCCACGCTGGAACAGGAAAGCTGAGCCTGAGGACAGGTGTGATGGAATTGAGATCGCCAGAGCTGCTCAAAGCCAGAGTGGGGGTGAGGGGGTACGCTGGCCTGGAGACCCATCTGCAGCCTGTGGATGTCCCCAAGCCGGCGCGGAGAGCTGAGCCCAAAGAGCCTGTGACTCCATGGGAAGCTTGCTTTGGAACATCTTGTTCCTGGACTTCCATGCTGAGAAGAGCAGCAGAGGTGAACTGACTATAACCCCCATTCCCTGTCCCCCTGTGCTGCTGAGGGGGAAGGTAGAGAAATCAGGAGCTTACTAAACTAAAATTGGTTTAGCTTCTTCAGGTGTTCTACTGTACCAAAACTATAAGCAGGATTGACACACCATTTGTTAAAGGAGAAAACCTTCAGAAGAGACTTCTACCCCAAAAGCAAAACTTCCTTGCCATCCTGTGCTCAAGATGCTCAAGAGAGAGTGTCACAAGCTACAGGCAGAAACCTGTAGCAACAAAACCTGAACTTTAGTCACAGAAAGCTATCAAAAATTAAGCTAGAGAAAATAATGTATGCTTCATCAGATCATAGCTTTCTTCTGTTGCATTAACATCCAAGAATTTTTAAGTTTTCAGACAGGTCAGTCCTAAACCTCATATACTTTCATCACTGTGCAACAGGAATGTGAATAAAAAAATATACAAACACGTCCGAAGAACACACGTAATGCAAACAAGGCAACTTCCTTTATAAACTGCCCAGCACACACTGTAATAACTGGTGTTAATTAACAAATGTAAGTACTTCATTGCTATAGCGCACACCCACATCATAACAGCATTCCTAAGACAGACACTGATAAAAGTTCACTTTAGCTTATAAATGCTTACAGACAAACATTTAGGCCACCAGGAAGTTACCATTGTCGTGTTCCCCTGAAACAATCTGTGAGCATGCTCCATGTCTGTCTGCAGCTGGGAGCAACACACTGGGCGATGCTTTTCTGGGACTTTCAGAATCCGTCTGTATAACCTAAAACACACGCATGGGAATTGGTACAAATGCATTTTCAACTATGCAAAAAGCTCCCGCTAAGCCAACTTGCATAGCATAGAATCAAGTATATTAGAGACAAAAAAGCCTTTGATAAGACCTTTGGAAAGGACAAATCAAGACAAAGTATACTGGAAAATCACAGCAGTTGTGAGGTTTTTGCATAAGATCTGAAAACACACACAACTCATCTAAAGTATTTTATCATGTTGATAAAACTTGACAAACTGGATAACCACAAAAGAGAATTAACATGGTAACTCAAGATGTGGGCTGTGCACCAGTAACTGCAGGCTTCTGGTGATCCAACTTTAGTACTGAACCTCTATTTAACATTCAACATCTGTGCTTACGTTCCCTAGGCATGTATCCTGCAGCAGTCAGTGAATACATTGCTACTTCCAATCAGAAGGGTGATTAGGGTTGAAGACAGACTAGCAAGGCAAAGCCTACAGAAGCTAAGGCTAGCTAAAATAAAAAAATAAAAAAAAAAAAAAGATTTTTTTTTTTTTTTAAGAAGGGGGTAGGGAAGAGTTCGTTTTCCCTCACAAGAGCAGGCAGAGGGGGTTAGTCACAGACCCTGCTCGTTTTCTTCTAGCCCACTACCACAGACAGAAAGAACTAAAAGGGCAAATACAGCCAGCATGTGCGGTACCTCTGTTAAACATGACTTTCAAAAAGAGCCGAAGTACACTTACAAAAGGTAGGAAGGATCTATTCAGAAGCAGCTAACCATCTAGATTGTAGACCCTAAGGGCAACCACTGACTAGGTCAGCAGAATAGAGGTGTATGGTGAAAAAGCAACACTCCTGCCAGCTCCTGTGAAAAGCTCAAGAGTACTTTAAGAACAAAAGAACCATAGAATGTTGCGAGTTGGAAGGGACCCACAAGGATCATCGAGTCCAACTCTTGCCCTAGCATAGGACAATCCCAAGATTAACTTCACTGCTTCAATACTACATTAGAAACCAAACTCAAAGGCCAGTTGCTATGAGACCCAAGTCATTAGCCTGGCCTGCTTTCATCACAGTCCTGAACAAACAGCTGGCCTACAGCAGTAGTTTTTCCAGGGCTCCCAGTTACAAGCATATAGCAGAAGCAGGAAAAAAGAGGAAATCAATGGTAGGGCCCATGTCAAGCAAGCTCTCAAGTGCTCCTGGATCTTACTCTTACCCTCCTCCTCCTGCCCCAGTGGGAACCCCCATGTCCTTCATGGAAAGTACCTCAGAATCCCAGGGAGATTCAGCATCTTCCTCTTCCTCTGCTCCCACTGCTGGCAAGGCACCTACAAACAAGGTAAGAAATGAGACACTGTTTGCATTTCACTCTGCCTTTCCCCATCAGTCAAGCCCTGCATCCAAAAGATGCGCAATGGTTCTATTGTTGAGGACAAATTAAGAAGTAAATGTTATTCAAGGGTTTCTTCACACCTCGACCCATCATGGTATTTCCTTTAAATCATCACCTCCTCTTGCCTTCTTTCCAGCAGAAGATGGCCATGTATAACAGCTGACACAGCTACAAGCAACAGCCACGTTTGGGTAACGTTCAGGTAGAGACTCCAGCACGCTGGAGTGGTACACAGGCTTTAAGTCACCTGCTCTCCAGCCTACAGCTCCAGAATTTGGCGTTTACTACCACTTCCCACTGTCCAGGAGGTACCATAGAAACACTATCCAAAACAACCTCACATTAACATCACTAAAAATCACCAAGACATCATGCTCCTTTTGAAGTACTACCAGGAAAGATACTCCTTGATGGAGAGTGGTTACCCTGCACCTTCCCAGAAGCTAGACACCTGAGAATTACCACTTAAAAACAGAAGCTCAAAGCCCAAACACTCACCCCATGTACACAAAAGGCATTTCTATCTCTACGAAATGAACCTAAGGCTCAGTCTCCATGGATTCCTGGCCAGATTAGATGATCTTCATTTCTCTGTTTTAAGCTACTCAATTAGGTAAAACTGACTGAGGATTCACTTGTGTGGAGACATGCACATAAAGAAGGGGGAAGGAGCTGGACCAGTGAGGGCACCCACCCCAGACGGGGGCAAATGCTGGTTCCAGCCTGGACTCTGACTACTTGCACTATGCCAAACACACGCTTATGGTAAAATGCATAGAGACAGAAGAGCATGTATAGGCACAACACTTGAATACAGTAGGTTCTGCAAGGCACCCTGTGTAGCATTTGGTCAGCAGCTACATGTGCTCTGGTAACATCTACCACATCAAGCTACTCTCTGGAGACAGAAAATGGAAACAGTGCCTTCTCTTCCTGCTCCTGAGGTATGTACCAAAGTGCTCAACTCTGACCAAGCTGGTAATCCTTTCAAGCACACACAAGTGTGGCACTGGAGAGACCTTCTACATTTTAAAACTGGACATGGTGAAGCACTGGAACAGAACAGCTTTCTCTCAGCTTGACTCAAATCTTTCCCAGGCTTTAGCCAAGAGCAATCACAGCTTTTCAATCTGACAGTACGGGCCAGAAAGGGAAATAGTATTGTCACACCCAAGACACTCTAGTCCTCCTTGTTCAGATCAGTTCAGGGAGAACACAGCAACAAAAACAAGAGTGGCACTTGCTTTTGGCATCTTCTGGAATCCAACACCACAATTTCAGCTCTTCAAGAGTGAATGAAAAGGAACAAAATCTGCTTTCCTTCTCCCCCAATACCCACTAGGATTCACAGGTAAGGGAAAAATTTGCTGTCTTGGAAGTCAGTCACCATTTTAGTTAATTCATTGTTCAGTAATATTCATAGACGAAGAATTGGGATCAGTATTTACTAACTCATTTCTCTCACCAGCATTGTCTTTTGAAGCACTGTGGACCTGATGGCTATCATTGCAAATAGAATTTTTCCCACCGTCAACAACTGCAGTTTCTAGCTCTTCACCAGTGTCTTCCTTCTCCTGCTCCTCCTCCTCTTCTTCCCATTCAGGTGATTCTTCCTAAAAGAGATTGACCAAAACAGCTGGGAAGAGCAGAAACAAGGACTTTTGCCATCCTTTGACAACTTGAAAAATACCTTTCTTGTATAAGACAAGAGGAAAACTTTGTTAAGCTTTGTTTTGCAAGGCTTTTGGTTTTTCCATGGGAATTTATGAGTAAACAGCAATGCCTAACGTCATAAGCCTCACCCCTGGTTCTGCAAAGTTCCTGAAAAGCACCTCCTCATGTCAATCTAACTCCAGCTTCATTTAAGTTACAACATTCTGGAACATATTCCTTCTTTTCCCCTACTTTGCTCCAAGGAAAATCACTAGCTTCCTGCTCTCAATCTTAGGCAAACTTCTTTTTGTTTCTTCACTTTCAATCGTCACACCATGAATTTTACTACATGGCAGTAAATCTTCACAGATAAAATCTATACGTATAAATGAGAAAAAATTAATTGATTCCAGAAAAAGTCTACTGCCTATTCTTTTTCCTGCAAAACCACTGTAACCAATAGAAAAAAATTATTGAAAATACTGCCCAATATTATTCTTGTATCTGAAAAACTGCTTTGGCTAGGAGTAAGACATTTTTTAGTATCAAAAAAGGATCAAAAGATGGATATATGTGAAAAATGAGTATTAACAGAAATCCAGTTTACCATTTGTTTCTCCCTTATGCTACTGTTGGAAAATACCCTTGTGATTGAATCACCCCTATGTACTTACTTTGGTGCTTGAGTGAAATGCTACACTTAAATTTTCGTCACATCTATTTAAGCGCAAGTTTTTACTTTCTTGTTTCAGTGCTTCACAGACTTTATCATCTACTTCTTCATGTTGCTCTTCTTCAGTATCTTCATCATCCAAATGTTCAAGAATGACAGAGTTCGGTCTTTGACTTTCAAGTCTTGGGTTTTTTATTGCTGACCCAGAATTATTACCACTTTCAGAGCCATCACCAAAGCTTGACTTATTCTCCTTAAGACCACGACTATCTGGAAGAGGCTGAGGCATCTCTTTTTCCCAGCCTGTCATTTCAGACTCTGCAAAACAGGAGTCAGCATTTCCATGAAACTTCTCCTGAATCATGCTTTTCCTGTTCCAGCTTTCCTGTGTATCTTGCAAATTATTTAGATTTTGAAAGACAGCTTGCTTTGGTACTGACTTACAAGATACTTCATTATTCATTATCTTTGGAGACATGGCAGTTATATTTTCTTGTAACTTTTCATAACACCCATCTATAAAAGACACGGGAGTACTTACAGATTCCTCCACCTTTTCATCAAGTTCTTTACTTATGTTATCACCACCATCACAGACATCTCCAGTTCCACACTGAGCTTCCCCTTCATACTTAGTGTTACTAAAATACTCCAATTTCTGATTCCTTTCTCCTTTTGATTCTATTTTCTCCCCCTGCTCCTCCTCCACTATGTCATTAGACTGAGTTTCTTCGTCTTCCAGATCTTCCTCCTCCTTTTCATCTTGAGTAAGATCTTCATCCTCCTCTTCTTCTTCCTCTTCCTCCTCATTATCTTCATCATCATCTCCATTGTCATTTTCATCATCATCTTCCTCCTCTTCCTCCTCCTCCTCCTCCAAGTCCTCTTCCTCCAGGTTGCTTACATCTGAGCCATCTTGATTCAACAATTCTCCACATTCTCCTTTGTTCAGGTTTGCATCTGATGGCATTCTTTGTTTCAGGCTTTTCTTTGGTGACTTATGACTTTCAATTGTAGAAGCATCACCATCATCTGAAAGCACAAGAAAAGGAAAAATGCATGTGAACAAAAGGAGTTATATAAATAGCAATAGGCATGTTACCAGATTAATGCACAGGAGAGAAGTCATCTGGGCTGAGAGAAGCTAGGTAAGGGATGGGCAGGATGGAGGAAGGACTTGACCAGGGACAAAGGCTTAGGAGGGAAATAATATCTTCATTTTAATGATATGATTTATTTTATTCTCAAATTACTAAGCACTGTCTTTTCAAAATGCTATTTTTCTTTTTTTTTTTTTATATATATATACACATACGTACACAAAGGATACAAAAAATAATTAGCAAGTCTACAACTATGTATCAGAATATCATGCAATCTTTTCCAGATAGCTTACAGTTTTTTCTCAACTTCTGGGAAGCATTCATTAACAGTGTCAAGTTTGGCTTCTGCAGCTTCTGTAAATAAAAATTTACTTAAGCAAAATTATTATTTTTTTAACAAAACAGTAACAACAACAAGCCTTTTGTTCACATCAAATCTTGAACAGTAAATATAATCAGGCTGTCCTTTTGACAGTGCTCAGGTGCTGGCTCCATCCTATGCTTCTAACTACACAAACACTCCTCACATGAAATTCAGTGAAGTACTTCACCCCAAAACACTGTGCAGGCACTGTTCTGCAAACTGTTTCCAAAACTATGTTTGCATGCATAACAGTTTGAAAAAAATCTTGGTTTAATATTTTTGTTTCAGTATTAATTCTTGTTTTAACACAGAAGTAAAATTCAGCTATATTTAAGATTGCATTTTCAGGATGCTTACTTGCAAATGTGTACAGCAAAAGTAACTTTAAGATCCCCCTGCATAAATTAGTCCCTGCAAGTACACTTCCCAAAATATCCCTAACTTTCAATATTATGCCAGAAAAAAGCATAATTTCTATTTAAATCAGTGCAAGAAAATGAAATCATGTTAAAACTAAACATGCTTGCATCTCCAGCATTATAGAGCGGGTTGAACTACCACACTCAGCTTCCTCATCACTGCAGAATCCCAGCGCAACAGAACAGATGCTCCAGACATCACTGCAGAAGTCGATACTTTTTCAGAACATTAGTAAAAACAGTAGGTGCGAGAGCTTGTTGCTGACAAAAAGACTACCCAAGCATTCAAAAAAGAGGGAAAACATGCAGTGTGAGATTACATGCAAGCATGGAATGCCATCTCATAGAAGAAAAAAGATGACCCATTTGAGTAATTCATCCAGTGAGTGCTCTTGAGGAACCTGACATGGAAGAAAGGAGAACTAGGTGATGAAGGATTTCAGTAGATCTAGATAAATAAAAGTTCTTTTTCTTTATCAGCTAGGATTCTATCCCAAATTTACAGGAAACAATAAGAACATTTGGAGAAGAATAGAAGAGGTTATAACAGCAACTTATAAACTTTTAGGGTCTGCAAATATGACTCAAATGAACAAGAACAAATAAAACAATGTGGTTTATCTTGTCACCTATTGCTCTTTTGCCCCAAACCACAAATCTACTGCATGCTCTGACACAGGTATGGGTCTTTTAGGAAAAACTCCCAGCAGAAGAAAAGCTGGCAGGCCACAGACTGCTTCTAAGGAGAAAACAGTATTGGCTGGAACTGCATTTTCTTTCAATCCCAGAGAAAACTTGCCTTTGAATAATTTATTTTTACAGGACATTTTTCCTGTAAACGCACCATACCTTGGGGGTAAAATCAAGTTCTTCTTCCTCAGAAGTATGCCAACTGTCATCACTCCCCTCTTTCTCAGAGCTTCTTAAAAAGCAAAGCAAAATCAGTATAGAGTCTCTCAAATCACTCCTCAGGTAAGGATTAGGTATTTTTAAAGTCTCACCTTATTGAGTCTCCTTGGGAAGAGTCGTCCATTGCTGTTCAAACATTAATTAACATGTTGAAATTAGATTTGACATGCTAAAAATTAACCAGTACATACAAACATTTAACATGGACAACTCTACAGGACATAACAGAGTGAAACTTTGGGTAGTCAATTCAACACAAGACAGCATGACTGAATGCATTTTCAAAACAATTGCTTTTTCAAGCCATATTGAATTTTTTTAAAAAAAGGGAAAGCAAAAAAGAAAAAAAGACCAGAATTATATCTCCTTTGGACTCTTATACCTAGAAGTTTAAGAAACATCTCTAAACTAAAACAAATAGCATAGCATGAATATGCTACATTAGTAAACAGTTAACAAAATGGTGGTGGTTTAGTGATACAGTAGGTAAACAAACCTCTGAAATACTCATATTACACACATGAGTACCCATCACATGCAGAGATTTTACTATTTTGTGTAACATTATGCTATGTACTACACTATCTGCTATTCTACTCAGTTATAGATTATTCTGAAAAGGTAAAGAAAATCAAAAAGCACCATCAAGCTTATCCCCAGGTAGAAGAATCACCAGCAGTTCTCTGTACTGCACCAAAAAGGGTATTCAACAGACAAAAGAGGCATAACCAGAGCATTCGATACTACACTCCAAGCTTTCATCAAGGCTATGAAGGCAACTTGCAGGTAGGATCACAGGATAAATGAGGTCAGAAGGGACCTCAGGAAGTCTTAGCTAACTGCCTCCTCAAAGAAGGCTTAGCTATGAGGTCAGATAAGGTTGCTTAGGACTTTATTCAGTCTGGTCTTGAACATGTCGAAGTAGGGAGACTGTACAACCTCTCTGTTTTACTGTCCTCATTATAGTGAAGCTTCTCACATCCAACTAGAAACTCTCTTGTTTCTATTTACAGCTCCTGTCATGCACCACTGGGAAGCACATGGCTTTGTCTTCTGATATGTACTGGAAGCTTCTGCTAGTCCCCCTTTAAAGTCACCTCTTCTCTAGGCTGAATAAGCCCAGTTTCCTCAGCCTCTCCTCAAAGGGCAAGTACTCCTGCCCCCGGTGAGCTTGATGGCCCTCCATTAAACTTGCTCACTGTTGAAAGACCACTCCTCTCTTGTACTGGGGGCTAAAAATCATACCCAGCGAGGTAGACACAATCCAGTGAGTGCCAAGTAGGGGTGGACAATCACTTTGCTCAATCTCTTGGTTCTGCTGCTCTTAATACAGCCCAGGACACTCCTGACTGTCTAAGTTGCAAGGGCACCCTGCTGGCTCATTCTGGGCTCACTCTTTGCCAAGACCCTCTGGGCCTTCTCAGCAAAGCAGCTCTCAAGGCAGACAGTCCCAGCATGTTTTGTAGCAAGTGGTTGTTCCTTTCCACATGCAGGACTTGGCATTTCCCTTGCTGAATTTCTGAAAACAGGCCTGACAGTCCATGTACACAGCTTGTCAAGGTCCCTCCGAATGGCAGCACTGCCCTGAGGCATATCTACTGATCACCCCAACTGGGGCCATTTGCAAACTCGATGAGCGTGCACTCTGGTGCATCACTGACGTATGAAAGAAATCTGGACTCTAGGAATCCAGCCTGAAGAGTGCTAAAACCTCTCAGCTATCAACAATTATGATTAAACAAAAGGGCTCTTCAATTCCCAAGACAGAAGGGAAAAAACAAACATAATCTCCACACAGTAGCTATTTCCTCAAGTTCTTTATAACTAATAAAGTCATTAAAGGAAAAAGAAAACAAAGGCACATAATGCCTGAAGAAATCTCCTCTACTACCAGTCCACAAATGAGCATGGAAATTTTATTTGTCCTAAAGACAGATACAAATGTGGGAACTTTGATGAGTACATCTCCTGACCTGAACAGGGCTTTTAAACCATGAAAACCAGTGTAGATATTCAGTGTAGACATGTCATGTAGACAAAATGTAGAGGCTGAAACTTTCAGTGTCAAGACAAGCTAAAACACTTAAAAATACCAACACAGTCTCTGACTTTTAATGTTTCTTATTACATACATATAATATTTAAAAAAATTAATTAGTTTTACATACTACAGTTTTCTGTTAACTCAGTACCAGTAGTCTGATCTACCCGCTAGCCTCCCAGGCTGAATAAAAATGTGTCTCTCGGAACTGAGTGGATAGTGTGGAGCTGTCAATTATAAACTCTTGACAGGTAACTTCAGTTATATTTTCAGTTAGTATAGTTATAATTAATCAAACCAGCTGAGTAAGTTACTTTTGCTCCAGCAGCAACTAATAACATTAGTACTTTTATCAACATTCCTCTCATAAGTCTTACACTGAAACTAAAACACAGCTATTCTAATTACTAAGAAGAAAATTAACTCTATCCTAGCAAAACCAGGACAAATGTAAACTTTAAACTAATTTTAAGCAAAGATCAAAACCAGGTCACACTGTCCTTCAGAAGGCAAGAGAGAAAGTTCATGAGCTAGCTTTCAGACTGACCTTGATAACCTACCCCAGAAATAGGATCTATAAAAGCAGCTTCTGGGGATTGCTTGTTTCCACTTTAATGTAAGTCCACTTCCATTTTGGAGTAACAGAAGAACATATTTTTTTAAAATAAATATATATATATATATATTTACTATCACTACTGACACAAAGCAAGCACTCAATTCAATAATAGAGGACCCATGCAAAACATGTAAACAAATAAAAAGCACCCAAAGCCTGCTCTCAATCTAATTTTTAAAATCAAGACCATTAAAATAGGGATCTCCAGGATAATAAACATCATAGATGTGTTAATATTTGTATATCGTATAACATGTTTCATATTTGAAATGCTACTGTATAGAATACCTTTCCTTGATTTTCCTGTTCTTGATGTCTGGTTAGGAGATTGTTGCATTCCTATATCCATGTAGGAAAAGGCATGGAAAGGACAGACGAAACAATGACATCAGAATAAATTTTAATTCCCAGAAATTTGGAAAATATAAGCAGCAAATCAATAAGGCTATAGCAATGGAAGAATGTACTGTGACTATCAGCTACTCTACAGTTATAAGTGCTAGAAACAAGACCAATCACAATCTACAGAACTCTACTTTCAAGGGACAGTGTCAAACAGTGTTATCTAATTTACTTGCTCCATGTAAAATATCCATATTTCAACATTTTGAAATAGTGAAACAGATGGTCAGAAGTTTACTCTACTGCCAACTTTGTATTTCCCTCAACTTGACTAGTCCTTGTCTAGCACAGACTGCAAATGCAATTTGTTCATATTTGTAGAGTGCTCTATACATACAGCACACTTAGAATCCCTCCCTTTAAGCATCCCAAAAATCCTTAGGTGCCAACAACTAAACCTTGGAGATACACTATCCAGAAATTTTAAGGGAGATCTTGGCTGTCAGGACTCACACCTTCGTGCATCTTTGAGCCATTGTTATTTATACTCACTCAACTCAAGTTACAGTTTTAGCATGTTTGTTATCTCTCACTAAAAAAGCAATCCAGAAACTTGTTGCCTAAAAACCAGCTCACCTTAGAAGTCGTGTCAGTTGTCGCCTGATGCAACACAGGCCTCTCCTACCTCAGTCTGAAGATAAGAGAGTCCTGCTTATATTGATTTGACCATGCTGAACTGTTCACACACAGAAGCTATGCCACCAGCCAGAACACAGACATGACAAGCTGTCAGAATGAATAGCCACAATTGGACCAAAATGGGTGCATTGACTGGTGTGAGTGTCATGCATCTGTGTTTGTGTGCATATGCATATCTGTGTGTTGTGGAACAGAAGTTTCACAATACAAATCATTATTCACCTGCTCTACCCATTCTACTTAGTAGAATCTTATGTTTTACATCAGTGAATGGTGCGGCTCTGTTATTGCAGCTACCCAACACCAAATTTCTTTGTGACAAAGCCACAACATTTGTCTGAGCAGAAGAGAGCCCTGTTTATATTGATTTTGCATGAAATGGATGTGTCCAAAGGAATCCTATTAAAAACACACACTTAAAGAGTTAAAAAAAGGACCTCAGGATGGTTTCTCATCCCTTCCCTATTTCTCAGTTTTCTTAAGAGGTGATACAGGACAACTTTTCCTAATCTCAAGAGATGTAAATCACACTGAAGCACTCATTTCTTTTCCAGGAATTCTATAGTGAAAACCCAACAGTTTCTGCAGGGACTCACAGAAACAACTGAGGAACAATACACTAATATGCAGTGCAGTAGCTAAAAAAAGCTGTCACTGTATAATTTTTTTTTGCCAAATAAAGTCTAACTTCAAATCTAAAAAGTCTGTCATTCAGTATGCTAGTGCTGGAAACCATTCATTTGGAGGTTTTTGCAAACCTGTCTGTGATTAATGAAAAAGTTCATGTTGTGACAAAAAGTAAACATTCAAATAAGCATTAAATATTAAATAAGCTTAAATATTATGTTGACTTGGTCATTAGAGAAGAATATTTTGAATAATCTTCAACAAGTACAAAAGCAGCAGAAGGAATACAGACAACAATGAAGATCCCAAAAAATAGTACAGAAGAGCAAGAAAAGAATTTCAAAGTGGGTGTTTCCATGGTCTCTCAAGATCATCCCAGCTACTCCTCTAAAAGAGGTTTTGAAGCCTGTTACTGCAGCATATCAAAGGGACTCTCATGATGCAGGACCTGTGCTTTGTGGGTGCAAGTCAGAGACTGCAGAATTAATACCAATAAGTGTTTTCTATGTGCTACTAATCTCTCTCGCTCACCATGCTGGGGTCATCTTTTAAGAGACTGAGCACAAAGAGAAAAGCATTCACACTACTCAGAAGAAAAACAAGCTTAATAGAAACAGATTGAGAACAGAGCATATTCCTCCTCCTCCTAAGTCCTTAACCCACTAACATTCTCTTCACACTTACTATGCTTCTTCAAATTAAGATAAGAAGTAAAGATTTCCCATAATATTGGGGACTTACATTAGTAATATAATTTTCAGGGAATGAAGCAAATTATTTGATTCAAGAACCCATATTTCCCTGAGGGTATGTGAGTTTCTGGATCACTTAACAGTACTATTCTTCAAGTCACATATTTTAAAATAACCTAGGCCTATCAGCTATTACAACATGGTACCACAAGAATTATCTACATGCACAGGTGGCAGTAACAGAGATTGCTGTTTCGGTGAAAGCAACATTTTGATGATTGAACTACCTGCACCAAGCCCTTTCCGGGGGTAAAATAATAGCAATAATAATAAAAATAAACATACTAATAATCCTTCCTTCAATCTATCAAGAAACTTTATAAACCTTTGACTAACCCAAAGCAGATGTTCACAAGTCAAA
Source organism: Caprimulgus europaeus (assembly GCA_907165065.1). Next base: position 21,005,975 of record OU015528.1, on the reverse strand, counting down.
GGAACAGTTTGGCTCTAAATTAAATTCTTGTATCTGGGAAAAGTCAATGAAGAAAAATATCCTGTGTTTTGCTCATATTTCTTGACATATTGTAAAAAAGGAGTAATGAACTGTGTTTGAACACTGTCTGCTGCCCATTTGCCACATAGTTCTGGTATAACACCCTTAAAAAACCACAAAGAATTAGACCTCCCACTATAGGGCCTGACATGTAAAGTATAAGACAAACAATTTTGTTTATATTAAAATACTAATTTTTTAAGATTCATCTGGGCTATGGGAGCTCATAAGCATAGACTGGATTTTAAAAACTCACTGAAGGAGTTAATTTTTTGATCACAAGGCAATTTAATTATTTTTCTTTATAATTTATAATATATTATAATTTCTTCTAATTTAATTTATTATTGGATCAGAAGGTAATACAGATTTTTTGAAGTTTATTTCATAAAATTACTGAACACAGAAGAAAAGCATTATTTTAATTGTAAATCAAACTATGTCCACAAAAAGACAGGACACACAGACACTGCATTGTTGTTGCTACCAAAGTTACTTTTCAAGACAATTTTTCCTAAATATGTCTCTACAGTACCTACACGGAACAATTGTAATTGATGCTTAGAAATAAGATGGCTCACTAAAAGGAGCTTAGTGCAGGTGAAACTATCAACATCAAAACAAAGACACACAGACTCAGTGGAAATCAACAAGATTTATCTTCCTGCTAACTCATCTGTTGCTTCCCAACTACAGAAAGATGAACAATTACTCAGGATGAACCTACAGCTTTTTAAACTGGATTTTCACAATCTGAATAGATATCTATAGGTCAAAGTACAAAAAACCCAAAACCACTCTTGTGTCTTCCCCGCCTTTCTCTATAGGAAAACCTACATAGATGGGCAATTTGACAGGCAGAAGGCAACAACCCTGTAAGCGGACATGTCGCATGCAAATCACAACCGCCTTCACAGCCTGACAAGAAGCAACAAATAAGCCCATTCACAAAACTTCTTGTGCTACCCCATCTGACACCTTCACTGAAGTCACTGCTGAACACAGTAAGTGTTAACCATACAAACCACCTAAAGAAAAGGCCATAGTAATTTTCCTCATTAGCTCCCCCAGGCTTAAGGATCCTACCTCCTCTGTCCACAGCAGGTGCACCCAACGTAAAGCCAGCAGCTCCTGCCCGGTGAGGAGTGCTAAGTGCCATGATGCCTTGGGCACCACCTGCAGAAGCTTCTCCTGTGTTTTCCCAGTCTGCGTATTCCGACAGTTGTTTACTGAGGCTATATGGAGAAAGAGAGGAAATATATTTAGTAAAAGTAACCACATACTTGCATATACAATTTAATGGAATAGTTAACAGCCACTTATTATCCATCTTACACATATTCATAGTCACATTAATTCATATACTTGTATCTGTTTGCTAAGGGTAATACACACAGAACTTATTGCATGACTATTACATACTTCAATATTCACTACAGCCATTCTATAGATGCATATTCATACCTATGAAGTTATTAACTATTGCTATTAGTACATTTTTTTTGGCCTAGCTTTTAAGCACACTTAACCACCTTATAGAAGGAACACCCACAGTTACAGAGCTATGCATAAAAGGAGTAAAACTGCTTAAGATTTTTTAAAAAGGGATATCAGTTAGATCTCCTCTGTAACAAAAGGCTGGTAGTTTCTGGACATTGCAGTTGAAGTCAGTAAGGACAATGCTGCTAGTCTAGGGAGAGGGTTTACATGTATTTCAGTTTGCCAAGTTCCACCTCTGGATAACCAGGGGCTACAGACACTTTTTAGAGTTTATATTACACCAATGTGAGTGTAGCAACAGAAATTGAAATCTAACGGAGAACTCTAGGTGGAAATTTTCCTTGACTTCCAAATTAACACTAGACACAGGAATGATACATATCAGAAGACATCACTGAGCACAGCTTCAAGACAGGTCTCAATACACCATTAAATCTTGGTGCTGCTATCAAAAATGTTCAAAAGCCACACTGATAACTGGCAACTTATTCTAACGATGAAGTTAAAAATTTACCTAGAATGTCCATGAATAACAGCATAATCCTCAGCTGTCCATCCATTAGTGTCTTTATGGGAAACATCAGCACCATATCGAAGAAGAATTTTTATCAAATTAAGCTCCCCACTAGAAGCAGCAGTCATAAGTGAGGTTCTGAAACATCCAAAATATGATATGAAACAGATCGTTTTACATCAACACTGTAATTATTTTTATTCCTATTTGCTCTTAAGAAAAGTATTTTCCACATTAATTTAAAGAAAAAGCAGTTTTCATTAAGTATTAAGAGCAAAAATAAATGGGAGAGGAAGGCAAAATAATTAAATGTGTAATCTTCAGGCAAAGCTTCCACACAGACAAAACTTGCTGGGTAGCAGCATATAAACTATGCTGCTACCCAGGAGATGGTTTTTCAAAGTGAGGCAACACTGCTGAGCTAATGGCCTGTTTCCTGCCAGAAGGGCCACCACAGACAATGCCTTCTTGCAATCCACAACATGGGAAGCATTCTCCTAGGTACGACAGCAGTCAAGTGCAGACATGCTTCCACAGGCCACACAGAAATTGCTCCTTCTGTGTGGCTCCTTGTTTTTTTTCAGAGCTCATTCCGATGCCTCTCATCAATCAAACATAAAAAATATTAAACAGATCCATGTAGAGTTTTAACAAACCCCTCACCGTTCACACTGATCTCGAGCATGCACGTCAGCTCCTTTCTTAAGGAGAAACTCTACTGCCTCTTCATGATGTTCAGAGACAGCAAGAATAAGCGGAGTATATCCCTCCTTAAAGGATAGATGAATACATTGAGTTAAAAATCAAAAAACTGTTCAAGAAAAATATTAATGCAACTTTTTTAAAGAACTTTCTTAACAAATATTTAAAAATTACCTTATTCTGAGCATCAATATTGGCATCATGCTCAAGTAACAGCCCCGCTACAGTTGTATTAGGAGATTGAACTGCCAGATGAAGGGCAGTGTTACCATCAGCATCTGCCAGATTTGGGTCAGCACCATGCTCTAGCAGAATGGCCACACATTCTTCTTGCTGGCACTGTACTGCCTGGAAATAACACATAAAAAAGAAAGACTTTCAACATATACATTTCACTCCGTCACAACTCGCCTAGCTGCTGAACGGTGGGAAAGAAGAGCACTTTCAAAGATTAGCTAACATAGGCCTATACCAGGGCAACCACAATATGCATGTTTCTACACAGGTCTATGGAAAGAATCCTGCAAGATACATCATTCAGTGCATAATCAACAGGCCTCACTTACAACAACAAAACATATTCCACATACCTTCATCAGTGGCGATCTGTTATCATTATCAAAAAGATTTAGCTTACACTTGTTTTCAACTAGATATGTAACGACATCCACATGGCCGTTCGCACAAGCGAGGTGCAGAGGTGTCCTAAAAATTAAATATATTAAATTAGCACAGACAGACAACTAAAGAAATAATTTCAGACTGTGATAAATGGATATGACCACAAGTTTCACTTTGTGAAAAGCAAGCTTAAGAAAAGATTTCTCATTCTGTTACCAGTAACAGCAGTTGCACAAGAAATGCCTGAGGCTGGTCAGCAAAAACCCTCCACAGTGTCCTCTTAGTAAGGCAATGTTTCCTTCACTGTAGAACTGAATCTGGACAAATAGATTCTTGTCACCAGGAGGACTATCACATGGCACAGCAACAAAGACCAAGCTTGGGAATCTGAGGATTATGGCAAGTAAACCTCTAAGTTCTTCTATGATCATTCATGTGCCACAAGTGTATCAGAAACGTAGGAGATGAGTTTTATAGCAAGAATATTAGTGTTTCTCTGCACTTTGAGAATTTCTGCTTCTTATCCAGCTTGCTTACTTTTGTAGCAAAAACAAGAACACACTTGCACCAAAGCGCCCCTGATAACAGGTAGCAAACTAGGCAGCAGAACGCTGTAATCCTGACTACAGGAAGGCAATATTTAATCTTCCTGACATGTATAACGAGCATAGTCATAAAAAGTCTACTACAGAGGAAGTCCTCTCCAAGGAATACCATATTTTCACAATACATCACCAGCAGGGGAAAATGAAACTTTTTTCCTTCAAGTTAAAGCCTTGCCAGAAAGAAAAGGGCTCCTTCAAACCACAGAACACGTTAGGTCTGATGTCAAGTAACCAGCCTACTTGTACCCAAAGACACAATCACCCAGAAAGTACTTGTGTGTGCTTCCCTCTAAATCACAGGCGCAAAGCAGCACAAGCTTCACTTTGTGCAAAAGGCAAAATGCCTGCTGCCCTGCAGGACACCTGTCCCAACAGAGCAGGAGACAAGTCGGGATCTTCCTCTCTTGAAGGTGATACAATAAAAATCCTGCAGTTCCTCAAGTACTGAGGGGAACACCAGCACTAGTTTTGAACCACATCACTGTGTGTAGGTCCTTCTCTGTATTTAGGAAAGCTCAGCTAACTGTGCAATTGTTTTGGTACCTTGCTGAGAGACAGGAGCACAATGGCTCACTGGCTAGGTGGCAATGGAAAGGGAGAGGTATATAAATGCAGAAGCATGTGATAAAGAAACACACTAATTTGTAATGCAGATACTTCCTGTACAGGGCAGCTGATGAGCCTCCCCCATGGCCAAAGAACCTGTAATGTCTTGCTACAGACAGGGAACAGACTGAAGCATCAACAGAAGAGTTCCTCAAGAACGACCACCACCACTTTTTCAGAAACTCCCATGTAAGTGTGCAGGATCCTTCATCTCTGAAGAAATGACTGGCTGAGTTTATCTGAAAGCTAACCAGGACTGGTTATGAAGGAGTCCACAATCATCTAAAAGCTGCTACTAGCAAGCACTAGGAAACATGACAAAACTATCAGCTTTGCAAACACAAAAGTCTTTAGAAAACCTGTGGACTCATTGCCACCCTCCTCAACTAAGCCTCTCAGTCTGCCAACAGGAAAGGAGATGGCTCTGCTTGGAGCAAGGCGTACTGAGCTCCACAGAATATCCACTTCAGGGAACAGGAGGTCAGAGAACATCAGAGCGTTCAGAGCTGCCCGTCCATGCAAGAGGCCTACAGTAACACCAAAGCTTATTCTGCCACCCAGTCCTGCCCAGACCCTGTTCCTCCTGCTGCTGCAATCCTATGTGGGTCACCTATGGGGTAGAAGACAACTGCTGATGCCTGAGCAGCTGCAAAACAACGCCACTGGGAGACCACAGCAAAAACAGCAGGCTGGCAGCACATACTTCCAATGACACTTGAGCCAACAGCCCAGCAGATACAAGCTAAGCAAGGAAAAGCTCCAGAGTTCACTCTGACAGGCAGCTGACAGGGTAAATCTCTCTTAGTGATTAGGTTTGATCCAGGATTCGTGACCAGCCAGCATCGTGCCTACAGTGCTTCCAACACTATGCTGAGTTTTGCCCATCTCAGCAAAGCTAAAGGCTTTGCTAGATCACCTCTGAAAAGCTGCCTGCTCCTAACTGATGCTGTCCCAAGTACATTTTTGGGAGGTCCTAAGGGCTACAGGACTCACTTTATGGAAGGAGCCTGTAGGTGTGATACTTGCCGCACCCCTTGTGCAGGATTTTGCTTTTGGAAATCCTCAACAGAACTGAGACATTCCTATGGACAGTACACACATTTGAGCCATTACTTCCCATATTTCCTATTCTTCACTTCCATTTCCAATGATGTCAGCCCTTCCAGTCCCTGAAGGACACAATGAAACTCTGAAACAGGATTGCATCTGATGGTCAATCACAACACCACAAGCACTAAGAAGGCACAGGTGGGCCTGCAATCCTCATGGCTGGTATAGTGTACAGGGGCTACATCAAGCAGGCAGACCGTCCAGCGAATCCCTCTCAGGTAAGCTTTTCAGCACTTGAGCACTTTCATGTCAAAAGCACTGCAGTGCTCTATCATAAGTACATGGCCTTGTCACTTGTTTATTTCAGTGTGTTACTTTGTTTGCCCAGTTATAACACTGATAATAGCATGACACACAGAAGGAAACCTTTCCAGAGGAAACAAAGCTTTCTAGACAAGATGAACTTAAAATGCAAAAACTAGCCACCTTTCATACCAGGGTCTGCTAAGACCTGATGACTGACTGAATCAGCCACAGTAAAAGAAAAGGTAGTAAGAGAAAAAAAAGAAAAATTTATTTTCATAAATGCCATTGGGCACCTTGACACAGGCAGCTGGAGTGTGCACAAAATGCACTCAATCCACCTTAAACTGCATCCCCCACTTCCAACTGCATAAACAAGTACTGACTGGCAACACTCAGGCTCATAACTCTCATTACTAAAGTGCATGCTTACTGTGCTTTTCCTTGTTTCTCCTACAAATCTAGGTATTTTCAGGGCAATAAGCTACCTGTCTGGCAAAACTCCAGTCTTCAGGATAAATAGCCTAGGAAGCTAAGCTACCTTGATAAAACCTGCATCTCTTCAGAATATCATAAAGGTTTTGACTGAGTCTTTTCAAAAAAGGCATTAAAGGGCCAACACATACAAGACCCAAAAAACTTCAGCTGATTCTCTTATGATGGATTACTATGAGCTAGGTTGCAGTCCAGGGCTTCTCCTTAAGATGTAACTGCCAAGTAATTGCTGTGCTTGACTCAAAAACCCACACAATAACACTTGCCAGGAGAAGCAGCTTCTCCTGCAAGTCGCTGCCCACATCTTCCAGTCCAAGGTACTGATAAGCTGTAGCAAAGATTCACAGCAAACAACTAAGGAACCCAAAATCAGACTGTTGCTCTGGCTGCCACACCACAGTCACAAAAGGCACATCAGGCAACTGTGCATGCAGCATCAATGAACAACACATTTATTCTGTGCTACAACTCTTTCCTAACTGCAGTGCTCACCTCTCCTGAAGTTAGTCCCACTTGAGGCTGTGAAGCTTTCTCTGCTGAGCCCTCGGAGATACCCAGAAATGTACGGGACTGCACCGTGACTTCAAAGCATGGCTGGAGAATGGCCGTGAGGCCCCTTCTGACACCCACCTCTGTCAGGCTGCTGCTAGCAGCTCCCTTCCACTCCAGGCAAGGAAATACGACTCCGGGAAGGAGGGCACTGAGGAGGCCGGGGTAAGAAGGGCAAGGCGACAGTCGGATGCTAGGCCGGATTCAAGGGCTTGTGGCAGGACGAGCCTGACTCCCAGAGCCTGCCGAGAGCCGAGCCCGGCTGCGGAGCCAGCCCTCCTGCTCCTCGCAGCGCCGCGGCCGCCCGCCCCCAGCGCGGTTCAGCTGCCACGGGCTGCAGGCGCACCTGGGGACGCCAACGCTGCTCGGACCCCCCGCCCCGCCTCAGCACCCGCCCGCCGCTGCTCCCCTCTTACCGCTCCGCTTTGTCCCGCCCGTCGATGCCGTGTTTCTTCAGCCCCTGCCGCACCTGGGCCAGGTCGCCGTTGGCGGCCGCGCGGTGCAGTTTGCCCAGGTCCTTCTGCCGGAGCTCGTAGGCACCGGCGTGGCATGGCAGGGAAGCGCTGTCGGACGGCAGCTGCCCCTTCTTCTTCCTCCCGAACCCGAAAAGCCTCTTCATCCCGCGGCGAAGACGGGGGTACGATCCCGCTTCAGAGGAGCGACGGCGGGAAGGCAGCAGGGCCCCGGGCAGGGACACGGGTGCGGAGCCCCCGGCAGAAGCCTCGGCTCTGTACGGCTGCTGCGGAGCGAGCCCCCGGCGGGCCGACAGCCCGACGGCGGGGGCTTGCTCCCCCGCTGATGGTGGCGGCCCGCGGGCCCCCCCGCAGCGGAAGCCCCACGCAGGCGCACTTGGACAGCGGCGTAAAGCTCAAGGCCCGCTCCGCGCATGCGCGGCTTCGGGATGGTGGTGGCTGTTAGCTGGGCGGTTGAGCGCCGAGGAGTCGGCGGCATCCGCGCATGTGAGATCGCTGCCACATCTGCCTCGGGACCCGTTCCTCGGCTGTGTCAAGCGATGAGTGAGGTCACATTCTGCCCCTCAGGCTGCCACGACGAGTCCGGGGAAGGAGGCGCCTTGATGCAGCTCCGGCGGGGGCAGCGGAACAGACGTGCCGTGCCTCGGCGGTACCGGCGGGTTGTGCGTCCCGCGGAGCCTTCGGGAATCGCCGCTGTGAAGCTCGTGGGGTGTTGGTGAACCCGGCAGCAGCAAGTACCCTCCGGGCCCCCGGCGGGGTCTGCGCTGTCAGCGCCGGGACGGCTCCGTCTAGTTAGCTTTAAAAGCAAATGGCGCAAAGCGAGAAAGTGCGTTCGGTGCAGAGCAAGGAAATCTCATAGGGGCATTAATGCGCGAAGTGATTCCCCAATGACACCGACGTCCCGGTTTATTTAGCAGTACTGCTTGAGTGCTGTTAATAGGCACGGGTGAATGGATGCCAAAGGAACAAACGGCAAGGATTAGTACAGGACGAGATGGGATGGAGAGAGACTTCAGACATCATGTAGTTACACACCTTACCCATGACAGAATCAGAAAGTTACTTTCTAGTAAATGTGGCTAAATGTTGCACCACCACAAAAGAATACAAACGTGCATGCACACTGCTTGTAGGTAAAGGTGGTACGGCAATCAAAACACAGGCCACGCCTCTGGTAAGTTGCGAATCATTCTCAATATTGTACTGCTACAGTGATGCCGCCAGATAGTTCAGAGTGGTGAAATCTTACTATGAGATACCATATGATTTTGGGGTAATGACATAGTACAGTATACCCTAGATTATTTGGCTAATGGAATACCTTGTCAGAACAATTTTGCCTGTCTTTAGGAACTGCTTCTGGTGTATGGATTTGTGAAAAATGGAGAAATGGCAAACAAAGCCTAATTAAAACAGAGGAACACATTTCACTATGATCAACAGTGAAAATATTTGTTGCAATGGGACAGAAATATAGTGCCACTTTTTAGGGAGGAGATTTGGCCCTTTGAAATATTTTCTTCTCTGTCATCACTAATAATGGTACAGCTATTTAAACTTTAATTTTCTTTTTTTCAGAATGAGTCTTCACAGCTTTATGAAGCCTGTTTGCTTCTGGCAGTGTTCTCTTGTACCAAAGTGGTTGATGTACAGTCATTCATTAGTTCATTCTCAGGGTATTAGCAGTGTTCTGTTGTTTCAGACACGATCTCTAGAAGGAAAAGCAAAACCAGTAATTTTTAAAAAGACAGAAAAAAGCCTTCTGCTGAAACCATAGTGTGATAGTTTCCAGCAACAAAAATGAAAACACTGGTATGTTATCAGTGTTTCAAATGCCAGTTTAGCTTATTCATTTATATATTCCTCACCCCCTTAAATCTTGCGTTTGTAGACTAACAGAACATTAAGTCCTTCGTTTCAGTTTTTGTGTGTGCTGTTTCCACCATCCTCACATTTCACACACTATCTGTTAGATACCCTTGATCAGTTCATGGTTTACCTTGTCTTCCTGTGGAGACAGCCCACTGGGCTAGCCTTTGGCTAGTAGCCAATGCAGCCATTCACCCACTTCCCTCCCACCGCCAGGGAATAGGGGAGAGGATTGCGGGGCAAGGGTAAGAAGACTTGTAGATTGAAATAAGAACAATTTAATAATAAAAATAGAAAAACTTAAAATAATACTAATATTAAAATAGTAGTGCTAATGGTAACAGTAACAAAGTATACAAATTAGTGATACACAGTGCAACTGCTCACCATCTGCCGACCAAGCCTGGCCAGATCCCAGAAGGGCGACAATCCGAACCGAAACCACAGTCCCAGGAGAGCGAGAGCCTGAGCAAAAGCCAGAGAGAGATAAAAGAGGAAGAGACCCTCACTAATATACTGGGCATGACGTGATATGATATGGAATATCCCATTGGCATATCTAAATGCCAATTTAGCTTATTAATTTAAACATTCTTCACCCCCTTGGATCTTGCGCTTGTAGACTAACAGAACACAAAGTCATTCACTTCCAGCGACAAAAATGAAAACACTGGTGTGTTATCAGTGTTTCTCTCATAGCAAATCCCAGGCTGAAAAGCAAAATGCAGCACTATTCTAACTACTGAAAAGAAACCCAGCTCTGTACCAGCCAAGTAAGTTCAGATTGCAAAACCTAAAATCTATGAATATTGGGAAATCATGATGAGTAGCCATTTTGGGAGTATATCTGTAATCAGTCCAACCATTTAATGGAAAAATTGAGAGCAAAATGTATTTTTTAATTTGGTATATTTGTTTTCTTCCAGACTTCTTAGAAGAAAGGCAAGATTTTCTTTACAAGATGTCAGTAAACACAATCCATCTCTATGCCCTTTACAGGAGGAGGTATTTCTTTGCAATTCCTTTTTCAAGTGGACACATGCTCACCACAAAACTTTTGTTTATTACAGGTCACTCCACAATCAAAATCAAGAGACCTTAGAGTCCCTGTCCAATGTCAAATGCTTCAGAATGGTATCAATACAAAAACCTGTGATTAGAGGGTCAGCTTTAGTTGGTAGGGACTTTGGTATCTGCTTGGGCTGAAATTTGGTTTCATGCTTTGAAGATCAGGGAGGCCTGTGGATATAGCCATATGGACACAGTAGGAACTGTTAATTCATTATTAGCCAAAAAAAGATGCAAAATTAATAGCTAGAACCTATCACTAAACCAATTATCAGCTGTTTGACAGCTTTCTGATCTTTGTTCATACTATTTCTTTAATCTCTTTGGCTCATGGGGGATGTTGAAAGTATCAAAATTTTTGTTTTAATCCATTCCTATTTTTTTTAATAGTTCTTTGTTGTTTTTTTTAAGGTGTTAGTATTTCCTATTGTGTTGCTTTGTCCTTTCAGTGTGTTTATGCAGCTTATGTGTAGCTTTCTCAGTGTCTGCCACCAACAGCAGGAGGCACCTGGGGGACTCTGCCAGGCCCCAGGCAAGGGCAAGGACAAGGACGAGGAGCACCGAGCAGTGGCTGGGGATTGGAGCCCCTGCAGGGGACACACCGATGCTCCCAGCCTGGGAAGTGCTGCTGCTCCCCAGACAGCAGTGAGAGCCTGACCCCTGCCCAGAGGAGTGACAGCCCCGTGCCTGCATAACAATGGCAAGAGCAGGATCAGAGAAGCGGGGGGCGTCACAGAGGGAGGGGTGATGACACTGTCCAGGGGTGGGTGGCCTGCAGAGGCCTGGTGGGCTGGTGTGAGGGGCGGCCCTGAAGGGGCACAGAAGAGCACATGTCGTTGACCACGACAGAAATGTATAGGAAAAGGGTAATATAGGCCTCAAAAGAGGAAGGCAACAAAAGAAAAGCACCAAGAAAACCCCAACCAACCAGAGCTCACCTTTGTTCTTAATCCCTTGTCTTCTGTGACCATTTCAGAGCAGTTTTTCTTCATTTTTTTTCTGTGTAAACTAATCTCGGTGTCTCTCTCCTCTCATACACCCTTAGTTTCTTCATAGTTCTGCTCAGAAGTCTCTTCAGCCTGCACAGGAAATATTTCAAGAAAACAATGAAGCAAAGGAATAACCAGCCTTTTTCACACACTCTCACGTAAACAGCGCAGATATGGCTTGCTTCATTGTTGTAAATCATTGAAATGGCTTAGGCCCCTTGACATAAATCAGAGAGAATTAGCAGAGATCTTCAGGAGGCCTCTTCTCCTTGAGAACTTTAGACAAAACAATTCTAATCAAGCTGGGAAAAAAGGGAGTATTCTGTTTTTGCCCTTTGAAGTTCAACTGAACAAACACCACCTGTTGTAACGAGGAGAGAGTTCTCAGGAGAATGAATAAGCCAATCAGTGTGGATTTATAAGAACGTATGTGGGCTTGGTTAACGGATTGTATATAAGAGACATGTGTGTGATCAATAAATGGGGAAGTCTGATGATTCTCATATTGAGCGTCCGGATTTTTTCCCCCCGTCGCAACACTTCATCTTTAATGTGCTTGATACACAAGAATTACCAAGGGAAAAACAGCATTCCCGTGCCAGAAAGCACTTGGAGGGGCCAAGTTTCACCTGAAAGGAGGAATGAACTACTTCCTGCTCCTCAGGAGAATTGCGGGGCAACCTGCATCTGCAGTTCTTTTGGCAACTATTGAAAACTATGGGCTCATGTAGAGAAGGGGCTTGCAAGAGCTAACATGAGGCTTGAATTTGCTCCCACACACTCAGGTGCCCCTATTTTTACATTCCAGTTCCGTAAAACTTGACTTCTACTCAGGGATACCTCTCCACCGTACTGAAAAGCCATACCTCTCACAGTCTTTCTGCAGGTTGAAGTTTATTCTCAGTTCTTCACACAGATGCACTTCATCTATGCATATCCCCTCTACCAGCTTCTTCACTTGCTCCTTTCAAAAATAGAAAAGATACATAACATACACAGCATCGGGACAATATCTACGTGCAATATGCGCATCTAGCATTCCCCACAGAGAAGCTGCAGTACATCTCTATCTGTCGCTTCCTGTATGACCACCAAATGACAAGATACTCAGAGCCTGAACGGAAGCGATAACAGAAAAAGCCGAGTATGTAAGAACTCGATAAAAAGGTGGATGTGGTTTTCCTGGGTGTTTGCTACGGACCTGGAGAATTTTCTGGGCTCACCTGTTCCAAGAGTTCAGCCTTTCTCCTGTCACTCTGACCAACAGGCTCTTCCAGGCAGGATTTTGACTTCAGTTCCTCCTCCCACATGTTGTGTGAGCCCTTTGATGTCAGAGCCATCGCATTATTCTGCTTTTGCATCTGTGAAAGCAACCATGGCAAAAGAAAAAAACTAAGGTGACCAGAAAGACAATGCTGCAATGGAAGGCAATAACCTAAATGGCAACAGGGCTCAGCTTGCCTCTCCCCATTCAAGATCTACAGTTAAGGTTAATGCAGAGTATAAAACACACCTCAGGAAACATAACCAAGAATGGCAATCGAAGCTGGTGGAAAGAATGAAAACTCTAGAAGTGACAGGATGAGGTTACAGCTTTGGGGGATAAGAAAACATGCATGCACACACACCCAATATCACCCTTCAACTTTCTTCCAAAGGTTCTCCGGAGTTCATAATGACACATTCTTTATAGCAATCCCTCTAGCACCCACCACAGAAAATACCCTACCGTCCCGTCACGGCTTCTGTAACAGCTGTACATCTTGTGAAAGCAAGAAAATGCTCTGCTTTTTACTGTAAAGCATCAACTCACCTCACTGTTCTTTACCACAGCCCCCTGCGTGGCAGGACAGTACCTGCACCTATTCACAGCTGGGAACGGAAGCTAACATGGTTTCAAGAGCAAGCTGTGACAAAGCTGTAAAGGTAACATGGGTGTCCCAAGTCAGTCTCCTCCATCAGCTTTCAACCACAGATCTCTCTCCTGCCTATCCATCCTATCCACCATCTGTTGTGGTTTAACCCTAGTAGGCAGCTAAGCACCACACAACCACTTGCTTACTTCTCCCTGGTGGGATGGAGGAGAGCATTGGCAGGGTAAGAATGAGAAAACTTCTGGGTTGAGATAAAGACAGCTTCACAGGTAAAACTAAAGCTGCATGCCCAGGCCAAGCAAAATAAGGAATTCATTCAGTACTTCCCACCAGCAGGCAGTTTTTCAGACATTTCCAAGAAACCAGGGCTTCATCATGCATAATGGTTACTTGGAAATATAAATGCCATATCTCCAGATGTCCCTCCCTTCTTCCTTTCCCTCAACTCTTCTTGCTGACCCTGATGTCATATGGGATGGTCATGTGGAGTCAGCTGTCCTGGCTGTGCCCCCCTGCCCCAGCTTCCTGTGCACCCCAAGCCTACTTGCTGGTGGGGTGGTATGAGAAACGTAAAAGGCCTTGACACTGTGCAAGCACTGTTCAGCAATCACTAAATCACCCACAATGTTGTCATCACAAATTCAAAACATAGCACCAGACAAGCTGCTATGAAGAAAATGAACTAGTGTCAAATCCTTATCTTTTGGAGCATTAAGTAGGACTTGCTATTGTAGCATGGGAAAACTCTCAAAACCAGAAGCCTGGGGAATGGACCAAGCTGCTTTCTGAGCAGCCTATATTCAGCAAAACACAGGAGCTGAGTGCCCCTAGGCTCTCCAGGCAAACCTCATCTTAACATTTCCCCACAGAAATAGGTAACTAGGTTCAGGAGCTCAGAAAAGGGGAAGTTTATGACCAGCTTACTGAGGCAGAGGCTTGCAGGTCTCTCTGAAGGGCTTCAATCTTCTTGCTTTGTTGCTCAACTGTGGCTTCCAATCTGGCATTTTCAATTTCAAGGCTTAAAAAGAAATACAGGTCTTATTCTGGAAATCCACCAGAGCACCAATTCTGGAAGAACTGTGTGAAATAACGTAAACTAATCCAAAAGCACCCTTCAAAATCATGTATTAACTTGGTGTGATGCAACAAGGCTATCCTGCTGTTCCCACACAGTCCCAAAAAGCAACAGACACTTTGCTTCACTGAGTTGCTCTCTTACTGTTGCACGTGTTCTTCCAGTTGTTTTATAGTGGTATTAGTCCCAGAAGATGCCAGCAGGAGGTCCTGCAGTTTCTGGGAAGAAGCTATTACTTCTCTGTCCTTATTCTCCAAGGCAATCTTCAAGTCACGGACGCAGTGCTCAGACTGGAGATGCTGTTCTTCCAGCTCCCGCAACTGGAAAGTGACAGTAAGAATGCAGAGTCGTCAGGTGAGCTTGGACACAGAGGAGTCAGCTGCTGCTGAAGAATTCAAGCATGGCACGTATCTGCGCACACCCTCTATGCAAAGGGCTGCAATCATTTCAAGTACATCCAAACCTTCACTTCTGCTAGCAAATGAACACAAACTGTGTTACGTCATCATCTTTTATAATGGCCTCTCCCATCCCTCCACCGATTTCCTATAGCACGGTTGGAAGCACCGACACTGCCCCTCCTACCCCTTTGGTGACTTATGACACTCTTTGGATCCACTTGTTTGCTCCTCTGTTGAAAATCCGAATGAAAAAGTTCATCCTTCCCCTGAAGGGACTTTACAACTCCCTCATAAGGAGATTAAGATGATTTCTCTTTCAGAACTCCAAGGCCTCTATACTTTAATTTTTGTAAGAATACGGCAAAAGGTGGTCCCCATAACGTTGGAATGCAGCTTATGATGCACTTGTAAGAAGGCTCCCTAAGGATGGCAAATAACAGCAGGGCTAAAGAAAGGGGAAAAAAGATGCTGCAATGCTGCTTTGCATATACAGTGCAAACACCCGACCTACAATCAAGCTCTGCTTCTTGCTTGGTTCAGTCCACATGGTTCTTATACCGGTACTGTTAAAAAAAAGCCCAAAGCCTAACAACTCTTTAATAGTTCCTTCAACCTGGAAGAAGGTTCACATTGTTTTACACAGCTGGCACAAAGGCAACATCCTTCACACATACTTATCAAGCTAGGAAGTACATCTGTGGTGTACAAACAGAAGAATATAGAGAAAGAGTGCAATATCCTGAACAGGGAAATAGTCCTTCAGAGCAGAGGTGAATTTGGAGAGAGAAAAAACTGCTTTGTTTGTACCTAGCCACCAGAAGGCACTAACGCACTGCCTTGCCCTCCAGCTTTTGAGGAGCTCCCCAAAGGGTTTGCTGCATTGATCACCACAGGAGGGGAGGAAAAAAGGAAGAGAAAGGACATTGGTGCAGTACTACCCCAGAGCTTGAACAAGAGCTTTTGCTGTGGGGTTGAGAAGCAAGATTGTCTTTTACTTGCAACAGAAACCAGTTGGCCATTTGACAATTGAAGTAACACTGTCTTCCACTGTTGAAGAGGAAGATGAGGCCACCTGGCCAAAGGTTTCACTCGCTTAATGAATTATGATGGGGGGATCATTGTTAACTTCCTCAGATCTCTCTCCTGCTGGCTCCCAGAATTCTGTTTTGTCCTTTTTCACGAAGAATGGGAAGAAACAGCCACCCACAGGTTTATTGTTTGTTATAGTGACAGGCTTTCCATACCTCAGCTTCAACCCTGTCCAGTTCCTTCTGCGAGCGCAGCTTGTCTTCCTCCAGGTCACTGTGGTAGCGCGTAATAGCCTCTAGGGAAGCTTCAAACATGCAATGCTGTTTAAGAGCATCAGTGAGCTTCTGCTGCAGCTGTGTCACCTGAAGAAATGTTGTTACATGAGCATGAAGAATTCAGTAAGAATGTGAGAATGTGAGGTGTACTTTTACTTCTTAGATTACATAATTAGGTCAGTCTTCAGGGTGAATTCAAAGATAAGAAATGTTGCCCGCCACCAGCAGGCACCTGTAAAACTGATGACATCTCTCCATCTTTCTCAGCTGAGCACCTCCATGGTGCCAGGGGGAGGCAAGGGGAATATTCACTGCTTTTATGCTATACTAGAAATCAAACTCCAAGGCTGGTTGCGATGAGACCCAGGTCATTAGACTGATCTGCCTTCATCCCAGTCCTAGATGAAGAGCTGGCCAAGAGAACAAGTATTTCAAGAACTTCTTGCTGAAAAGCCCCATGACCCTCTGAATGCTCCCAGTTACAAACATATGGGGGAGCAGCAGAAGAGGTCAATGAGCCCAAAGGTAAATAAGTGCAAAAGCAAATGAACCGAGGAGGACCCCACTGCATCCCTCACAGAAAGTACCTCAGAATCCCTGTGAGATTCACCATCTTCTTCTTGCTCTGCTCCTCCAGCTAGCCAGGCACCTACAAAGGAGGTAACACTCATACTCTGAGCATTTATCTCCCTCTGCTTTTTCCCATCATCCAAGCCCAGCATCCAAAAGATGAGGAACAGTCTATGGCAGGCCATAGTGATTTTCCTCATTGGCTCTTCTGCAGTTAAGCATCCTACCTGCTCTGTCCTGAGCAAGTGCAGTCCATGTAAAGTCATCAGACTCTGCAGGGCAGGAGCTGCTGGAAACTGCCATGTTTTCTGCACCACTTGCAGATTCTTCCATGCTTCCACCACCCATGTTTTCCACCGGTAGCTTGCTATGGATATATAAAGAAAGAGAGGAAATAGGGATGGTAAAAACATGTTCCACACACCTTCATCAGTGGTGATGTGTTGACATTGTCAGCAAGGTTCAGCTGGCACTTCTCCTGTACTAGAAATCTAAAGACATCCACGTGGCCGTTTGCACAGGCGAGATGCAGAGGTGTCCTAAAAATTAAACATATGAGCTTAACATAGACAACAAAAAAACCAAAGCTGTTCAGCCCTGGGGACCCTGCCCAGATTCTGCTGCTCTCATTTGCCGCTGCTGCAATCCTGCACTGATCACCCACAGGGCAGAAGAGAACTGGTGGTGCCTGAGCAGCTACAAAACAGTCCCACAGGGAGACCATGGCGAAGCAGCATGTCGGCGGCATGCACTTCCAACAGTACTCGAGCCAACCTGGCAGCTAGGAGGTGCGAAAAGCTCTAGAATTCACTGTCCCAGCTGACAAGGCAAATCTCCCTTTTCAAGCGATGAGCTTTGGATGTGATCCCACACAAAGCGTTAAGAGTGGATGCTTCCACATGGCACCCAAAAGCTGCCGGGTGGGTTGGTCACACCGTGCTGATGCTCCTGCTGTATCAGTAGGCTCTGTGTTATAACACCTTCCTTGTGCTTGAGAGAGGGTGGCTGAGGACGAGCAGAGCTTGGCTCAGAACCTCCAGCAGCAGCACCTGCCAGAAGCAGCCAAGGTGTCCCATCAGTGGCCCACAGCCCCACACTGCTTCTCCTTCTCTTGCCTGTCAATGCCAACTCACCACCTGCGCCACCATCTCAGCCAGGCCAGGTCACTGCGGGCAGCCGCGTGGTGCAGCCTGCCCCGGCCCTTCTCCCGGAGCTCGTTGGCACTGGTGGTGGTGGCAGCAGCACAGGGCTGCCCAGAAGCGCTGCCGGAGGGCGACTGCTGCCGCTTCTTGCTGAAAAGCCCCATGACCCTCTGAATGCTGCGGTACATGCTGCGGTACATGCTGCAGTGCAGGCACGGCCTTGCTGGCAGCGACCAACAGCAGGAGGCATCTGGGGGACTCTGCCAGGCCCCAGGCAAGGACGAGGACGAGGAGTTCGCACTGAGCAGTGGCTGGGGATTGCAGCCCCTGCAGGGGACACACCGATGCTCCCAGCCTGGGAAGTGCTGCTGCTCCCCAGACAGCAGTGAGAGCCTGACCCCTGCCCAGCAGAGGCGTCACAGCCCCGTGCCTGCATAACAATGGCGGGAGCACGATCGGAGAAGGGGGGGGCGTCACAGAGGGCGGGGTGACGACACTGTCCAGGGGTGGGTGGCCTGCAGAGGCCTGGTGGGCCGGTGTGAGGGGTGGCCCTGAAGGAGCACAGAAGAGAACAGGTCATTGACCACGACAGAAATGTATAGGAAAAGGGTAATATAGGCCTCAAAAGAGGGGCGGTGGGGAGAGGAAGGCAACAAAAGAAAAGCACCAAGAAAACCCCAACCAACCAGAGCTCACCTTTGTTTTTAATCCCTTGTCTTCTGTGACTATTTCAGAGCAGTTTTTCTTCATTTTTTTTCCGTGTAAACTAATCTCGGTGTCTCTCTCCTCTCATACACCCTTAGTTTCTTCATAGTTCTGCTCAGAAGTCTCTTCAGCCTGCACAGGAAATATTTCAAGAAAACAATGAAGCAGGCTGAATAGTCCCAGCTCTCTCAGCCTTTCCTCAGGTGAGACACTCCAGTCCCTTAATCAATTTAGTGGTTATTTAATGGACTTCCTGCAGCATGTCCGTGTCTGTCTTGTACTAAGGAGCCCAGTATTGGACATAATGCTCCCCTCACCAGTACTGAGTAGAGAGGAACACCATCTCCTGTGACTTGCTGGCAATACTTTGGCTAACTCAGCCCAGGTTACCATATTTCTTCTTTGCTGCAGGGACACATTGCTGGCTCATGGTCAACTTTGTTATAAGTAAATTTTACTCAAAGTCCAATAATAATTTTAAAAGTAATTTATTGAGTAGGAATAGGTGAGCAAAAGCAGTGCTGGGTGGCCAGGGAGTCTCAGCTCCACCAATGGCTTGCACCTCAAAGCAGTTAGTTCTCCATATTTAAAGTATATTCCAATACATATCTATTAGCTAATGCAAAATACCTATACATATGCATGAACCTTCCCCGCTTCATATTAAAATTAGGTCTCCTCCCCTCCACGCCTGTGCAGAGCTTTGTGGTGGTGGTTGTTGAGGGTCTTAGAGGGAAATCTTCATTGCAAACTATAGTTACCCCCCCTTCTTCATCGTCACCTTTAATTAACCTCTTGATCTCGCACATGTGCACTTTCTTCTTGAATCTGAGCCCAAGTCCCTCTTTTGTTATTCTTGCTTATCAGCTTTAAATGGGTTGGAGTTTTCTACAGGCTCTCGTCCCCAGCTCTTTGGTATGTGGGGAGTTTTTCTGTTACATCACCTGCAAGGCTCATCCCTGGCCATCTTGGCGTCTAGGTCCTGTAATAAATTATTCATTAGGCCTCATTCCTGACATGTTAAGAGCCCGCAGTAAACTGGCTACAAGGCCTGTCTTTGTTAGGTTAAGAAAACTATGAAGCTAGAAATGTTAGCGCTTAAAGCTTAAAGAGACAAACTAAAAAAATACCAAATGCCTGCTACCATCCCCCCTTTTCTAAAACCTTTTACTTCTCTACACACGTCTTATAAGTACATTTTAGGCTCAATTTGTGGTTAAACAACAAGATACTTTAACATAGGATTGTTAAACATAGCATTGTGGTTCGACATTACACAAGTTGTTTCCCAAGACAAATCGATTGTTTGATTAGCAAATTCTCTTAATATACCTATTACAACTTGGTATCCACCGGGACTCCCAGGTCCTTTTCTGCAAAGCTGCTTTCCAGGAGGGTGGCCCCCAGCAGGTACTGGTTCCTGGGATTGTTCCTTCTCAGGTGCAGGACATTGTGCTCTACCTGTTTGAACTGCATGAGGTTCCCGTCAGCCCATTTCTCCGTCCTGTCAAGGTCCATCTGGATGGCAGCACAACCCCCTGGTGTATCAGCCACTCCTCACAGTTTCCTGTAATCAGCAAACTTGCCAAGGCTACACTCTGCTCCATCATCCAGATCATTAATGAAGGTTTTGAACAGGACTGGACCCAGTGTTAACCTCTGGGGTACACTGCTTGTCACTGGCCTCCAACTAGATGTTGCACTGCTGATCACCACCCTCTGGGCCTGTCTGTCCAGACAGTTTTCAGTCCACCCTGCTGTCTGCTCATCCAGCTCATGTATGCATGAACACCTTGTATATGAGGATCTTATTGGTGCTAGTGTCAAAGGCCTTAGTGAAGTACAGGTAGACAACATCCACTGCTCTCCCCTTATCTTCCAGGCCAGTCTTTTCATTATAGAAGTTTAGCAAGTTGGTGAAACGTGACTTCACCTTATTTAAGCCATTCTGACTACTCCTGATGATTTGGTTTCTGCCATGTGTCTGGAAATGGTTTCCAGGATTAGCTGCTCCATCACCTTCCCAGGGATGGAGGTGAGGGTGATTGACCTGTAGTTCCCTGGGTCCTCTTTCTTGCCCTTCTTGAAGATAGGAGTGGCCATTTCTTTCCTGCAGTATTTAGCCACTTCTGCCATGCACAGTTATCAACCAAAGATTATTGAGAGTGGCTTCAAAATGACATCAGTCAGTTCCGTCAGCACTCACGAACGCTTAAGTATTTCCTAACCTGCTCCACCTCCACCAAGAGTACATCTTTGCAACACAACTCGATGCGGAGGGAGACAAATGATTAGGCAGCACTGGAACCCAATGCAGCTTTTCCAAAGGCAGAGTGCATGCTTGGATAGGGCTTTTGTGCTGCCTTGTTGCTTTCCTGCCTGTGCCACCCGAGGAAGGAATGAACTCCCCTGAGTGAAGAGACTAGCAATTGTCCTCTTAGAAAGGTGTTGGTGCTTTCCATGTGCGCTTTTTGCCATCTAGTGGCAGTACTGTATCAGTGTACTGTTTGCCTCTGCACTTTCTAGGCATGGTATAAAATTGTCTGTGCAGTAGGGCTCCTCCATCAAGCACCAAGGTGCAACTAGCCATCCACACTACTGACTGTAGTGGTGTGATGAAGAGAGGGGAGACTAGCTTTTCCTGGGATGGTCAGACTGAGGGAAGTATCCACTGTCAAGTATAACCACAGGAATGCTTAAAATTGGTGCTTTTCTGAAGCTTAATGGAGGTTTTATTTATTCAAGCAAATGCTCATTATGTGATCATATGGATGTGTTGTTGCTGATTTGGGGATGTATCCTGAAAGGTAACATTGTGGGGCCTCTAAAATGAAAAGTTGTATTTTGATGGGAATGTTTGTTCTGTCAGCAACCCCCAGCACAAAGAGGTATGCTGTGACTCTGAAATGCAGCGGTTAAGTTAAGGATACAGGTAGTTAAGCCAGCTCCAGTACATGGATGCCAAATAGCTTTAGAGGAATTTCCCTCACTGAACTACAGTCCTGCAGATCTGTAGGGATTGTATATGGCCACCTTCCTGGGTTTCCACCCACTTTTGAAGCAGGCTCTGACTTGGAAATGAGTTAGTCTTTATTGATGGCTTGTTCTAGCTCCTGATATGAGGCTATGAAAATTGTCTTTTCACACCCAGAAATTAGAGGTCTGCTGTCTGTCATCCTGCTATGAAAGGTGCTATGATTCCATCCGCTTGCAAGTTTGATATGAATAATATCCATCCACGTGTCTGCTGAAGTACTGAGTCCTAAAGCAACCATTAGCAAGCTTCAGCATGGGTGGTACATGCCAAAAGGCCACAGCAGGTATGTCGCAGCTGCTTTGGGATAGATGTTGCACACAGGCATAGACATGACATGAAGTGTAGCTGTTCCTGGAGTTTTTCAGGCATGTCCTGGTGTCCAAAAAAAATGTTCTTGGAGTGCTCATTCATCTAAACAGCTTTACCAGGGCAACCCTCAGGAGCAGTCTTGCAGAACAACACTGAAATATCCAAATACTCTTCCGAATTATGCAATGCATACCTTTGGTAAGCAGGCTTTTGACAATGCATTTTTATTTGATCCAAGACAGGCATCCTCAACTTAACTGCTGCATTTCAGTCACAGCAACATTTCCCCAGGTTGCAGGACTGGAATTGGCCATTACATTTTATCAATGTAAGTAAAAGGTAGATAAAGAAAGAATCACCCATGCAGTGTACAAAATGGAAAGTGTAGGTTAAATTTATTTTTCAGCATCAAGTTTTTAAAAACATTGTTTTCTTTATTTGCAGATAGCTCTAAATAATGCTATGTTAATGAAAGACAAATATAGGATATTAATTTTACATGAGCTAATGAAATAATTACTTTTGATAATGAAAATAATAATTGTCTAAGAAAAATATTTCATAAGTGATGTGAAATATCTGGGTGCATTTCTTTGTTCCGTCTCTGGGTACCACTGTTATGCCATGTATCTACTTTTTTGTCTGGTTAGTTTCTACAAACAAGATTTTTACATGAATAATCACAAATCAATCTTTTTCTTCTTTGTTACAAAGACTGGAACTTTCCTTGCCTGTTTCTATACATTTCAAATTACAGTGGTCTGTTGTATACACCTTGCACTATTTGTGGCTTTCTTTATATCCATAATACATATATAGTTGAGTAAGTATGTATATAAAATACAATTGTTAGAGTACTTAAAAAGTGTAACAAGATTTGGATACAATCCTTGTTTTCAGAGGAATTGTTGTAGACTACTTGGGAAAAATCTCCCCTACTTTTTTGTTTATATAGAAAAAAACCAAACAACCAAAAAATCAAATTCAGTGTTGTACTAATCAATTCTCATTCATCAAGTATCAAATTGAGAAAAGAATAATTTTTCTCATTGTTCCAAGTGGGGGAAAAGGGGAGAGAAAGAAGTATTTTTTCTTATATAAAAGCCAGAAAGGGATAGTTGAAGTGCCTTGTTCATCACAGGTGACATAACCACCTTAGAGTAATATCACATGTCGAAAGGCTCTCTTCTGCACCTAGCAGCTATGTGTGACAGAGGGTGGGTCAGTAGTGAATCCTGGTGCTGTTCCCAGGGATCTAATGGCTATTGTCGGCCTCTTTACTAGGCTGCTTTTGTTCTTGCGTTTGTATTTGTTCCCAAGGAAAGATGTCATAGATATGTTATTTCTTTTTTTTTTCTTTTTTGAAACAATACTCTTTTCAGAGAAATGTGGCACATTTTTTATTTCCTACCCTCAGACTTGATCCTACTTGATCTCAGTAATACATATCTAGGCTTGACCACAGTACAAAGAAGGTCACCATTATTGTCACCCTCCTTTAGGGAGAGTTTGTCTGCCTTGTTCAGCACTTTATCTGCAAGAGGCTTTGTCTTAGTTATGTCCCACCCTAGCTATAGCAATGCTAGTTAGGTAGCTGAATTCCTCAAGTTCCCACTGAAGATCTTAGTTTGTATATTGTGCATTTCTTTGTTTTCTGAAGTTCTGGTGAACTCCAGCTGTGGGTGAACCCATATGTCTACTGAAGAACCACAGATTTCCATATTATTTAGCATCAACTTAATGCATCCTAGTATTTGCTGGGTTTTTACTTGACTGGCCACTTCTTTTCACAGAAGTACAATATGTAGGCCTCAGTAGGTTATACAAGTTTAGTGATTTCTTCCTGATGCATTTTTTTGCACAGGTCTGTGACCCCAGTGACTATGATCTACCACTGAACTCCTGATTGTACTATGTCAGTCAGATAGCTCTGGAGTAATTGTTAATGGCTAGATAACTAGCTATACAGCAGATTACTTAAGATTTGACTACACAGAATCACAGAATGGTTTGGGTTGGAAGGGACCTTAAAGATCATCTAGTTCCAACCCCCCCGGCCATGGCCTTCCAACACCTTCCACTAGATCAGGTTGCTCAAAACCTCAGCCAAACTGGCCTTAAACACTCCCCTTCCAGGGAGGGGGCATCCACAACTTCCTTGGGCAACCTGTTCCAGTGTATGACCACCCTCACAGTGAAGAATTTCTTCCTAATATCTAATCTAAACCTACCCTCTTTCAGCTTAAAGCCATTTCCCTTTGTTCTACCACTACTTGCCTTTGTAAAAAGTCCCTCCCCAGCTTTCCTGTAGGCCCCTTCAGGTACTGGAAGGCCGCTATAAGATCTCCCTGGAGCCTTCTCTTTTCCAGGCTGAACAGCCCCAACTCTCTCAGCCTGTCCTCATAGGAGAGGTGCTCCAGCCCTTGGCTCATCCTTGTGGCCTCCTCTGGTCTCTTTCTAACAGGTCCATGTCTCTCTTGTGTTGGGGGCTCCAGAACTGGACACAGTATTCCAGGTGGGGCCTTATGAGAGTGGAGTAGAGAGGGAGGATCACCTCTCTCGACCTGCTGGCCATGGTTCTCTTGATGCAGCCCAGGATGCAGTTGGCCTTCTGGGCTGCAAGCGCACATTGCCAGCTCGTGTTGAGCTTCTTGTCCACCACCACTCCCAAGTCCTTCTCTTCAGAGCTGGTCTCAAGCCACTCATTGCCCAGCCTGTATTTATGTTTGGAATTGCCCTGACCCAGGTGCAGGATCTTGCATTTGGCCCTGTTGAACTTCATGAAGTTAGCACAGGCCCACCTCTCAAGCCTGTCAAGGTCCCTCTGGATCTTGGAGGTACTCCAGAGAAAAATGTTTAAAAGAGACCAATAAATGCCATCTAGAATATATTAGTAATTTGGATCAGTCATCTTAATTGTAAAGATGAGGAACAGCAAGTTTACATTTCCACCTAGGGCAGAACTGTTTTGAATTTTAAGGGATAAACAGCCTATCTATCTTCTTCAAAGTTGTTCACTTTTGAAGTAAAATGCCAGGCACCTCAGACACAGATGGAGGCTGAATGTAGGCTTTGAAACTCCGTGAGTCAGAGACAAACAGGAATTAAAGTGTCCAGACCAGTCAATATCAGAGTGAAAACAGCCATTGTCCATGGAGCCAATAGGGGTAACCACTGGGGTTACTCTGGCCCCTATAGTCCCTGGGATCCAGTAGGCGGTCTGCCCAGCCTGTTTTCATTGGAATTTGGGGAATGGGTCCCTTTGTCCCTGCCTTAGTTAACATGCAACCACACAACTTAAATACCAAAACCTCGAAATCAGCACTCCCCTCGTCTCTTTCTCCAAGCTTTGATATACCCAAAGGAAAAAAATCTCCTTGGTCAGCTGGTGATGACTAAACCTCTCACTTGCTGTGGTCACCCCTTCTGTTTCCAGAAAGCAGTGCCACCCACGAACCACAGTGAGGCTCCACTTCCCTTTCACTCAGCCTCTCTCCCTTTCCCAAAAACCCTCAGTGCTGTGGCTGTCTGCTTAGTGACATCACTAAGCAAAACTCCACGGGCATCACAGCAGTATTTGTCACCTCTGATTTCTTCTGCCTTTTCTCTGGCTAAAAACTAGGGGTAGAAGAGTTACAGGAACTTCTACCTCAGCATTGGAAGAATGGAGCTGTTGTTCTTGTTGGTTTTGTAGCTATGAAGACCAAGAGAGCTACAGCAGATCAGCCTAGAGTATAGCACAGATCTGGGAGTGAAAGAGCATCGACTTTCATACACTTGGTTACTGTATAACACTTCCTGACCATTTCCACAATTCATTGATCAAAATTTACAGAAGGTTTTGATTAGAACAAAGATACCCATGTGTGGTGGGTTGACCCTGACCAGAGGCCAGATGCCCACCAAAGCCCACTCTATCACTCCCCCTCCTCAAATGGGCAGGGGGAGAAAATTATAACAAAAAGCTCGTGGGTGGAGATAAGGACAGAGAGAGATCACTCACCAGTTACTGGCACGGGCAAAACAGACTCGACTTGGGGGAAAAAACAAATTTACTTTATTACCAATCAAAATCAGAAGATAGTGAAAAGTAAAAGCAAATCTTAAAACACGTCTCCCATCCCTCCCTTCTTCCCGGGCTTAATCTCTTTTCTGATTTTCCACCTCCTCCCCCCAGCAGCACAGGGGAACAGGGAATGGGGTTGGGGTCAGTTCATCACACGTTGTTTCTGCTGCTTCTTCCTCCTCAGGGGGAGGGCTCCTTCCCCCATACCAGCATGGGGTCCCTCTCACGTGAGACAGTCCTCCACCAACTGCTCCAACGTGAGTCCTTCCCATGACTGACAGCTCTTCATGAACTGCTCCAGCATGGGTCCGTTCCATGGGGTGCAGTCCTTCAGGAAGGGACTGCTCCAGTGCAGGTCCCCCACGGGGTCACAAGTCCTGCCAGCAAACCTGCTCCGGCGTGGGCTCCTCTCTCCACGGGCTACAGGTCCTGACAGGAACCTGCTCCAGCGCGGGCTTCCCGCAGGGTCACAGCCTCCTTCAGGCATCCACCTGCTCCGGCGTGGGGTCCTCCACCGGCTACATGTGGTCATCTGCTCCACCATGGACCTCCATGGGCTGCAGGGGGACAGCCTGCCTCACCATGGTCTTCACCACAAGTTCTCTTACATCTTCTCACTCCTCTCTCCAGCTGCAAAGTGTGCAGGTTTTTTTTTTTTTCCCCCTCTCTTTCTTTTTTTCTTATTTATGTTATCACAGAGGCGTTACTGATTGGCTCGGCCTTGGCCAGCGGCGGGTCCTTTCTTGTAGCCGGCTGGCATTGGCTGTGTCGGGTCGGACATGGGGGAAGCTTCTGGCAGCTTCTCTCACAGAAGCCACTCCAGGTCCCCCACTGCTACCAAAACCTTGCCACGCAAACCCAATACACCATGTCTTTTTTCACAAAGAGAATGGTATTATCTTGAGAGGATTATTTGCAACACAAGTTTGTAACCAGTTCCAGGCCCACTTTAAAAGGTTCTTAGAGGCAGATGACTGTTCTAGAAGGTGCATCACACATCACCTGTGAATATCTGCAAAGCTCTGCAGCTTGGTGACTAGAAGGGCAAACCTTCATTCATTCAAACTGTCTCATTGGAGCATTGCAGCAGGATTTCTGCATGCAAAATACTTTAGTGGCTAAGGGTTAAATCCTTTGAGTAGACTGTTGCCAGCAGGAGGCTGGGCTCTGTCACTAAGCTGGTCATTTTCCCCAGACATGTGATAAGGGCTATCTCATCTCTGAACCTTTAGCTCAGCTTTTTTAACATCTCAGTTAATTATAAGCTCTTTCTGCATCAGTAGATCTCATAATTTCCCATGCAGTAACCAGCAGTAAATTGTAGAAAAGCTGTTTCACAAACCCATCTCTCCTAGCCAGAAAAAAAGGAGGATGGTCACAGCTGATCAATGGGAAGGGCAGATATGTTAATTATTTTTGCTTTTTTGCTCAGTACCAGTCTTTTCAGGCCTCTGGAAGGAGAGCCTGTAGAAAAGTTAGTGACACAGAAAGTGATTTCCCTGGCAAATTTATTTATTTACAGTCTGTGCATAAGCCCTTTTTAATAAAGAAGAAAGGGGGGTTAGACTCAAGTGTGTTGTCTCTGCTGGAGCACTGTGAAGCCCTGCCTTGCACAAGAGCTCTTTTCTCTGGCTGGGCAGCATCAGTGGGTGGGCTGGGAAGCTGGGCAAAGTGCAACAATTTTTGCTAACACAGTGCTATCACCTAGCAGAGGACTCCCTGGCAGAAGGTGGAAGCCAAGCTGGGCCAGGGCCACTTTCCTATCTAGAACAGCACAGCTGTGTCTGCTCCTGCTGCCTACAGCTCTGCATTTTACAGACACTGCTGTTTGGTTCCTGGGGTGAAGCTGTTCATGACTCAGTGCTAGGGCATGGGAGAGAGAAGCCATGGACAGTCCTTGTCCATCTGTGTAGACATCCCCCAGTTATCTTTATTTTCAGCTTCCATGGGCACAACTTTCACCACCTCTTTCCTTTTTTTTGGCTTTAAATCAGCACAGGTGTATAATGGAGCTGCTAGAAGAGCAGGTTAATTCAGTGGTGCACTTCCTCTACAGAGACTTATACAGTGATCATAAGAGCTCAACATTTGTATTTAACCATCAGATTTTTTCTTATGACTTTATATGTATAGTCTCTATTTTGCCTTTTCACTATCATACCAGATTAGCAATCATATCTAAGGAACAAGTGTTAAAGCAAAATTCTACTAATTTGCACTTTACTAGGTTGCATTTTTACATAAAAGTGAGTTTTCTTCTAGTTTTCTTTCATATTCAAATCTGGAATATGTATTTCCAATAATGACCCCTGTCTGAAGGGTAACACAGATGCCTGATGTCAGATGAGATGTAGTGTGGTCCAACAGATCCTTCACTGTGCAGCTGGTAAAGTTAGGGAGGTTCTTAAGGGAGCACGTTTAGAATGCACGCACATTAAGAAAATTCGGGTTTATGGCTCAGGTGTACTGTTGCCATTATAACATGTCGTGCACTGCAGTTCCTGAAGTTCTATCATTTTAAGAATTTAAAAAAATGTGGATTTTAAACAGTGTATATGGAAAAAGAACTATAAAACTTTAGTTTAGAAAAATGGAGGTTAGTTGCTCTGCTAATTTTACAGTGAATGAAGAGGTTCAGATCAACCCTAGGGACTGTACATGGGGCCAGCATGGAGATGGGGGAATCCTGCCATCACTATACATACATACTTACAGCAAAAGGATGCAGAGGGTGCTCTCAGGCATTCCCAAATCTCTGCTGGAGTCTCAAACAAGATCTACCAGGCTGCTGGTTGTCTCTGGACATGCAATTATGTGGTACAAGGCTGTTATGAACCAGAGAGGTCAGAAACCAGATGTACTATGGGTATGGCACTCAGCATTGCCTGGGCTAACTTGCATGAGTAGAGATTTGTGAAAACAAGAGGTGGGTACTGCACCTGGACACAAGCTAATACCTGGATAAACTGAACTCTGCTGTATGGGAATGCCAGTTTATCTAAAGAAAGACCCAGTGTTCCTGCCTGACACTTGTTTGGACAGGGCAGTATACCTTCTGGTAGGATGCAGAAGAACTGGGGGAGCGTACATTTTTTTTCTTGCATTCAGATGTTACTAGAGGGTGTCTCAGTTTTAATGGACTAATGTTTGCCACTGTGAAAGTATTTCAGCAAATTAATAAAAAAGAATTCTATTTGACTCTAACAATAAATAATTGCATAAGAAATAGAACTGTTCTCAACTAATAAATTAACAAACAACTTTTGTTGATACGTTCCCTTGCTTTGTTCATGTATTGTTCTGTTATTCACAAATTTGATCCCCTTGATCGTTAGTGTTAATGAGTGAGGTTTAGCTGTTCCACAATGTCAGTGAGAGGTTTAAAATATTTATAATTGGTTAACTACTACATGATATTTTCAGCAATACTGAAAATATGCTTTTATATAATATCAGCAGAATATCACATAATCCAGCACTCATAATAAATATAGGATGCAATTTCTTCTTTATATGCCAAAACCAAAATGACACAAGTTATGCAGGCTTTTTACCACAGATGATGTGCATGGGAGTGGTATTTTTTTTCAGGCTGTTAAGTCATTAATAAGAGCAGTTTTATAACTTGATCACAGGTGATAGACGGGTTTTGAGACACAAGAAGGAAAATAGAAGATAAGCATGACATCTTTATCTTTGTCTCAGACTGCTTGCATATTAGCTACTAATCTATAATAAGCAAAATTTTATGCTTCCTTTGCCACCTTCCTGGTGCACTCTATTATAGTTTTCAATTGGGTTTTCATTACCTCGGGTAATGAAGAGCAGCTAAGATGAAAATGAAGACTCTTGTGTTAGTCTGTAAGCAATTTGGGTGCACAAGGAAGACAATACCAAATTCTTTGCTAGTGTAGGAACACCTTAATCAGAACGGAGTTCTTCAGATTTTCAGTCCCTTTTCCAGCAGGTATGTGAGTGGAAGTTCTCAGATTACCTCTTCAACATCCGTAACACTGCAAACACCTCCTGAGGGTATTATAATGTTTTACACAAATACTTCATCAGCCTGCACTTTCTCACTGTGCTGCTTTTTCAGGATTTTTTGTTTGGTTGTTTTTTTACTTGCTGTCTGTGTTACTGTGCATCTACCACTTTTCTTTTAGAGCTATGACGTTAAAGGTCTCTTGGGACAAAGTCTTCTTTTACTATCTGATCCTCTTTTTTTCCCCAGCTTTATTGACCTCCACTCCAGATTCCTGGATGGTGTGAGTTGATCCTGCTTCAGAAGCATCTAACTTTATATCAGCTGAGGATATAGTCTAGGGTTGCTTGTTTTCGAGAGGGTGAGTGGCTCTGTAGGTAATGTTACACCCGGGTTAGAGCCTTGTCTTTAACCTCATAATCCTGCAAATTTTCATAGATTTCTTTTGTGCATGACAGTTGTAGTCATCAATTACTTGCAGATTTGAATGGGATCATACCATTGCATGGAAACTTTTGAGTTGTTCATATTTTCCCACAGGTTGTCCACCCCTTCTCTCTTTCTGCTTCTGAGTTAGGGTTTTTTTCCCCCCTCAGACCTCATTCCTTGACCAGTTCCTTTGCCGTACTTGAATTATCACATTCTATGATTCTGTGCTCAAAAATAAATGTGTCATTAAATACCTTGTTGGTTCAAGCCAAAATAAGCACAGATATCTTTGCCTTGTATATCATAATTGCAGATGTCTTCCTGAAAATCACACTTGGCTAGTAATTTGCACATTAGCACAGCACAACTTCGAAAGATGTGAGAGCACTGTAATAGCACATGAGTGTTGTAGCACTCCTTGAACTTTCAGCCTTCGATAACCACATTGCAGAAGAGGAGCCAGTGTGCTGTCATGCTGGAGACGCAGGAGTTACATGCCTCTTCCAAGGCAAAGAGTGTCATCACACCTCCAACATACATGTTGTAATTTTCAGTTAGGGAATTTGAGTGTTTCAGGATGTATTTTCTTTTACTGCTGAGCAACAGGAAACATATATTAGTCACGCTTTGATGGCTACAGAGATATAAGTATCAGAGTAGTTGCAGGTCAAAGTCTTCCTCTCTCTTATGCAGTGTGCCCTTTTATTATCTCTCTTGAGTGCCAAGTAAAATGATCCAGAAATTGATTTACAAATGCAAAACATTATTGTGCTCAAATACAGTGTACACTGATTTAGTGACTTCATGGCAGACACAATTTAGTACAAAAGGACAGGTGAAACGCTGAGCTTTTGCTGAACAAGTAGTGTAAACTGCAGCAGAGATGCTAAGTTAAATGAGGTAAGTATGTAGATGTGAGGAACCAGATTTTGAAGAAGGTGGGATGACAGTTGTATTCCTAAAAATCTAGCAGCATGTCTAGGGGAAAATAAATTTAAAAAAGGAGTTCATCTATTCATAGTATTTTCAAAGCAAACTGTCCATGTGGAAGAAAGTTGCTATGGTATCATACATGAAAAAGCCCTTCAGCGCAGAGGCCAAGACCTTGAGAGGCACACATACTGAACTCAAGTCACTCCAGAACAGGATTCACTCTGTTTGCCAGACACAGTATAAAATGGGGACAGCTATGGCTATAATGGATACAGGACACAAGGCAGGCTTTAGCAGTGGTCGGGAAAGTGCACATGAGAAGACAATAGGGGTCAGGAGATACCAGCATCTGAGTTTTTAGGAAGTTTCCCTTCAGAAGGTGATTTTTTTAAGGTGACAAAGTAGTTTAATTGAGAACAGATGACACCACACTTTAAAACTTGCTAATATTGGCAGTGATTAATTTTATTTACAATTAATTCTTCTATTCAGAACGCTTCTTACATAGATGCAGTTAAATGTTTTGAATAGCTCCATGCAGCATTGGCTGTCCATTTTATTTGAAGCTACAGGAGCATAACATGGAACATGTGCCCACTAGTGACAGTAAGTAAAACAACACAATTCCCTAAGAGAACAAGACTATATTATGTACCTTTCAAAAATACTGTAATTACAGTGACATGATCTATGGGACAAATTAGATTATTTCTAGTATTCTAATGACGTGAGTCCTATTTTTACCCTCCAGTGAGCAACGTGTTTCTTTCTTTACATATAAAGTATTCTGCATAGATCAATTTTGCCTGACTTGGAAGACAAATAATATCATTCTGTTCCTTCTTCCCTCCTACCATGCATAAAATATTAACCCTAGCCTTACACAAAGACATTTTTTTTGCATTTAATTATTACTCAGTTGCAGCCTGGAGACAGTGTTAATTAAGACGAAGTATGATACCACTCCTTCCCAATGTATGCATTTTGTCTGCTAGATTGCTGAGGTTAGGATCATACTGGGATACTGCTTCTATATTAAATTCTTATTTTACATCATCTTCTATATTTCATGGGATCATGAAGGAACTCACTGAGGGTGGCTAATCTTAGGAGAACATGGTCCAGACAAGATTTGCTGTGGGGCGGGAAGAATTTCCTTTGCAGTGCTGGCATCTGACTTAACCCTTGCTGCCCCCCAGGGACCACCTTCTCTCTAGCTCCTCTTATGTGAAGGTGTGTAGATAGAGGTCATGGCCTTCTTGTGCTGGGCTGCTGCTGTCCCTGCATCCCTGTGAAAAAGGCATCTGGGAAGGGACCATGTGCAGTGAAAGATATGGGTACTTGGAGCAGGACACAGAGTTGAGGCACCTCTGTATGAAACAAGGAAGAAAAGCACATTCTTTGTCACTGCCCTTTTAGGGCCCTGAGCATATCCCTGACCTCTGGGGCTTCTTTGGAGTCAACTCAGGGCCAGCACTGGTGCAGCTGTCCAGCCTTGGAGCACTCTTTGTTGACCTCATTTGGTGTCATTGGACCTGGTCTGCTCTTCTTACTTGGGGCCTGTGGGACTGCACCCTGGCCCATAGGGTATCTGCACTAAGGCTTAACTCCATAGTGTGCTAAGGCTTAACTCAAACTAGGATTTCTTCCTTGAGAAGAAATGCAAAATAAAAATGGAAAGGTATATTTTTCCTTCTTTTGTCTTCAGCGTTTTCTCTTCAGTTTGATAAAACTCTCAGCAATTCTCACTGAAACTAGGATTTTAATATGCTAGGCTCAGTAAAGGAACAAGAGGTTAAATTTGGCTCCTAGATTTCCATGTGTGCATGGATAATGTCTGTGAAGGTAAAATTTTCCTCTTCTTTTCTGGATTGAGTTCAGGTTATAATAATAACTTTTGGTAGGATCCATCTCACCCGACTTTATGGCTTCATTTCACCTGTACCTTTCAGCTATCCCTTACTAATCAAGAAAAATCATAGGCACTTCTAGAGCATGAGTCACCAGACCTGTTTTAAACACCTGCTTTAGGAAGTGATGAATCTTCACTGATTATCAAAGAAATCTTGAGTGACTTAGATGTAGCATAGGTTGTTTTCCATCCATTGCCCCTTCTCTGGCAGACAGATATGTTAATACAGACATTTATTGAAGCCTATTACAATAGTTATGGCTTAAACTGCAGGAAAGAAAAAAACTGGATGAGTGCCTAGATTTTGTGTATATTTACAAAAATAAAAGGTTGAGATTCTTGCTGGTTTTCTCAAATTTGCATTTCAGTGAGTGCACTTTTAATGTTCTCCTTTAAAAAACCTTTTAGCTAAGTTCCTAAATTAAGGAAGGAAAAAAAAAAGAAGTAAAAAAGAAGAATGTTTTATTCATCTTCTCAGTCTGAAATGAATCTTTTGGGCAAATAGAATTGCAGAACCTACTACTGCATCTTGGTGTTTTTATAGTTTTTCTGTTAGACTCTTGTTCCTTTCTAGGAAACACATACTTCAGATCTAAGGGACAGGAAAAGCTTTGATTAAGTGCACCCAGAGGAAGTGTTTCCTTCCCCAGATTTCCTGTGTAATATGCCAAGCACCACCAGTTGCTTGGTTATGTCATGTTCCATCATGTGCAGTAATACAAGGTGACTGTGACAGCCAGATGTGATATGATGTGTCCCTCAAGGCGACACTGCCTGGGGGAAAATGCTTATTTTGAAACCCATTACATTCTTCATGAATGAAATTATAAAACCCCAACCATAATATCCAAGAACAGCTTACCCCTCCTTCTTCAGAGAGTCGTTGGCTAATTCTTCCTGCGAAGATCATAAGAGACCACAATTAATCCATTAATGTAATAAATTTTAATGAGAACAAAAAGGGCTCAGAATTACATCTGCCTGATAAAAAATATAATGACAACAGAACCCAGCATTAAGATTACTGTGTGAACAGAAATTATACAAGCTATTTCCATTTGACTAAGGTTAGAATGAGAGCACCAGGATAGGTAAATGGTGTAAATTTAATCAGTTCTTTCAACAGCATCAAGATGGCAATTTGATTGTTCTCTATAGATGCTGTGCCAGGTCTTGACAGGCATGGTATACTGTAGGCTAGGCTAAATAAGGAAGACACAGACAAAGACTAAGAACGACATGTATAGCAGCTTCTGTAAGGAAAAGCGGAGCACACAAAAGATACTTAGGAAAGAAGGAAAGTAGTCCGTGTGGTAAAAATACATATTTCCATCTCTGCCAAAGGAGTTATGAGATGCATTCAGAAGTTACTAACAAGAAAAGCTATTTTGTACCTAGCGAGCAAACAAGTAGTTAATGGGAATGAGCACCTAATGTCAACTACTGTTCCTAGATATGATAAAGTATAGCTGAGCCTTTCTATTTAGAGGAAGAAACATATTTAAATGAATCATTCTTTTGTTCTGAGTTCATAGCCAAGATTCAGTCTAGCAAGGCAGGAGATAGTATTGAGATTAGCAGCTGTGTTTAATTGCAGAGCAGCAGAGAAGCATCTGCCTTATGCAGGACACTTATGTACCGTAGGGTCAAACTCCTAGATCTCAATGATTTACACAGATCAAATAATAAATTTGTGGTTGCTTCTGCAGTGTGTTGTTGTGAAGAACTGCACTATGAACTTATGTCTCAAAAATTGCTTGCAAGGATGGTCACAAGATCACAGATTCGCGGAAACCCCCACTTGGGAAAACATTCTGCCCAGGCGTCCTGCTGCCTCAAGCATGCAGCAGTCACTGGGGGGCACAGAGCTGGAGAGCCATTGCCATGGGAACCATGGCCCTTGACGGGGTATTTAAGAAGGACCTGTACAGGCAAGTTTTGGGGGGGATGATGACCACCTGACCACACCATGCCGCACCACACCTCACCACTGTTGGAGCAAACCGTGTGCATGACTGCC
The DNA here is from genome assembly GCA_907165065.1 of Caprimulgus europaeus. The sequence continues at coordinate 20,970,812 of OU015528.1, read as the reverse complement.
CACCTCTGCATCACTGAGGAACTGAGACCCCCTCAGCTCCTCTCACTGCTGCCTCGCTTCAGGATCCATGGTGGTGACTGTTCTTGCAGCCCTATCCCAACTGCTTGCTTGATTTTCATCTTTCATTCCATCTTATACTATCGCTATTTTTTAATTTTTATTTTTATTTTTATTTTTACTTTTTGTAATAAAAGGTGTTCTGGGAGTATGGCATTTCACCTTGGTTGTGTCTTAATCTCGCTCTTGGGATCGTATGAAAACCTTCCCCAACATCGAATTGGACAGGTATAGCTGCGGTGAGTTTCTAGTTTTTATCTGGAAACCTAGTCAGTTTAGGATAATGGAGAGAAAAAACTTCAGATCTGCCCCTCTGAGTTCTACCACCAGTCTTTATGAGAATGTGACCATATAGAGGAGTAACACAAATGGAGAAACCTATATAGAGTGGTTGCCATCTCTGATACAGCGTCTGTTTTGCGAATTGCATATATTAACCGTGCCATTACTGAAGGGGCCAGTCTGTTTGTTTGCTCTGACAGATACATAGTAGGTTAGCCACCCTTACATTCCTCATAGCCAGCCCAAGGAGTTTAGCACAAGGCTTAGGACTCTGTAACTCCTGGTAGGGTGAAGAAAACGCAGCCTTACCAAAACCTAAAGTCCCTCTGAAGGTAGGACTGAATTCAAGGAGAGAACCCCAGGCTTGATATCATCCAATTCTCTTCTGAAAATGCTAGATTTGGACCAAGAGCTCATCCCTGCAGGGACACTACCAGTAAAATATTTTCATCTGCCCATTAACAACTACTATTAGTGATCTGTTAATAACCCAGTTTTTGATACAAATGTGCTGTTGCCTAATGCAGTGATGGATTTTTATTTGAAGTATCATGCGATAATAAGTGGTTCTTATGAAAATCTGGAAAAATATAATCTGAACAGTAGTCTTTATCAGTTAGCCCTATAATTTTCTCAAAGAAAAAAGAAACAGTTCTGTATGACAAGACCTGTCCTCTTTAAATCCCCTTTTTGACTCACTGTAATTGCATTTAGAACACTGTAATTACATGTAATATTATTTGGCAGTTGATTTTTTTGTTAAGTGTCTTATTATTTTACTTGCAAGTGATGTCATACTAACCAGTTTATATTTTGCTAGGTCACCCTTTTTTTCTTTTCAAATAGAGAAAAAGCATATGCAGCTCTTTTATCCTTTCAGTATTTCCCTTTGTAAAACCCATAATACTTCTCTTAATATTAGTAGTTCACCTACTAAGCATCTAGCAGGGTGGTAGTCATCTCAACTAACTTTAGCTGTCTAGATGTTACTCATTTATCCTAAACTAAATCAGGCTGGTATAGCCAATTCTATTGTATAGCAAATAGGAGAAAAGCTCCACCAAAGAAAAATTAACACTGAGAATATGGGTTGTATTTTAAAGGCTGTCCTCTCCTGAGAGGGCAAAGGGCTTCTGTATGACTAGCACACACTTAATAACTAAGCTTTAGAATACTAAAATTAAGTGAGATGAATCTCATCCAAACTGAGCAATGGTATCACAATCACTGCAACAACCAATCCCATTTTCCTGTTCTTTCTTCAAAATATTTAGTCCCACTATTCTAACACTTGAGATGCATACTTAGCAACAGGCATCCTTACTCTATATCACTGCTTTATAAAGCATCCTGCTACCGTAGAAAAGCATGTTCTTTAAAAATATAGTAGTGGCTCACAGGATTTTGTTAGCAGATTTTGCACAAGTACATAAACCTTCTTATCACACTGGCAATATTTAAAGCCTAAGCATAAATCTTAATCAAATTGGGTTTTCAAGATAAATTATCCATTGACTTAAAATAAATTGACTTTGCAAACAAAGGTGATTTTTTTTCTTGTAAGTTACACCTGTCTGCTCCTTATTCTCTCTCTCTACAACCACAACTAAAATAACTGAACCTATGCAGAAATGAAAACATACAGACAAGACCAGCTCTGTACTCATTTATATAGATGTTTTGTTCTCTGCCCTGTGATTCCTGCTGATTTTCTTAAACCTGCTTTCATATAATGTGACTGATGGGTGAGAGCGCACTTTAGTTACTCTTATTCTTTAGCACTTATTTCTCTGGTTTTCTCTTTCCTTTATTTTGATAAACTAGCAAGGCAGCATTCCACTCAGACTGATTAGGGAGTCAGAATCTGGTCCTATATTATCCTAGTACAAATAGGTATGAAAGATAAACAGGAGGTGACCTAGATATATGGAGGAGTGATATGCATATTTTAAAATAAAATGCATATTTTAAAATAATATGCATATATTCCTCATTCTGTGTAGGAAGAATAAGAATAGTATCTTCCTAGAACTATGGCAAATCCCAAAGCCTTGAACAGACAACTTCCTATGATATCAGAAGGGCCAGTACCTCAACTGTACTTCAACTTTAGAATTTGTACCCTTACCTTAAGGGAAAAAAACCTACCTATGTAGGTACATGTAAAAGGTAAATGGGAAGCTTTTTGATGATAGTAACAATTTTGATGTCATTTTCAGTGGCATCACAATCAAATTCCTTTCTGATTTCATGGAACAAACTTTCAGCAAATTTGGAAGAGCTAGTCTTGTGTTGCCTACTCATAAATTTGGAAACACCTAAGCTCAGGGTTTACTCATCAGAGGAGTGGCTGTATGATTAAGCCAAATATACAGAAATATTGCCTGTATACAGAAATACTTTTACATATACACAAGCAAATGCTATATGTAGATCATATTAAAGCAAAATCAGCTTGGAGGTTAAGTGCAAATAACCATTGTGGAAAAATCTGTATGTTTTAGAAATATATTTGAGTAATAGCAATTATCTCATTTTGTGACTTCAAATACATCACGTTGTAGCAACTTTTGGAAGACAAGTAAATATCGCAAAAGTCTATAGCTTTTAGCTGTGACAGGTTAAATGCATGGGACATATATGAACTAGAAGGCAGATGAATTAGCTGCATGATGGATTTTTTTGAGGAAATCCAAGTGATAACCAGACACAGATTTACAGGGATAAGGAGGCTGGTAGCATCAGCTGACACAAAACGTATTTCTACAGTGATGTCTGTGCTGTGCAGATGAACAGCTGCACAGCCCTCCTCCTCCTTCCCTCCTCTCCCCCTGTTTGAACCAGGGCTCTCTCCACCCCCATTACTGTGCTGCAGGCTGTCACGGCCTGTGCTGAAGGTACATACTGCCTGCCATCAAATGTGAAAAATAGCTGAGGATACTGTCAGATGTATTTAATTTAAGACATTAGTATTCGCCATTGCTGTAATCAATCTGGTGAGTTGTTGTTTGTAATGCTGCAGTTTTTTTGCTGCTTCTATTGACTGGCCCAGCACTATAGTGGATTCAGTGCAGTTGCAGAGCCCCGCTGCATCTCCCTCACTGTGCCACTCTGACCTGCAGTGGTGGCCTGGAGGACATTTTAAACAGCAGTGAAAAAGTGAGAGCTATTGCAGTTCAGGAGATGTAAACGGGTGACATGGGTCAAAATATGATATTCTTCTGGGAGAAGGGGAAGGAAAGAGAATATCAAAGACTATGTTATCAGATACAATATATTTAAACTGATAGACTGTCATTAATGAAGAATCTATAGTGGAGGGGATGGGAAAATTTAAAAGCTATTATAAAACTTTAAATATAAAAAATTACAGAAATGAGGGAAGGCAAATACCTATATATGTTAGCAGACAGCAGTGGCAATTGCTAGATTCAGCAAAACTCTTGCTGATTAACAAATTGTGCCACTGAGAAATTTGACATAATTGATTTATAGGAACTGGAATCAGATCAATGGTAAATTCACTGAAGTGGTTTCTTGTAGTTGTTCACTCTTACAGCTTAATCAGACAGAGAAATGCACTGAAAAAGGCAACTGAAAAAGATTAGATTATGTACAAAGTTATGTACAAATAGGACTATGTGGAGCTACCAGATTTAGGATAGACTGGTTTTAATATTAAACACTGTCTTTCCTCCAGTAACAAAATAAGCAATTTTGGTCCCTTGTAACAGGCTTTGGAGCTGGCAAGTTAGTCCATTATCATTTTGCATATTTTACTCGTATAATTACACTATGTTTGTACATCTTTAACATCACAGACTTGCATGCAAAACTACTGGTTGCTTTCTCTTTGTGAAGCTTCAATGTGAGAAGAGGAAAAAACCAATCCCAGCACAACCTATCCACACAAATAAATCAATATAGGTATTCTTATTTCTAAAGCTCCTTCTCCTGAATTGCAGGCATCAACTCTGATCCTTCACTTGACACTCCAGTCTTCCTGGGAGCCAGGGAATTCAGGAAGGCTCAACTAAGACTGATCTCCCCCTACCTCAGAATGGATCCCTGAGCTACATCTGAAAACCTGTGCACAAAGCCTCTCTCTGGCTTCATTTATGCTATCAATGCGTGTAGCAGTTTTGTATTTAAGCTGCACTTAATAAGTTTAGTAAATGATGTTCTAGTTTGTAATCCATGTAATGGGATCAAGTGCTCTCAAGACCCAGAAGAAAGAGCATTAAATTCCTCAGCTTCTTCATTAGAGACTGTCTGGATCTAAGAGAGACAGAAAGCATATATTTGCAATATTAAAAGGGGACGGGTTTGTATCCTCAGGGCAGACAGAAGCCTTTTATCCAACACAGAGGACTTTCAGGGTTCAAGTGTACAGCCCTGTGGCTTCTTTTCCCAGGGACAATAGCAAATGTCATAACGAGACATTTGTGTCACTTTGACAAAACACCTTTTCAATCTGATGTCCTTGTTCATATCTAATGACTGATATTTGTTCCCTACAAGAAGTCCCAGGGAGGCTCCTTGGGGCACAAGAGGCCTCTCTTCCCAACCGAAGGCATCAGACTCAGAACCATGTAGGCAAAGCACAACTGCAGTGTAGCAATCGTATCTTTTATGCTGCAGTTTGTTTCCTTTGCCTGTAATGTCTGTAAGCTGGATGCTTGCTGCACCAGCTGCAGCAGGATGAAAGCAGTAAACAGCTTGTGCAGAACCTGCCTTTTTCCAGACTTGCTGAGGAAGGTGCCTGTGTAATTCCAGGACACATGCACTCAGCAGGGTGCTTCAGAGGCCTTGTAGACTCACCCCATTTTATTGTTGTGCACCTACCTTGATTTCAGTAGTTACATGGGTTTTATCTTTTCTTAGCCCTAGAATTTCTGTCCACCAGTGAAGCGCTGGAGTATATGGCAGGAAGCTGTGCAAGAAGAGAAAAGTTGTGGTCAGCACAGCCTGTTGTAGCCTCAGTGCCATTTGTGTGCTTGTTAGTGATGTGTGTGGCCACCCATCAGACTGATGCCACCAATACACTGTCTGCTTTGCCTATTCAGTGCATTTGAGAGTTCAGAAGTCATTACACTGACTAGAGCTTTTGTAGCCCAGACTTAACACTGTAGAAGAGCAGGAACTCTCTGTGATCCTTGACAAATAATTTAAAATCTTTGTGCCTCATTCCACCCACCCGTTTAAGAGTAAATGTTGTTCAGATTAGAAACTGTAGCAGTTTGAACCAGTAAGTGTGTCAAATAGATACTGAAAAGAGTGGACTACAAATATGGCTATGGATCCAACACCTATTCTGGCAGCTCAGCACTTTTCAGTCATAAATATCATCTTCCTTCCCTACAGGAGAATCAGTCCCAAGACTCACTTCTCAAAAGATAGCATATAAAGTCATCAAAGAATGAAACAAAACTGGAAGCTTAGCTACCATCAAACACACTAGGGTATATACATCAGGGCATATAATAATCCCAGCATTTTTTTTAAAAAATATATATTAGGACCCTTTTTTTTAACCCAGGCGATTTTCATATGTGTATACTGATACATACTCCCCCATATAAAACAATCAAAATAAGTACTGTAGGTAGGAGTAACCATCCATAGTGCAAGATTAATTTTGCTACTTGCCTCTGCATGATTAACCCAAACCTCAGAAATTTTCATTTGTCAAGACAAGCCTGCCTAGCACTAAACAAGTATACTTCAAGGACTGTAACACTGTGCTGTGTACCGTATAGCTCTGCATGCAGCCTTTTGCTATCCTAGTATCGCTTTTTAGTAAGAAAACTAGAAAGTGCCAAGATTGCTGTCATTTTAGAGGCCATGCAGGAAAAGTTGCAGTAAAACCAAGTAAAAAATAGAAGTATTCTTAATGTTGATGTAGGTGACCTGGATAAAACCAGAGACAACACAGGTGTCATCACTGAAAGCCCTGAGACAGCTCCGTAAACCGGTGCTTGCAAGCTCTGCCTCAAGGCAGAATCAAACCTCCCAGGGAAGAGCCACTATGGGGAGCCCCAGGACAATGATGTGCACCCTGTGCAGGCACAAGCTACAGTGGGTGTCATGACAGTGAGTGGATCCTTCAATGTCCTTCAGAGCAGAGCCAGCACCTGGAGAGGCAGAAACGAGCCAGACAAAGGAAGGAGATGAAAACCAGCCTCACTACCCACCACTCTTTCTCCCTTGGCACCGGGTAGCTGGAGGACTTGAAGAAAATGTGACGAATCTATTCGCTTTCTTCAAACTTTGCCCATAAAGCTGGGCAATTGGTAAAAGTTCTTTGAATCAGATGTGGACTCAGACCTTTGCAAGATGGATGAAATACCAAAAAACTTACAATACTGGAGAGATTTCTGACCTTTCCCTGGCTGTTGAGGAGAAGAGGAAGAAAGAGGATGAATAGGAGAAAGAGGCCTGAGATCACAAGCAGAGACAAGGAAAAAGAGATTATGATTGAAAAAAAAAATTATGTAGTGTTGGAAAGATTGAAGTCCTGGGTGTGAAATATGAAAAAAGGAAGTAAATATATAATCAGATCTTAGGGGCACATGGAACATATAAAACATTATTTAAGATTAAAATAATAAGTTAAAATAATTCTAAAATGATCAGTAGAGTAGATGTTTTATTATGATTAATTTTATTTGTGTTTTGCCTGCATTTTCCTTCTAGCCTGACAAGAATGTAATGTAATAGTTATAGCAGAACACTAACCTACATTTTAATGAGCAAATGCTCCTTTTTTGTTAATTCAATATCTATGCCCTTTTTTGTTGGAAAATCATATTAGTGTCATGAGCAAAGGTGCTAGAACTGTTGTATATTTAGTGATTTTTTCATGATGGTTAGCAAAGCTCAGAGCAAGCACTGGTATCTTATTGGTACAGGCCTGGTAAGTTATCTTATTAAAAAGCCCCTTTATCTGAAATGAGCTTTTTGGGGAACAACGAGTTTTGATCATTTGACGCTTCATAAGCTTTCAATTGGAGCCCTGCCTTTTTTGGTGTTCTTGCAAAATCTGTAATAAAAGACAATAATGAAAGCAGAATTTTAATAAGTAAAAATATTAACACTATTTCAGCGTCACTGCTTTGTTCAAAAGAGATAGTACGGAAAAAATACCTCAGAGGTTCATAGAAGTTTCTATACCAGGTCCACTTAGTCGAATGGCACAGCTCAGGAATTGATAACTGCTCTCCTTTCTTCTGAACCTGAAAAAGGGAATAATCTTCAAGATGTTTTCCATCCTCTTTTATTACTCTTGTTTTCCCCACGTTAATGTCTGTGGGCACCACTGTAAGAACAGCCCTACAGTGCTCAGCCTGTGGGCTCTGTGCTGCAGAAATACTCTAATAGCACTGCTTGTGGCTGCCAGCTGATGTTCTCCCCCTCCTCTTTCTTTTTCTAACCTGACAAGAATGTGAAAGGAGTATTTATTTTTAAAACATCAAACCCACATTTCAATAAGTGAGCATCCTAAGTGCTTCTTTTTGTCAATTCAATGCCCTTGCCTGTGCTATTTCTTTAATAATTCTAAGCTCTGTGTTTTTAACAGGTGCTTAAGCAGTTTGTCATGTGCTGCCATTGCAAGTGGGAATGGGTAAATGAGGAAAACAAAGTAAAAAATCTAAAAATTAGGAACACAGGAATTTAAGTTTTCCAAAACCTACTGAAATTAGTGCTGCCAGTCTCGCACATGTAGTTGTAGCTTTCTAGTAGGCTTTCTGATAGCCAGTCAAGAGGAAGTCTGGAGTACAGACAGGGAACTCACATGGTTTCTAGGGCAGAGAAAGGGAAATTAAGAGTTTAGGTACATAGGAAAAAATGCCTTTATGCATAGAATTGTCTTTCTAGCTGTATACTAACTTAGCTGGACAACATACTGGGTAGATAATCAGCTGAAAAAGACAGAAGGAACCTTCCCCTGTATGTTCTTATTCATGAAGACTCATGCAGTCCAATACATCCTGATCTCAATCCCATGGGGTTGCAGTCTTTCTGCCAGAATATCAGAAAAAAATGAGCTTCAAGGTCCTTCTGCAACAAATGTACCTCTTGTGAAACCAGTCCCCATTCTTCTGGCAGAATAGTCTCTTAGCTGTGCAGGCAGAACATTTCAGCCTGTGGCTATGTTCATGACAGCATCAGTGCAGCCAACTAGCTCTACCCAATTAACTCTAATTATCCAAAAGTTTCAGGTGTCCCAAGAGACATTCAGGTAATTGAAATTTTACTATAATTTGTTTTACAGAAGGGACTTAACAGTTACAAAAACCCTCTCAAATGACCAGCACTGTTCATTTTATAGGTCAACCTGTCAATGGTTAAGCATGATGTAAGCAAGTAAATGGCCTACAAAGTACAGCATATACAGGATGAAAATAGACATAATGCATCTAGTATGTTTAATTCTTGTGCAAAAATAGCTGAGTAGCTGAAGTGAGTTGCTAAAGCTAATTCCAATGCAAATTCAACTAGAATAAATGAGTAAGAGTGATCAAATTTCCTCTTTTCTTTTCCATCACACAGCTTCAAGATATGTGTCCCACATAAAACACTGAAAATCATGAACTGAAGAGTTCATCAGCTACAATTAAAGCACTTATAGCACATGTCAATATTACAACTTGTAGACTCACTATAGAAGTACATGTTTACACTCAACTGAATGCTTTCTGAATAAGCCATAATTACGAAATCAGCTGTACTAGTTTGAGTAGTTCTGACCTGTGTGTACATTATGCCTACGCACTTAATCTTGAGTTATCAAACTGTGCATTTGCAAGGTATGATATAAGTGGATGTTTATATCTTATTTTCCATAGCTGTGTCACCTGTCTCTGATTTCAGTAGGACTAGTTTTGACAAACTGGGCTCAGCTGTTGACAAGTACTGTATGTATCAATAGCTAATAGGGTGTTTACTGTAGGAGAACAATGCTTTGGTATAGAAGACTGTGACAGAAGTATGATGCTACGACATTATGAATATCATAAAAACTGTGATAATTTAACAAAACAGATACATAATTTATAAAAACATTTTATCGTAAGTAGTTGCGCTATCATTATGCAGTTAGTTAGGATTTTCTGAGTGACTTTTTAGCATAATAGCCTGCTGGAATTAAAAACTGGAAAGCACTGGAACTATTTTGTGTATAACCTCTCAGTACCATGGTGCCAATACCAGCTCTGAAGGTCTTATGGCCTGTCTCCAACAGGTCACAAGATTTGTGTTGCCAGCTTTTGATCTTAGCACATCAAAGGTCTGTAAAGAGTGAAAAAGTAACTAGGACTTCAGGTAGCTGTCAGGAGCAAAAACTGATCAGCCCCTATTTAAATGACATTTTTCTATATCTGGAAAAATAACTCAGTTGAGAACTAAGGAAAGAATCTTTCACCAAACCCTGCTGTGGTAAAAGCAGCAGTTTCTAGGAAGCTGAGAGTCATTGAAGCAACAGGAGAGCTAAAAATATCCTGCCAGCTAGATGAAGATCTAGTCTACTTTATCCAGTCCTGGGCTCTTCAGCACAAGATGAATGAGTCCAGCACAGGGCCACAAAGACAACTAAGGGACTGGAACATCTTTCACACGAGGAGAGGCTGAGACAGCTAGGACTGTTCAGCCTGGGGAAGAGGAAGTTCAGGAGGATCTTATCCATGTTTATAAATAAATACCTGATGGGAGGAAATTAAGTTTAGGGAGCCAGGCTTTTCTCAGCAGTTCACACCGATCGAACAAGAGGCCATAGTAATAAATTAAATAATACGAAATTCCACCTGAAGACAAGGAACAGGTTCCACAGCAAGGTTGTAGAGTTTCCTTGGAGATATTTAAAGCCTAACTGAACATGGTCCTGGACTACCTGCTCCAGGTGACCTTGCTTGAGCAGGAGTGTTGGAAAAGGGCTCTAGAGGTCCCTTCTGACCTAAATGCTTCTGTGATTCTGTGAACATAAGCTGAAACAATTTGGTCTGGGTTTTTAGGTGCCCCCCTCCATCATACAAATAGATATTCTTTTTCTAGCAAAAAAACTCCAAAACTTGATGGGGTGAGACTGGGCGATGAAGAACGATATAGAGTGTAAAGAAAAGTAGATGAAAGGAAAAAGAAAAAAAATTCTTAAGAGTGCAAATATAGTCATTGCACAGATTGTTGCATTGTCCTGGTTTTTGCTAAGTTTTGCTAAGTTAAACTATCGCATGCATATAAAATACTGGGTAGCAATAAATTGAAGAATGCAGTAGATGAACATGAATGAGTCATAAAAAGCAATCTCAGTGATAGGAATGCATTAAAAAAAACTTTATAAAAGGAACCAATCGCTTGTCTTTTCACAAGAAAAAGAAAACTAAGACACATGCATGAAAAGCGTTTAGTGTCATGTGACCATGGTTTCATTGTTTTTGCTTAGTTTCTATCAAACCCCTGTACCTTTTCCTATTTTCTTTTTTCTGGTACTTGCTTTTTAGTTTAGTGGAAATACTGGGCAGCTACAGAAAGGAAGCAGCATGTAATACTTGAAAAATGCTTGGTAATATACATTGCTTTGTCCTAATGCTGTCTGCTACAAAGGACTGCAAACATTTTTTGTGTTTTCATTATATTTCCTATTGTAGTAGGGGCTGAAAACTGGATGCTTCAAAAAGAGCTGAAAAAAGCTATGCAACATGCAGAACTTCTCTCAGCATGATAGATGCAAAACTATTTTATATGTCAGTTTATTCATGTTAATTTGGTTTCTGTAATTTATTATTTTATAATGTTATTGCATTTATATTTTTGGTAGCATCTGTAGATGAGGCTTATGGACTTGATCTGAAAAGTAGATACTTAAATGTTAAAATTATCTTACTGTAGCTATTTGGAGTGCATGTATGCTTTAGATTTAGGGAAAGAAACACTTGAGCTGGTCCTAACTCCTGCCCCAGCACAGTCATTCCTCTCTGGAGCTCAGTATGAAGAGAACAATTAAGTTTAGCATTTGCATTCTCTTTCCAAAGCACTTAAGGTTAAATGCTAAAAATTGTCTTAGTTTCCAGGAATAAAGCAAGAGTTTCTTGTAGATTAAAACATTAAATCTTCATTGAAAAAGCATACACAAAAATTGCTGCTTATGTCTTCCCATGCTGTTTATTTTTTCCTCATGCCTTTTCTGGTTCATGACATTCTGAACTTTAAAATGGAAGGCTATACAAAGAATTTTGGTTATAATAGATATTCATACACTTAGAGCTCTTTTAAGATGTATTATGGGGCTTTATTAATTCTTTTCTAGCATTTTTACTTTCTTCCCGAGAATTCACTGTCCTGTCTCTCACTGATGCCTGAGTCAGGAGACCTATAACCGACTGTCTACTAGTTGATGCACCCTAATAAGAAAGTTGTCAGAAGTTAAATTCATTGTAACTACAACCTGAAACTTGTCTTGTCACTATCATATGGGGAAAGACTAATGCAAATGTCTTCACCAGATTTATAGACTTGTGTTGATCTGTCTCACTAGAGTTGCAAGATTTCTGTGAGCATAATACTTCCCTGCTAACCAGAGAGAGGTTATTGCCTATCACAGTTTGTAGTTAAATATACTCCATTATTGCTTGTCATAATTTGTACTTCAAATACATTCAGTTTAATACTACAAACCAGTGAATTATAACACAGGTAGATCCTGAGCTCAACTTTTCAGGTAATGAAATACAGTGTCATCTCAGCGGTGTTATGATTAAGGGTGAATGTTTGTTAAAGCTATGGCTTTAGTGAAAAAGTGTCGTTTAAATTCTCAGTATATTTTGTGGCCAGCTTGTAGCTCAGAAAGCTTTTATCACAAATGCTTCTGAGTTTGACTGTAGACATGCTCAGTGTAGTGGCATAAAAGTTTGCAATTACAAAAATATTTAATGAATTGCAAAATGCAATTTATTTAGTGAGCTTGTCTTAATTTTCTACCGAAAGCATTAGTACAAATTCACAGTTCTTTTTCAACCTGTTATCTTTAAAAAATAACTCTGGTGTTTTCCACCTTTGAGCTGACTTATGAGAGAGTCTTTCTGTCAGCACCTGCATACTCTACCACATAACAGGATTAATTAGTATTAGTTTTTCAAAGCACTGTGCAGACAGTGTACTGATGACTGTACTTGGTCCATATATTCTAAAGAATCATCAAGTTTACTTCTATTCTGCACTCCATGTAATGGTTTTGCTTGAAGATAAAGCTTGCATACATGTTGAAATGCAATGCTGGGTTGGATATGTAGTAAAGACTGAACAATTTCCATTATAAAGCTTCACTCTAAAATTTATTTTGTAGGAAAGTAATTTAGACAGATGGGGAATTTAATATACTAAAAAGACCAAATTCCTATTTTGAGAAAAATATTTTTCTCTATTTTATGTAATTTAACAGAAAAAAAATGTGCATGTGTTTCTGGGCATTCAACTGATATCTAATTGAGATGGAAGCTCCAATGTGATGCCATCTTCCTGAAAAGTCTCTGGCCCCTACACCTATTTTCCCATTTCTGAAGATGTTGTGAAATGTTAATGACTTAATGTCTGGATTTTTTAGTGCCTGGTTAGTCACTGTTGCAGGAAAGATCATCCATTTTTTCACAGAGGTAATGCAGAAAGCACATTTCATTCCTTCCAGGCACAAATATTCTCAGTCAACAGTTCTTTCCATTCAGTTCTCTGCATGTGGGAGGGGGATATGTAGCAAGGGAGATGAAAAGACAGAAATGAAAAAAATTCTATGGCATTTATAACATGAAGCAATGTGTCCCCATCACTGTATTGCCCTTGGGATTAAAATTACATCTTCTGGAGGACCTTATAATAATATTTTAGATTTCAGTTACAAAATCAATTTGCCAGCCTCAGATTTTGTGTACTTCTGTCATTGCAGTATCAGAGTGCCTCCCAGGGATTTAAAAATAGAAATGGCAATGATCAACTATCTTTCCCAGCCTTGAGAAAAAAAATTGAGTTAACTTATAAATGTATTTTATTTTAATTACAGTGATGTTTAAGTAGATGCATCCTGTGGCAGGAAGCTGATCTAGGGAGAGATATTAAGTAGAGTTTTTACTCATGTATGAGCATAGTGAACTGCTGCTCTTCTGCATCATCTATAAGAAATGCTCCACTGGTATGTGATTGTTTGAGTGTTTAGTTTCATCTGCCATAAAGCTGGTAACACGTTTTATTGGATTATCTATTTCATTATATGCATCTACCCTTTCTATTCTTTTGTGTTTTAAAGCTATTTTAATGACAATGTTGCTGTTTTTCTATAGCAAAACAGTAATAACCTTCTGTAATTATTGAAAAAGAAATTGTGTTGCTTTTTTTTTTAAAAAAAAAGCAGCTACTATTCTCCTGAAAGTCTCTTACCCACATGCATCGGGAGTAGGTGGATCTGGGAGAGCAGGTGCACATCTCCTTTCTGCCTCTCCACTTCTAGTGAGAGTAAGAAATGCCTTAACCACTACTACCACCACCACCTGGAATATGAGGCTCTTGAAATATGAGGCCCCACCTGGAGTACTGTGTCCAGTTCTGGAGCCCTCAATACAATAAAGACATGGACCAGTTAGAACGAGTCCAGAGGAGTCCACGAGGATGAACCAAGGGCTGGAGCACCTCTCCTGTGAGGACAGGCGGAGAGAGTTGGGGCTGTTCAGCCTGGACAATGGAAGGCTTAGAGGAGATCTTATAGCTGCCTACCAATACCTGAAAGGAGCCTATGAGAAAGCTGGGGAGGGCGTTTTTACAAGGGCAGGTAGTGATAGAACAAGGGGTAATGGTTTTAAGCTGAAAGAGGGTAGGTTCAGGCTAAATATTAGGAAGAAATTCTTCACTGTGAGGGTGGTCAGACACTGGAACAGGTTTCCCAGAGATGTTGTGGATGCCTCCTCCCTAGAAATTTTCAAAGCCAGATTGGATGAGTCTCTGAGCAACCTGGTCTAGTGGAAGGTGTCCCTGCTCATGGCAGGGGGGTTGGAACTGGATGATCTTTAAGATCCCTTCCAATGCAAACCATTCTATGAAATGCTCTGTAGTTTGAATTAACTTGGAAGGAGTGCACATTTAGGATCCAGAATCATAGAATGGCTTAGGTTGGAAGGGACATTTAAAGGTCATGTAGACCAACTTCCCTACAGTGATCAGGGAAATCTTCGACTAAACCAGGTTGCTCAGAGCACCATCCAGCCTGACCTTGAATGTTTCCAGGGACGGGACACGTAGTACTATCCTGGGCAACCTGTTGCAGTGTTTCACCACCCTCATCATAAAAAATGTCTTCCTTACATCTAGTCTGATGTAAGCACGTGAGTGAGCTCGGGAGACTTCAGCTGATTTGAAGCAACATTTCACACATTGTTATTTCAATATCATTACATCTGTGTTGATATTTCCTACAGAGTCTGATTTTTAACTTGATCATTAAGCTGAAACTGATCTCAAATCCAAATCTGAATGTCACCATGCACTATGATAATAAAACGATAAATGGAGGCAATTTTTCATTATTGTCTTGTGTGAGTCGGTAAACCAAAAGGGAACCACAAGAATATTTGCAAAGCTGACAGGTATCATCTCTCTGCATCCATACTGATTGCTTAAATCTCCAGAGTGCCTTATAAGCAAGTGTGTATTCCCTAGTGCAGACCTGTACCATGTGATGTTTAGCACAATATATTACAGCTGTGAATACAGCCTGTATTCTGGAAGCAAAACCAGGGGTTGAGATAACTATGTGAGGCTGGTACCAGATGTATCTCTGAGGAACTGAATGGATCATAAAAAACAATTTTGCAATAAACACCTTTTTCCCATCTAAGTTATGTGCCAGTGCAATGTGCACTGAAGCTTATTCTCCTTTTAATGACACAAAGCAATGGTAGAAGTGTACATGTCACTGGTCCCTGAAGAAAAGGCTTAAAACTCCACTGCCCACTGCAGCACAGCAGGTATCTATGATCTATGGGACAGCAGACAAAAGGAACCAGAAGGAAATGATGTAGTAGGAAGAAGTGCTCTTTACAGTAGTACAGTGAACATTGTCTTCTTTGTAAGGAGATAAACCTTTTCAATTATGTTGGGAGCTGTAAGAGTCTAACGTGGGCCCCAATGGTGAAATAATTGCTCCAGAACTTGGTGCAACACAGGAGTTTCTATTTTAAGAAATGCTGTGCCTTTCTCTTCCTTCACCTGCACTAAGGACTTTTTTGTTTCCTATTGAAACATTAGCAATTTACATAGTAATAAATGTGAAAACCTTGAGATTTAAATCTTAATTGTTGATGATTCTATAATAGGAGCATAGAAACCTCTCCAAAAGGCAATTTCCTCACTTATTTGATTTCAGGTTTGGTAACTGCTTTGTGAGGATGACTCTTTACTGGTTCCCATATTCATTGTCAACTTCATGCTCGTATTCACTGAAAAACGTTTTGTTTTGTAACCTTTTTCCTTGCCATTGTTTTTATGTTATCACTGTTATTATATAGAAGGTATAACTGTAAAATATCTCCTCTGCAAAATTACACGGATGATTGCAATGTTTCTTGTGCTTTTCCCTGTGCTAATGCCCCTTTGTCACTTAGCATCTCTTGGATGGGATGCCACTTTTTATTATTGTCTCCTCCTGCCTGAACAATTGTTCCTAGAAATTGAACTCTGATAGTGACTGCAAGTGAGTTGTTTCTTTGGAAGGACTGTGTGTGACCTACAAAACTCAGTGCTATCTGAGGATTTATAACATCTCTGTTGAGAACTGAATCAGTAACTTAAACTCGAGACTAGTAATAAACAATTTGCTTTGCTAAAGTAGAGCTCAAGTTTATTTGGCTCCAGCAGAATGGTATTATGCAGGCAATTTACTATTAGACGTCAAAGAGACATCCTGAGCATTGCCAACAGAACGAATGAATGAGAGTAGGAGACATGCCCAGAGTTCCTTCTAAAAATTACACAAAACCAGAATGCAACCTGTTTCCATAGTTCACAGCAGCAAAAATAACTTCTGACTAGTCTATTTGATTAATATATTGCTCATCACATCTAATGTAGTATGCTAAGGTTTTTCACAGTTAAGCTATCAACTTTTGTTGGTGTAAGCAATAATATTGCTTTACGGAGTCCCTTCGTCTATTCACGAAGTCTACCATTCTAGTTATTAATAGCGTATAAGCCTCAAAGGGATGCATCTATTATATGCAAAGTGTAATCAAAGCTGAACATCCATGTCAGCAGTCTGACCTGTTGATGTTTGATGCATTTGTGCACTCTTGTCTGGATTGTGTTCCAGCGAAAGCAAAAACAAAATGTCAGTGATGCCACTGGTGTGTTCATGATGGAAACTTGATGGTCCATGTGACATGGAAAAAAGTAATTCTGTTTCTAAATCCAGTAATTTTGTTTATTTTTAGACCATATATATATAGCATGTATATGATACCTTAAATATTTTTATCCTGATTTCCTAAAGAAAAAAGCATATATGGCTGTCTTTCCTGTACGTCCTTCTCCGCCTTCCTAATAATTTTCCAAATTTTTGACCAGGGTTCCCATTTCAGAGAAGAATTGAGGTCTTGAGTTCTCACAAGTCTGGTTATGACTGGTCCCTAAATAGTGGAGGAAATTCTCCATTACTGAGAGAAAGGCTCATGACTTTGGCCTGGCAGCCTGTGGGCAGCTTGAGGCTGGTCCCAGCCCACACCAGCCAGCAGATGTGTGGAGTATGACATGAGGTCTCTGGAAGGAAGCATGGGGAGTGCTGGGGGCACACAGAGCTGTCAGAAGTCATGCATTGATGGTCTCACTGCTTCAACAGTGATTTGTTTATAGGTGTTTCCTTTCGGTGGCCTCTTAAAAATAGATGGTATTCCTGGCTTAATGACATCTAAGGGCTACAAACTGTGTTGGTCTGAATGCATGGCTGTGGCCAGATGGATTGCCTTCTAAGTGGGTAACCCGGAGTCCTTGCTGGAACATAAGGAGGTCTGCTGAAGGGTGATGTGGCACATAGGGTGAGGGCAGCATCCTCTGTCCCCTATGACTGGAAACATGCAGAGTGGCAGCAGTTGTAGGGCACCTGTCTGACCCAGCTCAGGTTCTTGCCTGAGGATGTGGCATGGGGATACAAACTCACTCTGAAGTTATACTTGAATCCTGGTCTCTCTGTTGTGAAAAGATTACATAGGAAAAAACACACTGTCCTGAAGATCTGTCCTCAGTCACAGCATTTGCAAGCTGAGTAAACCTCATGCTCTGTAAACATGGTCCATACCTGGTTGGTTTGATAAGACTGGTACAGGATGGACATACAGGCTCCTCAAAATTTATCCAATGAAGTACACAGTAATCCAATGAAGAGTTCAGTCTGGGAAAAGTTTTATCATTTCCTTAAAAAAAAAAAAAAACCACAGGAAGGAAAAGAGAGTAAAAATGACAAGGACAGCTCTCTTCGGAACCGTTAAAGGCTGGAGAGAGGAAAAGCAAATGAATGACCGAGAAAAATGAGGTAGTTTTCTCATGCTTTCATACTTCACTTAGAAAAGTGAATTAATCTCATCAGGAAGTGTCTAATTGAGTAGTACACCTTTTTAAACAAAACCTATGTTATTTTACTCCTTGGTTTGATGATATGCTTCACAGATAAATCCCCACTCAGTTAATATCTGTGGTTCTGTGCTGACAACTTGATGAGTGGGTACCCATCTACACAAAGCTGTAACTCAACATGGAAGCTGACAAGTAAGGAAGGAATCTAAGTACCAGGTTTTTGCTCAACATAAATGAAGCTTGGAGTTTGCAATGACAGTGCTGACAGAGCCTTGAAACTGCCCATGGTAAAGGCTCTAAATCAATAACTATGGTCCTGGTAAGTTTCAGAAGAAATTTCATTAGTTTGAGGGAATGAGCACTAAAAAAGAAAAAGAAAGGCAAACTTTCTGCTAACAGATTAGCAGTAAGCATTCAATGAGTCTGGGGGTGGAACTCTGCAACATCTTCTTATACATAATTTTGATACTTTCAACAGAGAGAGAAAACTCATGCCACCATTTTCTCTATCCTATCAATTCTCATCATCAGATTGATCTGTAAATTACTTCAATGCTCCACACAGAGCCCCAGATTGGATACAAGTTTTTGTCACTGTAAAGGAGTAATGCCTTTTCTGGTGCAGTCTTTGTGAGGCATTCCTTGGAAGTTTCTTCCTTTTTTACCTTTTTGTACATATGGGGTAATACGTGACCTCTTTTATTTGGCAATGTAGAGACTGCCTGGTGTTATAGATCCAGGAAGGAAATAGCTTTGACACAGATTGTCTATGTCATTTGTCTTCTTGACAGCAACATGCCTTCTAAAAATGAAAATATTGCTAAGCAAAGTTGATCATTTTCATGCCTCTCTATGGAAGAAAACTTGCTTAGTTCAAAATAATCAACAACCTTACTAAATCCTTTAGTATCAATTTTCTGGGGAGTAAAAAGGGCTATTATCATACAATAAAAAACCCCTCTTGATTGTAAAAGCACTCAACTTTAACCAAGAGGCATATATTGAATTCTGGATTGATTTCAGGAAGAACAGACATGACTGCAGCAAAGTCTGAGCAAGGGAGCCATCTGTTTTTGACGTCTTTCAGAGATAGCTGGAGAAGTGTATCGACAGAGCCAGGAACTTGATGCTGACTATCAGCTGCCCTAGATGGCTGGGCAGGGTTCCACTGAACACTTTCCTCTGGGAGGCTATATTGGTCAGCCCAGGCAATCTATGGCCAAAATATTGGCCTGGAAACTAAAATGAAAGGCAGAGGTAGGAGAAGATGCTTGCTTCTGAATTTCATATCCATTTGCCTTGAGGTAAATTAATTGTAAAACATTGATAAACAAAGTCTGAAATAGACTGATGTTTACTGAATAATACTGTAATACCCTCTGGAAATCCAGAAAAGATAATTCAAATTATGGGCTTGACTATTTTACTAGTCAGTAATTAGTATTTTAGAGATAGTGGATAGAAGTTATTTTTTACCACAGCTAACTAAATATCAAATTTTCTTCCCGGGGTCCATTCATTATTATTAAATTATGTTTTGAGTGATCTTGCACATGATAAACATATATAAACTACTACAAAGCCTGTCCTAGAAATAGTTTTCAAATAAAAGTAATTATAAGGCTATACTGTGTACTTGCAATATAAGTAAAGGGATATCTTTCAAAATTTTTGAAGCTAGCCAAAGTAAAACTTAAACAGGCACCTAAAAGCAATATATAAGGGTGGTTTTTTTTTTAGCAAAAAGAATGAATCTAGTATTTTTACAAATGTTCATGTTCAATGTTTTAGTAGAATAATCACTAATTTAATTAAGCTCAGTGCATTTTTTTTTCCATGTGTAATACCATCTGTGGTATCTTTGTAAAAATGAAATCTGAAAGAAAATAATGATTCTTGCTTCACAGACAGAGTGACAGAAATACTGCTGAAGGCTGCCATTAAGAGATTTTCAGTAACGAATGACAAATGAACACAAAAAACCCCTCATGTGTTGTCTGCCACTTCAGATGGCAAAAGGAAGAGCTTTTTGTCTTTTAGTGCATAATCTTCAGAATAGTGATTAGTTCTGTGCTTCAAAGGCATACTAAAATTAGCAGAGATGTTTATTTCTGCTTTTATGTATTGGAAAGCCAAATATTACAATTAGTCTTCCTCTGATAAAGTAAAAAAACCTTCACTTTTTCCTAGCAAATGTTAGTAGCCTGTGGTTAAATATCATAATGCTTTGGGTGATAATGACAAGAGAATAAACTTTTAGTAGTGAGCTGCATTGCTGATCATCCTGGTAAATTTGATCATGCAAACTTCCTCAGTTTGTAAACTTGAAGGTTGTAAAACCCTGGCCTTAATAAAAAAATAAATTCACCATGAGTAATGTATTCACTATGAGTATGTAAACCACAGTATGCAAATTACACTATGAGAAGAGCTGAGTTATGCAGATCTAAGTCATATAAAAATCAATGTCCAACCAATAAGTAAGAAAAGTTCTCTGCGATGTTCTTAGCAGTTTCTTGATTACATCATATCAGATTCATTTTCAGGGATACAGCTAGAACAAAACAAGTATATGACATCTCTAATTTAGTTGTTTATCCCATGTTCAGATCTATTCCTATCTATTCCTTCCCTGGTGCCTAATTATTGTTAGAATAAGAAGACATGATACACAATGAGGTATTGGAAAATATCTCCTTTGAGCTTTGCTAAAAATACTAATATTTACTGAAATATGCTTTCTGTTTTCTAAGGTACTTTTGCTTCTCTACTACTGCAGACTGAAAAATTTTTACTGAGCAGAAGTCTCCATGGAGTCTGATAATGAATACATTATTGCTCTAAGCACAATTGAAAAGGAAGATCCAAAAATAGCTTCCATCTTTACCTGGAGTGACAGCATTAATATTCAATCCCTTTTTCTTCAACCTCACACCATTCTGTTCATGCCACTGTTATGTATGGGCTTTATGTCTTCTGAAAAACTAACATCAATGTTTTAAACTGTTCTAAATGAGGAACATTTACCATATGCCATAAAAGTAGTCATTGGCCTTGTTATTCAAAATGAGCTACTGTACATTAGTTGCACAGTATTGTTGCTGGAGCCCTGAAAAACCTTTAAATATATTTTTTTCCTTAATTTTATGGCCTACACTTCAAATATAAAATAGCACTGAAAATATACTTTTCTATAAAACAAAAGAAATGGGACAGCTTTTGAGGAAGATTTATATTATCAGGGATCCACATGAACATACCTGTAATTTCAATTGTTACCCTGGGAAATGTGTTTCCAGAAAGATGGTTTAACTGGTTGACAGGCAATTATTCTTTGAAAAATGTAGACTAATTAGACAGTTTTTCTTTGTCATAGAAATTCAGCTATTGTTCTCTGCAGAGTGGCACGCTGACAGACATATTGCCCTGTTTATAGTCTGGTGACAAGGAAAAGCTTTTCAAACAAATTACAAATATGGATATTATTTAGAAGACACTTTAATTTACCAAGAATTAATGTTATTTTAATTACTTAGGGAAAACATACACTTTTAAAAACAGAAAAAAACTTGCCTGTGTTCCCAGGCAGTGGTTCTGCTGGCAGCAATGGTGCTATTCACATGAATCAAATGACTATATGCTACAGTGATTTTTTGCGAGATTGTGGGTGGTTCTCCTTTATTCTGGGATAGAAACTGCATTGCTAAATCTTTCTTCTCACTCTCCCTCCTCTGTGAGAATTATAAGAGGAAGTCAACAGCTGAACTGAATTTTTCTTATTTTACTTTTGGTTGGGTTCAACCCAGACCCACAGGACCCCTCCAAACATGTGGTACCTTTCACTTGAGAAGTGCTGAGCAATAGGCATCAGACTTAGCCGAATACCTATAACGCTCGCATATCAATCTAGAACCATGGACAGTTCAGATGAACCATGGCTTATTGACTAACAAAGTAGCCTCCTAGGCTAAATTAGGATCATACAATTGGGTGCTATGGATAACCTTCCTTAGTGTTTTTATCCCTGCATTCACAGGTCTCACGAGAGCTGGGACTCTCGTTGTGTCAGGCACTATGTACTACATAACACTTTGTAGTTGTGCAGCTGACTTGCAGTGAAAGACAAATGGGCAAAGGTGCAGAAGAACAAGCTCATAAAGTCAAGATTGCATGTCAAGTTATTGCCACCGCTAGCTTGACACTAAATCCAGTATCTTGCCTGTTGAAGTGCCTTAAGCAGAACAATTTATATTTATGGAATTTTGGTTTCTTGGTGAGACACTAGAGGTTGCAATAAACTCATATTTTGCCTTCCAGTACATCAGCAGTTTGTACAGACTTAACACTAGGATAGAAAATTTGTGGCTTCTGAAGAAAAGCCCTTAAAATCTCTTTCGCATCTTGAACACCTCCTTGTACCCATGGATTATCTAGTATACCTTATTTAGTAAATATGATTTCCTTACTAAGATGATGTCTAGTGAATGCCAAGATATAAAAAAGTTGAACCAAGCATAGTCTATAAATAATAATAGAACAAAAGTAAGAATATTAATAGAACAAATTTACCAGGTTCACTAGTGCTGACTGCAGTAATGAAGTCTGTAAATGCTGCTTTGCAATAAAAAAGCCCGTTAGGTTGAATTAGTTGCCATCTTTCTTTATTTTCCTAGTCTATCCAGACAGAGCTGCTATCAAATAGCATATTTTTCAAGTTCTTTATCCAAAGTACTAAAGCAGGGTCTGAATTGAACATTCAATTGCAAATCACCGGGAAAAATGTTGCATTCAGGCCTGGATCTGAACATATCACTACAGTTCTTGTTTCCAGATGGAAAATATAGCAGTTTCAGGTTTGAATCTTTTGGACATAAGCACCTGAACAACTCTCTTCCAACTGAAACTTTTCTTCTTCCCCTCCCAGCCAGCACCCTGAACATTGTCTCAAGCCATGCCTAGATGATCTAAGGCAAGAGGATTAAGATACTCCCTTTCCACTGTTTTCCTTTCCCTTTTCCTTCTGCTGGGGAAAAAACTCCCTGCAGTCCTTCATTTACTTGCTCTTACCAGCTGGCAAGGAAGATGGATTTAGGCATAAGCAAAGTATATGCTTCTAAGGCTGACCTTCTCTCCTGCAGCCCTCAGTCTCTACCTACTCTCTTTCTGAAGTTCAGTTGAAGGAGGAAGATGCCATACCAGTTTTCTGCAGTGTCCAAGATCAAAATGTCTGAAACTAGGATGAGATTTTGCAGTGAGGTGCATATACAAAGAATCCCATTGTCTTCAGTGAGATTGCTGAGAGGAGAAAAGTGAAACCTATGCAAAACCGTTTCAGGAAAGAGAGCAGAGGAATAATGCTACAGAAGAAAAGGGTTATCTTGGAAACTTAATGCTTTACACTTTCTGGATATTTGTAATATTTTAGACTTTACAAAGCAGTCTTTAAAATGTATAATACTGTATGTAAACAATATTCCAGAAGAAAAACTATGATATTAATCTTTCATCTACATCCCTGTAAATATCCTGTCAGACAAAGATGGAAACAGATATTATAACAGAAAACTACATTCTGGAATATCCAGCATTGTCTCTACAAGAACAGATGAAAATTAATTTTATTTTAAATTCTGCCATTCCTAACAGAAGCCTACATAAATAGGGAAACATCCCACTCAGCATATTTATACCTTGGGTCTTATGTCCTCTGGCCTCCTATTGACAAGCTAAATATTTATTTGTGTTGAACCACACAGTCATATTGCAAGCATTCTCTACAACAAGAAAAATGCCCATTGCAATGGACTGTTTTCCTTCCTGTTATCCTTCCCTGCTTTTAAATTTCCTCCTTTCACTTACCTTTCTCTTTTTTCTCTCTTGATTTTGTATTTTTACTCCTTTAAAAAAAATATTTTCCCTTTTTCAAATTCTCGCAAGAATCTGATAAGCAAATAAAAAAGTTAAGAAATAGGAACTAAACAGAGTGTGAACAGTAGCCTATAAAGATATTTAGATCAACCTTTTAAAAAGTATTTGTCACACAACACTATCTTACTTTTTTTGGCACTGTAGACATTCTTGAGTATATAGTATAGGAGGCCAGATATTGGGTCACTTGTAACACGCATTCATGCTATAGGGGCTCAGAAATGTCCAGGGTTTTTCATTTGTGGAATGGCCTTAGTTTTACCTTTAATTTAGAAAATAATCAAAGTAATAGCTTACAAAAAAGAGTATCATCTGAACCTCCATAGACTGATTCAATATAACCACTGATGAGTATCTGACATTGCAGAATAATAGCTGTGCTGAAATCCATGGCTTGTGGGACATGGATATTTTTGAAGTTTAACCTGACTTGTGTACTAAATTTCTGCCAGTACCTTGCTAGTGGAGTATGCAGCTTACACTTTTAAGCAGCACTGCAGTTTTCTGCTTGTTTACTGTTACCCCAGATATCACTTTCTTTGTTTTCTACTCCTCAGCATCTTTTCTCCCTTTTATATGACCTATGAAGTCTTCCTTTATTT
This sequence comes from Caprimulgus europaeus, assembly GCA_907165065.1. Next base: position 20,946,348 of record OU015528.1, on the reverse strand, counting down.
TTCTACTTTGCTTTTATCATTTTCTGTGGTCACTTTTTTTTTGTACTTTCCTTTCAGATCAGTCCTTTCTCCCTAATTTCTAAATGTTGCTAGATATACCAGGGATAATTCAAATATACATAGGGATCTATTCCCCTTTGAAATGTCCTTGGAAATCTTCACTTGCAAGTCCAGGAAGGCTCACTCGTGTCCTGTATCTTAGCTGCCAGTTCCACAAAGATGTCTAAAGTACCACAGAGTATCTCAAATAACTCTAAATGCCCGTGTTTCAGGAACTGAATTGTACTTACCATCTCCTCCTCACACAACAGTGAGTTTCACCATCATGTTCTCCTTTTCCCTTAATGTGGTGGGTTAACCTTGGCTGGATGCCAGGTGCCCACCAAACTACTCTATCATTCAGTAGGATGGAGAGGGAAGAAAATAAGATGGAAAAAAAAACCCCAAAAACAACTTGTGAATTAAGATAAAGGCAGTTTAATAGAAGCACAAAGCAAGAAAGCAAAGGAAGAACAAAGTATTTACTCTCTAATTCCCATCAGCAGGAGATGCCTGTCCACTTCCTGGGAAGCAGGGCTTCAATATGCGTAGCAGTTATTCCGGAGGACAAACATAATAAATAAAGAATGCCCCCCTTCCCCACTCCATTCTCCTTGCTTTTATTTCTGAGCAGACCTCATATGGTATGGAGTGTCCCTTTGGTCCGTCTGGGTCAGCTGTCCTGGTTATGTCCCCTCCCAAGATCTTCCTCACCCCCAGCCTACAGGGGCTGGGAATGTTGGAGAACCAGCCTTGATGCTGTGCTAGCACTGCTCAGCAGTAATCCAAACACTGGTGTGTTATGAGCACCTTACTAGCTACCAATATAAACCACAGCACTATGAGGGCTGCTATGGGGAAAATAAACTCCATCTCAGCCAGACCCAATACACGTAATCTTCCTCTATTTTTTGTCATTTCTTAAAATCCCATATTAAATTGTCTCATCCTGTTCCTCAAAGCACTCTTCATAGCAGAAGTGTGTCCCTCAGGATGTCATCTTACACCTCTGCTAACAAGAGCCTCTTTGTGCTAGGAGTTTTATTTCCAACATCTTTGTTCCTCAGACAATACCTCAGTTATCATCACAGCTGTGTGCTCCTACCAAACTTCAGTCTCCATGCAACTGGAGACAAACACAGGATAGAGAGAGAAGATGAAGATTTTGTTCAAACTACAGAGGAAGTTGAGATTTTGAAAAAAAAATTCAGTGTATGGAAATGTATGAGAGGGATACTATCTGAAAAAGTAAACTTTACTCACACAGAGTGACAACCATTACCCCCTTGATACTTCTTTTTTGAAGTCTGACTGTGTGGAAGAAATAGAATTCCTCAAGGAAATTCAGTCAAACAGCCTGAAGTCGCAGAGCCACTGGGGAATAGGAAGCAGACAACCAGTTGTTTGCTTTGGGAAGGAACGGGGGAGAATTCAATGTTTGGGACTGAGAACAGGAAACTAAAAACCACATTGCACCTCCTCTCCTCCAGAGATTAACTGCCTTTGGCTGATAAAAGAAAAAGAAGCCTGTAAACATTTGAAGGCCTACATGTCCACAGCACTTTCCTACACTTCACGAGCATTGAGGAAACAATGACATTTTCTAAATGCAGCTGCTGTCAATATTTAGCATACATAAAGGGAGTGATTCATACAAGTAGAGTTATGGTTTCCACAGTGCTAAATGAATTTGTGAACTACTAGTAATGGGCTGTTTCAGTCTAAAAAAGCCCAAAACATAACATGCAGTATGCAGCTTTACAGTTTACAAGAACCAGAGCATGTCCATGAGGAAAAAAATATGTATTTACTACCTTTTCCAACATATACAACAATACTTTTATTATTTGCCAGGCAGTTCAATATGACACTTCTGCATAAACAAGGGAGGTGTTGAGGGGGAAATTTTGGCACAGGAATTTTGAGGAAACATTCACATTTATGGAACACCCAGTCTTGCAATTAAAAAATAAAAATGAGGAAGAAGTACCTTGGCTGTCTTAGTGTACCCATGAAAAGTATGCAAAGGGAGCGCTTATGTGCCTTCTTGTTGTACCTGGTCCTATGCTGTTCTCAAATAACTTTTGTTAGCAATTTTTAGTAATGCTTGCTTCTGACGAGAAGACAAAGGGTTAGGTCACCGTTAGGCCATGTTATGAGTCTGCACAAGACTGACCTGTGCACTTTCACCTGTGTACTGTTTCACAGGCTCAGATCAGATATCCCAATGCATTGCTACAGCCGAGGCTAAAGATAGTGCTGTAAGTAGCTGCAATGGTTAGGGTGTAAAAGTTATTCATTTTTGGAAGGAGAAGACACTCTGAGTGCTTGGTCACAAAGCACAGCATCATCTGAGTCTAGCTTGCCTGCATAACTGAACATTTATTGTTACATTCTCCCTGTAAAAGTTTTTTTTTGTTTGCAGTGACTGAGCTAGCAGCCTGTGTATTAATTTTTACAACATTATTCCCAGGGTAAGTTTTAGAACCCCTATGTTCAGTATTGTTTTTACAGTATGAAATAGATGAGTCACTTAACAGCATGGTTCTTCAGCTATATGAGTCTGTTCTGAATCCTGTAATGTATAATTAACTTTGCAATTGTTAATTAAAAATGTAATTACTGCTTGTGATATATGACCATAATATAGTAAAGACAATTTTTTACTTGACTATAAAAGAGAAATTAAGATACTAGAAAAAATCCTGCAAAATTTTAATGCAATACTTGACTTACTATTCTGCTTGGCAACATGCTTTCAGCAGATAATTTTGCAGTGCTTATATATAACAGTCTTCTAACTCATTCCCACTAGCTTCAAAACCATATACCTGCATTGAAGTGGCCTCATACCTCAGCTAATTACTTTCCTTGGCAGAGCATATTAGGAGGAATCAAGATACACATCTGAGCTAGGCTGGCCCCTGTGGAAGTGACTTTCATTGATGCTCTGGTTGATGCTCTGTATTATCATGGCTGTCAGGACTGGTGCATAGATGCCCAATCCCAGAGCTGCCACTGGCTTTGCACCATACTTTGGCTAATTATATGCTGAACGTTTTAAACAGAAACATGTGATAAGAAAGTAGTTTGATAATCATGGTAGTTTTCTGCTGTGCTGCATGGAAAGAAGTGTAGCAGCTCAGACCAGGAATGGTGCACTGGAATTAACTTGAAAAATTTTCATCCTTCTCACTGATTCTTGTAAGTTGTTAATGATTTTGGCCTAAGAGTTATTTGTATTAATTAGCAGTGAGCTGCACAGTTCATAGCTTCTGTTGGCTAAGCTCACTGAGGTTACCAAGAGCAGCTTCAGCACGCATTTCTCCTATGCCTTTCCAACTGCTGCCTGCTCTTGTCTCACTCCTTTAGAGGCTCTCTGTCTTCATACCACCCTCTTCCCCAGTTCTGAGGAATCTATGTCACCCCTCACCCCCACCTTCAAACAGGGACATGGGGCTTTTGACTTTGCCCTAACTCCATTCCTTCTTCTTCTTTCCCTATTTCCCTCTCTGCCCATTCCCTCTTGTATTCCTACAGTGTACCTCCCACCAGCCCTGCACCTGCCACTGCACTATTTCTCCTGGCAGAGGGAGAGGATGTTTCTGACATGCTGGCCCAGGTAATGGGCTTCATCTGACTCACTGTCAGCCCTGAAGGCAGAAGGCTGTACCGTGATTTGGAAAGACGTTCAGAAAAATGTCTGGAGGCTGTGGCAGCTGCAGCCCTTTCTGTGGAGCATGCTGCTGTGAGCAGGGAGCATACACCTGGCAGAGGGTTGTGGAGTGACATGCAAAACATGAAAAACCTGTTAACTCTGTGGCACATCTGATGAAAGGCCATGTGGACACGGCTACTGCACCACAAAGGTCCAAGCCCTTTTCTGTGTGTGTGCCACTACAGCATATTACTGTTTCCAAGAACAGGTATACTTATGCGGGTTTTTCTGCCACAGAGAGATAAAAAGCTTTTGTGTCCACTCAATTTCTTCCCTCATGTTTTTTGACTGTCACCAGGATGGATGAGATTTAGCCAGTCATTCCCTCCATTTCTGGCAGTGATCAGATACAACTTTCAAATATTATTATGTAATGAATAAACAAGAATACACCATCAGACAAAGTGGAGCACTTTGCCTCACCCAATTGATTGTAAATCAGTGTACACTCCAGATAACATTGCTGATTGGCATGGCATTTGACATCTCAGAATTCTATTTTTGCTGGAATAAGCATGATTTCTTTATTCTTGCTATGTGCAGTGTAATGCACACTTTTTCTTTGAACATTTTTGAACATTTCCTTTAGAAAATGACAGACGGTCACATTTTCCCCAGAAGTGATAGTGCATAAAAATTGCAAAATGATTCTATAATTTCTACTAGAGGTGGAGAATGTGATCTCCTTTGATGCTTGAGCAATTTTGCCAGCACTAATTAAAGAGATTTTAATCAGATTTTTAGGAATTACTTCAAGCTATAAGAAAACATAATTTCTTGATTAAATTTTGCATAATTAAATTATATTTTGCAAATCAAATGTAACCTACATCTCTTCACTTGTAAGCCAAATAGATGGATGAGTTTTACAAATAAGAAGCTGATTTGGCCATAGAAATACTCTTAAAACTAGGTTTAAAGGTCCAGGAGCCTAGAAGTACTAAATAAAATGTAAACTTTAATCCCAAATTTATTCTTTTGTATGCCCAAAGTCGTTATAATTCTTAGGGGAATAAGTTCCTTAATTCTGAAGAGCTGGTCAAGAGAAATTAAATGGCAAAAGGACTGTTAACGTAACATGTAGGGGACAAAATTTAGGACATGAATTGTTAACAGCAAAAGGCAGAATTAACTACTCTCCTTGCATAGATGTAATACTTCAAGCAAAAGTATTTTGAAAGTAGAAAGAAGTGTGAAACCTCAACCTGTCATTGGCATCCAGTGGAAGATAACCACCTCAAGACTCCTCTGTGTCTGTGAAAATTTTTCATCGGCTTGTAGACAAATCTGGTATGAGGAACAGATATAAGGTGGGAGAAGATGGAGGGGCCTTGTCATTAGGTGGCATAGCACTTTCTCCTGCATCACTCGATGTGACCATAGTCATGTGGATATACAGCTTACCTATGCCTCTGCCCTCCCAAGTAAGGATGAAGTTGGCCATGAGTTTTGCTGATGGTCTGGATATGCTGGATAAAAACCATTCCTCCCATGGATCGCTCACAGAATGTTCCTGTTGGTAGCTGCCCTATTGGTATTCATGTTGGGACTGGGCACTGAAGTCATGCAGTACATTTGTTTGAGAGCAAGAATGCAGCCTCTGAGGTTCACGCAGAAGTTTGCAAGTGATGTTTTGTATTGTGTCATCTCACTCTCTTCTGTTAATTGCAGAATGGATAGTAGTGGTCCTTATGAATGCTATCCGGGCATCTATCATCAAACAACAGATGATTGCTGTCAGTGGTTCCAGGAGTTTGTAGTCACTGATGAATACACAGTTCCAAAGACATATTATATCCATCTCTGATTTTCTCTTTCCTGATAATGAAAAACTACTATCAGAGAAACCCATAACCACCAGTCTCTAGCTATCAAATTTTTTGTTATATTTGTTTCTGATATTTACTGCTTGAGAATTGTGTTTTCTGTGGAAATGCTTAGGTTTCTTTGCTGAAATCTGAGCTTGTGACTGAATTTATGACAGTAGTGGTGGTAAAGAAGGTATTTAATTTCTAAAAAATATGATATGTGATTTAAAATTAATTAGCTCAGACATTTATTAATCAAAGTGAAATTTCAAAATTAAAGTTTTTAATATGGCATCCTGACAGTCAGCTAGGTCATCATATGCACAGTGAAATGCCCCTTTGGTGAAGCACTCTATCCATGAAATATTATGAGATACAGTTATAATGATGTCAGCATTTCTTTATTTGGAGAGTGTCCATAAAGCAAATAGAATTTGTATGTACCCATCGAGAGAATTGGATCTATAACCTTCACTGACAGATTTATTGTTTCTGCATACATCCATTCTACTAAACTGTGTGTGTTGAAGTATGTTATTTTCACAGATGTGCAACAGATGTTTTAAAACATCAACTAGATTTTTATAAATTCAATTCTAAATCATGTCAGAAGTACTATTACTGTACTACTAAGAAGGATTTATATGTCAGAGAGTAAATAATTAATAGAATGGTTGATACACAGGGAAGATTACACTAGTTAAGAGTACATGATAGATGATACCAAAACAAACTTTCCAGTAGATGTCATGTTTAGAGCCCTTGAAGGCTGTCAGGGATGAATTGGTTCTGGTTTTAGCTCTTCATTTTCTAATATATCTACTTGTCTTCTAACAATTCACCTCTGTCAAATAGACGTGAAAGGTACATCATTAAATTGAAAGTATCAAGACCCAACTGCATCAGTGTCTGTTACAGGATTTATTCTCCTTGCAAAAATATAACTTTATTTTGCTGTGATTCCACCTCACATGGCAGGGTTTGTGTAGTCTTTCTAACTGGGATATGTACACAAAAATACCTCAGCTGAAAGGAAGGCTAAAGCTCAACTAGTGTAAAGCACTGAAGCAAATCTGTTTCTAGCTTGTTTCCTCCACTCTTATCTCAAACTTGTTCATGCTACTGGGAATCACCACAGGAAGAGATTACTTTACAGTAATTACTTTACTTATATTTCTGTCATGTGAACATAAGTAAAAGATTCTCACTGAAAGGCTTCATGTTCTGTGAAATGTTAGATAGAGAGCAGACATAGTACCTCTGTGAGCCTGTCTTTTATTTATTGATTTTGGATCAAAATGTTCCATCTTGGTTAAAAAGAAGAGAGGGCAGCTCACTGAAAATGTAAGCTGTTGGGCTGTTCTTACTCACAAGAAGCAGCTGTAATAGGTCTTCTTTGCTCAGCCAAGTCTTTAACTTGTGCAAAAGTTATCTGTGTAGTTTTCATGTAACACTTCTCATTAGAGTCTCTGCTGATTTAAAAGACATGAATAATTAAAATAAGTTTTAATAAATAAGATATTGAACAAAGCTTCCTGCTTGGCATGTATTTGGTGCTCATTCAGAATTCAGCCTGTGTCCTAGCTGTAGGAAGGAAATAATTCTTGGGATACATCCAAGCTATTCTAAAGCTTGTGATAAGTTTTACCTGTAACAGATGACACTTTCACTTTAGATGATTGTATACACAAGAATTAAGAATAATTTTTGAGAAACTGGTTTTGGACATATATTGTCCAGTGAGAGTGTAATGAGTGATTTCCAGCAAAATACCTGTTCTATGAAATATAAAAGCAAAGTTAATCTGTCTTACTATTTTGTCCACCTTCATTCAGCATATTTTTAGCAGTTCAAACGAGTTCTTAAAAATGGTTTAAATAGCAAAGATGTAGGCTGAATCGTCCCTTTTCTTCTTTCTCTGTCATTCACATGTCAGCTCAAAATGGACAAATCTCTGAAGTGAAAAGTCTTCCCTTAAAGTGTTTGGTGGTATTATATAAGAAAGCCACCATATAAAAATGTAACATGTCACACGTATCAGTGAATGGCCTGTCAGAAAAACTGTTTTTAGGTATAGAGTGGAACAAGATATATAAAAAATACTTCCTACAAAATTTTTTCATCATGTTTGCTGTAAAAACAGAAATATTTTGTATTTTTATAAATTAAAATGGAACCTGTAAATCTCTGTATTCAAATGTCTACCAAAAAAGGCATTGGTGGTGACACAAATCCATCTCATAAGGCTCTCTGTGCATCCGCTGTTTCTCAGTGCTTACACCAGCTGCAATGACATCTCCTTTGTCTAGGAGAATTTTTCTAGGACCTCCCAAAATAAGCTAAGTGATGTTGTAAACTGCTACTCATGTCAAAAAGCTCTAGGGCTTTCTGATCTCTCTTGGTGACCTCATGCCATGGTATAACCTCATGATATTTTGATACACTCAGTACATAACATAGGTAAAATCAAACTGAATGTTATAGCTTGAATCTGTTACATTTGTCCTCCATTAAAAGTGTTCAGTTACATTACCAGCTCTTTTCCAGTTAAGAACAGATGAGAAGAGAGGTAAAGATGGTCTGTTTGTTTTTCCATGTCATTCACAGACAGCAGATGAATACATCTTCAATATAGAAGAATTACATTCTCTTTCCCTTGATCCTTCCCTTGGAAATTGTTCTGCCTGTGCAATGGGAGAGGCAGAGATCCTAGAGCAATGCAGCTGTTGACTATGTAATTAAAAAATGCGTCATAGTATGCGGACATGAAGGGAGAAAGTATTGTTGCCAAAATAATTTTAGTCCTGGCATTCCTTAGCTTTTCCATGGCAGATTTTACCTACCTCACCCCAATCTTTTTAAAAGTCTTCCCCCCCACCCCCCCAATTTTAAAAATCGAGTCTTCTAAGTTCTGTGTTTGTAAGGGGGAATTACTGGGGAAATATCAACCTCCCCCAACCTTTATTATTTATTTAATCTCATAAGATTTTTTCTGGAATTGATGGACTGAAGTATCTAAAGGTAACATCTCTGAGTAGTCTCATTTTATCCCCATTATTTCATAAAAATAATTTAAAACATTTTTTGGTGTTTGACAGTCTCTTTTATTTAAACATATGGGTATAAAATTCAGCAAGTCAGGATTTGTTTTAAAATAAACTTGATTTTTGAGTACAGAGGCAGTTATGAAACATCAAAGTATATCTCTCAGATTGAGTTTAAGTGATGTGCTATATCTGTGTGCATATCATCATGGCAAATATGCTGGCATCTGCTTTTATAGAATTCTTTGCAATTTCAAAATAATCTTTAAAGATGTCTATTTAAATTATTTCAACATAAGTTTATACCTCTGGGCATAATTGTTCTTTCTGCTCTAAGTGTGATAGCAGCTATGTTCTTTTGAGATCAAGGAAATTATCATTACAGACAACACAGACAGATGACTTTACATTGTGTACTATTTTCACTGTGCTACTTAAGTCTCATCATATTTTGATGTCATAGTTCAACCATGTCTCTTTTGTTAACAAAACTGGAACAATTCATCTTCAACCCTCACCATATGGCAGAGAACTTGATATGCAACAAGGCATTATTCAAATTAGCATTTTCTTCAAATCATCCTCATCTGTGTAACTGATTCAATAATTAGATGTGTTCTTGTCTGCAATGAAACTTATAATCTTTGTTAATTGAAAATGCCCAAGCTCCTTTTGGCAAATTCATGAAGTGTGAGTAATCTAGTTTTGGGAAGTTGTTTGGTTTCTCTTAGGGTTTTCTTTTCTGTTGACAGTCGCTTTTTGGAGAGAGAAGGTTGTCCAATATGTTACTATACAATAATCAAGAGCTTTTGTGTACTTTTGATGAGTGAAGGCTTTTATTATTTTAATGCATCTGTTCAAGGATGGGTCTGTTGTTGAAACCCAGGAGTTTCTTCTTTCAGGCTCATCCTTAAAATATTTTGACATTTTCATGCATGTAAAATGGCATTAAACCTCTTTATTATAAATGTTGCCATTTTGTTATTTTTAAACAGTAGCATTTTTTTGAGCAATCTACCTTCTGATGTATTTACTAACGTGATGGATGCATGGGTTTGACAGGGTTACCTTGCTGCTTCGCTCATCAAAATGATTTTATTACTTTCCATGGCAAATACTGCTTTTCTCCTTCTTTTGAGAATTTCTGCTTTTGCTCCTGCAATCCCAAAGTCATGGTCAGGAACATGGTCTGAAGCACACAGTCAGCCACTGAGACCTCACTGAGAGAGTTCTGCTATTGTATGTTCAAAAGTCCTAAGCTCCAAAAGATTCATTAATAACCTTGTTACTAATGAATCTTTTGGACCTGTGCTTTTAAACTAATTTTTTCAGTGGAGAAAGAAGATGAGAAAGTGTTTGTTACCTTAGGGCCAAGCCTTTACATTTAGCAGTGCTCAGCATTCATTGAATGTAAGAATCTGCAGAAACTAGTTCTGACCTGCAGGCCCAGGTCCCACAGGGGTTTGAACAGACACTGATGTGTCAGTGCTGAAGTGGCTGATGATTCTTGGAAATACCTTGCTCTCCCCAGCCTATGGACTGGGGAGGATCCTCGTTGATGCTGATATTTAGCTAGGGTGATTCTAGGTCTAGGTTTGTGGGTTTAATCCAGCAGATACATCATCTTTGCTAGTTTTCTATCTTGTTATTTAAGATTCTGATTACAACTCAAGGTACTTAACAAGATCTAGATAATTTAACATGTCTTGTGTTTAGGTTGTAACCTCAGGCACTGTTGGAGGAAGGCAAGAGTCATGGGCATCACCTGCAGAGAACCTGTTTGTGGTGCTGAAAGCTAAAGACATATGGAGCCACATTTCCTTTCCTGCTTCCCCTTTGCATTTGGAACTGATGGTTGTAGGCTCATGTAGCAACAAGCTTCAGGGAGTAATGCTGTGCTGGCTGCTCTGTGAGTCGTCCAAAGCAAGATGAAAACCTAGATTTCCAGACACACTTTATTTTGATCTAATTTCTTCCCGAGATGTAGTAGGCACAAGCTGCTGTGTGTCCAGGTAGTCAATGTATTTTGTTTTCTCTCCTGAGTTAGCCATGAGTCAGGAAATAGAAAAACTGGAAGGTGAATAGGTGAGGATTCATGAACTTAGAGTAGCACACAGTATAATTTGAAAATAGATGTATTTTAAAAGAAAATCTACAGTCCAAAGAATGATGAATTTCCCAGTCTTGTTTTGCCACTTGAGGAATTGTAACTCTCTGCCTTTCCTTGCTTCCAAATGTCCAAATTGTCCTGCAGCCTAATAGTCTCAGGTGCTTACTAACTCATAAAAGATAAATTTGAAGCTGAAGTCGGTTTCACAAATATAGATTTTCTCCTCTGGGATTGTGGTGACTGTCTTTTTCATTTTGCAAATGCTTGTTCTTCATCCTTTCTGTGGCTATCTGGAATCTGTAGCTGGCTGAATGCATAGATAAAAAGTCCACTTGGATATCATAGAATCACAGAATGTTGTGAGTTGGAAGGGACCCATAAGGATCATCGAGTCCAACTCTTGCCCTAACATAGGACAATCCCAAGATTGAGACCACGTGTCTGAGGGCGTTGTCCAAATACTTTTTGAATGTTGTCAGTTTTGGTGCCATGACTACCTTCCTGGGGAGCCTGTTCCAGTGCTCCACCACCCTCTGGGTGAAGAACCATTTCCTAATGTCCAACCTAAACTTGCTCTGACGTATTTTCCTGCCATTTCCCCTGGTGCTTTCATTGCTCACCAGAGATAAGAGATCAGCACTTGCCCCTCCTCTTCCCCTTGTGAGGAAGTTATAGATCACGATGAGATCTCCTCTCTGTCTCTTCTTTTCAAGACAGAACAAACCAAGTGACTTCAGCCTCTCCTCATGTGGCTTCCCCTCCAAGCCCTTCACCAATTTAGTGGCCCTCCTCCGGACACTCTCTAGTAGCTTTATATCCCTTTTATCCTGCGGTGCCCAAAACTGCACCCAGTACTCAGGGCGAGGCCGCACCAGTGCAGAGTAGAGTGGGACAATCACCTCCCTCGACCAGCTCGCAATTTAGTGCCTGATGCACCCCAGGACACAGTTGTCCCTCTTGGTAGCCAGGGCAGCCTGTTGGCTCATGTTCAACTTGCCATGGACCAGAACCCCCAGGTCCCTCTCTGCAGGGCTGCTCTCCAGCCTCTCCTTTCCCAGACTGGACGTGTCCAGGGCTGCCATGTCCCAGGTGCAAAATCCAGCACTTGCCTTTATTAAAATACATACAGTTAGTGATTGCCCAGCTCTCTAATTTATCTAGATCTCTGCAGGGCCTCTCTGCCCTTGAGAGTGTCCATAGGACCTCCCAGTTTGGTGTCACAGGCAAACTTCAAGCAGTCCTTCAAGCCCTGAAATATACCTTATTTCTCTTAGTAACAAATTCCCTGTTTTCCCTCTCATTTATATCTTGTCCTAATATCTTATAGTCCTTCCTTAAATAAACGGTCCCATTTAAAGGCGGAACACAACCTAAAATATAACAGTCCATTACAGCCTTGACTCTTTGCTACAGATTTATCTAAGCTGTTTAGTTCCTATTATAACTTCACTCAGGAGCTTCACATGCCCTGCTTCTCATCTCTTATCTCACTTACCTTTCTGAGAACATAAGGTACAAAACGATAATTCACTCTTCTGCTGTCTACCTCCTTCTGGGCTGTACCACTAACTGTACCCTCCATGGCTCAAAGCAATTCAGTAGACAGTTTGGTTTATTAATTTATACACAGCAATCACATTTGTTTCCTGCAAAACACTGGATATTTAATTCATTGTAGCAGTTACACAAATATACGCACAAGGGAGGTTATGAATCAGGCTGTGCTTCAGTGTCTGCCCAAACTAGGGCCCAGGGCAGAATGGTGCTGTGGGCAGTTTTGCAGAGTTGGCTGTTGGAAAACCTCCTAAGAAGATCCCTTATTTGCTGCTGTTGCTGATTGTTTGTGGTGATGGGTTGCCCACCCTCTTTCTGCTCCTGCTCCTCCTGACTGCAGGATGTTCTGCTCTCAGAGCTCTGCCTGCTCTTTTGGTAGGGAGCACAGGAGAGGACAGGCCCTCCCAGCACTGGCCTCCCCTCTTGCACCTGACTGCATGCTCCTCCTGCCTCCCATCCCCAGAAGAAAGAACTTTTGGTGTCTATTTGGCAGCCTAATGCTGCCCCATATACAGCATTCTTCGCCAAAGAGGTCCACCACCGATGTGCCCCTTGAGAAGACCCTCCTTCACGTGAAACTGACTTTGGTGGCTACACAGCCCTCTGCTAGGACACACTATTTTAGGCCACAAGAGAGCAGCAGTGCACAGCCACCCGATTACCTTACTGGAGTTTACTTAAATTGTATGCCCTGATTTGATGTAACTGAAGGATCTGATTTTCAGGCAGTGCTGAACCATCAGAGCTCATGGGAGAGTCAACATGAACTCTGGCCTTAAGCTTCAGGGAAAATCAGATCCGTAACTATATAGGGCAATCTTTAATTCTCAGGCTGTAGGTAGTTTTTATGAGCTACAGGTAAACTGTTGCATACAATCAGAGCTGAAGGCATATTTATCTTAATGGAAAATGAAAAATATACCCTTCCTTTCACTGATTAAATCTGTTCTTGTGTGTTGCAAACCTTTCCATGGCAGCTATCCACTATTATTTTCATTACAGTTTATGCGCTGCAGGAGAACTAAAGTAAAAGCAGGAGGTGGCTGCAAATTAAGCTGTTATATAAACAGCTGATTTGGCACTCAGCCAAACAACTGACTGTTGCATTGTGGAGCAAGGCTTAGTCCCCACTTCAAATAAAAGAAGCTTCTGGCATGAACAGTTATAACCCAGGACTTTGACATTGGGATAGCAGTACTTTGAGCTCCAGTTGCAGACGACAGGAAGGTTAACTGACATAGCCATAAATTGCCAAAAAATTAATCATCTGTGTACTTTTGGGTAAGAAAATCCTGTCTGTCCTTCTTTGTTATATATATACAGACCAACCCATGCATGGAATTTTCTTCTCCATCAAGAACTGCGGTAGGAATTTTAGGGAGGCTGGGAAGGTTGCTGCTTGGCATTCATGCATTTAATGAAAAAAGGGAGAAATTATTTGGGACCTATGAATCTTCAGGATGCACCGACGGCCATGCTGGGAGAACCGACTTCTCTGGAGCTGTGCTGCTGCAGTGGGGCTGTAGCAGCCTGAGGACACAGATGATGTGTGTCATCAGGGGATATTTGTCCTGCATCTCAACAATAGCAGCAGCCCAGGGAACAGTAGTCTGTTATAGTGAAAATACCTGTGGCCTGTGTTTCTGCATCCATGTCGGGATGCTACTGCTGAGGTTTGAGATGTAGTCTGGGATTTATTTCTCTGCTTCAAACACACAACCAATTTTCAGCTGAACTTTAATTGAGCATTTCAGTCTTGTGGGTAGAAATTACATTGCTGGCTGGAGGGGTGCAGGCTCAACTGTGGACGACTGTGGAGGAATAACTGTGAGAGAATACCTGTGAGGAAGTCAGTGTTAACACTGTCACTATCTGGGAGCCCAGGAGACTCCTTTATTCCGTAGATAAATCACCTCTCAACTCACCACAGATTAACTGATCCCCAGACCGAGAGATCTATGGCCATATGCTGTGGCCTATCCATAAAGAATGAATGGTGTAGATTAAAGCAGTGACCGGTGGTGTTATTTGTAAATAAGAAACATTGTCCTGTTCTGAGGATAGCTTAAAAAAAGTATTATTCACCCAACACTGCATTAAAGACTGCCTCTTGTAGAAAAATTGCCTGTGCTCATCTCACTCCTCATACAGTATTTGCTGAGCTGATGATGGACAATATTGTCGGTGCTAAATTTAGAGGATATGGATGCTACACAAGAAGCTGTGTTCTAAAATATGACAGCACCTCCATACTCAGCAAATCTGTTCCCCCTCTGCGTTCATAAACATGTCTGCTAGTGTTACAAATAATTTTTACTAGTTTTTTAGTCTTGCTAGCACTTCAGAAACAATATAACTAAGTGGTGTCAGCTGGATTTTATTCACCTGAGTGCCTTACCATTAGAATTGTGCACTACTTTCCATTACAGGGACAAACAGGACAGGGTTGCTGCAGAGCTGTAATGGGTCGCAAGGCACAGGGAAAATTCTGTCCCCTCCAGCTAAATCTGTATGTGGCAGCTATGCAGCTCAAGGGCATGTACTGTACTCTCTAACTGGTCACACTTTCCCAGTCCTGGCTTTGGCCCATGCCAGCTGTTCCTCTCCAGGCAATGCGTGGGCACAGCTGGAAGTATTTCTATAGGTGCGGAGGCCGGCATTTGCCCTGGACTCTGCTGCTTTGGGAGATCAGATTCAGGATCATGCAAGAGTTTAGTTTGGCGAGATCAGATTTTGGATCATCTGTGACTTTTACTCTCTCACAGAACAATGCTGATGGCAATCATTAACCACACAGCTTCATTAGAAAAATACAAGCAACTTAGCAGGGCCTCCATAGATTTCCCTAAACAAGACTTTCCCAAAGCCATTGCGACTCCCTAATAGAGCTCCTACTTGTCAGACAACACTTTTCAAAACCTCTCAAATCTCCATTGGACAGAAACAGACTCACCTCTGACCAAAATGAAGCAAAGGACGAAGAGTACGAGGCTACGTGGCTACTAAACCAGTATCCCGTGTCAGAGGAAAACATAGGTTCAACGCAGCTGTGAATGAGTGGGGGATCTCTGCCCTTCTGCACTCAACTTTAAAGATCTTAATTTTCCTGTTAGAAAAGATTATAGGATCATAGGGTGATCAGCCCTGCACATGATGAGAAATTTAGTTTTCTATACAAACATATTCCTGACCAATTTATAGACAGTTGATTTTGTGTTTGTACTATTTATTATCCTTTAATTCAGATCATTCTCCTCTCTCTCAAATACCCCTCCTAATTTATTTATAAAGGCTTATCATATTCCTTTTCAACAGCTGCTTTGCTAGGCTAAGGAGGTGAAAGTAATTTAACCTGTTTCATAGGATATATTAAGTGTTAAAGAATTCTTCATTGTCATAATCACTGTGATAGTGCTTCTTTGAGCCTGTTCACATTTGAATTCCTCTTTCATGAATATAAGTCAAAGGATATCTTGCCTTTATAGAGGATTTTCCATTTTCCTTACCTCACTGTGAAATAAAATACTTATTTTCTCTCAGCACTGCTATGCTCTTTCCTCTTCTTCTCCCCTCTTTTTAATGCTATTTTGACTTCTGCTTCTGTATCCCTAATGATATATCCTCATTCCTCTCCGTGTCTTTTTAATGTAAGGCATAAACAAAGCATCTTATTTTGGGAAAATACTGCTGTGAAAAGTTGGCTGAAAAAAATAAATAAATCAAAGCTCTGTCTGTTTTGTGTCATACTTACAGTGACAGAATAAGGACAAAACTGAACAATTTCAAGTTTTTTTCACGTCTTCAAAGTAACCTTAAGCATTTTGTTTTGGCATAGAATATCTAATGAGTATTGCCATGGTAACTACTTGCAGGCATTATACTGAATGTGGTTTTACTGGTATCAATTTAATACAGTAATATTAAAAATAGTGGAAAGACTACCCTCATTGCAAAATTTGGATCAGTTTGAACAATTCATGATGGAATCAGGAAACAGATTCTTTGCTTGCAGATGCAAGAATACTTTAGTTGAGAGGGGCAATGAGCTAGGCATGAGTGCT